>CM051234.1:586915661-587515661 GCA_027917425.1 Gastrophryne carolinensis
CAACTGGGACAAAGGTCTTACAGTATTTGAGACTCAGAAGCCAGCATTTAAAAACCAGTAGGTATATTCTAACTGCTTCTGTATTGAGGTAGATACCTTGTTAATGGATGTATTTGAGATTTTTTTTTTACACTCCACTCAAATCTCTGCAAAATGTTATTGCAAAACTCTCCTGGCAGTAACTCCTGGTGTTGTCCAAGTAGGTCGACCGATGTTCCCTAGTGTCTCAAGAACACATTAGCCACCACAATATTTGGTTAAGACCTTTAGGGAAGTGGCCAGCTGAGCAGGAGCACCACAGTTCTGGTCACTCACCTCCAGAGAGCTCTTACTTTTGAATCCATTTAACCAATTCCTTTTTTCACTCCAAATCAAGTGTAAGCAAGAAAGGGGTTTACTGGATAACAGCTTTAGGGAAATGGAAGCACTGCAGGGTTAGAGAGGCAAGAAACCGATATCCAGTATCAAAACGATATTCCATATTCTTGTGACACCAGAAAAACCTGCTTTTGCAACCCTGGAAAGAAACAAGCCTATTACAGACCGTAAAGTTATGTAAACACATTGGCAATTATAAGGCTGCAAACGGCTTACCTGGTGCCTGTTTCATGTGCCTCTCCTCCAAGTTGTAGCAGGGCTCCAATTGTTGCCTTTCCTTTTAATTTCATTTCTCCAGCACCAATCAAAGTGGTCTCACAGTCACTCTGTCACTCTGAGTTGGTGCTCTCAGTGTGAACGAGCACTGCAAGGCAGTGGTCTGACAGCTATCTTCGACTACAGAGAGCATGCTCATGATTCATAAAGCTGTGTCATGATATGTCCTTCCCAGCTCTGCCATGACAGAGAAAATGAAGCAGAGAAAGCGGCTTTGCATAAAATACATAAGATATTTACACAGGGGCGTAGATAGGGCAGAGCAGGGGGGCACTTGCCCCGGGTGCAGCAGGTCAGGGGGGCGCCAAAGGGAGGCCTGAGAACATGTGAGGGCGGGGCACCATTTCACATCTGTGCCCCGGGTACCAGAAAGCCTAACTACTGCTCTGTATTTACATATAATTAGAGATTTTGAAATGGCTCGTGTTACACTGCTCGGGGGGGGGGGGGGGGGGGGGCTGGTAGGAGGAACAGGGACTTTAAAGACCCCCATTACTGCTCAATTATGGAATTAACAAATTCCCTGCTACACCTTGTCTTAGATAATGAATAGAATTTACCCAATCCATGAATCTCCTGGCATTCTGTCTGGACAGCTCAGTTAAGGCTGTGGAGTCTGTGTTGAGGTCACAGTTACACAGATCTCCAGAGGAGTAGCTAGACTTTCTGGTACCCGGGGGCAAAGATTCAAAATGGTGCCCCACCTGTTCTCAGGCCCCCCTTTGGCGCCTCTTGACCCGCTGCACCCGGGGCAAGCGCATCCCTGCTACCCCTTAGCTTTGCCCCTGCACATCTCCAGTCCACCCACAACAGCTGCCCAAATAACAAGGTCAGTCTCCCTTGGGGAGCCAAATGTGGTGCTAGAAAATGAAGAGTCTAAGACCAGTGTCTGACACTGCCAGTTGATGATGTTCATATATTTTCACCCTGCAAATTGTTTAGGGAAGGTTCTGACAGCATAGGCATTTGCGTGTGTGAGGATGGACTGTCCATCTCACTGTTGAAGAAAGAGGGGTGAAGGAAAGAGAATGGGAAACAGCCGGGAGCATTTATTTAGGCGAGTTGGCCTAGAGCTTGTCTCTGGGACCAGAGAATGCTGGACCACCTCCTACCTCTCTGAAACAAGTACCCTTGTTTTGCATATCCCTGAATTCCACTCTTAATATTCTCCTAGAAATGTAAGCCCCCCTCTTAAAGTCTGGCTTAAACCAGACCTTCAGCGTGATTTAATGAAAAGCCCAAACTCTTAAACGGTTCCCAGCATCTAAAATTAATATATTTTACGTTTTTAGTCAATAACTTATTCTTTCCCCCACTGGGCTGCAACTCTGTTCAGGAATTTAGGATACGGGCGCCGCCATCTTGACTCAGAAGCATCCCACTTACTGAGGAGAGGAGAGTGGGATAAGGTACAGGGGGGCGGGTTATAGCTGTGCTTTGCTCAGACAGGGCAGAGCTGGGGTCAGGTAAAGGTCAGCAGTCACAGAATGCAGAGCAGCACAGTCAGGAGGCACTTCCTGTTTGCAGGCTGCCTGATAAGATGGCGGCTTCCATAAGCCGCCATCTTGGATGTTTAAAGGCTCATAACATGCAGTAGATGCAGGTAGGATGATTTTTAATGTGGACAATCTGCATGTACAGGGTGTGGGAAACATATAAGATAGACTCTTATTCAGAGTGAAGGTCCGCTTTAAAGTAGCTGAAGGATGGGCCAAGGATAGAAATGGAACAGACTTTAAAAAACCTTATGGAAAGGGTAACCATATCTGCGCAAGTAAGGAGACATGCACTCCCAACAAAATATCAGGAAGTGTGCACTGAATTCGCCACTAGCAATTCAAACCAAGAAACTGTATATGACATGACCCCAGTTGGTCAAATCAGGGCTAAATTAACCAGGCACTGCAGTATATGTTAGCATTAATAAATTACTGTTAATCAACATATAATACATTTATTAGGATGTGTTGAAAAATACCTCTAAACTGGATGAGAACCCATTTGGACACCTTCAAAATGCCCAAAGTGCATATCTGATGTACAAATATACGTATAAAGTACGACAGCACTATAATAAATGATACACTACTGTATACAAGCATAATAGGTCTAAAAAGAGAAGGAAGAAAGTACAAGTGCATATAACTAACACAAAACCGTATATGAGGGTCGGGCACAGGGCCTGAGGCAGCTCCCACGCATATCGTGGTCCCACCATCAATTCTTCAGGGCAAGCCTCCTTCCTCCATTGTGTTCCTTTCCTATATCCCCATTAAGCTTCAATCTAGCTAACATATTTGTTTTGATAGTTTTCCCTTTCTAATTTAATTTGGTTATTTTCCATTTCCAAATAAACTATATTAAAAAGCTAGATATTCTAGATATATAATAAAGTCTTCTATATTTTAATAGTGTCTCAAAATATTGTTTGGGAATTGTCCATGTCTTACACAACACCCTTATAGAGCCTCCATTATCCACATAACAAAACAGATAATGATGTGGGACACTGTTAAACAGTTCATAATGAATGTAAATTTTTTCCTATCTTGTATTAATCATTTCGGGCTGTCACGTACGTGTGCACTGATGTCACTTGAATAAAAGTCAATCCTTTGCATAGAAAAACCAAGGAAAGGTCAAAAATGAAATCGATGCCCAAAGCTTTTACTGCAATCATATCATGTTTGTAAAATGTTCTAAGATATCTAACATAGTGGTGTGTTAGATGTTTATATGTCTGTAGCCTTGTAGTCCAAACCTCAGACCTCACTTGGTCCTCTACCTCATAACAAAATTAAATAGGTTAAAGTGATTCAGCAGGAAAAAACCCAAAGGCTACTTACCTTTTGCGCCGCACTGCCGGTCACTGCAGGTTCAGTGCTCCAGAACTCACCTGGTCACTTTACCATGGCCCACACCGCAGCCGCCATCAGACCCTGGGGAAGGGATTGATGCCATCAGTCATGGGTTGTGGACACGCCCTCTCCATTCATTGCAATGAAGGTAGTGGGCGAGGCCTTAGTGAACGTAGGGGACATAGTCTGGCACATAAGTGCCAGATAATAGAGTTTTAGGTCACCACCGGTGCGGGAGGCGGGGCTCCCGATAAATCGGTCGGGTGAGTTCTGGAGCATTGGACCTGCAGTGACCAGCAGCGCAGGCCAAAAGGTGAGTACCCCCTTTTTATTTCCCTGCTTTATGACTTTAAAGCCTCAATGGCTATGGAAGTCAAAGGTTGGACCTAGTGGCCCATTAATTTTGTGAAATTTTTAATGTTTATACTTAGATCACCATTTACCTTTTATTTCTGTAGAAAGTTCTATGTGATTAATATTTTGTAAATGTAGAGCCTAGCAGGGCCGCATTGGGGCTGATATTCCGCTCTGGTAGTAATTACAGACCAGGTAAAATATACAGTACAAAGACTGAGTACAAAGACAGTACAAAGACTGAAGAGTTCAGAGTAAATGCCTTGAACACAAGGAAAAGGAACTCTGCCATTCCAAGCTCACAATCTAAAGCAAGCGTGTTCAAACCCATTATTTTTTTAACCCATGAAAGCCACATTTAGTACTTATGGTCAGGGGCAATGACATAAATTGATCATAAAAGCCATATAACCTGACACAATTTAAAACTACTCCAAATAACAATGCCTGAAAGCATCAAACTTAACAGCTCACTGAGCACGTCGATCCCTTTGACCCATAGGATTCTTGGTTCTACGTAAATGGATACCCTCCAACTCCAAATACCATATTTTTCACCCTGTAAGACACACTATTTGCCCCAAAAGTGTGTGTGTGTGTGTGTGTGTGTGTGTGTGTGTGTGTGTGTGTGTGTGTCGGTGCGTCTTATTGGGGGAATGTAAAAAAACAAAACAAACAAAAAGTGAAAACAGTATACATGAGTCTTGCGCCCGCTGTCCCTGCTCTGGCTTCCATCGCCGCCACTGCCTCTCGGGTGTCAGTGCACATTGACACAAACATTTGGGCGGTGCCAGAAGCCAAAGCGGGGCCAGAGTCGATGTAAGTATGCCACACTGCCCATGGAGAATGGGATGGGGGAATGCCAAACTGCCCATGTAGAAAAGGATGGGGGGGATGCCACACTGCCCATGGCGAATGCCACACTGCCCATGGCGAATGGGATGGGCGGATGCCACACTGTCCATGGAGAATGCTACACTGCCTGTAATAGAGTGTTTTAGCACAACCTTTTGTGTAGAATATTTTTTTCTTATTTTCCTCCAAATCCTGCGTCTCATGGGCAGGTGCGTCTTATAGGGTGAAAAATACGGTAGGTTAAATGGCAGAATAGACACTGCTGGGAGGGTATAAACCAAGTACAAAGCTGGAAGCGGCCAGCTGATTCCTGTGCCACCAGCCCTATATCTAGAGAGGTGGAGGCAAAGGGGAAATATTACAAGTGGTTGTTATTGAATTTGGCGACGTGTGCCCTGTGGAGAAAAGAGGGTTTGGGAACCCAAGCTTGCAAAGTTTGGTACGAACCAGGTTTGGTACACCCACCACTATTAATAACTATAAACTGATTTGTTTTTAAAAATAAAAATGAAATGGGAAGTTGATCAATTATTTATTACAAAAAGAATATACAATGCAGACCTGCACCTAAATATAATCAGAAACCCAGGTAATAGTGTATTTCTGCCTTAAATCTGAAAGAAAGCGAGAGAATGAAAGAAGGAAAGAGAGTGACCTCTCACAAATTGATGTTGCACACAAAGCCACAGTTGTTCAGCTTATGTCAGCACCGACAGCATATCAGCAAAGGTTACAGCGCCATTGTGGTCAGAAGCCTTAGGTAAGCGGCAGATGGCCAAAGGAGAACAAAAGTGTTGTAGGTTTCTTCGTCTGTGATCTGGTAAATAGAAAACATTTACAGTACAAACAGAGAACACTGGGCACCTTCAGTGTCTTTCTGAATAGACATTTTTTTATTACATCATCTAAACACGTCTTTAAATCAAATTACCTAACAGGCGAAAACAAGAAAACCTATCAGGGCATTAAATCAGACAGGGAAGTCGACCTGCTACTTTTTATTTCTCCACTGGAACCCTTTTAGTGCATTTTATATGACCCAGCAATGGGGGATGCATTATGCATAATTGTAGTGCCCATTGAGAGACTTGCAATTAAATGTTTAGAATAATGGTGAAGTGTGTTAAAGATTGAGGTGTGAGTAGTGGGTATCTGTGAAATTAAATGTAATTGCTTTTTTTTTTACTATTGCTGTGGAAGGTAATTATGTGTTCCCAAGGCTCTACAGACCTAGCTTCATTACATGTCCAAGTCAGCTTGACAAAGGGGACCTTAATTAAAAAAAGGTTGCTGACATTTAGAGGAGAAAGTTCAGTGCATTTTATGGTTGAGGCATATATTTTCATCTTAGGGCTAATGAAAGACAAAGTAACTTTCATGGACATCTCCTAAGCCAGCAGGTCCCAACCACGGTTCCAAGACAAATTAGTGTTGCAGCATTGCCAGTATCAAGTCACAAATTACTTTCAAACCATGTTCTCTCTTGTGGCCACCCATCAGCCTACCACCTTAATTGCCACATTTATTATTTTAAACACCACGGTTAATATATCTACCAGTTCTTTCTAGCAGGAGTCTAACTACAAGTTACAGGGCACCAAAAGAAACATTTTGCTACTGGAAATCATGCAGAAGATTGCCAGGCAGATATTTACAATAGACAGTTAACTTATTTCCATGTGAAATTTATACAGCAACTACCTTTGTGCACAAACGTTAAGCAGGTAAGTATTTTGACCAGATTATCATTTTTGTGTATATTTTTCAACACCAAGCTGTATAAGCTTGAATGCTTATTTGGCTAAATCATAGCAGATGATGTGTATTTGTGTGTATTTGTGTATTAGCTTAAGGAAACTGAGACCCTATATCAAGGTGTGCATAATTATTGGGCAGCTTTTTTCATCTGGCAAAATGGGACAGACTTTTGACTTGGCTTACATGGGCAGTCATATTTGCCCTGAAATATAAAAGTAATGCCACAGTGTGAACCGAGCCTTTTGGTCACTTGTCTTATATTTTTAGGTATTTCTTTAGGTATGTTTTTGATATGTTGTGATTATTATGCGGTATACCTGTCCCCAGTCAATCTGCAAAAGCAGGTTTTGTTAATGAATTCTGTTTACCTCTGTTCTCCATGAATCCATACCAGAACTCATAGAACATTGGTTTACTTTGGGGAAAAAAAGCTGAAAAAATATATATAAAAAAAAAAAATATATGACCCAAGGCCATTTGTACGGACTGTATTGTTTTCGGGATAAAAAAAATGGCCTGGAGCAGTTACTAAGATTGGTAAGATGAACAAAGCTTTTATTTGTAGTAATAAGTATTGAGAGACACCCAGTATTACTTCATATTGGGTTATATCACATTTCATATTATTTACAAGTCTATACAATAGATTTCATCCATTACATGAAGTATCCGATATTGTCTTGTTTTTGTGTGGTGAGAAGTATAAAGTTGCTGAGTTTGAAACTCGGCTTGGACTGGCCCACAGGCAGTGGTGGATTGTGGCCAAAAATCAATTCTGGATTGTACCTGCCCCTAGCTGGGCCGAGACATCTCTGCTGAGCCCCCCCCCCCCCAACTGTGGTGCCATTGGGTGCTGGGGTTTCTTAGCTTGTGGGTACAGTGGGGCTGGGTATAGGGGGCTGAGAGGGAGACTTAAGGGGGCAGTCCTCCCCTGCCCACAGGTTTACCAGGAAATCACCCCTTGGGCCCCTGGAATGAGGAGCCCACTTGATGGCCTTAATCACCAAAATCTGAACTATGTATAGCATGAGTTTGTGGCATCCGAAGTGTACACACAGAGACCATATACAGTAGATTGGCATAATGTTTCTGCGCAAGGTGCCCTTAACATAAGCCAGTAATACTTGCATCTAAGTGTGGAGTGGACTCCCAGAGAGTGTTTCACTGAAGGCCCCCAATCACCCCAGTCCAATGCTGGACCTGTTGACTACTTACCATGCTATCTGTTTCATAATGCAGCACGCTGTGCAGAAATATTCACAATTAGATACATTTGTTTGATAGATGAAGAAGGGGTAAAAATCAAAAAATTTAAATTAAAATGATATGCAATAAAATCTGGCATATAAGAGATCACAACACACAAAGGCAGGTGCAATAACACACTATTGGCTTACAAGAATCTGACAAATTGTGGGCCTTAAGTAAACCGTCCACAGGCACAAACTGGCGAAGCATTTCATTTATAATGGAGCACAATTGTGAAATAATATAATATATTTATCAATAATAAAAATCCCCAAAAATATATACAAGAGGAGGGGTTACTTTTTACAGCATGCTAAAAAAAATATTCTAAGGGAAGGAAGAAGAATCCAGGGTGACAGGGCTTGAACATACCATTCTGCTTTTAAATGTGAGGACTTGCACAATTCCAGTGACTTGTGGTTGTGTTGTGGACATGTATTGCTATTGCAATTCTCCCTATGTGTGCCAATGCTTTTACCCATCATGCAAGGCTTTGGGCAGATATTTACAGTGGTCCATTCTACTGTTCCGCAAAGAGAGCTCAAGAGATTTCAATGGAGCAGAACACCCATATAAAAGCAGAAACTAACGCCAACTTCTTATGTCTTCTAAGTCTGGTTTTATCATTTATGATGCCCCTTACCTCCCCCTATTTGACACACAACCCCAAAAAATAATAAAGTCCCTGTATAGACTGCAGCAAAAAAGGCACTTACCTGCCAGCCTACACTCAAAGTCTAAAAGACTCCAGGGCCATCTGAGCTCCACTCCTCCTTGAAACCTGACTGAAGAGCCTTTTGTTTTACTTACTGAAGTGTCTGCTCTGGAGACCAGCCTTGCAGAACTACGCCCCAAACCAACCTGAGGTCCTGAGGAGCCTCGCTACTCACACCCTTTAGAGAGGTGCAACCACCATCCTAGAGCTGGTGGTCTCCCTCCTAAATTTGGATGCCCTTCTGTGTGTCTCCCTGGCCGACGATCCCATACCACATTCTCATATGTGTTTGTGCCAGGCATTACTGAATAGCTGGCATGTGCACCAGGAGTGGGGGTGCGGCCAGTGGTGTGTTATCCATTTAGCTTTTCTTGTTGCTCTGACCTAAAAGTGGCAAAAATCGGAATGGAATGTGAGCCAAGGTGGGTTTTTGGCCAATCCCAGGGCCTACACACAGAAAGACATCCCAATCAGGATGACCCATGCAGAAGGAACAAAACTCAGCATAGTGAAAATCCCAGATTTTGTTCCTCTGAGTTATGGGAAGCTTTTGTACATCACTAAGTGGAACAAAACCCACCAGCGAATGACCTAGTCATGGCTAATGGCTCTCATTGGAGGAGAGCCTGCGCACGTGCCACTGGAATGCAGAAGAGGTGAGTGAATAGCGGCATTCTGGGGGGTTCCACACAGCAGGGCATCCCAATTCAAGTCAAATTCCTGGGTTTTGCTCTGCTTTAATGTGTTATTTGCACAATTTTCTATATGTATTCTACCCCAGACACAAAGGCCATACTGTTAGATGCCTGCTCTCCTAAACTTATGCAAACTAGCACAATGAAAAAAAAAAATGAAACAATATTTTTAGTTTTCTATTTCTGCAGCTGGCGGGCTCAGTTTTACATTATCTTGTCAAATAAAATCTCTTCTAGCACACAGGTTTGTTGAAGAGATCCCTGAAATACTAATGATGTTATTTAATTGTGCCGTTTTCCTTTCGCATGGAGAATCGTTTCCGCAAAATGCAAATCACCATTATATTTTAAAATGTGTCAAGCCATGGCATAAACTGTACACACAAATACCAATTACCTTCATGAGAGGAATCCTGGGAACAAAGAGGCAAATTATAAAAGTGAAATGAGAATGAAAGGTGCAATTGGCGGAGGGAAAAACTATTCTTTAATATGTTCAGTCATTTCACATTCATTATCAAGCGGCAATTCTCAGCTTTTTGCATATTTCGGGTGCCGAGACTTTGTTTATTGTCGCTGTTCACATTTTAGTTAGGAGTGAATTTGACCTGAATTTTGCAGTCTGTGGATACTTGGGAAAAGACCCCATTAGCCCACTGGAGGCGAGTATCGGGGTGCAGGCAATGGAGTCTTCGGGGAGTTCATTGGGTTGTGCACACTTTCCATTCATTCTTGTGGGACATAACAAAGGTTAATGCGATCCTATACTCATATGTTAGCCCCTTGCTCATCCATGAGTGGCTGACAATCATGTGACTGCCAGTGACCAATCTGCATTTCCCATTGGGCTTGCGCATCAAACTCTTCTGTTGGTCATCTGATTATCACACATAAATGAATGAGGAATCTGTGACTGAGTATAGTGCCGCTTTAATAGGACTTGCAGTTCTGAGATTGAGATGCCCTACCTCCAATGTGTGTGTGTTCCATGGCTATAGCATGGCAGGGAGGGATCATGGACAGGATCGGATTTAATATTTTAAAAGCAGGTACTCTGGCAAGGGGTGGATAATGATGCCGGGGCAGAACATGGGCAGGCGTGTCTTGAGAATTAGAGAAAAAACACTGAGGGTAGAAGCAGAGGTCTTTCTTATAAATATGAACAATACGCAATGGGGACCGGGGGCAGACTGCTTTGTGGCCAGTTGGGCTTTGCTTTAAAAACCCACATTCAATCCCTGCCCCCTAAGTCTCCCTGTAAGCCCCATGTACCCAGCAAGCCAATGAACCCCATCTAATGAACCCCAGCACCCAATGCTATAGCCCCAGCATAATGGTCGGATGGGGGAGGGGGCACAGCAGGGATATATCGGCTGGCCATTGGCTGGTAAAATCCTGGGCTGCTCTTTGGCCCCAGTCTGAGGGTTCTTTTCCAAACATTTTTCATGCCCCAGAATGAAGGCAGAATAAACACTAGGAGGGGGAAGGGGGTATGTTGAGAGGAGAATACGGCTTTGCCGGGCCATTGAAAGGTAGGTGCTTGGAATGCAACATAACATTGGTGCGATGAGACCTTCAGATAGGATTCCCGCAGTGTGGCATGCTGAGGGGCCTCGATTACAATGTAACAAAGGGATGTGCAGTCTGTAATGCAGAGGGATGACAGTTCTGCGGAGACTCGCACCCAAAGCAATTTCAAGTCTGTGAACAAGTTCAGAGTTTAGGGTCTAGAATTGCAGGAAATGATTATGGGCAGGGGTGGATATGTCTGCCCCTAAATTGATACTGAGCCTTGGCATTGCAGGGGCAGATAATGTGCTAAGGGGTATTTATGCTTCCCCAGAATCTATAGCATTGCTGGGGGAATATCGTTGGACAGGGTGGGTGCTGGATGGACACTTATGAGGCAGGAAGCACCCTCCATGGCTAGTCCACCTCTTCTTCCACTGGTAATATGTTCCATGGTTTCACAGCATGTCGAGTAAACCTACCTTATAAATTGTCTTCCTCCTTCTGGATAGTCTTAAAGTAGAACAACACTCAGGCCCAGGCCCTCGGGGAACCCCAGATCGGGATGCCAAGCTGTGTGAATCCCTCCTGGAGTGCTGCAACACGCACCTGCTTCAATGCTCCCTCACTGATGTAACACCGGCAGCCATGTGGCCACTCCGATTGCCATAAACAAGAGCTGTTTGCCAAACATTTAATATGCCCTGCAAATTGATCTGAATAGATGAGAGCCCATGCATGCGCCATAGAACCAACCAGGAAGAGTTATTCTGGGTGATTTGTGGGGTTTCACACAGTGGGGCTTGCCAAATTGGGATGCCTCTTTGACACGGAACAAAGTCCTGGGTTTTGTTCTGCTTTAAGGCAGATGTCCAGTATATTGCCATTATGTTGCCGCATTGGTGTATTCATGCAAGCAATTTGGGTGCATTACAAGGGCTATTGCCAAAGGCAATGTAAATGTTAGCAGATTAAATAGACTGCAATTTGTTTGTATAGGAATTACCAGTTAATTTATTTTGAGTATTATATTTTAAGTAAGGCCTATACTTAACCATCATTAATACTGTCTAATGGAACGGAATGCAAATAATGCATCTATAATGTATTCTATAGAAATTCCTATGAAGTGTTTGTTTATGGTGTATGAAGGAAAAGAGGCACTTTCCTATACCGGAAAGTATTTGCACAGCACCCAACACAAGGAATACCAGAATTGCCCATCACTCCATATTTAAAAAATAAAAAATGTTTTTCAAGAAAACCATGTTGTGCTTAAAATCCCCATTTAGTTTAGTAAATGGCTTCCCCTCTTATGATCAGTGGCATAAGCAGTTTGAGTGGACTTAATCCCATGCATATATTGACAGGACACACATCTGATAGTCCTGCTTACACATGAAAATTAGGGTGGTGCTGTGCCAGCAGCAATTCGCACCAAATTGATAGAGATATATGCTTAAACATTGAACATCATATATACCTAAACAGATAAACCTTGAATAAACCGCTAAGTTAGCAAAAGCAATCTGTGAGGGGAGCCGTTACAATGTATCTCTATGGCAGCTGCTGCCGCAAAAGCACTTGGTCAGGGTATATAATGTATTTTATTCAAAGATGAGTCATTACTGCTGAAGGCTTACTACTTTCTAAAAATAAGAGATTACACAGAGCTATGAGGCAATTTTGACTGAGAGGCTCAGTCAGCTTCTTTGTGTGAGTGGCAAGATGGCCCCTGCCATGCATGTTTAAGAGTGCAGAATCTGCCTGCTACTCCAAACATCTGCATGCTGTTAATTCCTCTCTATAACTAATTTCACTGATTGCCACAGAGGGGCTTCAGGGGAGCTATTTACTAAGCTTTGATTTTTTATGAGATCCCCTATACCAGTTTACAAGGCTTGGGCAAGTCACTTTGCGGCAAGTGGGTTACTTGCCAGTAACCCCTGGCCCCCCATTACCTGCCTCCCCAAAGTTTGGGATGGCAGACAAGCCTGCTAGGGCTATGGTTAGCTTGTAGTCTTCAGGGCTGGGGGCCACCAAGGCTGCCTTCTGCACCTTGGTCTACAAGCCTCCATAGCTGGTGCCTGGGCTGATGGGAAGAGGGGACCCCAAGCCATTTTTTACATTTTTTAAGGGCTTTAAATATTAAAAATTGAAGAAAAAGCCTGGGTTACTCAACAGGTAAGGGGGGGACCCCACATCCATTTTTTTAGTTTCAAATGTAACCCTTGATAGTGCGGATAGTAGTTATATTTTATTTTAAAATGTCATAAAGAGCTCTTTTTTTAGTTTGTGGTGTCTCCTGGCGGATATGGTTTTATTAAAATAAATTAATATATATTTTTAAAATTTTACACAAAATTATGAAAGCACAGAAAAAAATGACAAAAAAGACAGTTTATGTTCAAGCATAAACCCTGCCGAAAAAAATATAATTTTCCTGTAAATTCCCGCAAAAAATCATTTAAACATAGCGGAAAAAGCTGAAAATGTACCTGTCAACAGAGGGTGACTAAACCTAAAGTAGGCTGGCAGTTAAAAGGGTTAAAAGTAGCTATGCATGTTCAGTATTATTCTGTTTGGGAGACCATGCGCTTTCAGATTTAGCTTTTTGTTGTTTGCATACTGATGTTTTTTTTCAGCTTTTTTATAACTTTTTTTTTGAGAAACTCTTTGCAACCAAAGGATTATTCGAGGGATTAGCTTAACAGTACCTATGCATGTTTGGTATTGTTCTGTTCGGAGGGGACCTTGCTTTTTGCGACTTTTTTTCTTGTTTGCAGGTTTTCTTTTTTTTAAAAAGTATTCTTTTTTTCTTAGGGAAACCCTGTGCAACCAAATAATTAATTGAGGGATTACTTCCAGAAAACGGTGCCCATGTCAACAAGCCTGGTACACCTAGAAAGCTTGAGGTGTGTACTTACAGACAATATATAGTTTGTGGGGGGTGGGATTTCAAGTGTAAATGGTTGTTTCTCTTGAAAAACTGAAAAGGTGCGCATAGCGGTTGTATTTTATCTCTGTTTCAGTTTCGGGGAGTCTCCTGGGCAGGAAAAGGTGGCTACCAATACATATGAGGTACCGCTGTAACTGGGAGAAATGAAGCTTTAACGGGCAATATGATTTTATTGAAAAAACATTCTTTAATTACAAAAAAAACTACAAATTGTAAAAGATAGAATTTTAAAGATTTTTTTGCACATATTTCACCTAAAAATATTGAGAAAATAGGTCTGGCAACAGAAAGTGACAAAATATCTAGGTAAGCTGGCACTTAAAGGCTTAAACTGTTATATGCCATATGTTTTTATCCTTTACACTCTGCTGCTTACGCTAACGATGGAGACAACTCCTCTGTGAGACAGGCACCGCAGCCCTGAGTAATGGGCCACTTGTTGGCCAACATGGATCCTACTGCCCACAATGCAGCCTGGCTATTACACTCTGGAGCTGCCATGGCATGGTGGTCCCCCTATAAGAGGGATTTAATGATTTTAATTGCTACCAGTAGAAAAAACACAAGCTTGGTAGAATTTCTCTTAGGTCAGAGTTATTAGAAACTCCTTCTCTCAGTATCAGGCATGTTTATGCAGATTTTTAATAGACAATTTCTCGATGGAGCTCCTTTATGGTCATGTTTTGATATTTGTCTATTGCCTACTTTCTATTCGATCGTTTTTATTTTGTTTCGCTTTTTTTTTTTTTTTCTGAGCAATGTCTTTCTTGCTGTTGTTTATGGACCTGGCTTGTGAGCCCTGTGACATGCATTGCTATAGGGAACTCCTTCAGTAAACAGGAGGAGAGTACAGCCCTGCTGAATGACGCGCAGAGTATTTACTGGGATTGGCACATCCTCTCTGGTAGTAGAACTGATCTCTGAGCCGCGTGGCATTTAATTACACAGTATATAACTTTCTGGCTGCTCACAGTTCTATTATCCATTTGCCTGCGTCATTCTGTTCATAAACTTGCAGCTCTGCCAGGAGAAGCACAACACATGAATAGGCCCCACAGCAAAATCATTTTGGGTCTGACTCTTCTGTCCACACTTAAAGGCGCTCTACAGTAAAATATAAAAAATCTGTACAAACATGCTAGATGGCAAGGATAGGGATCACTTATACATCCAGTGGGGAAAAAAAGCTCTTAAAATTATATATATATATATATCTCATTAGGGCTGTATTTGCTGTTCATGTTGCCCTAGACATTTTTTGGGGGGTTTTGGTTTGCAAGGATATATAAAAAAAAAAGTCCTTCACCCCTGGCTGCCTCCTCAGCATTGGCTACCCCGACCCCCACCCAGGGATGATACTAGCCTCTACTCGGAGCTGGCTTCAGGTTTGTGGGGGCCCTTGGGCAAGAGAATCTTGGTGGCCTCCAAAGTAGTGAGTCACATGAAACCCATGGCAATCGGCCCAGGAATCTGTAAGATTCAGTGCCGATCGCTTTCCTCTCCCTGGGGCATGCAAAACTGGGATGCCCCGCTGTGTGAAACCCCCCAGGTTGCCCATACACTTAACTTCTTTCCCAGTCCAACGGCGCATTCACAAGCCATGGCCGCGTCCCCGCTATCTCTTTAGCGAGGAGCGTACCTGCATCGAGCATTTGTGAATGGCCGGCGTGGGCACGCTCCCTGTTAGAGGGTAGTGGAGGATGCGGCCGTCAGCGCGCTCTGAGCTGATAGTCTTAGACGAAGGCTTGGATGACGTGACATCAGCGGATCTGAGCGCGCAGACTGGACAAGTGCCCACGCATGTGCCATAGGCCAGGGAAGAGGCGAGTTGGTTTGGGCCAAGGACCAAAACCCAGGATAGTCAAAAGAACTTTAAAAGAAATCAACACATATATATATTTAGGGATAAAGTGTAGAAAGAAATATTTCCATAGTGCATACAGGCCAAGATCCACAGAACTACCATGATTCTCCCAAACACCCAGAAGCCATGGGAGGGCGGGGCAATGCTTGGACATGTTTGTAGCCATTGTTTCATGGTATAAAGGGATGAGCGAATCGATCCAGACGAACCCGGATTCGTTCCGAATTTCATGAAAAATTCGATTGTGAACGAACCCGAATTTCCCGGCGATTCGATCGAAGTTTTCCTTAAAACTCAATGACAGGCATTCTAAGATGGTGGACGGACATGTTCAGACATGTCCCCAGGGGCAAGTGACGATGGGACAGTCACATGCAGCCTATCAGCAGCCAGGAAGCCCAGTGACGTCACCGTGCTATATAAAGCGGTGGCCATTTTCCTTTTTTTGCGCAGTTCAGACTTGCATTGCAGAGAAAATGGAGCTAGCTGCAGGGAGGGACAGACAGTTAGTCATAGTTAGGTGAGAGTTAGCGATAGCTAGAGAGAGCTGTAGAGTTACAGATAGGTAAAGAGAGAGACAGATAGTTAGAGATTTAGAGTTAGGGAAAGATAGATTTAAAACCGGAACAATCCAGCAGCATACAAGTCACAGTGACAGGGTGCTTAGTGCTATGATTCATATTTCATAATAACTGGGTTACTGTTAATATATTTGGTTTGGTTAAAATACAGCTGCAACTGTGCATGCCATGCACATGCTATTTAACCCTTTCTGCTATTTAGCCCTGAACGCTATTTTAACCCTATCTGTTAAACAAAAGCATTTTTTTTTTATAATTGGATTAGTGTTAATATTTTTCTTCCAATCCATTCCAGGCACTCCTTACTCTTGGGTTTCCCTCCTCCTTGCTGATCACGTGACTGCAAGAAAGAAAACAGGTGCGGCCCTCCCGGCCCATAAGTAGCAGCTGCCCCTAATCAGATCAGTTTTCTTTCTTGCAGTGGCAAGATGACTCAGAGGGCTGACCCAAGAGTCCAAGGACTTTAAGGACTGTTTGGACTTTAATGCATATGCTATTACTGCAATGGAGGATGCGGTCAGGCTGGCGGCGAGAACTTCTGCTCTCCTTGTGGCTTTGCGCCGTTCATTGTGGCTTAGGCAGTGGTCGGCGGATGCCGCCGCTAAGAAGGCGCTTACGGATTTACCCTTTTTAGGGAGCAGACTTTCTGGAGAAAAGCTGGACGGTATGGTGAAGGACGGCAAACTGCCTCAGAGGAGAAGGTCGACTCGGCCTTTTCAGAAATCTTCGTCATTTGGGCTTTTTCGGAGGGGCAGAGGGTCCTTTCGGCCTTGCTCCCGTAGAGATTTTTGGGGTAGAGGAAGAGTGCGTAATAGGGCAGGAGGGGCCTGGAGAAGTAGGCCTAAACCTCCAGCCAAGTCCACTCCAGCATGAGGGGGCGCCCTCACCCGAGCGGGTGGGTGGTTGGCTTTTGCTTTTTGCTCATATCTGGAGGCGCCACGTGGCGGATCGGTGGATCCAAGAGGTGGTGTCTTCAGGTTACAAAATTGAGTTAGCAGCCAAACCGCCCGCAAGGTTCCTTTGGTCGGGGCATCCCGGAACCAGTCAAAGCTAGTTGCCCTGAAGTCCGCAGTTCAGCATCTCCTTCAAAAGGGGGTAATTTGTCGAGTACCCCTTCAGGAAGAAGGTCAGGGGTTTTATTCCAACCTTTTTACAATTCCCAAAAAGGACGGGTCGATTCGTCCCATTTTAGACCTGAAGGATCTCAACAGCTATATTCGCGTGAAACATTTCCGCATGGAGACGTTGAGGTCTGCTTTAACAGTAGTTCGACCCGGGGACCTGATGACTACCATAGACATAAGGGATGCGTATCTGCAAGTGCCGATATTTCCGGGGCATCAAAGATTCCTGAGGTTTGCCCTGGAAGACCAGCATTTCCAGTTTGTGGCACTCCTGTTCGGGATATCCTCGGCTCCAAGGGTATTCACCAACGTTTTGGTGAGTCTTATGGCAATCTTCAGGAGCCAGGAGATATGTATCGTCCCTTATTTGGACGATCTCCTAATTTCAGCCAGATCGCATCAGCAGATTTTAACCCTTTAAATGCCAGCCACGTAAAATTTACGTGGTTGCCTCTCCGTCACATAAGTGCCAGCCACGTAAATTTTATGTGTTTGACTTTCCCCACTAACAGTTAAAAAAGTTAAAAAAAAAAAAGTCACTTACCTGACCCTTCTTTCGATCCGGCCGGGTCTCCTCTTCAGCCAGAGGGGCTCCGATCGCCGATTGGGGCTCCTCCGGCTGCAGGGGAGTGCCCAAAATAGGGTGCCCCCCCGTTTCAGCAGCCGCCGGGATTGCCTGCAAAAAAAAAAAAAAAAAAGACAGTTACTCACCTCCGCTCCCGCCGCCTCTTCTCTTCATGGGGGGGGGGGCTCCGATCACCCCCCGGCTCTTCCGTCTTCTGGAGGGGGGCATAACAGCCCTCCTCCCACCGCAGCTTCCGATGGCGGCCGCCATCTTGGGGGCGGGGCTAATGACGTCACCGCCGGGTGTCATCGGGGCACCCGGCAGTTCAGCTTTCAGATGCCAGTGAAGGCTGGACAGAGGAGGAGGGAGGTAGGCGATCCTCCAATCGCCTGCCTCCCCCCTCTTCTGCCCAGCCGTCACCTGCATATGATTGCCGCGGGACACAGGAGATGAAGATCGGAGGTGAGTAAAGGTAAATATTTTTTTTTTAATAAAAATATTTAAAAAATGTTTTTTTTTTTTTATACTGTTAACCCTTTGTGAACTGGTAAGGGGTCCATGAGACCCCTTATACCAGTTCAAAAGGCTCGGGGGTCTGGCAAGTCACCTGCGGCTAGCGGGTGACTTGCCATTAACCTCTGGCCCCCCAAATTACCTGCCTCCCCAAAGCCCGGGGGGGGCAGAAGAGCCGTGGCCCTAGGCTATGACAGCTTGTAGCCTGCAGGGCCAGGGGCCACTAAAGCTGGCCCCTGCGCCCTGTTCTACAAGCCCCCATAGCTGGTTACTGGCTGGTTACGCTGGGTAGGGGGGACCTCACACCATTTTTTGGGGGGGGATTTTTAAGGGTTTTAACCCTTAAAAATCCCCCCCAAAATGGGGTCCCCCTCCCTGGGAGGGGGGGGACCCTATGTCATTTTTTTTTTAAATTAACCCTATGTTACCTGTAACCCAGTAGGTATAAAAGGCTTCCAGCAGCAGCAGGAGAGCAGAAGCCTAAGTGATCAGCGTGGGACACAGGGATGGATGGGAGGTAAGTATTAAAAAAAAAATATTAAAAAACATTTATGTATTTTAATAAAGATATTTTTAAAAAGTGTGTGTTTTTTTTAACTTTTAACCCTTTGTGAACTGGTAAGGGGTCCATGTGACCCCTATACCTGTTCACAAGGCTCGGGGGACTGGCTAGTCACCTACGGCTAGCGGGTGACTTGCCATTAACCTCTGGCCCCCCAAATTACCTGCCTCCCCAAAGCCCAGGGGGGGGCAGAAGAGCCGTGGCCCTAGGCTATGACAGCTTGTAGCCTGCAGGGCCAGGGGCCACTAAAGCTGGCCCCTGCGCCCTGTTCTACAAGCCCCCATAGCTGGTTACTGGCTGGTTACGCTGGGTAGGGGGGACCTCACACCATTTTTTGGGGGGGGATTTTTAAGGGTTTTAACCCTTAAAAATCCCCCCCAAAATGGGGTCCCCCTCCCTGGGAGGGGGGGGACCCTATGTCATTTTTTTTTTAAATTAACCCTATGTTACCTGTAACCCAGTAGGTATAAAAGGCTTCCAGCAGCAGCAGGAGAGCAGAAGCCTAAGTGATCAGCGTGGGACACAGGGATGGATGGGAGGTAAGTATTAAAAAAAAAATATTAAAAAACATTTATGTATTTTAATAAAGATATTTTTAAAAAGTGTGTGTTTTTTTAACTTTTAACCCTTTGTGAACTGGTAAGGGGTCCATGTGACCCCTATACCTGTTCACAAGGCTCGGGGGACTGGCTAGTCACCTACGGCTAGCGGGTGACTTGCCATTAACCCCTGGCCCCCCAAATTACCTGCCTCCCCAAAGCCCAGGGGGGGGCAGAAGAGCCGTGGCCCTAGGCTATGACGGCTTGTAGCCGGCAGGGCCAGGGGCCACTAAAGCTGGCCCCTGCGCCCTGTTCTACAAGCCCCCATAGCTGGTCACAGGCTGGTTACGCTGGGTAGGGGGGAACCTCACACCATTTTTTGGTGGATTTTTAAGGGTTTTAACCCTTAAAAATCCCCCCAAAAATGGGGTCCCCCTCCCTGGGAGGGGGGGGGGACCCTATGTCATTTTTTTTTTTAAATTAACCCTATGTTACCTGTAACCCAGTAGGTATAAAAGGTTTCCAGCAGCAGCAGGAGAGCAGAAGCGTGGGATACAGGGATGGATGGGAGGGAAGTATTAAAAAAAAATAATAAAATTTTTTTTTTTAATAAAGTTATTTAGAAAAAGTGTGTACATGTGTTTTTTTTTTTTTTACTTTTAACCCTTTGTGAACTGGTGACCCCTATACCAGTTCACAAGGCTCGGGGGTCTGGCAAGTCACCTGCGGCTAGTGGGTGACTTGCCATTAACCCCCGAGACCCCCCATTACCTGCCTCCCAAAAAACCCTTATATTCCCCCAAGAAATGGTGTCCCCCCCCCCCCCCCCCCCTGTGAAGGGGGACCCCCACACCAATTTTTTTTTTAACCCTTTAATATGTGGATAGTAGTTGTATTTTATTTGTAAATGTTATAAAGTGCTCTTCTAAGTTTAGGGGATCACCTGGACAGGAACGGGGGGCTACCGATACATATGTGGTATCATTGTAATCGGGAGAAAGGGGGCTTTAACATGCAATATGGTTTTCTTTAATAAAATAAATGTTTTTGTTAAAATAAAGGAGACAATTTAAAAAATATATATATTTTTTTTTTTACTTATTTACCTAAAAATATATAAAAAAAAGTAGAAAAAAATACAAACAAGACATTTCATGTTAAAGCCTAAACTCTGCCACAAAAAGAAAATATGCCAATTTCTTGGAAAATCCTGCAAAAATCACAGTTAAACATCACGCAAAATGGTGAAAAATATCCTGTCAGCAGAGGGTGACAAAATCTCAAGTAGGCTGGCAGTTAAAAGGTTACAGGTACCTATGCATGTTGGGTATTGTTGTGCTTGGGGGACCTTGCGCTTTCAGATTTTGCTTGTTTTTTCTTATTTGCATATTGATATTTTAGGAAAAGGTGTTTTTTATTCTGGTTTTTTTATACAATTTTTTGTGAAACCCTGTGCAACCTAAGAATTCTTCGAGATATTACTTCCAGAAAGATGAGCCCACTACAACAAGCTGGGTACGCTTAGAAAGCTTAACATGTGTACTTTCAAGGAATATATGGTTTATTG
The DNA here is from genome assembly GCA_027917425.1 of Gastrophryne carolinensis. NCBI lineage: Eukaryota > Metazoa > Chordata > Amphibia > Anura > Microhylidae > Gastrophryne > Gastrophryne carolinensis. The sequence continues at coordinate 586,936,582 of CM051234.1, forward strand.
GGGATATTCCAAATGTAAAGGGTTGTTTTGGTAGAAAAAGCATAAGGTTTTTGAAGTGAACTTACCGTTATGCGCATGCTTTACTTTGGGGTGTTTGGCAACTGCTTTTTTATTTATTTTTAGGGAAACCCTGTGTAACCAAAGAATACATTGAGGGATTATTTCCAGAAAACTGCACCTATGTCAACAAGCCTGGTACGCCTAGAAAGCCTGAGGTGTATACTTCTAGGGAATATATAGTTTGTTGGGTGTATTTCAAATGTAAAGGGTTGTTTTTCTTGAAAAACTGCAAGGTGAGCATATTGCATAGCATAGTTGTATTTTATCTGAAAATCTCCTAAAGCGCTGTTTCAGTTTGGGGGAGTTTCCTGGGCAGGAAAGGGTGTCTACCTATACATATGTGGTACCGCTGTAACCAGGAGAAATTGGGGTTTCACACAAAATAAGATTTTATTGAGAAACTTAAATTTTTTATTACAAAAAAAACACTACAAGTTGTAAAAAATTTTTTTTTTTTTGCACAATTATCACCCCAAAATATTGAGAATACACTTAGAAAATGACAAACAAGACATTTCATGTTAAAGCCCAGGCTCTGCTGAAAAAAACTATATATTACTTTCCTGGGAAATCCCTGGAAATCCCTTCAAAAATCACAGTTGAACATGGGGAGCGCAAAACAGTGCAAAATGGTCTGGCAACAAAGGGTAACAAAATCTCAAGGTAGGCTGGCACTTAAGACCCGAAGTCTCATATCACTCCGGCGCCGGTAAGGAACTTCTTGGGTATGACTCTGGACACCTTCCAAGTCAAGGTTTATCTGCCAGAGCAGAAGGGTCGGCTAATTCAGAATCAGAGTGCTTTCTGGCTTGCTGGCAGCCGACTATTTGGCTGGGAATGAGGTTAGTAGGCCTGATGGTAGCCTGCTTCGAGGTGGTACCTTTTGGCCAGTTTCACATGAGGCCCCTTCAATGGAATCTATTGGCAAGCTGGGATTGAGCCCTGCAGTCACTGGATCAAGTCTTTGTACTAACGCCCTCGGCCAGGCATTCTCTTCTGTGGTGGATGGACCCTCTTCATCTGTCTGTAGGCAGGTTCTTTTTTGTCACCGCAGTGGCAAATTGTTGCCACGGATGCCAGTCTCGCAGGATGGGGCGGCATTTGGCAAACTCAGAATGTCCAGGGTCAGTGGGGGCCGAGAGAGAATAAGCTTCCCATAAATATATTGGAGTTAAGAGCTATCTGGCTAGTGCTTCGGTATCTGACCCCCAGCTTAAAGGGGCGGGCAGTCCAGGTCCAGTCGGACAATCGGACGGCTGTAGCCTATATCAATCATCAGGGGGGTACTCGGAGCAAGAGTGCTCTAGAAGAGGTAAGCCGGATTCTGACTTGGGCAGAGGAGAATGTTCCCTGCATTTCGGCAGTTTATATCCCGGGGGTAGTAAACCAGGAGGCCAACGCTCTGAGCAGGAAGGTTCTGCGTCGGGGAGAATGGTCCCTCAGTCGGAAGGTTTTCCAAGCCCTTTGTCTTCGCTGGGGGCGTCCGGAAGTGGATCTCTTTGCGTCCAGACACAATCACAAGCGGCCAGTATTCATGTCCCTGTCGAGGGACCCTCTGGCCATAGCCACGGACGCCCTGTCAGTCCCTTTGGCAAGGTTCAAACTTCTGTACATTTTTCCCCCGTTTCCACTTCTGAGTCGTGTACTAAGAAAGATAATTCAGGAGGGGGTACCTACCATTCTAGTAGCCCCTCATTGGCCAAGAAGAAGTTGGTTTTCGGACATAACAAGGATGGTGGTAGACCATTGGCGCCTACCGGTAGAGCCAGATCTTCTCACTCAGGGGGCGCTTCGGCACCCGAATTTACAGATGCTGGCTTTGATGGCTTGGCTATTGAGACCTCGGTCCTAGCAGAGAAAGGATTATCCACTAAGGTCATTCATACCATGATTCAGGCCCAGAAGAAGTCTTCTTCCATGATTTGAAAATATACACTAAGGAAGGTCCCACTCCTTCCTAAATCACCACCAAAACAACGACACTACTGCTATATAAAAAGTATTTGTTTATTAATAGAAAAATCACATAAGCACAACACCACATTGGTGGTGATTTAGGAAGGAGTGGGACCTTCCTTAGTGTATATTTTCAGAGTGTATTTCACCCATACGTGCACACTGCTTTGTTCATAGTGATAAAGTTTCCAGTGCAGTCTCACATTGTTTTATAGTAATTGTTCTTCCATGATTTACTACAGGGTCTGGCGGTCATTCATATCCTGGTGTGAGGCTAGGAATTTTTCATGCAGAAGGTATTCGATTTCTAGAGTTCTAGAATTTCTGCAAGATGGCTTAGAAATAGGCCTACGATTAAGCACCCTAAATGGGCAGGTATCGGCTTTATCTATTTTTTTCCAGAAGTCTATCGCTAGTAATAGACTCATTAAGACTTTTTTCAGGGAGTCACTCATGTCCGTCCGCCGCGCAACTCTATCTTATCGGTATGGGACTTGAATTTGGTGTTGACGGCTCTACAGGGGCTTCCTTTTGAACCTATAGTTGACACTCCAATGAGCATTTTGACGCTTAAAGTGGTATTTTTAGTGGCAATCACTTCTGTGCGGCGTGTTTCGGAGTTAGCCGCTTTATGTATGAAATCTCCTTATTTTGAGTTACACAAGGACAAGGTAGTTTTTCGGTTTAAGTCAGATTTTTTGCCTAAGTTCGTCTCTCCCTTTCATCTTAATCAGGAGGTAATTCTACCCTCCTTGTGCCCAGGTCCGGCTAATGCTAAGGAAAGGGCACTTCCTTAGACGTTGTTAGAGCCATAAGGTATTATTTGGCAGCTACAGATGCCTTCCGCAAGACGGATCTTCTTTTTGTTATTTCAGATGGACCAAGAAAGGGACTTCCACCGGCTAAAACCACTGTCAGTAAGTGGATTAGGCAGGCAGTAGGAAGAGCCTACTCGGCCAAGGGGAAGGAACCCCCTTTTTGGGTCACGGCCCATTCCACTAGGGCATTGGGGCTTCCTGGGCTTTCCAGCACCAGGCTTCGGTGGAACAGGTCTGCACAGCTGCCACCTGGTCTTCGGTTCATACATTCACCAAGTTTTACAAGGTGGATGTTTGAGCCTCAGCTGACGCTGTTGTTGGTCGGAAGATTCTCCAGGCAGTAGTGAAGTGAACTACCTGCCGTCTTCTGCGTTAGGGGATCCCGCCCATAGATGGCACTGCTTTTGGAGGTCCCAAGAGTAAGGAGTGCCTGGAATGGATTGGAAGAAAAAACACAATTCTGTGAGGTACTCACCTGTAGAATTGGTTTTTCTGGGAATCCATTCCAGGCCCACCCGTTTTTTGGGTCATGTTATCTTCTGACGCTTCTCTGTTGGTGTTAATCCATTTATTTATTATTTCATGGCATTAGAGAAAAAAAAAAAAAAAAGTAATATAACAGAGTAGTAGTAACATGGACTCTTATATGGGCCTCCCGGCCTGTCTCTAGTTTATTTTTACTGCTTTTTAAGTAAACTGATCTGATTAGGATCAGCTGCTACTTATGGGCCGGGAGGGCCGAACCTGTTTTCTTTCTTGCAGTCACGTGATCAGCAAGGAGGAGGGAAACCCAAGAGTAAGGAGTGCCTGGAATGGATTCCCAGAAAAACCAATTCTACAGGTGAGTACCTCACAGAATTGTGTTTTTCTGTTCAGCTTAAAATACACCAGGCCACATGGTCATCCCAAGGCACATGCTATTTTAACCCTATCTGTTTTACAACATAAGCGTTGATCAGCATCAGCTTTATTAAGCTACTTCAGTTTGCACTTCCTTTTTGATTGCTTTCAATAAACCAGGCCGCAGGGCACCCCAAAGCTGCACCTTGCACCCTATCTGTTATACAGCATAAGCGTTGATCAGCATCAGCTGCATTATTAAGCTACTTCAGTTTGCACTTGCTTTTTGACTGCTTTCAATAAACCAGGCCGCATGGCACCCCAAAGCTGCACCTTGCACCCTATCTGTTTATACTAAATATGCAAATACATAAAAATGTCAGGCAGACAAGTGCCAGGATGTTCAAAGAGGAGTGGCAGAGGCCAAGATTCAGCAGGCAGAGGTCGCAGCAGACTAGGGGCGAGTAGCAGCAGGAGTCACGGTGAGAGACCTGATCTGCCAGTATCTGCTAGCGGTCGTGTCCCCACCAGTAACGCATCTGCCGTGGTAGATTGGTTAACACGCTCATCAACATCATCACAAGTTACGTCTGAGACCCCCAGTCTAAGGTCGGCAGGTTCCTCTGACACAACCTTGAGTTGGCATGCCCCGAGAGCAGTCCCTGTCCTCCCATTGCCTCTGTCCTATGCCGTTCCCTCCCCCAGCGAAGTATCCTATGCTTTGGGTTCAGCTCCACTCTTTAGTGAGGAGGACGATCAGATAGAGGACAGTCAGCAGCTACTGCCCAGCCATGAAATGGAGGTGGCTTCTTTAGCTCGGCAGACAAATAGTGATGTGGACAGTGTCCTGGGTGTTGCGAGCTTTCCAGCTCCTGCGCCAGACACTGAGGAAACCGAGAACATCAGCGACGTACAGCCACAACTCGGTGATGATGATGATGATGAAGCCGATCGCACTTGGGAGCCGGGTGATGAAGGGTCTTCATCATCATTATCAGGAGAAGAGGGGCGCAGGTTGCCCCGGAGTCAGCAGCTCAGGCAGCAAGGTGTTAGCAGCATGGCGACAATAGCAGTGAATCAGTGAGGCCTGTTGGTGGGAAAAGTAGCTACTCGGCAGTGTGGCAGTTTTTCCTGAAGCATCCGCAGGAGGGTAACATGGCCACACACAAGATATGTAGGCAGAAGGTGAAGCGTGGCCAGGGTCCAAATGTTGGCACCACGGCCCTGCGTCAACATATGATGCATCACCATAAAGCGACCTGGGAGAACCGAGGCTCCCAAGGGGTGGTCCAGCCTGCTTCCTCACCAAGTGGCACGCCGCTCCCAATTTCTGCCAGCCAAGGCTCCAGCACCTCAGCCAAAGGCAGCTGTGCGTCATACCCATCCTCTGTCGCTCCTGCTCCTCCTCCTACTCCAAGTCATGCATTTCACCGGAAATCCATCAGCGAAGCCATGTCCAAGAGACAGCAGTATGCGCCCACTCATCCTACGGCGCAGAAGCTGAATGTGCTCCTGTCCAAGAACTGATGGCTTGTGCCGAGCCGAGGTGGAGAGTCCCAAGCTGTAATTTCTTTGCCAAGAAGGCAGTACCAGCGCTGCACACTTTTGTTGAACAGAAGGTGGGCCAGTCCTTGAGCTTGTCGGTGTGTAGCAAAGTGCATGGCAGCGCCGACGTCTGGAGTTGTAACTACGGTCAGGGACCATGTCGTTTACGGCCCACTGGGTGAATGTGGTCCCTTTGCAGCAGCAGCAACTTGGACAGATCACGCCGCTCCCTGCCCGTTGGGCCTGTGACACCATGTGACTCGGCCTCCTCATCCTCCGCCATCTCCTCACCCTCCGCCATCTCCTCACCCTCCACTGTAGGCTAAAGTCTCAGTGCCCCTCCAGTCTACCATGTGTGCAGGGCACGGAGGTGTCACGCAGTGCTTCACATGGTTTGTCTTGGCGAACGGAGTCACACAGGGGAGGAACTGCTTAAATGTATTCATCAGGAAATCCAAACATGGCTTACTCCAAGAAAACTTAAAATGGGAATCATGGTTACCGACAATGGGAAGAACATTTTGTCTGCGCTGCGCCAAGGAAGGCTGGCCCATGCCCCCTGCATGGCTCACGTCTTCAATCTGGTTGTCAAGCGGTTTCTGAAGTGTTCCCCCCATATGCAAGACATCCTAACAAGGAAACTTTGCATGCACTTCAGCCACTCATACACCGCCAAACACACCCTTCTTGAGCTACAGCGTCAGAACGGTAGCCCCCAACATCTGAACAGTCTGATTTGCGATGTTTCCACCCATTGGAATTCCACCCTTCACATGTTGGACCGATTATATGAACAGAGAAAAGCCATCACGGATATTCTCAGTGTGCCACACACCCCGCTTCACCTTTAAATTCTTCACGATTGGATTACTCACCGCCAGGTGACGCTGTTGCAGAGAGGAAGTCTTGTAATGAGCCCCCTTCCGGCCTATATATACCTGGTACCTCCCATTTAACACCAGTGTTTTTCTCTCTGCATGACGACAAGACAGAAGAATGAAGTCTCCTGCCGGGGTCTTACCCCGGCACCCCCTTTGGTCTATTTCTGCCCGGTTTTGATTATTTGTTACCTTTGTGGTTAAATGGAAGCCTCCCAGCCTAGGCTGCTCACTGGGCAATTGGTAGATGGCACTATAGGTGCCTAGGAGCTTATCTCCTCCGCTTGATCCCCTGTTTTGGGGGCAATGCGGCTGTCCGGCATGGTGATCCGGATTTGGGATGCCCCTGTCCCGAGGTTCCCCTTGGCCCCTTGCTCTCCCGTTACGGTCCCTTCTCCCTTCACTGGGGGGGGGGTGGAGGGATGTGTATTTGCATGTGTGTTTTACTTGTATGTTTACTTGTATGTTTTTTACTTTAACACTTGGCAGGCTGCACCGGAAAAAAGGGTGCACTTGGCCTGGCTGATTCTTCCTTACATGGCATGATTGTTTATTTCCACTGGCAGTTCTGCCATTTTGGCGGGCTGCTGCTGGCCTGTATGGCCAGAGTTTGGGTCAGCTTTAGGGCAGCCGGGGCGGGCCGCGCTGTGGCAGGCATGCCGGAGGCTGCCGGCATCCTTTTTCAGGTGCTCACGGCTCCCCGCCCCCTCCCCCCTTGTCTCCTCTTTGTATCGGCACCGCCGTTCGGCGGGCCGCGTTGTCAGCACTTTCAGTGGGCAGCGCAGGCTGCCCATTAAGCTCTCGTTTCCCCCCCCCCTCCATCTACTGAGGGCGTTGTGCGCCCTCTTGCTTTGCGGCACCGCCGTCTGGTGGGCCGCACTGTTTGAATCTGGAGGGGGGCGGGGCCCGGATGACTTCAGAGGGGGCGTGGTTGCGGCGGCGGCGGCGTCATTCAACCTGGCCCCAGCCGCACTTCCTTCCTGTCATAAGGAGGACACGTGCGGGGCTCTCGGCCGCATATGTGTTTTTGGCTGCTACTGCCGTTACTGCTGCTACTACGGCTACTGCTGCTACTGTTGCCATTGCTGAACATTGCTGCCATTACTACTGGTTGGGTGCTTGGCTATTCAGCCTTTCTTGGGCAGGTAAGCGGCCTCACCTCGCGTGGGGCCGTCTATTGTTATTATGACTGATTTTTATATAAAAAAAGAAAAAAAAAAAGAAAAAAGTAGGAAAAACAAAGGACAAGATTCTTTGGCCTCTTTAAAAGCACTCTGGTGTGTGTATTATTATGTGTTACTTTGTTGCATGAATGTTGTATTGCATGCTGCCACTTGTTGTTTGGGGGTCTTACTGTTGGTTTTTCTTCCCCCACAGATCCTGGGATTCCCTCAATACAGTGGCCTCCCGGTTCTATTATACCTGGCTAGTCCTTTTTCTCTAAATTGGGACACATTTGTATATATATATATATATATATATATATATATATATATAAAAAAAAATTTTAATTTAAAAGGGGATCATTATTATTAATTAAATCGTCCCTCCCGGGACATTAACATAAAGGGGCATCCCGGGTGGCTTATGCCTTAAACCCATGGTTTTGTGAATACCATAAATCACCATATGGAGGCTTCCGATAATACCGGAAATGGTTCTTCTGGGCCATCTAGGCTGTGTGGGCGCTGCGGGACTCCGATCCCAGGCGATGATGTTATATGATGCATTCCTTGTGCAAGGCAGAATATTGCGCGTCAGTCCGTCGCTCCGGCTGCTGGCTCTTCGCAACTTCCATCATCCCTTACCCCTCCCTCCCTGTTCCGGACCCCGTGTGACATTGTCAAAGGTGGGGATTCGCAATCCGAGGTGTCTGCACGATTATCCAACCTCGAGAAGATAATTTCCGTCAAAGCAGGGTTGAAGGCCACTGCGAAACGGAAGCACCTTTCTCCTGTACCTCCGGCTTCACAGGATGAGGTATGTGAGCCTGTGGATTGGTCTGATTGCTCCCTGGACGAGGAGGGGGAATTCCTGGTGGAGTTAGATGAGCCTGCAGATCAGCTTGAGGTTGATGCTATTGGCGATTTGACTGCGGAGGTTTCCCTTGACACCCCCTCCATTCTGGCTCAAATGTTTGAAATTTTGAATTTAGATCCGCCTGAGGCGTTTGTTTTTTCCCAGACAACAACACTTTGAGAGGGTTGTGCTTAAGGAATGGGAACATCCCACGCGGTTAACTGGGATTCCTTCCAGTTGGGAGAAACGTTATCCTTTTCTGCCAGAATTGGTGAAGCTTTGGTCGGTTCCCCCTGACGTCGATACCCCTGTGCTAGGGCTCTCTAGCACGGCTATGGTGCAGTGTTCTGAGACCACTGCCCTTAAGGATGGTGAGGTTCGTCGGATTGACCAGTACGCTCGCCATGGTTTTATTAGTGCCGGATCAACGATGCGCCCGGTGTGTGCTTCGGCGCTTCTTCTATTGGCGGTTAGGTCTGTTATTCAGGATCTGTGTGTGGATCTTGATCCCACTTGTAAGGAGTTTACTGCTCTCAAGCAGTGTGAGTCTTTTTTGTTTCTTATGTTCTGACCGCTCAGGACGATGCGCTGGCTATGAGTAGCAGGACAGCGGCAATGCTGGCGGCTATTCGTCGGGCAGTCTGGCTGCGCCAGTGGTCGGCGGACTTATTTTCTAAAAAGGTGCTCACAGCTCTCCCCTTTTTGGGCTTGCGGCTGTTTGGTGATAAAATTGATTCAGTTGCAAAAGGTGGTAAAATGGCGCAACGCAAGAGGCCTCGTCTCCCCTTTCGGGGGGAAGTACTGTTAGGCCTTCCTTTCGGGGATTCAGAGCGGGTAGGGGGGCTTCCTTTCCCGCTACCAGAGGTGCAGGTTGGACTCGGGGGAGGGGCTGTGGCCGTCCCACTCAGTCCTCGGGCACCAAGCCCAAGCCTGCTGGTAAGCCCGCTCAGCAATGAGGGGCTGCCCTCACCTGTGCGGGTGGGGGGACGATTGCGACATTTCTCCCAGGTTTGGGACCAGGAAGTTCCGGACAGATGGATCCGGGAGGTGGTGTCGTCCGGTTACAAGCTGGAATTCGAGTCTCGCCCTCCTTCACGGTTCTTTCGGTCTCGGGTGCCCATCGATCCTTTGGCCACACAGGGGCTCCTGTCGTCGGTAAAGAATCTGTTGGAAATGGCGGTCATCCGGCCGGTACCGCGCTTAGAGATGGGCCTCGGATTCTACTCCAATCTTTTCGCAGTCCCCAAAAAGGACGGGTCGGTTCATCCCGTCCTGGACCTGAAATTACTCAACAAGTTCATCCGTTTTCGGAAGTTTCGCATGGAAACTTTGCGCACGGCCGTCGGTTCCCTTCGGCAGGGGGACTTCATGACGTCCATAGACATCAAGGATGCTTATCTTCATGTTCCCATCTGCCAGGCTCACCAACGTTTTCTTCAATTCGTGATGAAAGATCAGCATTTTCAATTCGTGGCACTTCCGTTTGGCCTTACCTCGGCTCCAAGAGTGTTCACCAAGGTGCTGGCAGGGGTGATGACCATTTTCAGATCTCGGGGCATTCGTGTCGTACCTTATTTGGACGACCTAATCATCATGGCTCCGTCACTCAATCAATCGGAGACAGACACCAGGTTGGTGGTCTCCACGCTGGAAAGCTTTGGTTGGGTGATCAACTTCCCCAAGTCCTCCCTCGCTCCGGCCAGGGTGGTGTCCTTTCTGGGGATGCAGTTGGACTCTCATCAACACAGAGTGTTTCTCCCCCAGTCCAAAATTCATCTGATTCAGGAGTTGGCTCGGGTCCTTCTTTCCAATCCTCGGCCGTCCATCCATCTGGGGATGAGGCTGGTAGCGTTGATGGTCGCCTCTTTCGAGGCAGTTCCTTTTGCTCAATTTCACACGAGGACGCTTCAGCTTTATCTGTTGGCGTCCTGGGACCGGCAGCCTCGGTCACTGGATCAGCCCTTCCAGTTGTCCTCCCGGGTCCGGCAGTCCCTCCAGTGGTGGTTGGTCTCGGCCAATCTCGTGAGGGGCAGGTCGTTCCTGACCCCTCTTTGGGAAATTGTCACCACGGACGCCAGTCTTTCGGGATGGGGCGGATTCTGGAAGGAGCTTCAGTTCCAGGGGCAGTGGGGACCTCAAGAGGCCCACTTACCCATCAATGTTCTGGAACTGAAAGCCATCCGTCGGGTGCTTGCTCTCCTGACTCAACACGTTCTGGGCCTTCCGGTCCAGGTGCGTTCAGACAATCGAACAGCGGTTGCTTACATCAATCATCAGGGAGGGACTCGCAGTTTGGGTGCTCTCAGAGAGGTGTCCCTGATCCTGACCTGGGCAGAGGCCCATGTTCCTTGTCTCTCGGCGGTATACATTCCAGGAGTGGAGAACCAGGAAGCGGACCGGTTGAGCAGGGGCTCTCCACGTCTGGGAGAATGGGCTCTCCATCCTCAGGTTTTTCGCTCACTGTGTCTCCGATGGGGGACACCGGAGGTGGACCTGTTTGCCTCTCGTCACAATCACAGGCTCCCGAACTTCGTGACGCTCTCCCAGGATCCTCTGGCTCTGGCAGTGGACGCCTTGTCCCTGAGCTGGGGGGATCTGGGATTTCTAAACCTGTTTCCTCCGATACCCATGCTGGGCAGGGTGGTTCGGAAGTTGGCTCTGGAAAGGGTGTCCGCCGCTCTCGTGGCCCCAAGGTGGCCAAGGCGAGTGTGGTTCGCAGACCTCATTCGGCTGGCAGTGGATCAGTTCGTTCTGCCTCTTCGGCCCGATCTGCTCACTCAGGGTCGGTTGTGTTACCCCAATTTACCAGCGCTGGGTTTGACGGCCTGGATGCTGAAACCTCCATCTTGAAGGAGGAGGGTCTTTCTGGCTCAGTCGTTAAGACTCTGATCAGTGCCCGGAAGAGGTCTTCTTCTACCATCTACTATAGGACTTGGAAAGCCTATATCGCTTGGTGTGAGATTAGATCTTTTCCTTGTAGGGTCTTTTCGGTCTCCAGGATTCTGGAGTTTTTACAATCTGGGCTGGACTCTGGTCTTCAGCTAAGTACTTTGAAAGGGCAAGTTTCTGCCTTATCTATCTTTTTTCAGAAGCGTTTTGCGCTTCATCCTTTAGTTAAAACTTTTTTCCAGGGGGTTACGCATGTGCGGCCTCCCAGGAAACCATTACTCCCGGTTTGGGATTTGAATTTGGTTCTTTCTGCTCCGCAGGCTCCTCCTTTTGAGCCTCTGCAAGATATTGCTTTGTCTACCCTGACTCAGAAGATTGTCTTCTTGGTAGCTATCACTTCGGTCCGGCGTGTCTCAGAGTTGGCGGCCTTGTCTATCCAGGCGCCTTACTTTGAGAGGCATCAGGATAAAGTGGTCTTTCGATTCAAACCAGACTTTCTTCCTAAGGTTGTTTCTGCTTTTCATTTGAATCAGGATATTGTTCTTCCCTCCTTGTGTCCTAATCCTAAGAATGACAAAGAGAGGGTTTTGCATTGTTTGGATGTAGTACGCTGTGTTAAGTACTACTTGATTATCACGTCTCCTTTTCGTAAGACGGATGCCTTTTTTGTTGTGCCCTGTGGGCCTAAGAAGGGTTTGGCACCGGCCAAATCTGCCATTAGCAAATGGATACGTCAGGCCGTTATTGCGGCCTATGCTGCTAAGGGGAAAGTTCCCCCTTTTCGTATCACTGCTCATTCTACTCGCTTTTCAGCACCAAGCTTCTGTTGAACAAGTTTGTAAGGCCGCCACTTGGTCTTCTGTTCATACTTTTTCTAAGTTTTACAAAGTTGATGTGCTAGCCTCAGCGGATGCTGTTTTTGGCCGCAAAGTGCTGCAGACTGCAGTCATTTAAGTTATGCTTCACCTTGCCTTTGGATACCCATCCCTTGTGGACACTGCTTTTGGATGTCCCAATCGTGAAGAATATTAAAGGTGAAGCTGGGTGTGTGGCACACTGAGAATAATACCATTTTGCGAGTACTCACCTGAAAAATGGATATTGTCAGTGTGCTACACACCCCGCTTCACTCCCACCCTTTTCGGTATCCCGAATCCTTCATATGCTGAAGCTTTTATTTATTTTGAGGTTACCGTTAAATTACTGGTACCTTGTCTTTCTGCTTTTTAAATCACTGGTGTTAAATGGGAGGTACCAGGTATATATAGGCCGGAAGGGGGCTCGTTACAAGACTTCCTCTCTGCAACAGCGTCACCTGGCGGTGAGTAACCCAATCGTGAAGAATTTAAAGGTGAAGCGGGGTGTGTGGCACACTGACAATATCCATTTTTCAGGCGAGTACCCACAAAATGGTATTTTCCTGATGATCCAAGCGGATAGGGGGACTCCCCTGTGTAACTTCAATGTCAACCAGTGGCAGCTCATACATGACACCTGCCGTTTGCTCAGGCCCTTTGAGGAAGCCACTTTATTTGTCAGTCGGCAGGATTACGGGATGAACTACGTGATTCCACTGCTTCATGTACTACAGCACATGTTGGAAACCATGGCTGGTCAGGGCACTGGAGACATGGCGTCTACATCTTACGGCCACATGAACCCCATTGGAGCTGAACTGGAGGAGGAGTAGGAGGAAGAGGAGGAGGAGGAGGGGCACAGTGAAGCACAGTTTTGGCTTGGCGAAATGGCTGGTTTATCAAGTCAGCGGACAGAAGAGGAGGAGCAGGAGCAGCCAGAGGAGCTAGAGGGTTTTGAGGAAGGCGAGACAGAGGACCCGGACAGGTAGTCCCTCCGAGTCACTTGCGTAAATGGCAGGAAGCATGCTCACGTGCTTGCGTAGTGACCTCAGAATTGTTTCCATTTCTCGCCGGGATGACTTCTGGCTGTCCACCTTATTGGACCCTCGCTTCCGGCACAAAATGGGGGCATTTTTTAAACCCGCCGAGAGGGAGGACAAACTGACCTACTACAAAGACATTCTACGTAGTCAGTTGGCCGATGCCTATCTGCGCCATGACCCATACTCTCGCAGGTCTGACTCGGGGGGGGCCTCTGCGCTCACCTTCCACTGCCCTGGCTGCTGGGGAGGTTGGCAGGAGCAGCAGCTCCATCAGCAGCAGCCTTAGTCTTCAGTCGCTAATGAGCAGCTTTCTACACCCGCATAGTGAGGCTACTCATGAGCAGCAGGAAGACCTGGAGCAGGACCTCAACTAGCAGGTCATGTCATACCTTGACATGACCATGCCAACACACCTTGAGGATCCGCTGGACTTCTGGGCAGCCAAACTTGGCTTGTGGCCGCAACTAGCAGAGTTTGCCCTGGAAAAGCTGTCCTGCCCGGCAATTAGCGTGCCATCTGAGCGGGTGTTTAGTGCGGCGGGGGCCATAGTTACGGCGAGGAGAACTCGTCTTTCAACTAAAAATGTGGAGAGACTCACCTTTGTCAAAATGAATCAGGGATGAATCAGCTAGGATTTCCACCCACCAATGCCTGGTGCATGCGACTAGATTCAGCATGGTGCCACGTTTTACACTTTCCAAATGGTGCAAAACAAATTTATGTCTTTAGGCCAATTTTTGGGCTCCTGCTGATGCAAACTTCAGGGTGTGCCTTTCAGACAATTTTTGGGCTCCTGCTGATGCAAACTTCAGGGTGTGCCTTTCAGCCAATTTTTGGCCTCCTGCTGATGCAAACTTCAGGGTGTGCCTTTCAGCTAATTTTTTGGCCTCCTGCTGATGCAAACTTCAGGGTGTGCCTTCCAACCAATTGTTGGCCTCCTGCTGATGCAAACTTCAGGGTGTGCCTTTCAGCCAATTTTTGGCCTCCTGCTGCTTGCAACTCCAGGGTGTGATTCATCCAATTTTTGGGCTCCTGCTGCCAACTCCAGTGTCTCTTTAAAGTAATGTTTGGGCTCCTGCTGCTGCTTGCAACTCCAGGGTGTGCTTCATCCAATTTTTGGGCTCCTGCTGCCAACTCCAGTGTCTCTTTCAAGCTATGTTTGGGCTGCTGCTGCTTGCAACTCCAGGGTGGGATTCATCTGTCTTATAGATACACAGATATATGTATTGGTTTTGAGTGATGTGTATGTTTGGCTTATGTCCTCCTGCCCTTATATTCAGGTTTTGTGTTCCAGTTTAAGGTGGACCTGGATTCATGTTACCTGGCTCTGTGTTAAAGACCAACAACATGGAAACATAGAAGGTTGATGGCAGAAGGAGACGTTATGCTCCATCTAGTCTGCCCTTAAGTAGTCCTAAAGTATTTAAAAAAAATATTTTTTTTTTGAAAAAAAAAAAGAAAAACCTCCCACTTGGGACTTGAAGGGGCATCCCAGGTAGCAATTGCGTAAAACCCAGATATACTTGGCGACTATAATCAATTATAAGTATTATACTAAAGCATCAAATGTAGGCATCTCAGGTAATGGGCTTGCAATTCCCTTGGCACAGACTCGGCAATGTTTTGGATGTGGGGCATCCTTTGTTTGGGATAACGCAGTTCTTGCGTCCCTTGTGCACAATTAACCATTATGCAGCAAACTGGGGCCCAGGCTTCAGGGTCTGCGGCTACTGCCTCTTCTCCTACTCCACCGTGTCTTGTCCGTACCCCCAGTGATATTGTCAGGGTGTGCCTTTCAGCCAATTTTTGGCCTCCTGCTGATGCAAACTTCAGGGTGTGCCTTTCAGCTATTTTTTGGCCTCCTGCTAATGCAGACTTCAGGGTGTGCCTTTCAGCCAATTTTTGGCCGCCTGCTGCTGCTGCTGCTTGCAACTCCAGGGTGTGATTCATCCAATTTTTGGGCTCCTGCTGCCAACTCCAGTGTCTCTTTCAAGCTATGTTTGGGCTGCTGCTTGCAACTCCAGGGTGTGATTCATCCAATTTTTGGGCTCCTGCTGCCACTTCCAGTGTCTCTTTAAAGTAATGTTTGGGCTCCTGCTGCTGCTTGCAACTTCAGGGTGTGCTTCATCCAATTTTTGGGCTCCTGCTGCCAACTCCAGTGTCTCTTTCAAGCTATGTTTGGGCTGCTGCTGCTTGCAACTCCAGGGTGGGATTCATCCAATTTTTGGGCTCCTGCTGCCAACTCCAGTGTCTCTTTCAAGCTATGTTTGGGCTGCTGCTGCTTGCAACTCCAGGGTGTGATTCATCCAATGTTTGGGCTTCTGAAGCCAACTCTAGTGTCTCTTTAAAGTAATGTTTGGGCTCCTGCTGCTGCTTGCAACTCCAGGGTGTGATTCAGCCTATCAATTTTTGGGCTCCTGCTGCCAACTCCAGTGTCTCTTTAAAGCAATGTTTGGGCTTCTGCTGCTGCTTGAAACTCCAGGGTGTGATTCATCCAATGTTTGGGCTCCTGCTGCCAACTCCAGTGTCTCTTTAAAGCAATGTTTGGGCTCCTGCTGCTGCTTGCAACTCCAGGGTGTGATTCATCCAATTTTATTTCTCCCATAATAAAGCTAAAAAATCACATGGGAAAAGTGTGTGTGTGTGTGTGTGTGTGTGTCTTTGTGTGTGTTAGCACTGTTCAACAGCACAAGTATCGCAGGAAGCTCAGCTTGTGGCAAGTCTTTGCTTTTAAAATAGATGGTGTAATCTTCAAATTCGGCCATTGTTGATTTTCAGCTGGTTGAGGCTGCTGCTCCTCAGCTGTGGTTAAGGAGAGGGCAGGGCCAGGAGCTCGGCTATATTGGCTTCACTGGTGTTTTTTTCTGGCCCGCCCTCTCCTTCCTGTCTTTCCGCCGGACACGTGAGTTTTTGCCACTTGTGTTATATATTCTTATGTATATATTTACTCTGTGATTCACTCAATGGTATCTTTCAGTAGCTAGCTCCAGCTCTGTCTAGAGAGACAACACTTTGATTGCACAGGCTGGAGTTTCTTTGTAAACACTCCCCTGTGCTGAGCTGCCTCACCTACGCTTGTGTGCTAGCCTAACTGCTGCTAAAGGCATTTATTGTGGCTGGAACAGCTGGCCTGTTGTCCAGCCTTCTTTGGAGCCTTGACTCTGGATATGCTGGGATTTGACTACTGAAGAAAATCTGTCTTATAGATACACAGATATATGTATTGGTTTTGAGTGATGTGTATGTTTGGCTTATGTCCTCCTGCCCTTATATTCAGGTTTTGTGTTCCACTTTAAGGTGGACCTGGATTCATGTTACCTGGCTCTATGTGTTAAAGACCAACAACATGGAAACATAGAAGGTTGATGGCAGAAGGAGACCTTATGCTCCATCTAGTCTGCCCTTAAGTAGTCCTAAAGTATTTAAAAAAAAAAAAAGAAAAACCTCCCACTTGGGACAAGGGGCATCCCAGGTAGCAATTGCATAAAACCCAGATATACTTGGAGACTATAATCAATTATAAGTATTATACTAAAGCATCAAATGTAGGCATCTCAGGTAATGGGCTTGCAATTCCCTTGGCACAGACTCGGCAATGTTTTGGATGTGGGGCATCCTTTGTTTGGGATAACGCAGTTCTTGCGTCCCTTGTGCACAATTAACCATTATGCAGCAAACTGGGGCCCAGGCTTCAGGGTCTGCGGCTACTGCCTCTTCTCCTACTCCGCCGTGTCTTGTCCGTACCCCCAGTGATATTGTCATGGGTGGTGAGCCGCATTCTGACTTATGTGCCAGATTGGCTCATCTTGAAGGATTTATGTCTACCTCTGTGGCTAAGGCCTCAGCTAAAAGAAAGAAAGCATTTGACTCCTGCCGTCTCGGCAAGTGAGTTGGACAATTGCGAATTGCTTGATTGGTCTGACCCTCCTCAGTTAGAAGGGGAATTATATGAGGATTAAGATGTTTCTGATGAACAGCAATTTGTTGGTACTGACACTGAGCAGGGTGAAGAGAATGTTGTGGCTACCCCAAAAGTTCTTGCCCAGTTATTTGAGGTTTTGGTTATTACTCCTCCTGAAGTAGTCCCTCTTAAAAGAGGGGAATTCTTTGGAGCCTCTAAACCTCGTTTAGAATTTCCAAATCAAAAGCATTTTGATGATGATATTCTTAAAGAATGGGAGAAGCTTCATGGCATTCCCTTGGGTTGGGACAAAAAATATCCCTTTCCAGCTGATACGGTTAAACGTTGGTCATCACCTCCTGAGGTGGATGCCCCTATACTTAATTTATCCAATTCTTCTGTGTTGCATTCTCCTGACTCCACTACACTTAAAGATGGAGAGGGCAAACGTATTGATCAAATGGCGTGCCACGCTTTTTCCAGTGTAGGCTCGGCCTTGCGGCCTGTTGGTGCTTCGGCGCTTATGTCGGTGGCTATTAGGTCTGTTGTGAGAGACCTAATGAATAACTCAGGGCTTGATTCGGCCTCTGATGAGTACGCCACTCTTAAGCGTTGTGAGATGTTTGCATCTTTTGTACTTTCTGCTTTAGATGATCAATCAATTTATCCGTTTCAGAAGATTCCGCATGGAGTCTCTGCGATCAACGATCGAATCAATGCTCTTCGTCAGGGGGACTTCATGACATCCATAAACATCAAGGATGCTTATTTGCACATTCCTATTTTCCGTGTCACCAGAGATTTCTCAGGTTCTCGATAGAAGACCAGCATTATCAATTTGTGGCCCTGCCATTCGGCCTTACCTCGGCCCCAAGAGTCTTTACCAAGATGCTGGCAGGAGTGGTGGCTATATTCAGGGTCCAGGGCATCTACATTGTGCCTTTTCTGGACGATCTTCTTATCGCGGCCTCCTCCCTCGAACAATCAGAGTTGGACACCAGGATGGTGGTCTCTACGCTAGAGAGGTTCGGTTGGGTAATAATTTACCCCAAATCCTCTCTCTGTCCGTCCAGGGAAATTCCCTTCCTGGGCCTGATTCTGGAATGGTTCTGATTCAGGACTTGATTCGTCTATTCTTGTCCAACCCTCGTCAGTCTTGTCCAACACTCGTCAGTCTATCTGTCTAGGGATGAGACTAGTGGGATTGATGGTAGCTGCATTCGAGGCAGTCCCGTTTGCCCAGTTTCACATAAGGATGCTTCAGCTCTTCTTCTTGGCAAAGTGGGACAGGTGCCCACTATCATTAAATCAGACTTGTCTGTTGTCTCCCCACGTTTTGCAGTCCCTTCAGTGGTGGTTAATATCGCACAACCTCCAGAAGGGCAAGTCATTTCTGACTTCGCTTTGGGAACTGGTTACCACGGATACCAGCCTGGTAGGCTGGGGGGGCTTCTGGAAGAAGCATAAGTTCCAAGGATTGTGGGGGCCTCAGGAGCCTCATTCTCCAATCTATGTATTAGAGCTTCGGGCCATATGTCTTGTTCTACTTCGACTGACCCATTTCTTACAGGGTCTGCCAGTTTAGATTCGGTCAGACAACAGAACAGCTGTTGCATACATCAATCACCAGGGAGGGACTCGCAGTTGGGGTGCCCTCCGGGAAGTGTCTCTGATCCTTCAGTGAGATCAATGTTCCCTGCATATCAGCAGTTTACATTCCGGGGATAGAGAATGTGGAGGCGGACTCCCTGAGCAGGGGATGTTCTCGCCAGGGAGAATGGTCTCTCAATCCAAGGGTCTTTCATTTCCTCTGTTACAGGTGGGGGACTCCACGATTGGGCCTGTTGGCTTCTCGTCACAATCACAAGCTGTCAGCTTTTGTGTCTCTATCCCAGGATCCTCTGGCAGTGGCAGCGGATGCCATGTCTCTGGCTTGGAAGGATATGGGGTTCCTATATCTGTTTCCCCCATTCTCCATGATCAGCGAAGATGGTGCACAAGTTAGCAATGGAGGAGGCGCCAGCAATTCCTGGTGGCGCCAAGGTGGATCAGTTCCATCTGCCTCTTCTTCCAGATCTCATCACTCAGGGACAACTTTGTTACCCCAATTTACAAACGCTGGCTTTGACGGCATGGCTGCTGAAGTCTCCATCTTGAAAGAAGAAGGTCTTTCTGATGTGGTTATTCAGACTCTTATTAGAGCTAGGAAGAAGTCTTCCTCTGTCATTTATTACAGGACTTGGAGGTCCTATATTGATTGGTGTGAATCCAGGGCTTTGCCCTGTAGAGTATTTTCTATTCCTAGAATTCTGGAATATCTGCAATGAGGTCTGGATATGGGATTACAGATTAGTACTTTGAAAGGGCAAATCTCTGCCTTGGCTATTTTCTTTCAAGGGTCGTTCGCTCTTCATCCTTTGGTTAAGACCTTTTTCCAAGGAGTCGCGCATGTGCGGCCTCCCAGAAAGCCTATACTTCCTGTTTGGGACCTCAAACTGGTGCTTTCAGCTATGCAGGCTGCTCCCTTTGAGCCTTTGCAGGATATTCCTCTTCCTATTCTTACTCAGAAGGTTGCCTTTTTGGTTGCTATTACTTCTGTCCGCCGAGTTTCTGAACTGGCAGCTTTTTCTATTCTAGCCCCTTATTTTGAGAGGCATCAAGATAAGGTTGTTTTCCGTTTTAAACCGGATTTCCTTCCTAAGGTGGTGTCTGCTTTCCACCTAAATCAGGATATAGTTCTTCCTTCCTTGTGTTCTAAACCTGGTAACGACAAGGAAAGGGTCTTACATTCTTTGGATGTAGTTCGTTGTGTTAAGTATTATTTAGTTACTACCTCGGCCTTCCGCAAGATGGATGCCTTTTTTGTTGTGCCTTCTGGGCCCAAGAAGGGTTTTGCTCCTGCCAAATCTTCCCTTAGTAGGTGGATACGTCAGGCCATCATTGGGGCCTATATGGCTAAGGGGAAGGTTCCCCCTTTTCGTGTCACCGCTCATTCTACTCGTGCTATTGGAGCTTCTTGGACTTTTCAGCACCAGGCTTCTGTTGAACAAGTTTGCAAGGCTGCAACTTGGTCTTCTGTGCATACTTTTTTTACAAGGTTGATGTGCGGGCCTCAGCGGATGCTGCTTTTGGCCGCAAAATTCTGCAAGCTGCAGTAATTTAAGTTATGCATTATTCCTTGGGGATCCCCACCCATTATAGACACTGCTATCGGATGTCCCAAGTGTCATGGATCTTTGGAAGTGGGGTGTGTGACATACTAGGAATAATACCATTTTGTGAGTACTCACCTGTAAAATGGTTATTACGAGTATGTCACACCCCCACTTCCCCCCACCCTTTTTGTTCTAGGGATCCTTTATATGGTGATTATTATTGAATATAATTGGCTCTTCCTGGTTCTCACTGCTTTTTAATAAGACTGAGGAATAGTGGGAGGAACCCGGTACTTATGGACCAGGAGGGGCTCCTTTTTCCATGTCATCTCTGCAAGATTGCCCTCTACAGGCCGGTTTCCCAAGTGTCATGGATCTTTGGAAGTGGACCATTTTACAGGTGAGTACTCACAAAATGGTATTTTTGGGCTCCTGCTGCCAACTCCAGTGTATCTTTCAAGCTATGTTTGGGCTCCTGCTGCTACTTGCAACTCCAGGGTGTGATTCAGCCAATTTTTGGGCTCCTGCTGCCAACTCCAGTGTCTCTTTCAAGCTATGTTTGGGCTCCTGCTTCTGCTTGCAACTCCAGGGTGTGATTCATTAAATTTTTGGGCTCCTGCTGCCAACTCCAGTGTCTCTTTCAAGCTATGTTTGGGCTGCTGCTGCTTGCAACTCCAGGGTGTGATTCATCCAATTATTCCTAGTATGTCATACACCCCACTTCCAAATATTCATGACACTTGGGAACCGGCCTGTAGAGGGTGATCTTGCAGAGGTGACATGGAAAAAGGAGCCCCTCCTGGTCCATAAGTCCTCCCACTATTCCTCAGTCTTTTCGTCTCTGCAGTTGGCGAAGCATTCAGAAGATGACTCTCCTTCAAGCTGCAGGTAGCCGGGTTTGCTCCCGGCCCCTTTTTTTTTTCTCAGTTTCTGTCTGAAACTCTTTAAACCTGTTTGGTTATATTGTATGCCTCCCAGCCCTGGCTGTATGGTTCAGACAAAGGTAGATACATACACCTTCTGGTGTATACAGGAGTTTTACTCCTCCGTGAGAACCAAATGTGGGTAGGCGGTTTCCGGGTTGGTGTTCTCGGCATGGGATGCCCCTGTCCCTTTATAATCTCTTTGCGCCTTATGGGTGCATTTCTATCTCCTCCCCTTTTTTACCCTGCTGGGGTAAAAAGGAGGGGGGGGGCGTTATCTGGGCTTATTTGTCACCATGCACACAAATAATGGAAAAAAAAAAAAAAAGATATATAAAATAAATCTTTATTACATATATATTATTATGTATGTTTACTATACTATTTAATAGGATATGTTTTATTTAGATTTTCCTATTTCTGTCTAGGCAGCATTCAAAGCTCTCATTCAAAGCTTACCTTTCAAAGCTCTTTGTTTCTGCTATGTTCAGATTTGAATTTCCCTCCATTCTTGATCCTGTGATTCTGGGTGTGGGCGGGGCTTATGCACACAGCATCATTTCATTATCAGAGCAGCTGGTGTGCTCTCCTTGTCTGCCTGGCTCCTGCTGTTTCCCTATGGTCTTCCCTCATTGTGCTTGCTTAGGCAGCACATATACTAAAATTGGAACGATACAGAGAAGATTAGCATGGCCCCTGCGCAAGGATGACACGCATATTCGTGAAGCGTTCCATATTTAAAGGTGCTGTGAGTACCCCTCAACTTGCTGAAGGGAGTTTTTGCCATTTTTTTCATGCTTTGTCATTTATTGTATTGTGTGCATTGGTGACGGTTTGTTTTCTTTGTAGATGGAAACTCTTTATTTTAATGGGGTTTCTCCTGGTCTTTAGCCCTTAAAGCCTTATTTGGGGGTCCATTTGTGTTAATATCCTCCCACTTGGGACTATTTAAAGGGGCATCCCGGGTAGCAATTGCGTAAATCCCATATATATTTGGAGACTATAATCAATTATAGTATAATACTAAACACCATATGGAGGCTTCTCAGGGCAACGGGCATGCAGTTCCCTCTGCACAGACTCGGCAATGTTTTGGATGTGGGGCATCCCTTGTTGGGGATAACGCAATTCTTTGCGTCCCTTGTGCTCAATTAACTATTATGCAGCAAACTGGGGCCCAGGCTTCGGCGTCTGCGGCTTCTGCCTTATCTCTTACTCCGCCATGTCTTGTCCATGCCCCCTGTGATATTGTCATGGCTGGTGAGTCGCATTCTGATTTATGTGCCAGATTGGCTCATCTTGAAAAATTAATGACTAGCTCTGTGGCCAAGAAGACCTCAGCTAAAAGGAAACATTTGACTCAGGCCGTTCCGGTAAGTGAGTTGGATAATTGTGAAATGCTTTATTGGTCTGATCCTTCTCAGTTAGAAGAAGGAGAGTTCTATGAGGATTCAGATGTTTTTGATGAACAGCAATTTGTTGGTACTGTGATTGAGCAGGGTGAAGCTAGTGTTGTGGATACCCCAAAGGCTCTTGCTCAGTTATTTGAGGTCTTGGTTATCACTCCTCCTGAAGTAGTCCCTCCTCAAAAAGGGGAATTCTTTGGAGTCTCTAAACCTCGTTTAGAATTTCCAAATCAATAGCATTTTGATGAAATTATTCTTAAAGAATGGGAAAAGCCTGCGCGGCTTTGTGGCATTCCCTTGGGCTGGGACAAGAAATATCCCTTCCCAGCCGATACTGTTAAGCGTTGGTCATCACCACCTGTGGTGGATGCCCCTGTGCTAAATTTATCCAATTCTTCTGTGTTGCATCTCCTAACTCCACTACACTTAAAGATGGAGAGGATAAGCGTATTTATCAAATTGCGTGCCACGCTTTTTCCAGTGTGGGCTCGGCCTTGCTGCCTGTTGGTGCTTCTGCACTCATGACAGTGGCTATTAGGTCTGTTGTGAGAGACCTAATGAATTACTCAGGGCTTGATCCGGCCTCTGATGAGTACGCCGCTCTTAAGCGATGTGAGATGTTTGCATCTTTTGTACTTTCTGCCTTAGATGATACTCTGCTCATGTGCAGCAGAACCTCTGCCTTGATAATCGCCATTCGGTGGTCAGTATGGTTGCGGCATTGGGCAGCTGATATTGTAGCCAAGAAATCGCTTACAGTGCTCACTTGGGATTGAGCCTCTTTGGAGAAAAATTGGATTCTGTCACTAAGGAGGTAAATTACCTCAGCGTAAGAAACAACGTCGTTCCTTTCGTGGAGTGGCCTCTTTTAACCCTTCCTTTTGGGGGTCTAGATCCGGTAGAGGATCGACCTTTTCAGCCCCTAGAGGGAATGCATGGAATAGAGGAAAGGGACGTGGCCTTCCAAGTCAGAATTGGGGGTCCAAAACCAAATCTGCCACTAAGCCTGCTCAACAATGAGGGGACGCCCTCACCCTTATGGGTGGGGGGGCGGCTGCAGGTCTTCTGCCAGGTCTGGGGTCAGGAGGTATCAGACAATTGGGTTCTGGAAGTAGTCTCTTTCGGGTACAAACTTGAATTCGAGTTCCAGCCTCCTCCCAGATTTTTCTTGTCCCGGATGCCGTCAGATCCGGCAGTTGCGCATGGACTGCGGGCAGCAGTAGCGAATTAGTTAAACATGGCTGTCATCTGCCTAGTGCCTCCAGCGGAAAGGGGGCTGGGGTTTTACTCCAACCTATTCACGGTACCCAAAAAGGACGGCTCTGTTCGGCCTATCCTAGACCTAAGGAGACTCAATCGATTTATCCGTTTCAGAAAATTCTGCATGAAGTCTCTGCGATCAACGGTCGATGCTCCCCATCAGGGGGACTTCATGACATCCATAGACATCAAGGATGCTTATTTGCACATTCCTATTTTTCCGGGTCACCAGAGATTTCTCAGGTTCTCGATAGTAGACCAGCATTATCAATTTGTGGCCCTGCCATTCGGCCTTACCTCAGCCCCAAGAGTCTTTACCAAGATGCTGGCAGGAGTGATGGCTATATTCAGGGTCCAGGGCATCCGCATTGTGCCTTTTCTGGATGATCTTCTTATCGTGGCCTCCTCCCTCGAACAATCAGAGTTGGACGCCAGGACGGTGGTCTCTACGCTAGAGAGGTTCGGATGGGTAATGGGTTACCCCAAATCCTCTCTGTCTATCCAGGGAAATTCCCTTCCTGGGCCTGATTCTGGATACATTTCAGGCCGGGGTTTTTCCATCCTCAGTCCGAAATGGTTCTGATTCAGGACTTGATTAGTCTATTCTTGTCCAACCCTCGTCAGTCTATCTGTCTAGGGATGAGACTAGTGGGATTGATGGTAGCTGCATTCGAGGCAGTCCCATTTGCCCTGTTTCACATAAGGACGCTTCAGCTCTTCCTCTTGGCAAAGTGGGACGGGTGCCCACTATCATTGAATCAGACTTGTCTATTGTCTCCCCACGTGTTGCAGTCTCTTCAGTGGTGGTTAATATTGCTCAACCTCCAGAAGGGCAAGTCATTTCTGACTCTGTGTTGGAAACTGGTTACCACGGATGCCAGCCTGGTGGGCTGGGGGGGCTTCTGGAAGAAGCATCAGTTTCAAGGATTGTGGGGGCCTCAGGAGGCTCATTCTCCAATCAATGTATTAGAGCTTCGGGCCATACGTCTTGTTCTACTTCGACTGACCCATTTCTTACAGGGTCTGCCAGTTCAGATTCGGTCAGACAACCGAACAGCTGTTGCATACATCAATCACCAGGGAGGGACTCGCAGTTGGGGTGCCCTCCGGGAAGTGTCTCTGATCCTTCAGTGGGCAGAATGTTCCCTGCATATCAGCAGTTTACATTCCGGGGATAGAGAATGTGGAGGCAGACTCCCTGAGCAGGGGTTGTTCTCGCCAGGGAGAATGGTCTCTCAATCCAAGGGTCTTTCAGTTCATCTGTCACAAGTGGGGGACTCCAAGGTTGGACCTGTTTGCTTCTCGTCACAATCACAAGCTGCCTGCTTTTGTGTCTCTATCCCAGGATCCTCTGGCAGTGGCAGCGGATGCCATGTCTCTGGCCTGGAAGGATCTGGGGTTCCTGTATCTGTTTCCCCCATTATCCATGATCAGCAAGGTGGTGCGCAAGTTAGCACTGGAGGAGGCACCTGCAATTCTGGTGGCGCCAAGGTGGCCAAGACGTCTGCGCAGACGTCGTAAGGCTGGCAGTGGATCGGTTCCATCTGCCTCCTCTTCCAGATCTCATCACTCAGGGTCAACTTTGTTACCCCAATTTACAAACGCTGGCTTTGTCGGCATGGCTGCTGAAGTAACCATCTTGAAAAAAGAAGGTCTTTCTGATGTGGTTATTCAGACTCTTATTAGAGCTAGGAAGAAGTCTTCCTCTGTCATTTATTATAGGACTTGGAGGTCCTATAGTGATTGGTGTGAATCCAGGGGTTTGCCCTGTAGAGTATTTTCTATTCCTAGAATTCTGGAATATCTGCAATGAGGTCTGGATATGGGATTCCAGATTAGTACTTTGAAAGGGCAAGTCTCTGCCTTGGCTATTTTTCTTTCAAAGGTCGTTTGCTCTTCATCCTTTGGTTAAGACCTTTTTCCAAGGAGTCGCGCATGTGCGGCCTCCCAGAAAGCCTATACTTCCTGTTTGGGACCTTAACCTGGTGCTTTCAGCTATGCAGGCTGCTCCCTTTGAGCCTTTGCAGGATATTCCTCTTCCTATTCTTACTCAGAAGGTTGACTTTTTGGTTGCTATTACGTCTGTCCGCCTAGTTTCTGAACTGGTGGCTTTGTCTATTCTAGCCCCTTATTTTGAGAGGCATCAAGATAAGGTTGTTTTCCGTTATAACCCGGATTTCCTTCCTAAGGTGGTGTCTGCTTTCCACCTAAATCAGGATATAGTTCTTCCTTCCTTGTGTCCTAAACCTAGTAACGACAAGGAAAGGGTCTTACATTCTTTGGATGTAGTTTGTTGTGTTAAGTATTATTTAGTTACTAATTTGGCCTTCCGCAAGACGGATGCTTTTTTTGTTGTGCCTTCTGGGCCCAAGAAGGGTTTTGCTCCTGCCAAATCTTCCCTTAGTAAGTAGATACGTTAGGCCATCATTGGGGCCTATATGGCTAAGGGGAAGGTTCCCCCTTTTCGTGTCACCGCTCATTCTACTCGTGCTATTGGAGCTTCCTGGGCTTTTCTGCACCAGGCTTCTGTTGAACAAGTTTGCAAGGCTGCGACTTGGTCTTCTGTGCATACTTTTTCTAAGTTTTACAAGGTTGATGTGTGGGCCTCAGCGGATGCTGCTTTTGGCCGCAAAATTCTGCAAGCTGCAGTAATTTAAGTTATGCATTATTCCTTGGGGATCCCCACCCATTATAGACACTGCTATTGGATGTCCCAAGTGTCATGAATATTTGGAAGTGGGGTGTGTGACATACTAGGAATAATACCATTTTGTGAGTACTCACCTGTAAAATGGTTATTATGAGTATGTCACACCCCCACTTCCCCCGCCCTTTTTTGTTCTAAGGGATCCTTTATATGGTGATTATTATTTTCAAACTATTTTTCAATTATCGAATATAATTTGCTCTTCCTGGTTCTTCACTGCTTTTTAAAAAGACTGAGGAATAGTGGGAGGAACCCCGTACTTATGGACCAGGAGGGGCTCCTTTTTCCAAGATCGCCCTCTACAGGCCGGGTTCCCAAGTGTCATGAATATTTGGAAGTGGTTGTGTCACATACTCGTAATAACCATTTTACAGGTCAGTACTCACAAAATGGTATTTTTGGGCTCCTGAAGCCAACTCCAGTGTCTTTAAAGTAATGTTTGGGCTCCTGCTGCTGCTTGCAACTCCAGGGTGTGATTCAGCCAATTTTTGGGCTCCTGCTGCCAACTCCAGTGTCTTTCAAGCTATGTTTGGGCTCCTGCTGCTGCTTGCAACTCCAGGGTGTGATTCATCCAATTTTTGGGCTCCTGCTGCCAACTCCAGTGTCTCTTTCAAGCTTTGTTTGGGCTGCTGCTGCTTGCAACTCCAGGGTGTCATTCAGCCAATATTCTTGGTGTGCCACACACCCCGCTTCACTTCTTAAATATTCATTACTTCATGGGTTAATCCACCGCAGGTGACGTAGTGCAGAGAGGAAGTCTTGTAACGAGCCCCCTTCCAGCCTATATATACCTGGTACCTCCCTTCAATCACCAGTATTTTTCTCTCTGCTTGACAAACAGAGGTTGGAAGTTTCCTGCTTACAGGTAGGTCGGGGCTTACCCCGCCACCCCCCTTTTGGTCTATTTCTGCCCGGTTTGAGTTGTATACCTCTATGGTGGATAGGAAGCCTCCCAGCCTAGGCTGCTCACCGGGTAATTGGTAGACGGCACTATTGGTGCCTAGGAGCTTATCTCCTCCGCTCGTCCCCCTCCTTTGGGGGCAATGCGGCAATCCGGCATGGTGATCCGGAAATGGGATGCCCCTGTCCCGAGGGTCCCCGTAGCCCCTTACTCCCCCGTTCCGGTCCTTTCTCCCTTCACTGGGGGGGGGGGGGGTGTATGAGGGTGTGCTTTAGTATGTGTGTTTCACTTGTATCACTGCATGTTAACATATGTGTCATGTTTATGCATTCACTGTAGCATGTGTATTTTTTTTTGGGACTGCTTTAAGGGCAGGCTGCGCTGGGTAAAGGCTGGCCACTTCTCTTGCAGTTTGTTGCTTTGTGGCCCCCTCTCCCCTCCCTCCCTCTCCCCTCTCCTCGCCTGGCATTCATGTTTGCATTGTACACCACCATGCGGTTTTTACCCTCCCCCCTCCGCCGCCTGAGCGCACGTGTTGTGGCCCAGCTGTAAGTGATTCCAGCTGATCGGCGTAGGGGGGGGGGGGGGGCGCCGACGTCTGCGGCGTCTGCGGCGGGCCCAGCGTTTTGCTTCCTTCAATGTAGGAAATCGCATGGGCGCACGGCCGCACTTTGTCTTCTGTGCTGGCTGCTGGCTGCAGTCTTGTTCCGGCTGCTGCCTTTGCTGTCCAGGTAAGCGGCCCCTCCCGTTGGGGCCATTAAATGGGGAATGCATTCCTTGCAGTAATACAGTGGGGAGTCACTCTGTATTAAGGGGGGCGTGATTTAAGGGCACTTTGGTGCCATGCTTATGTTTGTTTATACACATGTGAGGATCTGATGGTTTTTTCCTTGCAGATCCTGGGATCCCTGCTTATGGTGGCCCTCTGGCTCTATGTGCCTGGCTAATTATTGGGATATCTTTGTGAATGTATATATACATAGACATATATATATATATATATATATATATATATATATATATAGTTCTTTAAAGGGGACCTTAAAAAAAATAAAAAAAAAATTAAAAAAAAAAAAAAAAAATCCTCCCTTCCGGGACATTACTAATAAAGGGGCATCCCGGGTTGGCTTATGCCTTAAAAGTCCCAGTATTGCGAATACCATAAATCACCATATTGAGGCTTCCGTAATTTCCGGAAACGGTTCTGCGAGCCGTTTGGGGGGTGCGTAGGTTATAGGGTTCCACTCCCAGCTGATGATGTCTTTATTTGCATCCCTTGTGCAAAACAGACTATTGCGCGCCAGTTCGTTGCTTCGGCTGCGGGGCCATCGCATCCTTCATCTTCTCCTACCTCTCCCTCCCTATTTCCGGACCCCGCATGACACTGTCAAAGTGGGGATTCGCATTCCGAGGTGGCAGCACAGCCCAGCCCCCGGAAAGTTATGCCCGTTAAAGCAGCGTTAAAGGTCGCTGCAAAACGAAGGCACCTGACTCTGGTAACTTCGGCTCCACAGGACCAGTTTTGTGTACCTGTGGAATGGTCCGATGGATGCCCGGACGAGGATGAATTCCCGTCTGAGTCAGATGAGCCGACAGGTCAGCTTGTGGCTGATGAGATTGGCGATTGGTCAGAGGGGGTTGTTTTGGACACCCCCTCTATTCTGGCTCAAATGTTTAAAATTTTGAGTTTAGATATGCCTGAGGCGCCCGCCCCGCCAGGGGTTGGTTGTTTAAAGAGCCTCAGCCGCGTTTGGTTTTTCCCCAGACAACACCTCTTTGAGAGGGTGGTTCTTAAGGAATGGGAACATCCCACGCGGTTATCTGGAATTCCTTCCAGTTGGCCATTGTGCTTATGTTTTGTTGACTATAAGAGCACAAGGGGGCATATGCTAATTACATTTTTTTGAGGCCTACGGCCACACCGCCCTGAATGCGCCCAGTCTTGTCTGATCTTGGAAGCTATGCAGTGACGGGCCTGGTCAGTACTTGGATGGGAGACCGCCTGGGGCTTCCCCTGTACTAGGGCTCTCCAGCTCGGCTATGGTACAGTCTGCTGAGACCACTGTCCCCAAAGAGGGGGAAGATCGTCGAATTGACCAAATACGCTCGACTTGGTTTTAATCTATTCCAGGTCAGCGTTGCGCCCGGTATGTGCTTCAGCCCTTCTGCTATTGGCAATTAAATCCTTAATTCAGGGCTATATGAGGATCTTATTCCCGCTTGCAAACAGTTCACTGCGCTTAAGCGGTGTGAATCTTTAGTGGCTTATGTCCTGGCTGCTCAGGACCAGGCGCTGATTATGAGTAGCAGGGCGGCAGCTATGCTGGTGGCTATTCGCGGGTCAGTATGGCTGCGTCAGTGGTCAGCGGACACGGCTTCCAAAAAGGGTGCTCACAGCTCTCCCCTTTTTGGGGTTGCGTCTGTTTGAGGAGAAAATTGATTCTGTCGCAAAGGGTGGTAAGATGCCACAATGCAAGAGGCCCTGTGGTCCCTTCAGGGGGACAAGTTCCGGTAGGCCTTCCTTTCGAGGATTCAGAGCGGGCAGGGGTGCGTCCTTTCCCGCTACCTGTGGCGCAGGTTGGACTCGGGGGAGGGGCCGTGGCCGGCCCACTCAGTCCTGGGGCACCAAGCCCAAAAACCTGCTGTTAAGCTCACTCAGCATTGAGGGGCTGCCCTCACCCGTGCGGGTGGGGGGACTATTGCGACACCTCTACCATTGGAACCAAGTGGTTCCAGGCAGATGGATCCAGGAGGTAGTGTCGCCCGGTTACGACCTGGAATTCGAGTCTCACCCATCTTCACGGTCCGTTCATGGGTCGGTTCATCCTGGCCTGAACTCTCATCAAGACAGAGTGTGTCTTTCTTTTGCCAAATTCACACGAGAACGCTTCAGCTATTTCTGTTAGCGTGTTAAGACCAGCAACCTCAGTCGCTGGATCAGTCCTTCCAGTTGTCCTCCCGTGTACGGCAGTCCCTCCTGTGGTGTTTGGTCTCGACCAATCTTGTGTAGGGCAGGCTTTTCCTGACCCCCCTTTTTGAAAATTGTCACCACGGACGCCAGTCTGTCGGGATGGGGCAGATTCTGGAAGGAACCGTGGTCCCAGGGGCAGTGGAGAGCTTAAAGGCCCCACTGTCCCATCAATATTCTGAATCTGAGAACCATCCGTCAGGTGTTTGCTCTCCTGACTCAGTACGTTCTGGGCCTTTTGGTCCAGATGTGTTCAGACAATCGATCAGCGGTTGCTTACGTTGGTCTTCAGGGAAGGACGCGCAGTCTGAGTACTCTGAGTGGTGTCCCTGGTCCGGACATGGGCAGTGTTCCATGTTCCCTGTCTCTTGGCGGTTCACATTCCAGTGGTGATGAGACAGGTAGTGGGCCGGTTGAGCAAGAGCTCTCCCCATCTGGAAGAATAGGCTCTCCATCCTCGGGTGGTTCGCTTACTGTGTCTCCAATGGGAGACCCCGGAGGTGGACCTGTTGGCCCCTCATCACTATCACAGGTTCCCGAACTTCGTGTCGCTCTCCCAGGATCCTCTGGCTCTGGCAGTGGACGCCATGTCCCTGAGCTGGGGAGTTCTGGGATTTCTATACCTGTTTTCTCCGATACCCATGCTGGGCAGGGTTCTTCAGAAGTTGGCTCTGGAAAGGGTGTACGCTGTTCTCGTGGCCCCAAGGTGGCCAAGACGAGTGAGGTTCACAGATATCGTTCGGCTGGCAGTGGACCAGTTCGTTCTACCTATTCGGCCCGATCCGCTCACTCAGGGTCAATTGTGTTACCCCAATTTACCAGCGCTGGGTTTGATGACCTGGCTGCTGAAACCTCCATCCTGAAGGAGGAGGGTCTTTCTGATTCAGTCATTTAAGACTCTGATCAATGCCCGGAAGAGGTCTTCTTCCATCACCTACTATAGGACTTGGAAAGCCTATATTGCTTGGTGTGAGATAAGATTTTTCCTTGTAGGGTCGTTTCGCTCTCCAGGTTTTACAATCAGGGCTGGACTCTGGTCTCCAGCTAAGTATCCGGGTCAAGCATACAGCACAACATGCACGGACGTGTATTGCTGGGCGGGCTCCTTTAGACCTGCCCTGGATGGTTACCAGGCAGACCAGCGGATTACATCTTAGCTGAGAGAGCGGACCCCAAGCCTGTATTTCTGCTTCCCTTATCATTGAGGAATAGGGAACCTCTCAACATAGGGCAGACGCCGTTCCTTCATAATTGGCGAACGGAGCACTAACTAACTTGGGATATCTAAACCTGTCCATTCAGCATCAATTTTGGGATTGTGCACCTGGACATGAGGCTTTTGGAATAATCTAACGGGCCTGGATGGGCTGATCAAGTGCCCTTAAGTGCGGTTTGGTACTGAAGAAGCCCCCTAGTGGGGGTGAAACTAGTTTACCGCTTATTACATGATATTACTCACCGCTATGATTTGGGCAAGTGAATCATTGAGCAAGTTTAATTGTCTATAATGTACAATATGTTCTATTGTGTTAGTAATAACCTGCGCATTGGCAAGTAAGACAGTTGACAACTGTGAAAAAAAAAAAAAAAAAATTTTTGTAGTACAATGATGATTACATTTGCATTGTGGAATTCAATGGGGAATTGGATTGGTAGCATGGCAAGCACCAAGGATATTCTTCTATAAACAAACTTTTGTGTTTGTATTTTAACTAAATTAAATTAAAGTACGTTGAAAGGGCAGGTCTCTGCCTTATCTATCTTTTTTCAGAAGAGTGTTGCGCTTGAACCTTTAGTTAAAAAATTTTTTCCAGGGGGGCTACGCATGTGCGGCCTCCCAGGAAACCATTACTCCCTGTTTGGGATTTGAATTTGGTTCTTTCTGCTCTTCAGGCGCCTCCTTTTGGGCCTTTGCGAGATATTGCTTTGTCTACCCTGACTCAGAAGATTGTCTTCTTGGTAGCGATCACTTCGGTCCGGCGTGTCAGAGTTGGCGGCCTTGTCTATCCAGGCGCCTTACTTTGAGAGGCATCAGGATAAAGTGGTCCTTCGGTTCAAGCCAGGCTTTCTTCCTAAGGTTGTTTCTGCTTTTCCTTTGAACCAAGATATTGTTCTTCCCTCCTTGTGTCCTAATCCTAAGAATGACAAATAGAGGGTTTTGCATTGTTTGGATGTAGTACGTTGTGTTAAGTACTACTTGATTATCACGTCTCCTTTTCGTAGAACGGATTCCTTTTTTGTTGTGCCCCATGGGCCTAAGAAGGGTTTGGCACCAGCCAAATCTGCCATTAACAAGTGGATACGTCAGGCCGTTACTGCGGCCTATTCTGCGAAGGGGAAAGTTCCCCCTTTTCGTATCACTGCTCATTCTACTCGCGCCATTGGGGCGTCTTGGGCATTTCAGCACCAAGCTTCTGTTGAACAGGTTTGTAAGGCCGCCACTTGGTCTTCTGTTCACACTTTTTCTAAGTTTTACAAAGTTGATGTGCGGGCCTCAGCGGATGCTGTTTTCGGCCGCAAAGTTCTGCAGACTGCAGTCGTTTAAGTTATGCTTCACCTGGCCTTGAGTTGCCCAGCCCTTGTGGACACTGCTTTTGGATGTCCCATGAAGTAATGAATATTTAAGAAGTGAAGCGGGGTGTGTGGCACACCAAGAATAATACCATTTTGTGAGTACTCACCTGAAAAATGGATATTGTTGGTGTGCCACACACCCCGCTTCACACCCGCCCTTTTCGGTATTACCGAAGCCTTTATATGGTGAAGCCTTTTTTATATCAAATTTGATTTTGAGGTTACTGGTGGAATACTGGTACCTTGTATTACTGCTTTTTGATTATACTGGTGATTGAAGGGAGGTACCAGGTATATATAGGCTGGAAGGGGGCTCGTTACAAGACTTCCTCTCTGCACTACGTCACCTGCGGTGGATTAACCCATGAAGTAATGAATATTTAAGAAGTGAAGCGGGGTGTGTGGCACACCAACAATATCCATTTTTCAGGTGAGTACTCACAAAATGGTATTTTTTGGGCTCCTGCTGCTCCTGCTGCCAACTCCAGGATATCTTTCAGCCAATATTTGGGCTCCTGCTGCCAGCTCCAGGGTGTGTTTTTCTGGCAATATAGGGGCCCCTCATAGTAATGCCACCCAGGGCCGGATTAAGAGCATCCCGGGCCTGGTGCTGTAGATTTTGACGGGCCTATTTATCGAAGTATATAAAATGAAAACACAACACAAAGCAATTTTGTTTAAGACAAAGTGCATTTGTCACATGTCTAATGTACATTAAATGACCAGCTGAATACATGTTGGTGTATGAAAAATGTGCATATCTTCATAGAGTTTGTTCTTTAGCTAAAAAAAAAAAAATCAACTTGCTTTTTTTGGGGGGGGGGGGGGTTGGGGCAGAGTGTTGTAGATGGTACGCTATGCCCCCAGACTGTAACACCTATCCGATGTGACGTCACACCCGCAGCTTTTTTGGTTAACACACAGGGCTTGCTATATTTGCCACGTTGCTCTCATTGTTGTGGATGGGGAACACATGCTGCTGCATCCCCAGAGCACACACACTTCCAGGGATGCAGTAGCACACGATCCCCATTCTACTCAATAAGAGCTGTTTGCTGAATGACAGTCACGGCTGAGGGCACTCGATGCATGAGAGCCCGCACATGCGCCGTTGGAGCAGGAAAAGGTGAGTGTTTAGTTGTGCCCCAGCGGGTTCCACACAGCGGGGCAGTGGTGATGGTGGTGGGAGAAAGATTGTCAGGTAGGTCTGCTTTACAATACCAAAGTAAATGTCTTAGGAAAAAAGGGCTCAAAAACAAAATGGTAGAAGATCACTGTGAAAAAGCAAGGGAGGTGACAGAGACAAGTGAAAAGAAAGTAGGAGAAAGGGGATAAAGAAGCTGGAGAGGGAAACAGATGAGAAAAAGTAAAAGAGATGTAAAAAGCAGGGCCAGCCTTTGGTAAAGTTCAGCCTGTACAAGATGTCAGGATGACTGCCCCAAACTCACACATATATTCACCTTGAGAAGAGTAAAAATAGAAAGCAGCAATAAAAAATACGGTGTATGGTGCACAGAACAAGAAAGAAAGTCTAAAGTAAGGTAGAAAAAAGAGAGGGGTAAAAACAGCAAAAAGAGGAATACATACGGAAAATGAAAGGAAGGTGGCAAGAAAAAGATGGGAGGAATGTGGAAAAGAGAGATGAACAGAAGGTTTAGAAAAAGAGAGGAAATTTGGAAAAGAGAGGAAGGCATAGAAAAGGTGAAAAATGGTGGGGGGGTGACAAGAGAAAGAGATGGACAAAATGTGCAAAGGAGAGGTGAAGGCAATGGGTAATAAAACATGAGCGGAAAAATGTAGAAAAGAGAGGAGCGAATGTGGAAAAACAATAGGAGGACATAATAGAGAAGGTTAAATAAGAGAGTGAAGAAAGGTGACGAGAAAGATAGAAAGAATGTGGAAGAGAAACAGAAAGTGTAAATAAAAGCAGGAGGGGATTTGGGAATAAAAAAAGAACCAACGTAGGAGGGAATGTAAAAATTAGAGCGGGACGAAGGGGAAAAGAAATGATTAAAGGGGAATGGAAAGAAAGCAAGACATAGCAAAACGGAAGAAAAAAGGCAAGCTGAATGTCCTGGTTACAGAGAGATCATGATGGAACACTGTGTGACTGCACATCTCACGCACTCCAAAGGAGGCCATGGTGAAGAAAATGTGAAAGAAAAAGATTGGGGGGTATGAGAGGGAGAGAGGGGAAATTATATGTAAAAAATAAGAAGGGTGGTGGGAAAAAAAGGAATGAGAAAAGGGACTAATGGATGAGAGATAAAAAGTGAAAGTGAGGGGGTGGAAGAAGCTTAAGGGAAAGTAGGACAAAGTTTGGAGAAATGAGGGGAATAAAAAGCAGCTTAAAGTGGACCAACACCCAGGATTTTGACTATCCTGGGTTTTGGTCCACTTCGGCGGGGCACCCTGATCGGGGGTGCCCCGCTGTGTGAAACCCTCCAGATCGCCCTAAAAAACTCCTCACCCCGCTCCCACGTGACCGCTGCTGCCAATCCCTGCCGACGGACAAGAGAGCGCGCCTGCCGCCACCGCCTCCCGCGCGTCACTCTTACAGGGCCCGCGCCGGACGTTCGTAAATGGGTGCGCATCCTGCTAGAGGGACGCGCGGGAGGCGGCGGTGGGGGGTGCTGCTGGATCGAGGATCAGGTAAGGATTTAGGGGTTTCTGGAGGGTTTCACACAGCGGGGCACCCCGATCGGGGGCTGATTGGTCCGGGAATCTTATAGATTCCCGGGCTGATCACGGGAGGGTGTTGGTCCACTTTAAGGGAGTGAGAATGTGAGGAGAGATGGAGAACGCAGGATAGCGATGGACATGAAGGTGGGGAAAGAAGAAAATGGGGGAGAAGAAGTGGAAAAGTGAAATAGAGATTGAGAATGTGACTAAGGAAGACAGAGGAAGCAATGCAGCAGAAGAATGGAAAATAAAAGAGGGGAGTGAGAAGGAGAGAGTTTGGGAAGAAAGGAATTAGAAGAGCAAATAGAATAAATAATATGAAAGAGAGGGGGTGTAGTAAGCAAAGGAGAGACAAGAAAAAGAGGTTACGTATGGGACAACACTCACTTTCACTTGGCTCCCTTTGGCGCCAGTCGAGGGGCGGCAAAGGGAGCAGAGTGCGCATCTGGCCACATCCCCCGCTCACCTCCTAGCAGTCCCCTGTGCGGGGGTGTGTGGTTGGTGCACCTATTCAGAAGGCCAAGCGCGGGTTCGGGCAGAGTTGAGCCAGGATGTGGCCGCTTTTCCCAGATGCGGTGAGGGCTCTGGGACAAGGTGAGTGAAATGGGGCTTCTGGGGGGATTACACAGCAGGGCATCCCAATTCAGGATACCCCGCTGTGTATAACCCCCCAGAAATTCCAGTAAACACTTGCCTTACCTGGATTCAATGGTGCATGCGCAGGCTCTGGTTTAATGAAAGCCGCCCACCGTCACTGCGTAATTCAACAGGCTGGGATCCCCATTAATTCTAATGAGAGCCACCTGCCAAATTACCTAGTGACAGTGGCCGGCTCTCATTGGACCAGAGCCTGCGCATGCACCATTGGACCGGGAATAAGGTAAGGTTAGGGAGCGTCCTGGGGGGTTTCACACAGCGGGGCATCCTGATTTTGGGGAGGGAATGGGAATGGATCTTATAGATTCTCGGGCCGATCCTGCTGGGTTTTGGTCCACTTTAAATCTAAAACAATTAATTTATATTGGCTCCTTACCTTTTCTTCCGGGGTCCTCAGGTCTCGGCTGCAGGAGCAGCGACTCAGCAGCTCTCATGTCCCGCGCAGCAGCTCTCATGTCCCGCGCCGGCACTGCTTCCTAACGGGGCGGGGCTAGCCGGGGCGAGCTGGCCAATCAGAAGGCAGGCTGACAGAGCCGCCGAATAGGAGGGGCGGGTGAGGGTGCCGGAGCAACTGATTGAGCACCCGACAGGCTCCTCCGGCGGGGGGAGGTGGAGAGGGCAGGCAGGCAGGTTTTTGTTTTTTTTTTTTGTTTAAGCTACGGCCGCGGGGCTCCCGAGCGCACCTCCGTCAGTTCCCGCGGTGTCACCAAGCGGCCCACAGCACCCTCCCCCACGCCGGAGCAGCCCGTCTGATGCTCATGCCCGCAGTGTGACACCAAGCAGAACCTTGCGGGCGGATCTGCTTGGGGTCACACTGCGGGCAAGAGCACCAGACTGGCTGCTCCGGCGGGGGCGGCTTTGGGCAGGCTGTCTGGATCTTCTCTGACACCGAGGCCACGAGCTCCAGACGGGGGTGCGAGTGGGAGCCCCGCGGATGTAACTTAAGACAAAAAAAAAAAGTCAAAAAAATTTTTTTTTTTGTTGAGCAGTCACACACAGCAGGCCGCTTTTGCAGGCTGCTGGGCCTGTTTTAACGTAGGGGCCTGGAGCGGCAGCTCCCTCCGCCCCTACGTTAATCCGGCCCTGATGCCACCTCAACTCTCTGCAATTGTGCCGCTCTGCGATTCTAATAGCGATGCCTCTGATCTGCATGTCCTAATTATTTACAGTATTATTTCACTAACCCAGCACGCATCCTATGCGTGTTACAGCAAGGCAGAATGGTTTACAACCCTATTGAGGCTCTAGGAAGCTCAGAAATAGCCATTTGTAATAGCGATTCGTCGCGAATAAATTCAGGTCGCAACGATTTTTGGCAAAAAATTCGTTGAATCAGTCGAATCGAATTTTTCAAAAGTTCGCTCATCTCTAATGGTATAGTGTCTGTATTGCGCGTCTTTATTTCCCTGGGGCTGGCCACACTATACAGGTTTGATATTTCTCATTTCTGTGGTGTCTTATTCTTTCTAAAGGACTCCTGTGGTGAGCTTTGCTCATTAGAACACAGTAATAACCGGGGATGCGTTATTACACTCTTACTGGAAGTCCTTCAGACCTGTCCGTTGTTGGAAGTGTGGCTTGTTAGCCGCTAGCCTTGCTGCAGGCTGTGATACAGACAACAAGTAAACAGCGAGATTACAGGGGCTACAGAGGAGCTTCACACTTCCATTAGCACTCCTCAGGAAATGACATTTTGTTCTAGACTTGCTAGAAGTATCAATTTTCTGCTTCTGCCATCACCTCCGTACTGTAACTTAAAATGGTCCCAAGTCGTCAGCAGGTGAATGGATGAGCAATGAGCTTTAGAATAAGGTGTAAATTGCTACCCACGGTATTATTATTTATGATTAATGTTTATTTCTAGAGCATCGGCATCTTTTGTGAGGCTGCACAATGTAGGAATGACCGATAAGGCAAAAGAAATACATTTAAAGAGGAACATCGGGGGGAGGTTAAAAGCCCCCTCCCAAGCCTCACCGATCTGCCCCCCCCCCCCCCCTGGTTTTTCCTTTATGGCATTTTTTACTCACCTCACCAAGGGATCCATCTTCTAGGTCCCACGGTTTCTGGGTGGCGTCCTATGAGGCACTGTGCGCGGCCCCCAATCTCGTGCCTGAGCAGTGCCCATGAATGCGTTGCAATGGGGCCACCTGAAATCCTATAGGACTTTGCTGATCAGCGCAGGAATTTAAAGAGCACTGCTAAAGCTGGCGCGGGGGGCAGCGATCGGGGCCTGAAGCAGCCGGATGTCGCAGTGGCCTCCAAAAGGTAAGTAGGGGCCAATGGGCCCCGTTCGGTCAGACGTTGCTCTTTAATACATAGCTATTATGAGCCAGAAATGCATAAATACATATGAATACTGAAAAGAGGACGACCCTGTCTGTCATGGGGCCCACCAGAAGTTGCCAACCTTCCTCTGGATTTATTCCCATGCCTTGTGCTGCCAGAGGTGGACTGGCCATGAGAATTACCAGTGGAATTGCTGGTGGGCCACCTCACTGAGCGTCTGTGCCAGAATTCTCTACTATTTGTACGCTGCTCCAAATCCTATGGTTTACCACCAGACATGACCCTCCAGCCTATGTTTTGTGGCTAAAATGCTATAACCTTTTCATCATTGCTGTAGGGGGGACCATACCAACCCCCGCCACCTTATTCATCACCGCAGTGCTAAAGCTTCAGTACCATCTCTTTATGGGGAGGCTCAGTGAATATGTCACAGGCTGGCCAGGTGAAGGAAGCTGGTTCCTTGTTTCCATACTTTACATGGACTATTGAGGCATCCATGTATAATCTCAGCTATCAGAATTCAAAAATAAAGTATTGGGCCAAAACCAAAAATCGATGTGTGGATTTCA
Organism: Gastrophryne carolinensis; assembly: GCA_027917425.1. Taxonomy (NCBI): domain Eukaryota; kingdom Metazoa; phylum Chordata; class Amphibia; order Anura; family Microhylidae; genus Gastrophryne; species Gastrophryne carolinensis. Next base: position 586,975,479 of record CM051234.1, read on the forward strand.
TTTGAATAGAGCAAGTTGCGTTACATAAAAGGTAATAATAAGAACAGTGAGAATATGATAAAAAGTTACAATGTCCAGATTGTAAGTATAATCCAAAAAGTGTCAGTCTCTGTCCAAGCTAATTCAAGCCTTTGCCCTCTGCCCAGCCGCCGCAGTGGTTTGGCTATACTGCCTATGTGTAGCAGCCCATTGCTTATGTATGCTGTGAGAGGAACGCAGAGAGCTCCATCCCCCAAATTACCACCTTAAACTGGACCAACAGCCTGACACAGTTGGAAAAGAAATGTAGCGACCATTTTGGAGCTTCTTCTCCCAGAATATCAGCCATGAAATAAAGTCCGATCTCCCTATGGCCAGTCTGCCCCTGGGGTTAAACCATCATATATAGTTTTACTTGAATCCCAAATTTGGGATGTCCCGAGGGGTTAAAGCGGGCCTATGGTCTTTTTTTTACTTTAGGTCTGCTTTAACCCCACTACTCTACTGAGAGCTCTTTTTAGAGCAAGCAAAACCATTGGAAAATGTAGCTCCCATCTATTCTCCTACAGGTAGGTATCCCTGCCAGATCCGTGCAGTGATTCACAAGGAATTTCCCTCGTGCTGTTGGGATTTCTTTATCCTCTTGGCTCCTGCCATGTTTCATTATCTTTTTCCTTCACTGGTTGTTAGATTGTGTTTGCGCACAGCTTCATGCTTCCATTACACTGCTTAGATTTAATAAATCAGTACTAATTGGTTTGATAAACTATTCATGTCGGCCTCTCATAAATAATATTAATAGCGCAGCAATGTGCCCGCTGAGACACTGTTACACAAAGACTTTTATATGTAAATTTAAATCCAAGCTGAAAAACACAACTGCTATAGCGCAAAGTAGCAGCTAAATGCTGTTGTGTTATAGCCATGTTTTTTTATTATTATTTTTAGTAAAATGTGTGCACAACTTGTGACTATTGTGAGGGGTCACGGAATGCATGGAGTTTTGTCTGATTACATTATTCTCCTCTTAAAACGCATGGGGTTGATTTCTCCTCTTCCATTTTTTATATTAGTTATCTATTCCTCTATTCACTTCATTTTAAAATAGAGAGAGTTTTTCCAAAAATGAAAAGTATTTAGTCAAGGGTAATAGAACTTCTCCCAGAATACTTTGCAGTAGGTGCAGGGCCGGCGTCAGCACCTAGCAAGGCAGGGCAACTGCCAGGAGCCCCTGCCCACTGACAGGGACGGCCTTTGGGGTGTGCAATCGTGCTTGACTGGCGGCGGACTGGGAGGACACCGCCACAGCTGGGGTCCACATCTCCTCGAATGGCGGGGCATGTCGATTTAGATTCCGGGAGAGGAAGTGCTGGGTTTTGTTCTGCTTTTACGTTGCCCACCCCAGCTGGTTTCCTATCCCTGGAGCATCCCAATCTGTGATACCCTACTGTGTGAAACCCCCTGGGATCGCTGGCACACCCATTATGCAACCAATTCCACCCCTGGGTTTTGGTCCACTTTACCGGGGCATCTCAATTTGGGATGCCCCTGTTTGTGAAAGAACCCTCTTGGTTTGGCTGTTACCTCAAACTAGCGATCCCACAGTGCATTCATCAGTTCGAAGGTAAGTAATGAACAAAGGGGGCGGGGCACACACAGGGGCATCCAAAATCGGGAGAATCTAGATTAGTTTATACTCAGAGGTCAGGTTTAAAGGGGTTCCAAGTAGACCAAAACTAGAGTTTTGGTCCAAATAGCATGATCCTTAGGGGGCTGCAGCATTCCCGCCATGATATGGCAGAAGCGTCAGAGGAAGAGGGATCCACATCCCCCACAAGCACAAAGCCGACGGAGCGACCGGAGGACAGACAAAGGGAGGTAGGAAAGGCAGCGGGCCCCCAATGCACGCAGAGGGGAGAGCCACAAGCAGCCATGTGCTCCCCCTCACAGCACTCCCAGACGCCCTCTGCATTAATGGCGGCGGCCCCCCCTCGCACATGGCCGACATAGCCGCAAGGCCTGATAGTGAGGGAGGACCTCCCACCCCACCAACACCGAAATCCATATTTCCCCTCCGTTCTTCCCCCCCTGGACGGAGGGGCCACTGAAGGGAATGGGCAACTGTCCCATCGCCAGCGGGACCATGCCGACTCGAGACCGGACGCCCACCACTTGACCGGTGATCCGGGAGCGGAGCCCAGCGGGGAGAGAAGCCGAGTTCCTGGGGCAACTCCTTCAGGTCACTTTCACTGTCTGCAAAGCGGCTCACCCCTGTCACTTTCTAATGAGGACCTGTTGTTTTCTGGAGAACCACTTTCACCGAGAGGCAGTGACTCCCAGCTATTGATTCATGACGTGGCTGAAGGTGGGTCGCAGACCGGGCGGGGGTGCTCGGGAACGGAGGCCCTGGACCCAATAGTGAGGGATGCTAATTTACTGGACAAATTTAAAGTCTTATTACAGCAGGAGTTGGCGGCGGCAGTAACCCAGCTCTCAACCTGCTATTTCAATGAAATCAAAGACCTGGGCAACAGAACCAGCACACTGGAAGATAAAGAAGATGACTTGGCTGTGGCCCTGGACCACAGGGGGTCCGAGTCTTTGGCCCTGAAGGACGACATGACCAATTTGCAACAAAAATTAGAGGACTTGGAGAATAGATCCAGAAGGGTCAACGTCCGTATCCGGGGCTTCCCTGAGTCCATAGAAGATGTGCCAGCCACCGTTACGGCCCTATTACAGGAATGAATCCCCTCCATGCCTTTCGACCGCCTGGAAATGGATCGCGCTCACAGGGCTCTGGGCCCCAAAAGAGCGGATGGCCTTCCCAGTGACATTGTCCTCAAACCAACCTTTTACCGCACTAAGGAAACGATCCTAATAGCTGCCAGAGAAAAAGGAGAACTCTCCTTTCAGGGTCACCGTTACCAGATCTTTGCGGATGTCACCCCCCAAACGCTGCAGCGAAGAAGAGCCATGAAACCCGGCCTCGAAATACTCAGGAGCCGCAACATTAAATACCGCTGGGGATTCCCCTTCATGCTTACATTCACGCACGCGGGCCGGCAACATACAGCCAGTTCTCCAGAGGACTTGCTGGACACCCTGAGGGACTTGGGCCTGGCTTCCACTGATTCCCGGGCCCGCTCGCCAAGTGTTTCCACTCAACAGGCCCCCAAGCGTTTCGGCCCCTGTGGGAGAAAGTGCGGCCCCGCAAGAGGATAGATCGAGTGGCCGGGCGACCTTTGGGGGCTGATCCGAACCCGGGATGAGGACTCGATTCGCCAGAATGGTAACAGGTTCAGTCCCTGAGGACTTTCCCTTTACGGGTACAATTTGAAGTTTAGAGCTAGATTTAAAATTAATACTAGGCCCTTGTTACATATTTTTTTGCCCCCCTTGGGGGGAGGACACCCGATGGTTGCCTCCACAGCCGCGGTGTGCCGTTGGGTTGCCAAGTTAACTTATCCATAGGTGGTTGGGCCTACTCTCTGTGTTATGTTGTGTGATGCGGTCCTGGATTTCACGCCGACCCGGTGGGCCGGCTGGCTGCTCCTACTCGCGGCTGAGCGGGTCCGTTGGTGGCGGTGCGTCACCCACCAACCTTACAAAAAGTTCATGTACACAACGAAACTTAGAACTAAGCTGCACTGCTGTACCATGTTTTCATCTGATTTTTGCCATTTGCAGCCACACTGCCTCCTTTGGGGGGCCAGCCCCCGGGGGACGATTGGCTGGCCTTCTGTCTGGTCTCGCCCTCCCCCCCTCTCTGGTTGGCCTGGTCCTGCTGCAATGGGGCCTCCCAATAAGCTGACTGGGGGGGTTGGGGGGGCGACACCCTAATAGTCGAAGGGTTCCGCCCATAGGGACACCATATTGATTTGCCCATGAGGGTTGGGTCTGCCGGGTGTGACGGCTGCGCTTGTTAGCAGCTGCACGGGTCCACCAATGGTAGCGTCAAATGTCACCTTTCGGGTTTTAGGTTTTAAACCCCCTCATAAACTGGGATTCATATTCAAGCTGCATTGTTTTTATGCTGTTCAGTGTTAAGTTAAGCCGCGCACTGGCCCAAGGTGCTCCAGTTTTGTTCCATTCACGTTTTTTATGTTCCTCTTATAATACTAAGGATTTACAAGTATTCCACGACTTTTTCTCTGTCTACAAACTTGGATATGTTCGATAGTATAAACCACGCCTCATCCCTCTGGCACTAGGACCAGGGGATAGTAGGTGTGGCGATGCGTGCTGCGGGTGCTGATGGCTCCCGGGGCCCGCACTGTCCCCGACACGGGTTTGGGCAGATTTCTGTTTAAAACGTGTTGCATTTTACTTGCTTCATCCTTATCAAAAGCTCTTTGTAGTATGTTAATCAGGTACGGTTAAGTCACATTTCTATGTACGACAGATTACAATCTTTTACGTCCCCTGCGTGGGATGGTTATATTGACTGTATGCCTTCCAAACTTACTGTTGAAAACCCCCAAAAATATTGAAACAAAATGGCTTAGACTGGATGAAAGCATGCATATGCATTGAGGAAAGGTGACTTTTTACTAGGTGATCTGGGGGTTTCACACAGGAGACCATCACAAATCAGAATGGTACTGGGCAAGGAACAAAACCCGGACTAGTCAAAATCCCGTGTTTTGTTAGATTTAAGTCGCTTTAAGTTCGCTTTAATAATTTTGCATAATAATTTGGACCATGGTAGTTCGCTCACTATATGAGTGTATATGAATGTACAGGGGCATTAAACCCTTTGCCTGAACTGTGCCTTTATACTTTTTCTATAGTGGAACTTTTAAAACATTGTCTAAGCAATAAAACAAAAAAACTATAATCGATTGCTTGATCGGCACAGAGCCATCATCCCTCATCTCTTGTCTCTGTTACGAACACAGGCCTTTGCCATCAGTCACAGTGAAGGGCCCACACATGTGCTATTCACTGGAAATAGGGCATGCCTAGGCCTAGCATGCTTGAGGCCTAACACTTACCTCAGTTGCAGCAAATAGCGCAGGTGTTGCCACGTCACTGTTACTGAAGGCAAGGATTTGTGTGTCCGACACAGGGACAAGGGCCAATAGTGCTGTAATGAATCTAGCAATCGACAAGCATTGGAATGGGCAGCTGTGGGGGATAAAAGGTTCCTTTTCCATAAGTGGCCACTAGGAGAAGCACTATCAAAACAGCAAAACAAATATCGGTAGTTAAACCAGATTTTGACCCTAAATAAGTGCCAAATCGTGTATGTTTCCCTCACCCCTTACATACACATTGTCCACATTAATAATCATCCTACCTGCAACTAATGCATTTTATAAACCTACCAAGATGGTGGCCCATAGAGTCCCAGGCTGCCTGTAGACAGGAAGCAGCTTTGACTATGCTACTCTGCATTGTGTACTTTTGCCCCTCCTCTTTTCCTCAGTATGTGATGCTTCTGAGGCAAGATGACGGTGCCCGTATCCTACAGTCCTGAACAGAGTTGCAACCCAGTGGGGGAAAGAATAATAAGTGACTTAAAATATATTAATTTTAGATGCTAAGGAATAGTTTAAGGGTTTGGGCTTTTCATTTAAATGATGTTGAAGGTCCGGTTTAAACCGGACCAACAGCCTGGTACAGTTGGGAAAGAAAGGTAGCGGCCATTTTGGAGATTCCTCTCCCAGCATCTTGGCAATGCTGCTGCCTGGATTCATCTTGAATGAATTTTTTTGTGCAGCAATCTTAATTGCCCTGGAGAGGGGTGTATATGAGCACTGTTCGTTGTCTTGGTCTGGTTTAAAATGGACCAAAACCCAGCGTGATCGTCCTGGGAATCTCTAAGTTTCCTGGACCGATCGATTCCCTCTCCCCCCGGGGCATCCAAAACCAGGATGCCCCGTACACTTACCTTGCTTCCCGATCCAACAGTGCATGCGCGAGCTGCATCCCCGCTATCCCTCTAGCAGGATGTGTGCTCGCACCAGACATTTGTGAATGGCCGGCGCAGGCATGCTTCCTGTTAGAGGGAAGCGGGGGAAGACTTAGACGGCGTGACGTCAGTGGCTGATGGGAGGAGTGGCTGCACATGCACCATAGGACCGAGAAGATATGAATTGCGCTTGGTTGATCTGGGGGGTTTCACACAGCGGGGCACCCCCGATCGGTAAAGGACCAAAACCCAGGATAGTCAAAATCCTGGGTTTTGGTCCACTTTAAGTCGTTTTTGACAGTTGGTCTGCTTTAAAAGAACACATATTTTTGTGCTATAAAGGATAGTTGGGGGTGGTGGTTCTTTTTTACCCTACAGTTGTCACTCTCTACCTCAGCCTGCTGGCTCTGATGCGTATGATCACACAACTCCTAGGGGTTAAAATAACTAATAACGGCATACTTCCCTTTTCCCATTCCCAGAGCCCATGACTGGTCGGAGTGTAAAAATATAAATGGTGTGTAATGTGGTTGCTGTGCTATTATCTTGGTACAGACACACTGTTTATACAACAGACACAGCACTGCAGATAAAAAGCACCAGCCTACCCCGTCTCTATACATCAAGTCCTCTTCTAGTCTACATTCTGTTGCGTTTACCTCCTGTTTAAGGTAGGGCTTGCCAAATTACCCCTTTATCGATTTGCTTTTTTTTTTGCTTGGCTTATCTCCTATTTGAATTGTGTTTTAATATCTATGAACGCTAAAACAAACTTGCTATAAATTTGATTCTTGAAGGCAACCTAATGTAAAACCCGTTTTTGCTCCTCTGCGCTACCCCCCCCCCCCCCGTCTGAGTACTTTGGGCCATTCTGTCTGCTTGGTGGTGGTGCGTGTTTTAGATGTTTGGGATCACTGATTGGCTGATCTCAAGGCTGTCGAGATGACGCATCCCCGGCTTTCTAAATGAGCGCACATGCTCCTGCGTCCAGCCATTCAGATAAGCGGGGGGCGTAAGTGTGAAGCTGCAGGGATGCCGGGGATGAGACAGGAGTCTGGTAAAGGGGAGTTTACCAGCAACTCCAGGGGTTTCACACAGCAGGGCATCCCGCTATAGAATGCCCCATGGGCAGGCTAACCACCCCCCTAGAGTCTTTTAGATTCCGGGGCCGGCCGAACCAGGTTTTAATCTGCTTTAAGTACATGTGAAGAATAGCAATCCTTCTCACTTGCATAATTGGGAGAAAATAAGGCCACCCTGATTCGTATGCTTAAAAGTAGGATTTTCACTCACCTAGTTGTTGGTCCACTTAACAGGAGCATCTAGGATGCCACTGGGTGTCAAACCCCAGGATCTCCTGTATTCCTGTGCTAATATTTACTGCTGTAAATTTTCATGGTGAGTTGTAAATGGAAAAAATGCCAAGTTGCTCCCACTGGCCGATTCCTTGTGCTGTTTGCATTTGCTGTCAGTCATTTAGATATGCTGTTTGTGAACTGTTAAAGGGTCAGAGGGATCCCCATAGCAGTTCACATGTTGTGGTGGCTGGATATATTTGTATCAAACATTCATTACTCTCAAATGCCTAATTGTTTGGTCACCCCTCTCTATTGCATTAAGAGCAGGGGTTTTGTGTATGCCAGAGGTGCATTGTATCATAAGAAATGCTGCGCATTTGATACTACTTTGATACTTGATTTATTCTGCCAAGTAAGAAAAGGATACAAACAAGGAATACTTTTTGCCAAGGAGATGCAGATCCATTTTTGCTCCTCTGTGTTCCTCCCCCCCCCCCCCCCCCCCCGTCTGAGTATCTTGGCCCATTCTGCCCGCTTGGTGGTGGTGGTACTACTGCCTTATCTGCTCTGGCTAGATCGATATCTCTGGCCTGTAGTTTCCCAACATCCCTTGTGCTGTAGGCCATCTCCTCTCCTGGAGCATGCACGATGGAGGAGTAAAATAAACAGAGTACAGATGAACCTGGGGGTTTAACACCGAAATATCGGGGTTTACAGGTTCAGCCAATTACATTCTTTTTCATCCCGTCCCCCAATCAGCTCAGCAGAGCTGGACAGAATTGCTGGTCCCTCCCTCCTCCCCCTAGATTCATCACATTGCTGATTATTATGCAACAACACAGATCTAAGGGCCATGCCCACTTTTTCATAAAAGAAATCATGAGCTAAACCTGTAAAAAACTATGTATTGGCCATTTCTTCTTCAATTTAAAAAACGGAAAAGAGTTTAGGTCAGCTCCAAATGTAGCCCAATGCAATGGTGTAACAATTACCTTTTCCTGCAGTATCCCAATAATAATAGCAAACACCTCAATACAACAGCAAGTGCAGTGAAACTGCAAATATCAAAAATATAAAGAACCACAATGGGGGATGGGAAACCCGCTGGGCAAACTGACGCAGCATGAGGGAACAGATACTAACATGAAGCAATCTGCTATACAGGTATGTGCAGCAATAAATGTACCCTAACTAGTGAGACATAATATGAAGAGGGCAATGGACTTACCAGCTGTGCTGTGTGAAGGGTTGATCAAGAGGATGGCTGGAGATTGCCTTAGGAAACACGGCCTGCTTCTACTGCAAAGATGGCTTCTGGAGAGAAGGGCTCGCCTACAGCACAAGGGATGTTGGCAGGGGCGGACTGGGGCTAAAACTTTCTGGGGCACACTGGCCCTGCTGCACTGTTCCTGGCCCAGTATATTATCTTAATGTCACTTTTGTTCCATAACACGCACCCAGGGTTTAAAGAACAAAAATAAGAAAGAAAATAGTCTGAACCAAATGATGTGCTTAAATCCCCCCATTACAGACAGTACACAGAATCCCCCATTACAGGCAGTGATCCCTCATTACATCCAGTAAGTAGCATCCCTCATTACAGCGAGTGAGGGGCATCCCACACAGGCGCATTGTGACATCTTCCATTAAGGGCAATGAGGGGGAACCCTCTTTATAGCCAATGAGTGGCATCCCTACATTAGTTATTGAGGGGCATCCCTCATTAAAGGCAGTGGTAGCATCCCTCAGTACAGGCAGTGGGGGCATCCATCAATACAGCCAGTGGGGGCATCCCTCAATACAGCCAGTGGTGGCATCTGCCATTACTGCTAGTGGGGGCATCCCTCAATAAAGCCAGTGCGGGCATCCCCCATTACTGCCAGTGGGGCATCCCCCATTACTGCCAGTGGGGCATCCCCCATTACTGCCAGTGGGGCATCCCTCAATACAGTCATGGGGGCTTCCCCCATCACTGCCAGTAAGGGGCATCCCTCAGTACAACCAGTGCGGGCATCGCCCATTACTGCCAGTGGGGACATCCCTCAGTACAGCCAGTACGGGCATCTCCCATTACTACCAGTGGGGGCATCCCCCATTACTACCAGTGCGGGCATCCCCCATTACTGCCAGTGCGGGCATCCCCCATTACTGCCAGTGCGGGCATCCCCCATTACTGCCAGTGCGGGCATCCCCCATTACTGCCAGTGCGGGCATCCCTCAGTACAGCCAGTGCGGGCATCCCTCAGTACAGCCAGTACGGGCATCCCCCAGTACTGCCAGTGTGGGCATCCCCCATTACTGCCAGTGCGGGCCAGTGGGGGCATCCCTCAGTAGAGCCAATGAGTGACATCCCCCACTCCCCCCGCGCCACTCACACCCACGCACTTACCGCTGGTTCCCGATGGTCAGAGGACCGGTCTGCCTGTTGCTGCTGTTCCTGCCGTCGCCGTTCTCATACACACAAACACACATTCACACACTTACCGGCACTTCCTGGCTGTTGCACGCGCTGGTCGTCGGTGGGCGTGCCCCATATGGCCGGGGTCCAATGAAAACATTGGACGCCGCCCATTGACGACCAGCGCACAACAGCCTGGAAGTGTCGGTAAGTGTGAATGTGTGTGCATGAGAGCGGCGGCGGCAGCAGCGGGTACACCAGGGACCCGCAGCGGCTGCTCCTCACCCTCCAGCATCTGTTTTTTTCAGGGTTGCGGCCTACCCTGGCGCCGGCCTACCGGGATATTGCCCTGTACGCCGTATGAGCAGTCAGCCCCTGGATGTTGGGAAACTACAGGCCTGAGATATCGATCTAGCCAGAGCAGATAAGTCAGTAGTAATCAACTGTAACAAACTATACTACATAATATGAACAAGGGCTGCAGTTCAGTAAAGCGGTGCTAGAAAGAGACCTCTACCATAGAACTCTATGAAGCTAATAGACCTCCATGCATGTCAATAGAAGCATTAAACAACATAGGATAAATGACAGGTGGCACCAAAACAAGGATACTGGGGACTATCTGGCCAGAGGGCTTCCGAACCGGATTATCCCTAGAAACTAAGTCTAATTGATGGCAGTGATACCTACTGGTCAGATGTGCCAATAGTTACAAGTATTACAAGTATGTTAGTTAATTGATTATGTTAGTTAATTACGGCATCTGGGAGCAGTTGTGGGGTTGGGTGCCTTGCTCAAGAGCACCTGAGTCATGTCCCATGGCCGGGATTCGAATCTGTAACCCTCCGGTTGCAAAGCCGCTTCCTTACCTCTAGGTAGCGATCTGTTGTAACAGGTAAAAATGTATTGCATGTGGTGCCACTTTGGTATGAAAACATGTTTGGTAGAGATTAGTGGGCTGGATAAGATAAATGGTCATTATGCTTTTATTCTAGATCTGTTGCTAAAATATTTGCTTGGTAACTACTTTTTTTTTATTTGCCCTTTTCTCTGTGTGCAGGTGTATGTGTGCTGTCCTTTCTTATGATTTTATAGTAGTTCATAACGACTCAGGGTATCTGCTGTCTGCATAGTGGAATATCTCCCCCCCCCCCCTCTGATCCTGTGCATTTCAGTTGGGTCAGGCCTCACAGCTTAGTAAGCTTGGTAGAGCGCATCAGTCTAGGTCAGACTTGTGGTTGGCTCCCTTTTCCCCACTGGGGGAAACAAGTAGCTCACAGGCTTTGTAGCACTTTAAAGAGGAACATCGGAGTCTAAAAGACTGCCGGGCCATTCGAATTCCACTCCTTGGAATGTCCTGTTCTGTAAAATCCCCAGAAGCCCCGTTTCACTCAACTTGGCCCAGAGCCCTCACCACGTCTCTGCGCTGTGGGGGATCGGGGGATGCGGCCAAGGGCGCACTCGGCTCCCTTGGCGCCGCTCGGCTGTGGAGCTGAGTGAAAGCGAGGCCACTGATTTGGTTGAAGGGGTTAGCTAATCGGCATGCTTGTTCTTGCCTAAGTTGTGGGAGGGACAGGAAGGTGCGTGTCCTAGGGACATACAGACAGAGGGGTATCCCATCCCATGCCCCCACTGAGAGGAACACAAAAGTCTTAAAGGGGCCACAGCACTCAAACCAGTTAGCTTGCTGACCAGCCTACAATCTGTCTCTAAACTAGGTTAAAAACAGGGGGCTCGGTCACACACATCTGCAGAAGTATGCTTAAGCTGCACCACCAGCGCCAAGGTGCCCCTGTGGGGTGCAGTCCTAACTCTAGTACTAATTCTAGTCTCTAAGAGCCCCATTTGGGACATACAATGCAAAAGATAAATTGGGAGCAGGCTTACCTGAGGTTGCCCTAAACCTCAAGTGCAAGCCATGGGGTGGAAGGGTCAAAGACCTTGCAATACAGCCTAGACCCCACACTCCATGTGCTTGCACAAATTCAAAAGAAACAAAAGGGGGGTGGCAGCCGCTCAGACCATTTTATAACTAACCAGGGAGGTGCACATTAGCAGGGCAATTAGAATACAAAAGTCTTAAAGGGGCCACAGCACTCAAACCAGTTAGCTTGCTGACCAGCCTACAATCTGTCTCTAAACTAGGTTAAAAACAGGGGGCTCGGTCACACACATCTGCAGAAGTATGCTTAAGCTGCACCACCAGCGCCAAGGTGCCCCTGTGGGGTGCAGTCCTAACTCTAGTACTAATTCTAGTCTCTAAGAGCCCCATTTGGGACATACAATGCAAAAGATAAATTGGGAGCAGGCTTACCTGAGGTTGCCCTAAACCTCAAGTGCAAGCCATGGGGTGGAAGGGTCAAAGACCTTGCAATACAGCCTAGACCCCACACTCCATGTGCTTGCACAAATTCAAAAGAAACAAAAGGGGGGTGGCAGCCGCTCAGACCATTTTATAACTAACCAGGGAGGTGCACATTAGCAGGGCAATTAGAATACAAAAGTCTTAAAGGGGCCACAGCACTCAAACCAGTTAGCTTGCTGACCAGCCTACAATCTGTCTCTAAACTAGGTTAAAAACAGGGGGCTCGGTCACACACATCTGCAGAAGTATGCTTAAGCTGCACCACCAGCGCCAAGGTGCCCCTGTGGGGTGCAGTCCTAACTCTAGTACTAATTCTAGTCTCTAAGAGCCCCATTTGGGACATACAATGCAAAAGATAAATTGGGAGCAGGCTTACCTGAGGTTGCCCTAAACCTCAAGTGCAAGCCATGGGGTGGAAGGGTCAAAGACCTTGCAATACAGCCTAGACCCCACACTCCATGTGCTTGCACAAATTCAAAAGAAACAAAAGGGGGGTGGCAGCCGCTCAGACCATTTTATAACTAACCAGGGAGGTGCACATTAGCAGGGCAATTAGAATACAAAAGTCTTAAAGGGGCCACAGCACTCAAACCAGTTAGCTTGCTGACCAGCCTACAATCTGTCTCTAAACTAGGTTAAAAAATACCATTTTGTGAATACTCACCTTGTAAAATGGTTATTATGAGTATGTCACACACCCCGCTTCAAGAATCCTTAACATGTGGGTAATATCGTCCTGAAGAGGCGTTCCTGCAGAGATGATAGCAAAAGAAAGCCCCTCCCTAATCCATAAATACCTGGGACCTCCCACTCATTAACCAGTATACAGAAGCAGTATGTAAGGGACCAGGAAGAGGCAAAAGTAAACAACAACCACGCAAAGTTCGCCATAAAGAGGATCCTGAATACAAAAGGGCGGGTTGAAGCGGGGTGTGTGACATACTCATAATAACCATTTTACAAGGTGAGTATTCACAAAATGGTATTATTCTTAGTATGTCACACACCCCGCTTCAAGAATCCTTAACATGTGGGACATCCAACAGCAGTGTCCATAACAAGGGCGGGGATCCAAAACTAGGCAACAATATAAAACTTAAACCACAACAGCTTGCAGAACTTTGCGGCCAAAAACAGCATCCGCTGACGCCCGAACATCAACTTTGTAAAACTTGGAAAAAGTGTGAACAGAAGACCAAGTAGCGGCCTTACAAACTTGCTCAACAGAGGCCTGGTGCTGGAAGGCCCAGGACGCCCCAACCGCACGAGTAGAATGAGCAGTAACACGAAAAGGGGGACTCTTCCCCTTGGCGGAATATGCCCCAAGGATGGCCTGACGAATCCATTTACTAATGGAAGACTTGGCAGGAGCCAAACCTTTCCTAGGCCCGCAGGGCACCACAAAGAAAGCATCAGTCCTACGAAAGGAAGACGTAACCTCCAGATAATGTTCCACAACACGAACTACATCCAAAGAATGCAAAGCCCTTTCCCTATCGTCACGGGGATTTGGGCATAGAGAAGGCAGAACAATGTCCTGATTCAGATGAAACTCCGAGACCACTTTAGGAAGAAAATCCTGCTTGAAACGAAAGACAACCTTGTCCTGATGTTTCTCAAAGTATGGAGCTGTAATGGATAAAGCTGCCAACTCAGAAACACGCCTAACCGAAGTGATCGCCACCAAAAAGGCCACCTTTTGCGTAAGAGAAGACAAATCTACCTCCTTCAAGGGCTCAAACGGAGGGCCCTGGAGAGCAGACAGAACCAGGTTCAAATCCCAAACTGGAACAAAAGGCTTCCTAGGAGGCCGAACATGCGTAACCCCCTGGAAAAAAGTCTTGACTAAAGGATGAAGTGCAAATGACCTTTGGAAGAACACCGCCAGGGCAGAAACCTGCCCTTTCAATGTACTAAGCTGGAGCCCCAGATCTAGACCATGTTGAAGAAACTCCAAAATTCTAGGTATGGAGAACTCTCGACAAGAGAGAGACCTACTTTCACACCAATCAATATAGGCTCTCCAAGTCCTGTAGTAAATAGAAGAGGAGGAGCGCTTTCTGGCACAGATAAGAGTCTGAATCACCGCGTCAGAAAGACCTTCTTCCTTCAAGATGGCGGATTCAGCAGCCATGCCGTCAAAGCCAGCGATGGTAAATTGGGATAGCATAGCTGACCCTGGGTGAGCAGGTCCGGCAGCAGAGGCAGGACAAACTGATCCTCTGCCAGCCTTACAAGATCTGCGAACCAAACTCGCCTTGGCCACCTTGGGGCCACTAGAATTGCTGACGCGCCTTCCAAGGCCAGTTTGCGCACCACTCTGGCTAGCATTGGGAACGGGGGAAACAGGTAAAGGAACCCCAGATCCCTCCAGTTCAGAGACATGGCATCCACTGCCAGAGCCAGAGGGTCCTGCGAGAGAGACACAAAAGCTGGGAGCTTGTGATTGTGACGAGAGGCAAAGAGGTCCACCGCTGGGACCCCCCACCTGAGACATATTGAACGAAACACCTTGGGACTGAGAGACCACTCCCCCTGACGAGAGGAGGCCCTGCTCAGCAAGTCCGCTTCCGTGTTCTCCACCCCCGGAATGTAGACTGCTGAGATACACGGTACGTGGGTCTCTGCCCAGTCCAAAATCAAGGACACTTCCCTGAGGGCACTCCTGCTGCGAGTTCCTCCTTGGTGATTGATATAGGCCACCGCCGTCCTGTTGTCCGACCGGACCTGCACCGGCAGGCCTCTCAACTGCTGAGTCAAGTGAAACAGAACCAGTCTGATGGCTCTCAACTCCAGAATATTGATGGGTTCGTGAGCTTCCTGCGGGCCCCACAGACCCTGGAACTGGAGGTCCTTCCAAACACCCCCCCAACCTGACAGACTGGCATCCGTGGTGACCGTTTCCCAACACGGAGCCAGAAAAGACCTGCCCTTCGACAGATTGAGAGATCGCAACCACCATCGCAGGGACTGACGAACTCGGGGGGTCATCAGGAAGGATTGATCCAACGATTGTGGAGACTTGTCCCAAACCCTCAACAGATGAAGCTGAAGCGTCCTTGTGTGAAACTGCGCAAAGGGAACTGCCTCGAACGAGGCCACCATGAGCCCCACCAGCCTCATCCCCAGTCGAATGGTCGGATGAGGGGCCGACAAGAGAAGCCGAACTAACTCCTGTATCAGAAGAACCTTGGCCTGGGGCAGAAAGACCTTGGCCTGCGAGGTGTCCAGAGACATCCCCAGAAAGGTCAGAACTCTGGACGGAGACAGAGTCGACTTGGGGTAGTTGATCACCCAACCGAACCTCTCCAACGTGGACACCACCAATCCGGTGTCCGACTCCGCTTGACTGAATGAGGAGGCCATGATCATGAGATCGTCCAAATAGGGCACAACACGGATACCCTGAACTCTGAGCAGAGCCATCACCCCTGCTAGCACCTTGGTGAAGACCCGAGGAGCCGAGGTGAGACCGAAAGGCAGAGCCACAAACTGAAAATGCCGATCCTCCACCACGAACCTGAGAAACCTCTGGTGCGCCGTAAAAATTGGCACATGCAGGTAAGCGTCCTGGATGTCTATGGACATGAGAAAGTCTCCCTGGCGAAGGGAGTGGATAGCCGAGCGCAGCGTTTCCATCCGGAACTTCCGCGGCCTGATGAACCTGTTGAGAAACTTCAGATCCAAGATGGGTCGGACCGATCCGTCCTTCTTGGGCACCGTGAACAGATTGGAATAAAACCCCTCCCCCCGTTCCGAGGGGGGCACTGGGCAAATGACGGCCAATTTCAGAAGATTCTCTACTGCCAACAGGAGCCCCTGCGCTGCCAGAGGCTCCGAAGGCATCCGAGACCTGAGAAACCTGGAGGGGGGGCGGAGCTCGAACTCTAGCTTGTAGCCGGAAGACACCACTTCCCGTATCCACCTGTCCGAGACCTCCTGCTCCCAGAGCTGGGAGAAGTGCCGCAGCCGTCCCCCCACCCGCATGGGTGAGGGCGCCCCCTCATTGTTGGGCCGGCTTAGCCGCCGGTTTGGGCTTAGAGCCCCAGCTGTATCCAGAGCGGCCACGTCCCCTGCCCCTACCCCCAGAATCTCCTCTGGGAGAAGGGGAGGCGGAACCCCTGCCAGCTCTGGCCCCACGAAAGGAGGGGGTAAAAGCAGGCGCCCCCCGAAAGGGACGACGTTGCTTCTTGCGCTGAGGTAACTTACCACCCTTGGTAACAGAGTCCAACGTCTCACCAAAGAGCCGAAGACCGACAAAAGGTAAAGCCGTCAGCGACTTTTTGGACATAAAATCAGCCGCCCACTGGCGCAGCCACACCGACCGCCGGATAGACACCAGTAGGGCCGACGTCCTTCCGCACATCATCAAGGTATCGTCTAAAGCTGTAAGCACAAAGGACAAAAACAACTCACACCGTTTTAGGCTAATGAATTCATTACTCCCCGGCCGAAGCCCGGAAGAAGTCAAAAGGTCCCTGACCACAGACCTGGCAGCCAAGACCATAAGTTCAGAAGCACACACAGGCCGCATGGCTGACCCGACGCTAGTGAAACCATGGCAAGCCATCTGGTCAATGCGTTTATCCTCACCATCTTTGAGGGTGGAACAATCGGGCCTATTTAAAACCGAGGAATTGGACAACCCCAAAACCGGTGCATCGACCTCGGGGGGGGGGGAAGCCCAGCGCTTAACTACCTCCGAAGGGAAGGGATATTTTCTATCCCACCCTTGAGGGATACCAGGGAGCCGAGCCGGCCTGTCCCATTCCTTATCAATGATCTTGTCAAAATGCCGTTGTGTAGGGAACTCCAAGCACGGCCTGGATTCCTCAAACAACTCGTCCTTCTGCTGTGACACTTCCTCAGGAGGAGAAATATTTAAGACCTCCAACATAAGAGCCAGAGCGTGCGGAGTATCCACAGATTTCCTCAGCTCAGCAGACTCGGCCTCAGCAGCAAAGGACAGCTCATCGTCCGAAGCATCTGACGCCTCATAAATCTCCCCTTCCTCTAGCGGGGAATAATCAGACCAATCTAGATTATCAACATCATCAAGGTCATCCTCCAACGGAACCAGTGACAAATGCTTTCTCTTAGTCGGAGCCTTACGGGCGACCGAACCGGAAACCATTTTCTCAAGGTTAGCCAATCTGGCGCACATCTCAGATTGTAGATCCCTGCCCATGACTACGTCACACGTGGTACGAGTCAAGGTGGGAGGAAGAGATGAGGCGACCGGCCGTACTGACCCCGACGTACGGGGTTCGGACTGCCGCGCAATAGTTTGCCGTGCACATGGAATACACAGTAAAACATCGTCCCCAGTAATGGACACACCGCACAAAATACATCTTTTGGGATGCCCCGAAGGGGTCCCAGTCCCAGTATCTGGGGATGCCTCCATTAGGTGATTTTTAGGTGGTCGCCAAGACCCAGGGAATTACGCTAGTAAGCAACCCGGGATGCCCCTTTAATGTCCCGAGTGGGAGGATTTAATAACAAGATGGAACCCAGGGATTAGGACCGGGAGAAAACCCTCTAATGCTACCACAGATCCTCCTGACAACCTCCTCCTGAAAGACACAGAAGGTACTGATAAGGAGACAGATACAAAAAAACATGCACACACGCAGACAGTAAAATAAAATGAGTAGGGTACCAATGGCCACTCACAAAACCTCAGGGCTCGCAATGGAGAAGACCATGAAGAGATTCCTGTCAGGCCGAGAAGAGAGATGAGGAGACAGGGGGCGTGGCCAGCGCGGGGCGCGCGAGGCGTCAGACCACGCCCCCCATCCTTCCCAAGCAGCGCATCAGCTCCTCAGCGGCGCTAGGAGATAGATGGGGGCGGGCCGCATGACACAACAGTACCGGCCCCGCCCCCAAGAGGAGAGTCGTGAGGTAAAATTACCTCAGAAAAAAAGGCGCCATTTACACCGTCCCGCGCCGCAGTAACTATGCGGCCGGGGCGCTTGAAACCCCCACACACACACAACCCAGGTCAGGAAAAATAAAGAGGAGGGCACATTCGCTTCCCAAGCAGCAATACAAAGAGGAACGGACCCCGGGCTGCGCCGAAAGTCCGGCCCCGCCCCCCCCCCCGCTGCATACTATGTAAAGCGTAAGGTAAATCACCTCACCATACTGAGAGAAGAAAAAATGTCACAATTCACACAGAAACCCTCAGAAGCGCTGCAGCGCTGAAAAGACATTTAAAGATACAGAACAGACAGCCTCTGGATTGAGAAAAATAAAGAGGGGACCCAACAACCACTTATCCCCACCATGGAAAGGGATCCCGGGAGGGTCATTGCCAAAATTAAACTAAGGGACAGGGCATCCCAAGCCAGGATCACCAACCCAGCTTAACCGCCTACCCTCTTTAATAGGGTCTCACGGTGGAGCTATGCTCCTAAGCACCAAAGGTGCTAACAAAAACCTTCGCCCGGACCCGCAGCCACGGCTGGGAGGCATATATATATATAGGGATAATTTGGTCCAAAACGGAAATTAAATAAAGGGCCGGGAATCATCCCGGCTACCTTAAATCCCCCTGTGCAAGGAGGAGCCATCATCTTCTGACTTGCTCGCCGTCTTGCAGAGATGGAAAACTGGGTAATGAGTGGGAGGTCCCAGGTATTTATGGATTAGGGAGGGGCTTTCTTTTGCTATCATCTCTGCAGGAACGCCTCTTCAGGACGATATTACCCACATGTTAAGGATTCTTGAAGCGGGGTGTGTGACATACTAAGAATACAGGGGGCTCGGTCACACACATCTGCAGAAGTATGCTTAAGCTGCACCACCAGCGCCAAGGTGCCCCTGTGGGGTGCAGTCCTAACTCTAGTACTAATTCTAGTCTCTAAGAGCCCCATTTGGGACATACAATGCAAAAGATAAATTGGGAGCAGGCTTACCTGAGGTTGCCCTAAACCTCAAGTGCAAGCCATGGGGTGGAAGGGTCAAAGACCTTGCAATACAGCCTAGACCCCACACTCCATGTGCTTGCACAAATTCAAAAGAAACAAAAGGGGGGTGGCAGCCGCTCAGACCATTTTATAACTAACCAGGGAGGTGCACATTAGCAGGGCAATTAGAATACAAAAGTCTTAAAGGGGCCACAGCACTCAAACCAGTTAGCTTGCTGACCAGCCTACAATCTGTCTCTAAACTAGGTTAAAAACAGGGGGCTCGGTCACACACATCTGCAGAAGTATGCTTAAGCTGCACCACCAGCGCCAAGGTGCCCCTGTGGGGTGCAGTCCTAACTCTAGTACTAATTCTAGTCTCTAAGAGCCCCATTTGGGACATACAATGCAAAAGATAAATTGGGAGCAGGCTTACCTGAGGTTGCCCTAAACCTCAAGTGCAAGCCATGGGGTGGAAGGGTCAAAGACCTTGCAATACAGCCTAGACCCCACACTCCATGTGCTTGCACAAATTCAAAAGAAACAAAAGGGGGGTGGCAGCCGCTCAGACCATTTTATAACTAACCAGGGAGGTGCACATTAGCAGGGCAATTAGAATACAAAAGTCTTAAAGGGGCCACAGCACTCAAACCAGTTAGCTTGCTGACCAGCCTACAATCTGTCTCTAAACTAGGTTAAAAACAGGGGGCTCGGTCACACACATCTGCAGAAGTATGCTTAAGCTGCACCACCAGCGCCAAGGTGCCCCTGTGGGGTGCAGTCCTAACTCTAGTACTAATTCTAGTCTCTAAGAGCCCCATTTGGGACATACAATGCAAAAGATAAATTGGGAGCAGGCTTACCTGAGGTTGCCCTAAACCTCAAGTGCAAGCCATGGGGTGGAAGGGTCAAAGACCTTGCAATACAGCCTAGACCCCACACTCCATGTGCTTGCACAAATTCAAAATGGTCTGAGCGGCTGCCACCCCCCTTTTGTTTCTTTTGAATTTGTGCAAGCACATGGAGTGTGGGGTCTAGGCTGTATTGCAAGGTCTTTGACCCTTCCACCCCATGGCTTGCACTTGAGGTTTAGGGCAACCTCAGGTAAGCCTGCTCCCAATTTATCTTTTGCATTGTATGTCCCAAATGGGGCTCTTAGAGACTAGAATTAGTACTAGAGTTAGGACTGCACCCCACAGGGGCACCTTGGCGCTGGTGGTGCAGCTTAAGCATACTTCTGCAGATGTGTGTGACCGAGCCCCCTGTTTTTAACCTAGTTTAGAGACAGATTGTAGGCTGGTCAGCAAGCTAACTGGTTTGAGTGCTGTGGCCCCTTTAAGACTTTTGTATTCTAATTGCCCTGCTAATGTGCACCTCCCTGGTTAGTTATAAAATGGTCTGAGCGGCTGCCACCCCCCTTTTGTTCCCACTGAGAGGAACACCAGCCCGAAAAGTAAAAATCTGGTGTTTTGTTCCACTTTTTAAAGCAAAAATAAAGCATGTTTTAATTTTAAAGTAATATCCCAGAGCCGGCAGACCCCCCCCCCCCCCCCCCCGTTGGTGTACCCATGTGACTATTTCTTTTTCAAATGGACTGCTCATTAAAGCCTTATATGTTATGGACCTGGTTTATAAAGCAATATATGAAAGACTGCCACATTGGTGCACATTGCAGTGGTACAAAATGCAATTTCTAATTTGTTTTACACTGGCGCATGTTGCTGCACTGCAACACGTACATTTACTAAAACATTAATGGTGCCGCAACAAGCTGAAAAAATGATTAATGACATTTTTCACTATGCTTATTTGCACCGATGTGACATTGTCTGGCAGAGTAATTGATAAATCCAACTAATATAACTTTTGTTTTTACATTTTTCTGACAGCAAGAGCAAACCTGATATAACAGGGTAGATAAGTGATCCAAGGAGCTGAGTTAGGCCATGGTCACTCTGGATGAAGAGGTTTGGACTCCACTTCTGACCCCGTTTTCATCAGACATTACATTTAACATTAGAATGGCAGAGACGTCAATCTCCAGCTCTGCAATTGACACTGACCATGTTCCTGAACACGCCTAGGCTCAGCCAATTGACTAATTAATTTAATACAATTAAATCTAAGTCCAGATAAACGGTCAGTGCTAAGTGCAGGACTGGAGAAAAATCACTGTCAGAATGGGTCTGATTGACATCCATGATCGCCATTGCCACGCTCGACCCGTGCTGATAACTAACAAATAGTTGTATCTCTTAAATCGGACCTTCACCTTTATTTAATGCATAGCCAAAACCCTTAAAAACACTATTCCCCAGCATCTAAAATAATTATATTTAAGGTTTAAGAGCGGATCTTATATGTTTCCCACACCCTGTACATACAGATTGCTCATATTAAAAATCATCCTACCTGCATCTACTGCATGTTATGTTTATGAGCCTTTAAACATCCAAGAGGACGGCTCATGGAGCATCAGGCAGCCTGCAAACAGGAAGTGTCTTCTGTGTGTGTCGCTCTGCATTCTGCGATTGCTGTCCTTTCCCTGACCCCAGCTCTGCTCTGTCTGTGCAAAGCACGGCTATAACCCGCCCCCTGTACTTTATCCCACTCTCCTCTCCTCAGTATGTGATGCTTCTGAGTCAAGATGGTGGCGTCCAATGTGCAGTGTTCTTCCTGCATTGTAACTGCATTGCAATGTGGTGCAGCAATGCAGTAAATGCTCAGAGGTGTGAACAGAGCCTAACTCCTCCAGTACCACTTTCCGTTCTCTAAAGATCTCAAGTACCACCTGGTTGGCCATACGGCACTTTTGTACTTAAGGTGTAAATCGGCTTTTGGTAAAGTATAAATGATGCAGGTCAATCTGCAGCCTCACCACTTGATAGCATCTTCCATACCACCAATGGTACTTGTACCACCCACCTGTTGGGAACCCCTGGCCTAGTGGTAATATTGATCCGGCTTGTGTGTTAGCTGATTTGTTTAACATAATAAATTAACAGCATTGTTATAAGTAACAGGAGAAAATTCCTAAGACTGTAAGGATGCCCCTTTTTTGAGGTCCTAACCCTCTAAATATTGTTACTAATTGCTTTTAAATCTGCCAGAAAGGTTGGTGTATTATCCAGGACCTCGGAGGAAAGAGATTTAGGGATACGGATTTCTAAAAAAACTTGCAAGATGATTGGACATTGCAGCCAGGCAGTGGGAAAAGCAAGCAGGATGCCCGGCTGCATAGTTCGAGGCATCACCAGTAGGAAGAAGGAGGTTGTGATGCTGCTGTATAGAGCCCTGGTGAGGCCACAGCTGGAATACTGTGTGCAGTTCTGGAGACCTTACCTGCAAAAAGACATTATTCAAATCGAACGGGTGCAAAGGCGGGCAAGAAGAAGGACTGGGAAGAGTTACAATGCTTCCCAGGAATATTATCTAATGCCCATATGCCCAACGTGTATTGAAATGTCTGGGTCTGGAGACCTAGTTAGGAATTCAAGGATTCCTTTTCAAGTACAGCTTGTTACCAGCTAGGTGTGATAGGTGTCTATTGTCATGGTCTGTTTTCTTATAGACATGGCAGGATGTGGGACCACTATTTGAATGTTAATTTGAGGGACAGTGTCCTTTAACAGAGGGGCCACAAAATAAGTGAAGTGAATGGTGTGAGCTGGATGGTCACAATGGATGCACCCAGCCTCATGCATGCACAGTAGCGGCACGTGCGCCACGAGCACAGACACATCCCGAAAGTGAAACAGCGCTACTGTGCCGATGCAAGGGGTCTTACAAGTGCAGGGGCACCTGGGAGTAAAAGAAAATAGTGGCATGCTGCATGTGAATGAATGGTGGACAAGAGCCGGTGAGGGGGGGGGGATCCCAGTTTGATTGGATTTCT
Source organism: Gastrophryne carolinensis (assembly GCA_027917425.1). Classification (NCBI taxonomy): domain Eukaryota; kingdom Metazoa; phylum Chordata; class Amphibia; order Anura; family Microhylidae; genus Gastrophryne; species Gastrophryne carolinensis. Next base: position 586,998,242 of record CM051234.1, read on the forward strand.
GCTTTAGGATGCTTTGTATGTCTCAATTCTGATGGGCTGCAGGAACAAGAAGTATTTTTATTGGAGGTCTGGTGGTCATCTCACAATGGTTGTTGTCAATGTTTTTTTTTTCATACAGATTTCCTTTACAGGCCATTTTAACGACTGGCTTTGCTAGTAAAGTGGCTAAGACCACTGTTTTTATTTCTCTACATGTCTTATTGATCATTTCTTTGCCGGACATATTTCAGTGAATGAGGCAGAACAATATTAATATTGTATATCTGTCAGGAATGACAAGTCAGTCTGAAGAATAGAAATGATAGGGGATCGGAACAAGTTTTCACGGAGCAGCTATAAATGATCTGTATGCATTTGTTGCTCTCGAATGATGTATGGATGTAATTTTTTCCCCAAGAGCACCCTCCTCTAATAATTTACTAGTTTTAAAGGCAGGGAAATGTTGTGTTGTAAGTCTGTACATGATGAATGTCACTGCTACTGTATAATTGGAAGACTCGTACAATTTGTATTCTCAGTTTTTAGAAAGGAACTTCTAATGGAAAAATAATTGACTGTTCTAGAACTGTATAATGTACAAAATACTACTTTTTGTAGAAAAGTGAGGAAACACTGTGTTGCTATTTGTAGATGGCATATATTTGATGGTAAGCTTTGGAGAAAACCTATTTCGGTTTGTCAGACAGCAAAACTTTTGTCATAGTCGCAACATCCAAATTAGATTTATCTCCCCAGGTACATCCGTACTAGGAATTTGTTGTGGCACAGATGACATTTGTAGAAATGTGAGCAGCTCACCTATTCATTATCAAAAAAATAAAGGAACATTGCCCGAGCAAAGCTGATAAAGACGATGCCATAACCTTTGTGCAGTAATCATTAAAATACAACTTTTGGTGGAAGAGATAACTTAATCAAGTTGGTAAGGAGTTTCAGGCCTTTAGCCCTTAGTAGAATTTTATCCATACTGAACAAAAGATTATATTTTAAGAATGGTAAATATGCTGGGGACTAATGTCAGAGATCCTTTTTCTTGTAGCTACTCTAAAAAAACAAAAGTATAGTTTTTGATGGATATGTATGTCCTATATGAAGAAGGTCACTGCCGAAATATATTCCAAGGGTAAATTCAGCGCACCGAAAGAGGAGCGCAGTTGGTGGCAGGCAGACACAGACCAGGTCAAACAACATTTTGCGCAATTGTAATGAGTTTCACCTTCCTTTAATGCGCTGTGTGGCACGAATGGGGAATTCCGTGTGAAATGTGCTACAATTGTAGTGAGGAATGCAGATATTTTTCTGGAATTTTGGAGTGTTTTCACCATTCAAAATCAGGAAAAATTATTTGGTGAAATCAGATGAACTGCTGTGGAGGATTTACAGTATCTTCTTTAATGCATGGCACGGCCCGCTTCGGTATTCATAAGTGATGGATATTCCACCACAAGGTGGCGCAGCAGCACTGCAGAAAGCTGTGGCAGCTCCCGGACCCCTATAAAAACCGGATTAACTAACAAGTTCCCAGTGTTTCCTCTGCAGTGGACTGCAAAGTTAGAAGATGGCTCTCTCTCTTGCGTAGGTGAGCGGGGCAACCAAGCCTGCGGCCCTGCATGTCTATTTCCATCCGTTTCTGGACCCTCACTGCCTCCCAGCCTCGGCTGACGGATCGGTGAGGGTAGACGAGCACTAGGGTCTAGTGCTCCTGGAGCGCAGCTCCAAGCCGCAGACCCTGTTCCACAAAGGGTAGCCGGCCATAGTCTTTATGGTGAGCCTTCTTGGGATGCGAAGTTCCTGCCCTAGCTTCTGAGGGGGTGAGTTTTGGGGACTGCGTCCCCTTATTTTCCATTTGGGTCTCCCCTGGCCATGGCTGCTCGCCGCTGCCTCCTTGTGCCTCTCTTCTCCCCCCTCCCCTCTCTGACTTGTTCGGGGGTGGGGGGGGAAGGTGGTGCTAGCGGCAATGAGTAATATATGTGGTGTTTTGAAGTTTATGTGTTTTTTGGCGTTTTTAGCTGATACGCCGCTTTGTACTACGCTCCGTGGCTGTGGGCGCTATAACCTGAGTTGATTTTGCTTTGTCATGGCGCTGGCCGGGTCACGTGAGCGCCGTTTTCGTACTCTCTGGGGGGGGGGGGGGGGGCAGGGCCGCTTGGTATCGCGTCGTTCACTGCCCGCCCCTCGAGGTACCTCTTCCGGTGCCATTTTGAGAGAGCTGCGTGTCTGGATTTCTCCCTTCCCGGCTGCGGCGCTGCTTCCTCCGGTGTGTCTCCTATCCTGCGGTCTGGGCCTGAGTGACCCAACGGTGTCTTTGGTCTGTGAGTCCCCCTTGGTGTTTTGTTTATTCAGAGTACATATGCTGCGGGATACTTATGTTTCTTTACTTATGTCTTTCAGGTGGGATACCATTGGGTTGTGGCATATCCTGGCTCCACTCCTTCCCTCCCCTCATCCCCCTTCACTATTTCTGGGGGTAGCCCGTGGGAGGGCATCCCGGGGCGGCCTTTGTATAGCCTTTGCCCACTGCTGGTCTATTGCGCCTGTGTTAATCACCATATGGAGGCTTCTGGGGATAGCGTGCTTGGGCTAGCCCTCCAGGGCAAGCCCGGCTGTGTTCCATGTGTGTCACGGTGTGCGCGCCGTGCACTGAGTGTCCTTGCACTCCAAGCCGGTTTGCCTGCTTCACTTCCCAGCTCTGTGCCTCCCTCTGCTTCCCCTACTCCCCCACACCTGCAACTGGGCCCCTGTGAGGGGAATGTTGGCAGGGAGTCACATTCTGATTTGGCTCTGCGGGTGGCTAACATTGAAAAGCAGCTTGCCAGGAATGCTCCTAGGAAGGCCTCTGGCAAGAAGAGACACATGGACCCCAGGCCTGCTCCCTTTACTGAGATGTATGTGGGGATTGATGAATTTGGTGAATGTCACCCCCTTTCCCAGGATTCTGACTCCTCTGGGAACCAGCAGGAGGGTTGCGTCCGAAGGGAGGGTTGGTTCTGCGTCCGGAGAGGATTCATGGTACCCTGAGGACACTGATAATGTGCTGTCACATATTTTTGAAATTTTGCACATTGCTGCTCCCGAGGTTGCTAAGAGTAAGCAAAGGGAGCTTTTTCGTCCTGGTAAACAGCGTCTAGAGTTCCCTGAGCAGGAACACTTCACCTCCCTTGTGCTTAAGGAATGGGAACGTCCCAAAAGACTTCCTGCCGTGCCCAAGGGGCAGATCTTGTCAAAAGGTGGTCCTTTCCTCCTGAAGTGGACGCTCCTGTGCTAGGTTTGTCCAATACTTCAGTCGTGCCTTCCCCTGACACTACCACGCTGAGGGACAGTGAGGACAGGCGCATGGATCAGCTGGCTTGCCATGCCTTTACCTGAGCAGGAACAAAGGATCCTATTACTTTGCTCTGATTTTGTGGTCTTTATCCTTACCGCTATGGATGATGTTGTGCGGCTGTGCGGTAGGGCCTCTGCCCTTTTGGTGGCTATGCGCCGTTCTGTCTGGTTGCGACAATGGGCAGCTGACGCTGCAGCCAAGAAAGCTCTCACTGGTCTCCCCTTCGCGGGGCTGCGGCTTTTTGGGGAGCATCTTGATCCTTTAGCTAAGGATGGTAGGCTGCCTCAGTGTAGGAGGCAGTCTCGGCCTTTTAGGGGGTCTTTCGTCCCCCTCTCTTCTTTTCGTACTCCCAGAGGAGCTCGTGGCTCCCTCTTATCTAGTGGCCGCAGAGTTTCTTGGGGCTGTGGCTGTCCCAGTTTTTCCTGGAATACCAAGTCCAAACCCTCTCCCAAGCCCCCTCAGGCATGAAGGGGCACACTCACCCATCTGGGTGGGGGGATGGCCTTGGCTTTTTACTCCTATCTGGAGACTTTCTCTCAATCCGGTGGATTCAGGAGCTTGTATCCTCTGGTTCCAAGATAGTTTGTTGCCTGGCCGCCCCCAGAATTCATTGATCCTGGATGTCATTTAAAACCCATGTCTTATTAAGGGATGTTTCTTCTGGCTCCTTGACTATTAGAGTCAGGAGTCTTTTCATGGTCCCCCAACAGGAAGGCTTTTTCAGGCATATTCTGGCCCTGAAGGGCCTCAACAAAGTTGTTTGATTCATAAAGTTTTTCTGCTTTAAGCCACTAGCCTGCTGTCAGTACCCTTCATCTGGACGCTTTCAGGTCCTCTGTGGACATCATGGCGGCTTATTTTCTGGTGCCTATTTTTTGGGGGTTGTCAGAAATTCTGTGGCTAGCGCTTGAAACTTAGCATTCCAATTTATGGGCCTTTAGGGTCACCAGATGGTTCACCATGACAATGGCAAGGGTGATGGCTCCGTTAAGGATTCGAGGCATCCTCGCGATTACTGACCTGCACATCAGTCTGATTGTGGCCAAGTCCCTTTCTCGGGTCCCGCAAGTCACTCAGCTGGTTATCTTCTTTTTTAGAATTCATCGGCTGGGTAATCTGCCATTCCTAGTTTTATTTGTTCCCGTCCTGGATGCTGTCTTTTCTGAGTATCTCCCAGGTCAGGGTGTTCCTTCCTCAGTAAGTAATAGGGGAATGTTTTTTCAGTTGCAGGCTTAGGCTCTGCTATAGTGTCCTAACCCCTACATTGTCAAGGGATGCAGTTAGTGGGTCTCTTGGTGTCCTGCTTCAGGTAATCCTCTTTGCTCTTTTCACATGAGTCCTCTTGTCAGTTTGGAATCGGGACCCTGCGTCCTTGGAGCAGGATTTTAATCTGTCTTCTCTGGCCAGATGGTCCTTCTGGTGGAGACTGAACTCCTGGTACCTCTGGGGGTTAGATCCTCTCTGCCCCCATGTTGGAGGATGGTCTCCGCAGATGCCAGTCTGCCGTTTGGGGGGGACTTCTGAAAAATCCCTGAGGTTCCAGGGACTGTGGGGCTCACTGGAGGCCCAGGTTCCAATCAACTTCCTGCAACTGAGGACGATCAGGTTGCTTCTTCTTCCTGTCCACTCACCTTCAGGATTAGACTGTTTTGTCCACTCAGACGTCCACTAGGCTGTTGCCTATTTCATTCGTCAGGGAGTTACTTGGGGCAAGTTAGCCTTCAAGGGATTCTCCCTGATTCTCTCTTGGGCGGAACAGAATGTTCCCTGCATCTCAGCGGTCTACATTACAGGGGCGGACAACTGGGAGGTGGTCTTCCTGAGATAGGGGGCTGCCTCAGCTGGGGATATGGTCCCGCAACTAATGGGAGCTTCTATTGCTGTTTCACCGCTGGGATCATCCGGTCATGGAACGGTTGACTGGTAGAACTCCAAGTCTCTTTCTTGTAGGCTGTTCTTTCTATTCCCAGGATTCTGGAATTCTTGCAACTTGGTTGAATTTGGACCTTCGTTTTAAGTACACTCTAGGGCCATGTTTGTAGCTCTTGAAAAGTTTTTCCAACAGGCCCTTGCTGTTATCTGCAGATGCATGGTTTTTTTTCCAGGGTGTTTTTTCACATACGTCCCCCCAGGTACCCTTGCTATCTGTCTAGGATCTGAATCTGGGGCTACTGGTTATGCAGGGGCCTCCTTTTGAGTCTATCCGTGAGGCCGCCTTGCCCCTTTGTTGACTCCTAGAGTAGCCCCCCTTTTTGTATGACTATCGCCTCTGTAAGGCGAGTTCTGAATTAGCGGTGTTTTTTTAATCAAAAATACTTATTTTGAGTGTCTTTAGAGTTAGGCGCTGTTAGACTTAGGCCGGATTTCGGCCTATGGTTGGGTATGCCTTTCATCTTATTCAGGGCATTGTCTTGCCTTCATTGTGTTCCAATCTAGCTACTTCCATGGAGCGGACTCTGCATTCTATGGATGTGGTCTGGGCTCTGATGTTGTTTTTGGCGCTATGGAGACTTTTGGGAAGTCTAATTTTCTGTTTGTTTCACTTTGAGACTGGGAATGTTTTGCCTCTTGCTGGATCCACTGTCGGTAAGTGTATGCGTCAGGTGATGGTTCAAGCCTATTCTGCTAAGGGGTAGACTCCTCCCTTTTGGGTGACTGCTCTTTCCATGCGTGCTATTGGACTCTCTTGGAGCTTTGTCAGCACCAAGCTTCTGTGGATCTTCTGTTCATACTTTTTCTAAGTTTTTTGCATGGTCGATATTTAGGCCTCAGCTGATGCTGCTTTGGGCAATTGTTACACCATTGCGTCGGGTTACATTTGGCCCTGTCCTAAACTGTTTTGCATTTTTAAATTGAAGCAGAAATGGCCAAGATATCGAGGTTTACAGGTTCAGCCAATGACATTCTCTTTCATCCCATCCCCCAATCATCTCAGCAGAGCTGGACAGGATTGCTGGTCCCTCCCTCCTTCCTCCTTCCGCTGCCTCTTCCGCTGCTTCTTCTTCCAGATTCATGACAGATTATGCAGCATCACAGATCCACTTTTTTCAGAAGATAAATTATAAGCTGAACCTGTAAATCTCGATATCTCTGCCATTTCTTCAATTAAAAACCTGATAACCATTTAGGACAGTGCCAAACTTATCCCAATACAATGAGGTTACAATTACCTTTGTCTGCAACTTTAATTGCTGTCAGGAATGTCTTACCAGGGCAGTATCCTAGGTACTGTGTTCCCAATGGCACTGGAGATAGACTTGGGGGGGGGGGGGGGGGGGGACTCCGTCATTGTTCTGTCCTTTGCACATTGCTGGAGTAGGTGAATAGATTACATAGTACAAAGTTCCAAGGTGTTCATTTCTCCAGACCTGAAATTGGGATTGTACAATGACCTGGTGGTGAGGTGACCACAAAAGGGCCTGAACTTCCTGAGACTGGTCATCAGGACAAATGGACTATCATGCTAACTGTTGAGCATGTGCTATATTTAATTAAGTTGAAATAAAGATAAAATTGTGTGTATCATTTCTGGTCTGGTACGGATGGGTCTGCAAAAACAACTAGATACAGCTAAAGAAGATAACCAGTAAAGTGGTGAGTATATATTAGAAAGGAAAAGCAAGCTTCCAACACTCCATGCTTAAATTACAACATATGTACCTGCACAGCCCAGGGCAGCCAAATCCTCCACAGCATAATCCATAGTCCGGAAGGCCAGCGGTACTTAAACCGGACCAACAGCCTGGCACAGTTGGGTTGGAAAAGAAAGGTAGTAACCATTTTGGAGCTTCCTCTTCAAGCATCTCAACCATGCTGCTGCCTGGATTCAACTGACATAACTGACAATTCACAGTAACGGGAAGCCCAGCATCACTGCCTGTTTGCAGGTTGCCTGCAAATGCATGAGCCCCAATTGTGTTTCTAAAATTTATTACAGCAGGCAATAGAAAATGGTAAATGAATTTTTATGTGCTGCAGTTTAAATTGCACTTCGGAGGGATGTATATGAGCACTGTTTGGGTTGGTCTGCTTTAAGTCCTTTTTGACTGTTCATCCGCTTTAAGAATGTATGCAGCTTTACTGTAAATCCATAAAAATGACATCCATTAAAAGATCCAAGAGCATCAGCTGTTCCAGCATGAGGACCACTTGGCTACCAGGGTCCAAGTGTAGCTTTCCCAGCGATTTACGCTTTTCAAGCTAATCATATTATTAGTTACTGCACTGCACGTTTTTTTCTCAGTGAGAGGACATGCCAGACGGTCTGTGTACATGCCCAGTGCATGATACAATCTTTTGATATTGAATGTTGTTACATTTATTTGATAGCAGAAAAAAGGTCAGCTCTACCTTGTAAACTGCAGATCTTGACACATGCTGATGAGATATATTGGCAGCAGCTAAGAGAGAAATTAATCCATCCAAATGCTTTATTATAGAAAAATTCTTAAAAGCGCTGTGGCAAGCAGGTAAGTCTAATGAAAAATATAGCCTCTTATAACGTCTATGCATTTCGGACCAGATGGTCCTTACTCATGATGACACGCCCACAAAAAGAAATGGCAAATTTGTTCTAAAATATGTTCAAACACTAGTTTCCCACCTAGCATTAGCAAATCTAATTGGGCAGTACATACCTGTCATCTAACAGATGAAGGCTAGCGACTGGCCCTGTCCTCCTGAATAAGTGGAGTCACAGCAGATGCCCACCATAACAGGCAATGCCGAGGCGCGGTGAAACCACCCAGCATCAAGCGAGCGCCACCCGGGCCGCAGGTCATGGTATGACGCCCACACAGTGTGTCAACTGAAATAAGACTGCCTAGGATGAGGCTCTCCCAGTGACGGACAGAATTACGCCCCAGGCAGATCAGAGAGGTGGGAGCAGCACCCGACACTCATCTATCCATAGTGACGCATAAACTATGGCTGCATCACTGCTGGCATTGAAACAGGCTATCTGAAAGCGAGGAAAGGGGCCACATCACGATCGGGAGCCGCAGGGCAAATAACGATCCATAAAATAATTGGATGCACATGATTTTTTGACAAATTTTCCTAAGTAGATATGTCTAAATGTAACAAAAATACATAAATATATATAACAAAACCACTTAGAATATAATGAGATGAAATGGATAGTATTGTACAGGCCCCATCAATTGTTGGATTAACCCCATGAAATAGACCATCTTATGCATCCTAATTAGAGTAGAAAATTATAATTCGTATACCTATCTTAGTATCTGTAATATGCTCTCCTATACGACTCTTCATCTTTCTAATTGTGCATCCAATGTATTACAGATTGCACTCCTCACAAGTGTTCAAATAGACATGGGTAAACATGGGTACTGTTGCAATTGATAAAGTTTCGTATCATGTATTTTTTCTCCAGTTACACATGATTGAAACTTCTTTCCAGTCATGGCATATTTATGGAGTTCACACCGCGAACCCCCACGTTTGAAAAAAACCTGTGCATGATAACCATGTTGATTGAGCTTTATATTTAGAATATAGACTAGGTGAAAATTTCTGTCCTAAAGTTGGGGACCTCCTATGCACAACTTTAGTGCTATCATTCAGAACCATCTTTAAATTGGGATCACTAGATAAAATTGGCAAGTGTCTCATTAATTTGTTTAATTTGATAAAACACAGAACTTTATGTAGTTACCAAAATTACACCTCTTCCTGAGTTTTGCCCCTGGTTATAGTTTTAGCCCTTTCCGTTGTCTCAATGGGATACTCCCTTGCATGAAGTCTATCATAGATGTTGGATAACTCTCTCAAAATGGATTTCTTCAGAGCAATTCCTTCGGATCAGAATCATTTCACCTATAGTTATTGCCCTTATGGTATGTGCGAGGTGGGTGCTCTCCGCTCTCAATGTTGCATTGCCAGCAGTTTTCTTACGGTGTGTGCAAGTGGAGACTCTTCTGCTATCCTTAGACACACCCATATTCGAATCCAAGAATTAAATATTTACCACATGGTCCTCCGAGGTGAAAATAAAGTTCAAATTGTTATAATTCTTCACGCCAGAATCTAAAATTAAACAAATTCCTCACTTACATTTTGCTTAGTGAAATCATGTGCATCCAATTCTTTTATGGGTTGTCATTTGTCCCGCGACTCCCGTCTGTGTTGCGGCCCCTTTCAACCGGCGTGTTTCAATGCCAGAGGTGACGCGGCCACAGTTTGTGTCACTATAGTTACAGATGAGTGTCTGGGGGGTGGTGCTGTCCATCACTGGGCGAACGTCATCCTGGAAAGTCTTATTACAGCTAACACATGGCGCCATCCATGACGCCATGTATCCAGGAGAGTGGGAGCTGGAAGACGTTGGGTTAAGTTTTGATCCATGATTCGCTAACCTTCATCTATTAGATGGCAGGTATGTATTGCCCAATTAGATTTGTTAATGCTAGATGAGAAACCAGTCTTTTCCGACATTTCCAGAGGCTATATTTTTCATGAAATTTACCTGCTTACCACAGTGCTTTTAAGAACTTTTCTTCAAAAAGTATTTGGATGGATTTTAATTTTTCCTGGACCACTATTTCTTTGCATATCACATTTGCTCTCTGCATATTGCAGTTCGTTTTGGTCCACTGGGCCCCAAAGAACACAATCTATCACCTCCCCAGCCTGCGTGCATACACCACTTTGTCGCCCCAACCGGCAAACACAATCTGTCATGTTTGTGTAGTTGGGGCAGGAGAATATGGATAAGCTATAAAGCTTCTTGAAGTGGATGAGCCTAGAGTTTGGAGGTTATGGTTGTTTTTGCTATAAGCAGCCACCACCTGAAGATCCAGAATATAAAGTTAGACTAGACAGGCAGAGGATTGTTTTTGCCTAGAAACTGCATGTTGTGGCAAAAAAGGTAATTTTGTTTAGAGAGAAAATTCAAAAAATATAGGATGATGGAAGCCTGTGGGGCGAATTCCCTTCAGTTAAAATCTGAATAAAAATCACAACAGTGTTTACAAATGCTTTGCTTCATTATAACATATCAATTTGTATATAGATCAGTGGATCAGTGGATATGTATTTTTTTCTAATTTACATTCTATTTAGGTATCTAAATCTCTCGTGTTGCTATAGAATTTATCATTTACTTATTGTGCAAAAAATGTTTTAATTTACAAAAAAGCAATGTAAACGCATTGTCAACATATCAAAAGCACAGCATTAGTTTTGAAACCATGAACCAGGCATAATTATAAAAGGCTTGCTCTTAACACATGGAGAGGTGTGAACAGAGCATTAGGCTATGACCTGTTCTCTCCATGTTTAGCTTGAGGAAGCAAGTGTCACTTACCTTTCTGGGAACCAGACCGATGTAGATACAGACAGCTGCCAGCAATACCACCTGTTTCCTTCCCAGAGAGTGGAACCGAAGTGTCTGGTTTCAGCGTGGGGAATCAGCCGAAAGATCTGGTTTTTCGCTGGAGGCTTCCGCAAGGTGGGTCGGACTGCGCTGCAGAAAAGTCTGGGTCCCACTACTGTTGCCAATGGCCAGTTAGTCCAAATATGGGAAATATCCAGTACAAAAGCAAGAGTGTCCAGAGCCACAGAAAGCCATAAGCCAGTGGCAAAGTTCAGAGAGCAAAAACAGGTAGTAATCCAAACCTGGAGGCGAGAGCCAGTGAGACGTCGGTGTCCAAATCCAGGGGGTTGGAGCCAGAGCGTGGTTGTAATCCAAAACCAGAATTCATAGGTGTAGACTGAGAAAAGTAGTACTGAAAAAAGTAGGAGGCCTACTGACGGAGAACGGGAAAAATAAACTGTGGGATATTCTGAAAGATTGATCAGAGCAGTAGGGGTGAGCCAAGAGTGTTCAAGACCTTAAGTCCCAAGAGAGTAGAGAATATAGAGAAGCAGGGAATAGTCTACATTGTTTTAGGCTGAGAATAGGTCAAGAAGGATGAGGATAGAGTAGTGACCTTTGGTTTTAGTAGTGAGCAGATCATTAGTGAATTTATGGGCAGTCTCAGTGGTGATGGTGGGATCCCGATTGTAGGTGATCAAGTAAGTTGCTGGTAGATAAATAACATGCCAGTTCTGAGTGGATGTGTTGGTAAGAAATTTGGATGAAAAGGGGAATATTAAGATAGAGTGGAAGCTGGAGAGGGTAGAGGGATCAAGAGAGGGTTAGTGGGGTGATAACTGAAGGAAAGGTGTCAGTGAAGAGGGAGAGGTGAATAGAGAAGTTAAGGCTGGAATGAGGGATGGAGACCGTTGAGGAATAAGGTCGGAGGGAATTTAGATGAGCTCTAGAAATGGGAGGATAGTCTTGTTCAGTTACTGGAGTAAAGTAACTTAGAGAGCAAAGCACAGGGGAGGGGGAGTTTGGAGGGTTGTGGTTGTCATCAACTCCTACTCTGGACTTTTGTTTTGACCTTTTACCCTTGTCATCACAAGACTGAAAGTTAATGGCTGTATTGGGGGATCAGACAAGATCTGGGATTTTCTTTATCCTGGTTTTGCTCCCCCTAGATGGGGCATTCCAGTTTCAGATGGCCCTCTGTGTGTATCCCCCAGGATCGCCCGAATACATACCTTTCTGTTACCACTGGGCAGCTCCGCTAATCAGCCACTTGCATTCCATTCAGATTTTTATTGCTGCACCCCTGCTCCTGCGCTTGCCCCCCAACAGACCTTTCCGAAATACCTGGCACACGCAGAGAGGGGATTGGGTGGCCCTGGAGTTTTATATTCAGGGTTTCTTTTAGTCCACTTTAAGCAGTAGGCCTACTTTATGCTTTATCAGTGAAAAACAAAATAAGGCTAGAAGGGAGAAGTCTTGATTGATATGAGCAAATAACAGCAAACCCTTCAGGCCAAACATTTCACGGTGCTTGTAAAATCTGATAACTGGCCTACAGAAAAACATTTGTAGTATTTTTCATTATACCTGCAGAAAAAAAATTAAATCACTTTAAATGCTATTTCACCCTTAGGTCTTGGAAATTTAGCCATTGTAAATGCATGGAATGTGGTAAAAGTAGCAACATGCTAATCATTACCTAAATCGTTTTCAAGCTTTAAACTAGATTCAGATTTAACTTGGCAAGTTATATAATATATACATACATACATACATACATACATACATACATACATACAAGGAAGAGGATAGGCGCCTGCAACATGCCAAATTTTTTTTTGCTAGTAAGCCACACCCCAGGTCACATCCATGCCACACTCCTAACACTAATATTACCTGAAAATGGCTGCACACTACTTTATACACACTTTATAGTCCCCCTTGAAGACAGGGTATCAAAAATGAAAATCTATTCAATGTCAGGATTAAAGAGATCGGCGCTCTCCCAGCGCACTCACTGCATAACCAGCTAGAAGGCCTGCCCATGTCTCATTGGGAGGGCACGTGCGCCAGGTCCGCCCCCCTTCCAGTTGGCCATGCACAGTCAGCGACAGTGGGAGCACGTTGCTTGCTCGGGACCTGAGCGGCGCTTCCCGCTTGCTGGCACAGCGCATTTCCACCCTACAAGAGCCGCCAATATCCTACATAAGAGTGTTTATTTTTTAATAGAACATTAAATAGGTGAGCGTTTTTATGTTAACAGCAATCTGGATAATGTGGGTGCGCTATCCAGATAAAAAAAAACAGTAAGAGACTTATTCCGGCCTCCCCATTCAATAAAGCACCAAGGAGGGGCTCACCCATTACCAACCACGCCAATAGATACAATTATACATATCCACATGTTTATCAAAAAATACAAAAATATACTTTATTAGAATTAAATACACATTAAAAGTAAAGAAAAAGGGAAAAATAATTTTTAACAATTCATAATAATAATTAATTCCTATAATATTAAAACCAGAACAACAAATTCCACTACAATTTCAGTGAATGATGAGAGAAGAATGATTTGTGCTTTCTTCTTTTTTGTCTGGGTAGACTAGTTTCGCCTCTATGGCTTCTTCAGTACCCATGAAAATTGGTAAATATTGCTACAAGTAATGTACAAATAAATCAGTTTCTTATGTTATTAATATTATTGGATTTCATCTAGTATATTGATTAAATATTATAATATTACCTGCGTTCAGATGGACAAGCGCTCAACTTTTCAACAGCTGCTTTGTGAGATATCACAATGGGCTGAGCTGTGATGTGTTGGATAACGGTTGCTACATCTGTATGATGTAGTTTGATTTTTTGTTCATCTTGTTACACATGCCAGGCACTACTGCCTAAATAAAGTTCACATTTTACACATTTTCATGTATATGATGTGCATCTGTGATCCCTTTTTGTTGTATATATGCACTTAGGGATTCCTTTTATGCACAATTTTTATCAAAATATAGTACCGTTCATAACACAAATGATATTTAAAAAAAGTTGTAAAAACAAATTATTTTTTGTGTACAAAAAACACTTCACTGCCCTTCTGGGGGGTCTGGACCCCCTTAGGTTCGCCTGACCACAATAACACCCAGCTGCTGATTATCACTGATTGTTATATATAAGAGCCTTAGATTGAAAGAACATTAAATATATTTATGATGGTTTCTAAACTTCCTACAAAATTTTACGATATTAGGAAGAGATTATATTTTATGCTGGAGTAGGAGCTGGTATAGCAGCCCTGCTATGCAGTGTAACTTGAAATTTCCACCAACAGGTCATGTTTTGCAGATCTCCACACAGATGCACAGGTAATTATTGCAGCAGCAGAGCTATAGAGCTGCTGTGTGGAGATCCACAAAACATAATTACTCGTGGCTCTTGGGGAGAGGGTTGGGGAACACTGATTTAGGAGGAAGCAGAGCCACATTTGGAAATGGGTTCGTCTTGGGCTTGAGGAAGGGCAGACGGGCCAAGGTATTCACTCCCTCACAGTAGGATGTTAATAATGTGTCCTTGTTGACTTCAGGTCTACTTGAGGGTGCAAATGTCTGCAGCTCAGTTCTCCGCCAACCACAGACAGGACAGATCTTGTTAGGAACCCCGGAACTCGGGGTCCTGTCCCAGACAACCCCCATGTTTATCCCCACCCAGTGGAGCATATAGGAATCCCTCTGCTGTGCATCCCCCCAAAGGCAACTGAGAGTGCTCCCTTTCCTTATGTCCAGGACTTTATTCTTTTTGCGCTATTCTTTTCTGCTTTAAGTACTCTTGTACCTTGTGTCCTCCATTATCACTCTGAAGTATGAGTGGCTTCCTCTGAAATGTGTTATTTTGCCTTTACTACATAGTCTTGTAATTTGTCAAGAACTTCACTCTTATTTCACATTAGGTAAGTGACTGTGTACCTTAATTAGTCATCTATGAAACTCACTATGTACCTGTTGCCTCCAGGTGTAGGTGGGTTTAGGGGATCACATACATCACTGTGAACTAGGTCACCTGGTCTTGAAGTGTTGCTCTTGTAGTTTTGGATTTGAGGCACGTGTATACAGTCATTGTGTTTAATTGTGCATAGTCTCACCTTTTCCTTCACTGTGTTGAGGTGATACAGATGATAAGCCCACTTGGCACTTGCTATCCACTTGCCGCCCAGGATAGAACTTAACCTTGGAGTCCTTTGGTTGTCATACACTTCGCAGATAAGAGTCCTCCTTCTAGATCATGAACCTAAAGCACATCCTTTACTGGTATGGCTAAATAGTGTCCTACATCATTGGGGCATACAGGGGTTCCTCTGCATGTATTACTTCCATCTCCAAGGGTAAAGGTCTCTTTGTTATTCAAATCAAGTTCTGTGAAAAAGCTTCTCCGGGCGGGGGATTTTAGGAGCATAGATGACCATCTGCGTCCATGTGCAGTGCATGCCCAGAGCGGTGGGGTGCCCTAATTACACCACCCGAGAAGGAGCATTTGGTGGTGGTAAGAGCACTCCAGTCATGTTACCCTGCCGTCACAAGTCCACTCCCTTACCTCTAGGCCAAATTTGTACATGGCTTTCTGTTTAAGCTGGATCTCTCATGCAGTCTTTTCAGTACATCCCACATGCCTTTTGCTGTATTGTGTATGTGAATAAGCTGATTGTCTGCTACCAGTAAGCTTATGGTGGCCCATGCTTGTCTGTTTTTCCTGTCTCAGTCCTGATTATTGTCCTGTGGTCTCTCTATAGTGATAACCGCCCACAAGTCCTCTCTGGATAATAGCATTTCTAGTGTAAACTTCCATAGCTGATAATTGTCATTGTTCAGCTTGGACACTTGGAGTTTATGCTCTGAGCTGCTGACAATTCTCTGACCTTAATATAGAGGAACAGGCTTTCTTGTTTACAGGAGATGTCTCTGTGGAAAGTCCTCTATTTCCCATTCAGGGCTTTACTTTGACTGGGCCGCGTCTGGTCACTGAGCTTTATCGATCACTGGGCCAATAACCTGTTGCAGTTGTTGGTTGCAGTGGAGTCAGATCCAAATAGACATGTGTGGTGTAACAGAAACTGCATTACTAGAACATGAGTGCAGTAGAGAAGGTCACCCCGCATGGTGGATAACATACAGGAAGAAAAAAATCATAGCAATTACGTCAATACAGAAAACACAACATGCAGCAGAGAAATATACAACAGAGACTACACATGAATATATGTAACTGTGCCATCTACTGCCATAAATATAAAATGCATTAGCCCACCAATATAGATGCCGACCACATACTAAGCTAAGTCTCTTGTATCTCCAACAGTACCTAGGGGAGGGCAAGCAGGGCTATCACTCTGCAGAAAACAGGATGGCTGTAATAAAGGCCCCTCCCAATGGTCCTGGTGCCCATATTGGTCTAGGCCTCTGTTAGTGGTAAAGGCCATAAAACAGGCCCCTTTTCCCGGCGTATAGGTAGGGGGGACCCTCCCTACCATCCCTGCATCTTAATCGAATCTTACCTTACCTACACTGTCCTATATTGTATCTAACCCTTTTAAAATGGGTGAAGGCTAATCCACCCCTGTTACAATTCCTCTATGGAGGAGTCCCTTAGTGGGATTCTGTCAGTTGAAGAAAGAGAAGCCACAGACATACACTGAAGCAAAAAGCCTTGGTCATCTAAATATAGCTTACTTTTTTGCTGGCGAGAGGAGAGTCTGGGTGCCTCTCTTATATTGAAAGGCTTCCCCTCGGCACCACATGGTTGGAGGCTCCTCTATAAAATTCTATGTTTAGATAGGCTGAGGTATCTGTATTGGAGGTTTTATGTTTTCCATCGTATTAGGTCCTATATCAAAAAAATTGGTGACTAACACAGTGATCCATCGTACTTGCAGACAAGCGAGCGCCTTATCAGTGAGATCCAATAAATATTATGCAGAGGGGAGATTGGATATTAAGCCTGGAAGCATACTGAAGAGAATTTATTACTGTGCTTTCCCTTTTATATAAGCAGGTCTCTCTCTTTGTAGCTGCATAAAGGAAAGACCCTGAAGGCTAAGCCGCAGCTACAGCCCCACCATCTTGTACATCATTTTCAAGTCATTTGTAAAGGCAGGCTGCCAACTTGGAAGGTCGGTGCTGGAATGCCAAATAAGCAAAAGAGTAATACAAAAAAAAAAAATGCAGCTGGCCTTGTAGCTCCAGTGCACTCGGCTGCTGCTCGACTGGTCTGTTGACCAAAGTTGGTCATGGCTTCTTCATGAAGCTGTGCATTGACATTGTGAGACACAACATGAGGTGAGCAAACTAGAGGGCAGGAGATAAAAATAACAAATGTTTCCACTGCTCAGCATATTAAGTTTAGACACATGTTCTGGCAGTTCTGTACTTGCTCAAAATAATTTACTGTTAAAGTAAAACTGACCCCTCACAGACAGGACTGCATCAGCCCTCAAAAAGCTTGGATCAGGGCCTCAACTTTTCTCACTATCTGCCATATTTAGCACTGAGATGGTTGTGAGTCATATTCAATGTGATGAAATCCTAGAATCCATATGCATACATCCCAACTGTCCCTCATTTGGAGGAATGCCCACATTTGAGTCCATGTCCCCCTCTCCATTCTCATTTGTCCCTCTTTGGTGCTTAAACAGGAACATCAATTTTTCAAAAAATGGTTGTTCTGGGCACAGGGAAGCATCCTGATTGTAGATACCCCCTGTGCATTAATGGCCACTAATGGGAAAAATGTTATCTTTTCACTCTTTTTCCCGGAGAAATCCAGGGCTCTGATTAGCCAGGTGCTGGCACCCACATGTCCATAACAGTGAATCAGATCGCTGATTTCTCCGGTTACGGGCTGTTAATGCGCAGGGGGCATCCGCAATCGGATGCCTCCCTGCCCCTTGAACAACCTTTATGAAAAATGGGTGATGATTTGTTGTTAAAATGCAGATCTGCATCAATAAATTATTCATTTGCTTATTCAAAGCTGTAAGTTACAGAATACATAACTCCAAGAACAGTAGGCAAACCAAAAACAATGTGATAGTCTTGGATTACTGTAGTAGTCCTGGCCATCCACCCGGTCCTACAGCCCTCCCAGCTGCTCCCTTCCATCTCTCTCGCCCCCTCTACTTCCAGCTTGTACCATCTATCCCTCTCCCCTCAGTTCTGCCCATCCATTTGACTCTCCTAGTTCTAGATATCAATTCACCCCCTCTTTCTCCCAGCTCAACCCATCCATTACTCCCTCCATCTCTCCTCAGTTCTGCCCATCCACCCATGTCTCTACCCTTCCCTTGTGCCACCTCAAGTTCATCTCCTCCTTTTTTTTTTTTTTTATACATCCCTCTCTCTCTTTCCCATTGCAAATGTGCAGGAAATTTGGCATGGGACATGGCCTGGGTGTGGTGAGAGGGTGTGTGGCTTAACTTAAAAGTTTCCTCTTCACTGTTTTAACAAACTCTTTAACATTAAGTGCACACCTCTCAGACCCAGAGAGGGCAACTTTTTTAGACCACACTACTCCCTTGGCTGGTGGCGAAGCATGCTGCCTTACCACGCTTGGTTTTCCAGGATATTTATGGTTCTGTTCAGTTTCAGGGGAGGCTTGAGACTGGTGAAACCGGTAAGCAAACATGATTATCTTAATGCTCCACCAGCCATTATTCCCATGCCCAGCCCTAAACTCCATGTATCCCCCACTTTTAACAGTGCACTAGACCGCCACGTGTTCTAGACCTAGCAGACAGTCAGCAAGCCACACAGCAGGAGCCAGTCGGCTACAGGTGGCTCCTGAGCTACAGGTTGGGGATGCCTGGCTTAAAGGTTCCAACATTAGGGTGGTTTGTACCTGCATTAGTATTCCTAACATAATTCAGTATACCTCTCACTGGTACACACATGGACCTTTCCACTGAACAACAGATGGTGTTTGGGGTCATTGCAGGTCTGATAATGAAAGGCCAATTGTGTTTTAAAGCAGGATTATCTTGTCAAATGTAGGAGGGGAAACAGTTTATGATAGGCCTATTGATATCGATCACTAGCTACTTACGCAACTTTTGCCCTGAACTGCAACTAGCCTGTACTGTTGAGTGGTGCGAGTGCACGATATACAGCTGAATAGCGAGTAGAGTTATATGTGAGTGGGGACCACCTATGTACTAGAATTTTAATTCTTCTAGAGACTTGTTGTGTCTGTATAGTATGTAAGGGTGGCTTTGCAGAGCTTGGGAGGTCTGACGAGTTTGGTGAACTAGATTGACTGCAATATTGGGGAATGTCTTTAACATTTTGCCAATGGCTTACACTTCTTCTGACTGGTGTATTAATAGCCTAATAAGGGTCTTTTTTTATTTAAACTGCTGCTAACCTTTCCTGAGTACATTGAGTTAATTAGCACATGTTATTTAACACCTTGCTCATGTCTCATAGTAATTATGTGATTTTTAACTGGGCCTTGTGCCAGAACCTCTTTAATTAATGTTACTACTTCGGTCTAGCAGTTGGCATGCCTGGACGTGCACATCTCAGAATGTTTGGAAAACTCCGGGTGTCAGAAGAAGGTCATTGTAAGTCAAAGGTCAGAATGGCTAAGGGGGTCAGAAAGTGTTAATTTTTAGGTTCACAGTTTTCACACATGTTTCTCAGTACTATACTACTATAACACAGCCAACAACGTGGAATAGCTGACCATGCAGCATCTGGGGCCCTGGCTCGCAAATCAAAGACCAGCTACTGTGCCAGTGTTGGTTATGTTTCTTTTTAAGGGGGAGAGAAATATCTAGGGAGCCAAAGTGGAGCACCTAAGATGTATGGGGGCAGAGGGGGGTTGTTTTACTTAGTCACAGGTGACATATGCATGGAAACGGTGACTACTGCTCTCAAGCCCATCCCAGACACGCATTCAGGAGGCTTCTGCAGCTCCACTGACAGAGATGGGGGGAGAAGGGCTACACTAATGGAGATGTGCTGCACTTTTATTCTCTGACCACCATCCAGAGAAAGTGGAAAATGCCCTCCTCTATAAATGACTGAAGCTGGAAGCCAGTACGGTCATGCTTGTTCAAATGGATGTCCAGTTTCTAATAAGGCTCCCTCGTGCCCTGCCTTCCTCCCCTGGCGCTGAGGCAGGATTTCGTGGTTACAAAACCTGGTATCTTGTTCTGTCACTGGTGCATGGTCAGTGGTTGCACAGAGTATGTGCAAACAGGGGATGCCGCTCTGTGCTGTCTCTCCAAGATGACTGCATCCAGGGCTGGAATCGCCAAGGGAACAGCGTTGGATAATGGGCAAGATAAGATTTTTATTTACTTACCTACCTTTACTTATCTTATGAAGAGACTGGACTTTCGCTGTTGTCCTAGTCACGTGCCATGATGTGACCAGTGTAAAATATAGGCCTGCCCCTGGACATCCTGGTTTTGTATATCTTCCTCTCCAGAGGCCCAAAATACTCAGTGGTGGTGGCTGCTGCTAGAGGTACATTTATTGCTTCTCTAGCGACCAATATGGCAGGCTGGCCAGGTGTGCATCCCATGGATCTGATGTCCATCACGTGGGAGGTGGTTTTAGTGCATTTGTCCCCTTTTCCAGCAGATCTCCAGTTTTTGTGACTCTTTGGAATGTCCTGGGGTGGGAGAACGGACTGTCCCCTGAAGACCCACTACTTTAACTGCAGTCATATGCATACTATTCTATCTCCGTACCATAAATAAGAGATTCCCAAGAAGAAGAAACATGACGTGTTTGGCCATTCATTCATTATAACAGACAGTAACATTATTATTCCGCTGACCTGACAATGGCGGCTCTCTGGTGATGTCATGCTGTCAGTATTTGTGCGCTGGCTAGCAGATTGCCTCCAGGGCTTTCCCACGACACAATGCTTACATGCTGTGTGCAGACAGTATCGTAGAGGAGGGTGGAAATATTTGATGCAGAAAGGAAGAGCGGTAGATTATAATAACAGAAGCTCGGTGAGTGATGACAGATATATTGAGGTGTTAAACCCAAGTGCAATACATGTATATGATTTAATGCCGTCCCACCCTGGGAGAGCCTATAGAATGCAGATGTTCTGCTTGCTTCTGCTTTGATTCCTGGTATAGAGCACATGGACTGTTTCTCAACACCGCACAGGCAAATAAGGCACAGAAAAACCCTTTAGGAGTATGGTGGTATCTACCAACAATAAAAAAGGCTCTGTCCACATCAATGCTGTTAACACCCCCTGTGTTCTACCAGTTGTCAGGTACAGTGCCCTTGCAAGCAAGGTAAACCATGTCTTTACAGTGTTTTATATTTGCAACTTTATTTACACTTTTAATTGTAAAGTGCATGTACTGCCACTGAATTACACAATATCGGGTGTTTCCCTAAGCTTTCCTAACAGGAGAGCCAGGTTTACCAGTGAGAGATGATCAGAGGCCACATTCAATGTAAATCAATGGTAAAACCCATGAAACCCTTATGGAACTGAAAGCCATTCCAAATGCATAGAAAAACATAAGAGGTTAAACCCGACCTTCAGCATGATTTAATGAAAAGCCCAAACCCTTAAACAATTCCCTATCATCTAAAATTAATATATTTTAAGTTTTTAGTCCCTTACTTATTCTTACCCCCAGCGGCCTGCAAATCT
Source organism: Gastrophryne carolinensis (assembly GCA_027917425.1). Taxonomy (NCBI): domain Eukaryota; kingdom Metazoa; phylum Chordata; class Amphibia; order Anura; family Microhylidae; genus Gastrophryne; species Gastrophryne carolinensis. The sequence goes on from CM051234.1 coordinate 587,019,586, forward strand.
GTTCTGGACTCTAGGATACGGGCGCCGTCCTCTTGATTCAGAAGTATCACACATACTGAGGAGAGGAGAATGGGGTGGGGTTATAGCTGTGCTTTGCAGAGCTAGGGTCAGGGAAAGGACAGCAATCCCAGAATGCAGAGCGACACTTCCTGTTTGCAGGTGGCCTGATGCTCCATGAGCCGCCATCTTGGATGTTTAAAGGCTCATAACATGCAGTAGATGCAGGTAGGATGATTTTTAATGTGAGCAATCTGTATGTACAGGGTGTGGGAAACATAAGATAGGCTCTTATTCAGGGTGAAGGTCCACTTTAAATGGTAGAATGGGGTAGTGTCAACATGCCTGTTTCCCCGTCATGGGGCCCTCACAGGAGGAACATGGGGAAGCTGGAAAACACAGTACGGTGATGGGCGTAAGCCAAGACAAATAAGCCAGCACACATATGTGTCTACCCACCCTATGCATGGAGCAGACCTCGCCCAGCTTCACGTGTGTTCTGGTTTACCACACTGCCTGCAAGCCACACATCACGGGTTTTTCAGCCATATGTGTCTCCCAAGATACAGGTTGGTGACCCTTGTACTAAAGCATTGTTTTGAGGGTGGTCCACAATTTAAATGCTGCATGCAGATCTTCTGGTGGGGTGCTAGATCACAACTCCTCAAAGTCCAGAGATGAGCTCAGAAATATTTGATTATATTAAAATGACTAAACCTGTCTGCACTTTTTTGTGCATAACAGTTTTCATGACACCCTTTGGTGCACTACAGTGCACAGGTGGGGATATTGCATATTAGGCAAGGGAATTCTCATCTTTAAGCAGACTCACACCTGTATTTAAAGACCCTGTAAAATGCGCTGAAAGCTCAGCTTCCCTTATCTGTTTGTTTAGTAGAGATTAGCCGTTTGAGTCTATGCCGAAAAATGACAGGTTTTAGAAGCCTACATTTCCTTTTACAAGCTAAAGGTAAACTATAGAGTCTGTTTAATCACATTATAGCACAAGATAAAGTGCAATGTTTATTAAACATAATTAACAAAAGTAACTTCCTAAATAAATACAAACTCGCCGTACACTGCAGACAAATCAAAAATACTGCGTTAGTCCCCTGTAATGTCCTGATGGTGGCCTTGGGTAAACGTCTGCGGTTAAACAAAAGATCTTCTGGTGCTCTTGTAGGCCAGTTCCACAGTTAACAGGAATAAATAAGTGGAGCAAAATCCATGAGGCACGGCCCTGGAATCTAAAACATTCCAAGGCCAGCTGCTAGCCTACCCCCATGCATCCTATAAGGGATGCCCCGGTGTGAAACCCCTGGGTTTGCCGGTATACTCACCTTTACTGGTGGCTCCCACAATGCTGCAATCGTCGATTGCCACATCCCCGGCTTCACTGTAACTGAAACCTGGACAGATCTTGGAATCAAAAGATCACAGCAGAACAAATGAGTAATAAAGGGGAACTAATACATTACTTTCTCTACCCCTGCCGAATGGTGGCACCCCGAGTTGGGAATTGTGTATTATTATGTAACCCTAAAATGGCGCTTACATAATGCCATATGAGTACAAATTAGATAAAGTGGAGGGGCAACAATGGAGGGGCTCCCTGATCTAATGGGCCCTGATTCAGTTGCTATGTCCCTGCTAAATATGTGCCAGCCTTATGATGCACCAAATGAGTATACAATAAAAACACAGAAGTATTTGCCAGCCAGCATAGGCTTATATATATATTGTACACTGCATCCAGCTGCGGGTATAATGTTCTATTCATCTTTGGTGGGTTTTCTTTTTAATAGAAAAGAAAATATGCAGCTTGTTCATTGTAGTTTTTTTTACGTATATAGAAAACACATTTAGAGAAAGGGTACAGACAGAGAGGGCCATTAAGGTGACCAAAATGAGACGGCTCGTAGAAAAATGGCAATCATGGAATGTGACACTGTAGGAGGTGTTTGTAGATACATTGAATGATTGAAGATGGGAGATGCAGAAGGTGAAATGAAATTACAGATAACAAAAATCTAACAAGATGGAGTAATAGATAGAAAAAACAGTGTCCCACCATGGAAATGTTGGTCATAAGACCTATGGTGTTAGGGTTTGGGAATGTCAATTTTAGAGCCTATTCGGCAACCTGTCCACATTCGGTCCACTTCAAGCTCTGTCAACAAACTAAGATTATAGCAGAGGTTACAGCTACCTATAGGGTATAGCCCCCTTAAGAAGGCTTGTGTAGCCATTTATACCTTATCTTATTTACATCCTTGGCTACTTAACAATGTCAGGACTGCACAGCCTAAAGTAATAGAAAGTAATAATTGGGATGTGCAGAAGTGTGTGGACAATCATTATAAACACAAGGATCCAGACACACAAGGTGTCCAAATGCCACAACAGTCAATGTTGCAACAACCTCCAAAAAAAAAACACCCAACAATAAATTGAATGCAATATTTTAATACTCAATATACATGAAAATACAAGTCCAAAGAAAGAACTGTTAAAAAGCAGAACTAGGGGCCCTATTTAGTGACTACAAGAGTTTATCATACAGGTGTAATATTACACAATCATAAAAGGTAAAGCTTTACCCAAAATTTCCTTTGAATAATTATCAAAGTATCAAAGTATCAATTAATATAAACCATAAATCTAATCAATTGCAGTTCAAACAAATACATATGTATACCGATTATATAGGGACAGCAGGTCCCAGAGAAGATGCCAAAGTGCAAGGAAAGGAAATGAAAGGTACACAGCCAAGGTCATTAAAGATTACACAATCATAAAAGGTAAAGCTTTACCCCAAAGTTCCTTTGAATAATTAAGTATCAATTAATCTAAACCATAAATCTAATCAATTGCAGTTCAAACAAATACATATGTATACCGATTTATATAGGCACAGCAGGTCCCAGAGAAGATGCCAAAGTGCAAGGAAAGGAAATGAAAGGTACACAGCCAAGGTCATTAAAGAGGTGGTCCCAACAGCAGGCTTCTTACATCCTTCATATTCTAACTTTGGGTTATAGACATTTCTTTATTTCCCCAAATGTTTCATAATTATAATTGCATTTAATCATAACCAGGTAGGTGTGCTAAATTGCTCATACATTTATAGAGAGATTTCCCTAAATGGCATTTTCACAGACGATGAAGGCAATTTTAGATAAAAGATACCATTAGTGAAGATATAATTACTATTTAGCTTAGGCAGAGTACAAAGATAAATATTTATACTGTAGTAATAAAGCATGTCACCTGACTTGCTATATTTTTAAAGACATTTCGCTAGTTGTCCCACTGGCTTTCTCAATTTAGAATGACATGTTCATAAATCTCTAACAGTGTTTACTGTTGACTCAGTGGAACTAAGGTAAAAAATGACCATACTCCCTTTTTAATATAAAGCAGTGGGGCAGTGCGTCCTGGGCTGCTCTGTTGTATATTGGCATTGGGAAAACAAAAAAAATCTGCTCAGGAACTCACATCTCCGGTTCCCATTCTATGGCTGCCATGAAGCAGCTTATTGGCCTCCATCACCAGCATCAGCCAGCACTGATAGGCCGCTCGCAGTCACTTGGGACTTGTGTCACCCTGAGCACCCCTACGCGTGGCGTAGCGAGTGGCTAAGCCTCTCAGTGCTGGCCAGGGAGGCTGATTGGCTGCTCCATGGAAGCCGTAGAAGTGGACCCAGAAGAGGTGAGTTTCGGGGGCGGCTGGTTCTTTGTTTTACCCTTACAAGAAACACTGCTCACATGCTCACATCCAGGGCAATTCACATTTCTGCACATAACAATTAATTTTATTTGGTGGTCAAATTTACCACCAAAATAGTGGTCTATGGAGCCTCAGGTAGCCTAAAGGTAGCAGCACAGCTGCAAAAGGAAGTCACAGGAGTGCTTTGAAATTGCTGCAACCAGGGAAAAAATCAGTGAGGTGGTGTTTCAGTTTTGAGTGGGTGTTGTGGATCGTTGCTGACAATGATACAGTATCATGCATGCAGATAGGGCAAGGGAGTTGAGGAATTTTTATTTTAAACTGTGCAAGGCTGTTGGTCCAGTTTAAGGCAATAGGTCGATTAACCATTAATAAGCCTTGGTAATAAATTTTTCAGGACAGGAACAATAGTGGATTTTTGAAGCACATTACATTATTGCCTCCTCCATGGAAGAAGATCTTGGTGAATCTCAGTGCCAGCTGGTCAGCAAAGGCTTAGTGGACCCAACCTCTGATACCATCTCTGTACATAACTAATGCTCTCTTGTCCTTTGGTCTTGTTTGTCTTTGTACATACGGATTAGGTACTTACCAACATGTACAATTCTCATATTTCTATTGTAAGAAAATCCTCTGATCGCATTGACAAATCTTGTAGCCCTCATTCGCACCAACTCTAATCTGCCTATATCCACCTTATTGTGGGGCTTGGAACGGTACCCCATGTTGCCAGTGATTTGTATAGGGGGATCATTATATCTGCATCAAGTGCTCTAATTCCCCATTTTAGGCATTTCAGAACTTTTTTTGCATTTGCAGCTGATTACTCGCATTGGGCGCTGGTTAGAATACCCAGGTATTTTTCCATATTTGTTGTACCTTACTGCAACCCACATTAAATCTATAGCTGAAAGCTTGGGCACGACCCAGGTGTATAACCGTACATTTATCATGAATACATTTCATCTGCCAAGTATCTGACCTGCTTGTCTGGGGGCTGGGGAGTAATTACTCATCTGGCACTAGCTTTACAAAGGTCTTGTGTCTTTTGTCTGTAATACAGTTTTATTGTTCCAGACAGGATTTTAGTATTCTTGGCTCGTTGCCTTGTCATAACTGGTTACTGTGCACATGGCTCTCTTTCGGAGCTGTATGGAGGCAGGATGCTGCCTCTGCCCCCAGCATGGCTACGGTAATGCTATATTGAAGCTTTCTTTCATCATAGCCCTGCAGTATCTTAGGGATTGGAGAAAGCGAATGTGTTATGAACACTGCAACACAACAAAACATATGGTATATGTACAGACAAGGCATATAGATCTCTGCAATATTATATCATACCTTCCAGCTTTATCACAGACTATTTTTGACAACAAATTTCAGTAGGTGAATGACACCTTTTTTACTTCCTGCTTTAGAAAACTGGATATTGATATTAACAATATTTTCAAATGTAATGTATTAATGTATATACGGTATATCTATACTTTAGACTCAAAAGAGGCATATGTATGAGTTTAGCACCAGAATTTATTTTTACTGAGAGTAAACTTTTTATTTTTTTCAATCCGGAACCATATTTAGCTAAGCAAATAAAAAAAAAAACTGCACAGCTAAATTTGGCGCTGAAAAAAAATGGGACAGAGGGCACCAAAAAGACTTGAAGTATTTTTGCTGAAACCATAGTAAGTATTTTTCTATGCGCCATATGCTATCAATGCTGTAATGTTTTGTTAAAGCTTACCCATATGTTGTTTTGCCTATAGCATAGGCTTCCACTATCGAATATAAAAGCCCCACTCTCGGCCTCTTCTCGTACTCCCCTGCCTCCTGATCGATAAGCTACTCCAGCCCTTCCAGACAGACGTATTATTGTGTAGTGAAATTAGCCTACCGATCCCATTTCACATTTCGAAAAAGAGAGTCAATGTAAGGGAGCAGGACTGGCTGCATCCCCGGTTTCCCTGTGGTGTGCAGCGTGCTCATACTCTCAGCCCATCTGAAAGCGGGGGTGCCGGGAATGTGGGCACAGCTGGCAAGCGTTGCATGGGAGCCCCAAAAGGCAAGTGAATGCAGGGTGATCTGGCAAGCACACACTATAAGGATGCCCAACGGTTGCTTGATAGGCTGACACTGGAGGCGGCTGAGCGAGTAGTTGGTCCACTTTAATGTTACAACACAAAAACAATGATTCATACAGATAAATTACACACCTATATAAGGGAATATACATAATATATATACATTTTAGATAATTATATAAACTAATAATTTGTAAATCAATACTGATTAAAAATGCCACAACTTGGTTGCAGTTATAAAGCAAGAGGGCTTCTAGGGGGCAAATATAACAAATGTACAGCTACAAATGGTACCGAATTGTACTGATGAAAAAAATAGAGAAAATTTGAGAAGGCATTTTCTCTTGAAAAAAAACAACCCTGAATTGATCCTTATATGTTAACCTATAAGAGATCTTTCCTAGGACAGAACTTATTTAGGTCAGGAAACATTTTCTATGAGTTGAAAGAGATTTTTTCTTGGCAAGTACCTCCTGTGACTTTAAGGCTCATTTATTTCCAAGTCTGAAAACAACTGGCTGAAGTGCAGTGAAGGGCTCTTTTTTTTAGATAAGGCACATTTTGATATTTAGTGGAGTTAAACCAGTGCAAAGTTAAATCAAGGGTGAAGGGAAACTAAAGTTGAACAATTTCTATTTGAATCATACCACAGTTTGATTCCTATTCTATTGTTTCCCCATTAGGCTGTTGAGGTATGAAATGAACACTTTATTTTTATGACATGCAATGTATGTATGAACCCCTGATGAGACCTTTTTCAGGGGGAATACTGCTATATGTATGTATGCTGCTCATTTGGAAGCCCCAATACTGAATCTAAACTTCTGACTGTGTAAAGTTTGCACTAAGGCATGCTGAGCTAAGTCTGGAGCTCACCAAGACGCTGTACAGCATGCCAAAATATAGATAAAAATGGGGAGGTAAGTGCAGGAAAAATAGTGCCAGTCCTCCCCTAGCAATCGAGGAACTGAGCACTATAGTATGGGAAAGCATGCAGTTGGACTGACAAAACACACACCTCCCCTACACTATTTCGCGTTTTTCTGATTTGCCTCCACATTTAAGTAGGCTTCTTTATACGTCGTCTAGCAGTCTAGAGCCCTTCTCACCCCCAACCCTTGAAATGGCCCTGGTACTAAAATTGCAGATGAGAATTAAGCTAGCAAACATTATGTTTAAAGGCAAATTTCTAAAGATATTAAAGCAAACCAAAACCTTTAGTCCAAAAAAAACAGCTATACCACTCCTTATTTGCCAGGTAGGAAAGCTCAACACAGAGCCTTAGGAAAACCAACTGCATGAACTGAACTTGGCATTTATTTACTCTTTAAAAGGTTCCAAAAAACAGTTTGTTTGATTTAGGGCAATTTTTGCTCAAAACGCGTCATGGAGATCTAAGCCTTCAGTGATGGCTACAAAAGCTAACAATGTTTTATGCAATGTGTAAAATAGGAAATTACCAGTACAATAACACCCATGTACAAAGCACTAGTAAGACCTTGCCTTCAATAGATGGTATAGTTTTGGGCCTCAAAATTGGGGAAAGAAGACACACTCTAGCTAACTTTGGTGATTTCTCTTTGTCTGTGGATATTCAACCTAAAACTACATCAGATTTTCACAGACGTCCTAAAAGTCTAAAGGGCAGGTATAATCGCTCCCCTGCTGTGTAAAACCCCCCAGGACACCCAAAAATTAACCTTTGTGAATGGCCGGTGCAGGCACACTCCCTGGTAAAGGGTAGCGGGGAATGTGGCCACCAGCGCGCTCGGATTGGACAAGCGGCTGTGCATGCACCATAGAGGTGGGTTCGTTCAGGCGACCTGGGGAGTTAAACACAGGGGCACCCCCAAAACCGAGGATCCGAAAATCCTGTGTTTTGGTCCACTTTAAGGTTAGCGGCTATTTAGGTGAACTGAGATGCAAGAGTTCTCAGTCAATGGGACGGGTTTCCTTTTTCCTTTTTTTTTATAGGAACATAGGTGTTTCAAACAAGGAATAAAGCCACTGGAGAAACCTGACACACCAGGTTCTGGAATGTACAAGATGCTGCAAGGTACAGCAGGGAACAGAGTCAGAGCTAGGCAACCACAAGTCTAAGGCCAAAGTTCAAGCAGGGGTGGAGGTGGGCAGTAACGGTTCAGAAAATGTAAGTTCAAGCAGAGGTCAAACACGGATAGCAATCCATAGGGAAGTCCAGTAAGCAGGGCCAAGGTTCAACCAAGGTCAGCAATTGGATATCCAATATAAAGTAGAAAGGTGCAAGATCCAATGAGCTGGAAGCACATGCACAACTGCTCCTGCATTTCAGCTCAAGCATGCACACAATTAAACCTGACGCTGAAAATGCACAGCGCATGCCCCATGCATTGCTAGTAATAACTTCCAGTTTCCAGATGTGCACATCCTTGTGCATATGCCCAGAAGAATGGTCTATCCTGGCACCTGAGACCAAAGCTTTGAATTTATTAAAATAGCTTTATTTGTTAAAATACAGAAAAGGTTTACTCTATGAACCTTGTCAGGGCCCCATCTAATGTTTGCACTTGGGCCCTATAACATTTAGTCATACCACTGATTTGCGGTATGCAGAACAGTTTGCACCTGGACAAAGTCACAACGCTTTTGGGCAGTCCAAAATAGAGCTTTTTTACATTAAATTCAAAATATTATGTTTGGAGAAAAGAAAACACATAATTATCTCACCACATCTGGAAAACACAGCGGTGGTCATATCGTGGTTTGCGCTTGTTCTGCTGCATCTGGGTCAGGATGGCTTGCCATTATTGATCAAACAATCATTTTTGAATCTCTCTGACATCTTTCTTTAGACTTTCCTGGTACATCGCTCCAGCCATGAACTGAATATCAAGAGAATGGGGGTTATGCAGCAAGATCTAAACCCTAAGTAAAAAAAATTGTTGTACCAAAGTATGGTTAAAGACATTTTAAATGAGTAGCCAAGTCCTGAGTCCAATAGAAATGTTTTGGAAGGACCTGAAGTGAGCAATTCCTGGGAGAAAATCCATCACCTTAGTGGAGGTATTAGTATGGATGAATGGGCTGAAATTCCTTAAAGCCAATGTGCAGAACTAATCCACAATTACTAGAAATGTTAATTATTGCTGCCCAGGTTGGTCATAGCAGATACCGAATTCACAGTCTTCCATCGTTTTGCTACTCAGGTATGTGATGTTTGATCACTTGCCCTAATACAAAAATAAACCAGTCTTCTGTCTTGACTTGTTGGCTTGATTCTCCTCATCTCTACTGATTTAGTATTAAGTTAACTTTATGCAGAAATATAGAAAATGTGCAGGGTTCACAAACTTTTTAGCACCAATGTAGATAAAATAAACTGGAACAAGGTGTCCACAGTAATGAAAGGCAAGATAAATTGCTTGTATTTTGTTTAGAAAAGAGATGCCTCAGAAAAGATTTAATTGTATACATTTATAAAATGGCAATACAAAAAAAAAACTGAGCGGAGTGAACGTTGTATTCCTAGGACGCCAGGAAATGGGGCATCAATTATACATGGAGCAGAAATGATTCTAGAATGCCAGTAAGGTAGTCAGGGCAAAATCGATAACCGCATTCTAAAGGTAACCTGATTTTATTTCATGGAGTAAAAAAAATCCCAAACTAATTAATCATTTTGGAAATCACTTGCTCATGGGATCTGATCTGACTGGATTGAATTTATTGACCTTTTTCAGGCATTATTGGCTACTATTGTCAGAAGGGTTCCTGTTTTGCCTTGTGTAGCTGATGTGTGTCTGATGGACATTAAAGAAGCACTCTTGAAAAATGGGCAAATGATAAAAATCCATATAAATATGCTGGATGGCGGAAAAAGAGGTCACTTATACAGCCGGCAACAAGGAATATCCAGCCTGGCATGTTTTTTAATGGAAGGAAGAATAAAACGGGGTTATCTGTCACCACTGGATTGTATTCCTACCATGGGAGAATAAACCACAAGCTTGATGGGAGTTTTATTCAGTTCGGGTGTAAAAGAGACCCTTCCTCTCATTAGCCGACGTGTTTATACAGATGTTTTAATATTACAGCATTTTGTGATAGTGCTCCTTTAATATGGCAGGTAGCGAGACCCCGGGGCTCTTGTAATGCATGGGTGGAGTCAAGGTTCATCCTAGGCCACACAACAAGTACATAGTTGCTGCACACTTTCAGTGTTCCAGACTTGAGCATCACAACAGTTGTTCTACAACTTGGTTACAATTGATACCTGAGACCTTCATTTCCCCACTTTCATAATTTTAGCTGATACAGCACAGTCCAAAACACATAAATAGGTTCTTCAACCTCTTGGTGCATCTGCTGGTCCTCCATAATGGCTGCCATAACAGCATTTTGATGCTGTTAACTTAAGCTCTTAGACCTCTATAAGGAATTAATGACCAATTAGCCACACTTTTTCTTTTTTGGCAATTATATAACTATGGGTTGTCCTAGTCCAATACACCAAACTTGCAATGGACCAAAAGGTAGAGTTGTGTTGAGGGGGTGGAATCTGACATCAGGGCTATATTTGGAGCCAGTTACCCTAGGGACTTAGGCGATTCCCAGCCTGTGAAATAAGTTGATTCTATAGAAGGTGCAGGCAGTTTAGCTGTTATGGGTTACCACATGCCACTTATTTCAATAAGAATAAATGCACTGCTGTGCTCGCAGTGATGCTGGTGGTGGGAGAGTGGTTCACACTGCAACCTCCTACACAAGGACAGGAAGCTTTTGATGGCCCAGCACCTGGGTGTCTGTACTGCACCAACTGATGCCCTCTGCAGAAATATCAGTGTCCTTATATTCTTCCAGAGCCAAGCACTGCACATCAGTCCAGCAACATTATGGTTATAGAGTTTTTCTCCCATAACCTTCACCCAGCATCATTAAATGATCACTCACCCTCCCCTTACTGCACCTGGCACCATTAAACTAACAGTTTATATGAAATATATAACTGAATTATCCTACCACATTAGTCACTCGCAACAATTGCTAAATCGGCCACAATTAACGATAATTGCTTTGTGTAAATGCCCGATGTGGTCAAACGATGAACGCAAATAAGTTAATTGGTCGCCCGTCATATTGTTTTGGCTAACCATACATTTCTCGGCCGTTGCTCGATCTCTGAAATGTAGAAACCAAAGTCGCCCACAAAAAATGTGTTTTGCCAAGACGAGTGATCCAATCTAATGCATTATCGATCGCTCTGCCAACCAATTAACCCATAAATCTTCAGCGTCTTCAGAAGAATTGTATGGTCGTTTGCTTGCTGAACAGTCTCTAATGAGGGGAATAATTTTGGAGACCAGAAGGACCCAATTTTTTATCACTAGCGGCGCAGTGTGAGGGATTGGGGACACCTTCATTATTCCCAGTATGTCACACACCCTGCTTCCGAATATTCATGACACTTGGGTAACTGTCCTGTAGAGGGCGATCTTGCAGAGATGACATGAAAAAAAGGAACCCCTCCCACTCCATAAATACCTGGGACCTCCCACCATTCCCCAGTCTTTCGTCTCTGCAGTCGGCGAAGCAAGTCAGAAGATGGCCGTCTCCTCCTTGCAGGTAGCCGGGGTAACCCCCGGCCGTTTGTTTCTATTGCTGCCTGAACCTTTTTTATTTAAACTATAGCAGTATGCCTCCCAGCCTAGGCTGAAGGTCCAGGCAATGGTAGGCTGCACCTGTGGTGTATATGGGAGCTTGCTCCCCCGTGAGACCCCATACCAAGGGGTAGGCGGTGTCCTGGTTTGTGATCCCGGCTTGGGATGCCCCGTCCCTCTTACCCTTTCACCTATTGTGGTTCTCCCCCCTACCGTGTCCCTCTGTGTGGGGGGGGGGGGAGGCCTTTTCTCCTGTGGGTTGTTTTGCTTTATTTGGGGGAAAAGGTGTGTGTATGGTGTGTGTATATGTGGTGTGTTTTGGCGGCCATTGTTAGCTGGGCCGGTTTCTACTCAGGTGCAGTTCCCCACCCTGCCTTATCCATACCCCTAGTGATGTTGTCACAGGTGGGGAGTCGCAATCTGATGTGTGTGCCAGATTAGCTAATATTGAGAAATTTATTTCTGGCATTTGTCTCCAGCCGCGCCGGCTTTTGAGTTTGATTATGATTTTCTTGACTGGTCTGATTATTCCCCGCTAGAAGAGGGGGAATTATTTGAGGATTCTGAGGGTTCTGACAATCAGCAGTTTGTTGGTGCTGATACTGAGCAAGGGCATGGGGGATGTTGTGGATACCTCGAAGGTCTTGGCTCACCATTTTGAGGTTCTGATGATTTCTCCTCCAGAGGAGGCCGCTCTGCAAAAAGGGGAATTCTTTGGGACTTCTAAGCCGCGCCTGGAATTCCCAAATCAAAAGCATTTTGATGGCATTATTCTTAAGGAATGGGAGAAGCCTACTCGGCTTCCAGGTATTCCTCAAGGTTGGGATAAGAAGTATCCCTTTCCGGTGGATGTGGCAAAACGATGGTCATCCCCTCCCGAGGTGGATGCCTCGGTGCTCGGGTTATCTAATACTTCTATTTTGCATTCTCCTGACTCCACCACTCTCAAAGATGGTGAGGATAAATGCATTGATCAAATTGCTTCCCACGCTTTTGCTAGTTTCGGTTCAGCCTTGCAGCCTGTTTGTGCCTGGGCGCCTGGGCGCTTACGGCAGTGGCTACCAGGTTTGTTGTTAGGGACCTGTTGAGTACTTCCAGGCTTGACCCGGCTAGTGATGAGTTCGCCGCCCTTAAGTAGTGTGAATTGTTCATGTCCTTTGTGCTTGCCGCCTTGGATGATGCCATGGTCATGTGTGGTAGAGCCTCGGCCTTGCTTGTAGCTATTCGGCGGTCGGTGTGGTTGCGCCAGTGGGTGGCTGATTTTGTGGCCAAAAAGTCGCTTACAGCACTTCCCTTTGTGGGGTTGCGGCTCTTTGGAGAAAGATTAGATTCTGTCACGAAAGGAGGGAAGTTACCTCAGCATAAGAGGCAACGTCGTCCCATTCGGGGGTGGCCTCCTTTTAACCCTTCCTTTCGTGGTGCCAGAACTGGCAGAGTTTTGGCCTTCTCTACCCTCAGAGGTGATTCCTGGAGTAGAGGCAGAGGTCGTGCCCGTCCAGGTCACAACTGGAGTTCCAAACCCAAGCCCGCTGCCAAGCCAGCTCAGCAATGAGGGGGCGCCCTCACCCTTGTGGGTGGGGGGGGGGGGGGGGCGGCTGCGACACTTCTTCCAGGTCTGGGACCAGGAGGAGAGACAAATGGATTCTGGAAGTGGTGTCTTCCGGTTACAAGCTGGAATTCCAGATCCGGCCTCCTCCCAGATTCTTCAGGTCTCGAGTGCCTTCGGATCCACTGGCCGCACAGGGGCTCCAGGCGGCAGAAGGTTATCTGCTGGACATGGCTGTCATTTGCCCAGTGCCTTCCGCGGAAAGGGGCTTGGGATTCTATTCCAATCTATTCACGGTGCCCAAGAAGGACGGCTCCGTTCGACCCATTTTGGATCTGAAGCTCCTCAATCGGTTTATCCTCTTCAGGAAGTTTCACATGGAAACCTTGTGTTCAGCCGTCGATTCTCTTCGTCAGGGGGACTTAATGACGTCCATAGACATCAAGGATGCTTATCTGCATGTACCTATCTTCCCGGCACACCAGAGATTCCTCAGGTTCGTGGTGGAAGATCAGCATTTTCAGTTTGTGGCCCTTCCATTCGGGCTTACCTCGGCTCCGAGGGTGTTCACCAAGGTACTGGCGGGGGTGATGGCCCTCCTCAGAGTCCAGGGCATTCGCATTGTACCATATCTGGATGACCTTCTCATTTTGGCTTCCTCTCTCAGCCAAGCGGAGCTAGACACCAGAGTGGTGGTATCCACGCTGGAGAGGTTCGGCTGGGTGATCAACTATCCCAAGTCCTCCCTCTCCCCGTCCAGGGAGGTTTCGTTTCTGGGCATGACTCTGGATGCCTTTCAGGCCAGGGTGTTCCTTCCTCAGCCCAAGATTCTTCTGATCCAAGATTTGATTCGGCTTCTACTATCCAATCCTCGCCCGTCTATCCGGCTAGGGATGAGATTGGTAGGTTTGATGGTGGCTTCCTTTGAGGCAGTCCCTTTTGCCCAGTTTAACATGAGGACACTTCAGCTCCATCTTCTAGCGACTTGGGACAGGTGTCTGCTGTCATTAGATCGGTCTTGTCTGCTGTCTCCCCAGGCTCAGCAGTCCCTTCAGTGGTGGCTAGTGTCAAGCAATCTGTTGAAGGGCAGATCCTTTCTGGCCCCTTGTTGGGAAACGGTCACCACGGACACCAGCCTGTCGGGCTGGGGGGGCTTCTGGAGGGAACATCCGTTCCAGGGGTTATGGGGGCCTCAGGAGGCTCATACCCCCATCAACGTTTTGGAGCTGCGGACCATTTGGTTGGTTCTGTCTCGCTTGACTCTTCTCTTGCAGGGATTGCCAGTTCAAGTCCGATCGGACAATCGGACGGCGGTCGCTTACATCAATCACCAAGGAGGGACTCGCAGCAGGAGTGCCCTCAGGGAGGTATCTCTGATCCTTGTTTGGGCAGAGAGCAATGTCCCATGCATCTCAGCCATTTACATCCCGGGAGTGGAGAACACGAAGGCGGACTCCCTGAGCAGGAGATCCTCTCGCCGAGGAGAATGGTCTCTCAGTTCCAAGGTATTCCAGTCCCTTTGTCACAAGTGGGGGACTCTGGAGGTGGATCTCTTTGCCTCACGTCACAATCACATGGCAGTGTATGCCATGTCCCTGGCTTGGAGGAAACTGGGGTTTCTGTACCTGTTCCCCCCCCCCCCCTTCTCCATGGAGAGCAAGGTGGTGCGCAAGCTAACTCTAGAAGGGGCACCAGCAATTCTGGTGGCTCCAAGGTGGCCAAGACTAGTGTGGTTCACGGACGTCGTGCGGCTGGCAGTAGATCAGTTTTATCTGCCTCTTCTTCCAGATCTTATCACCCAGGGTCAGCTACGCTACCCCATTTTACCAACGCTGGCTTTGACGGCGTGGCTGCTGAAACCTCCATCTTAAAGGAGGAAGGTCTTTCTGATGCAGTGGTTCAGACTCTTGTTAGAGCTAGGAAGAGATCTTCCTCTAACGTCTACTATAGGACTTGGAGGTCTTATATTAACTGGTGCAAGGCTAGGGCCTTGCCTTGTAGGGTGTTTTCTATTCCCAGAATTCTGGAGTTTCTTCAACATGGTCTGGACTTGGGGTTCCAGCTTAGTACTTTGAAGGGGCAAGTTTCTGCCCTGGCGGTTTTCTTTCAAAGGTCTTTTGCTCTTCAACCCCCGGGTCAGACATTTTTCCAGGGGGTTACTCATGTGCGGCCTCCTAGAAAGCCCTTGCTGCCGGTTTGGGATTTAAACTTGGTTCTGTCGGCTCTCCAGGGGCCTCCTTTTGAGCCGGTGCATGATATTGCTCTTTCTCTGCTCACTCAGAAGGTTGTCTTTTTGGTGGCTATTACCTCTGTTCGGCGTGTCTCTGAGTTGGCGGCTTTGTCCACTCAGGCTCCTTTACTTTGAGAGGCACCTGGACAAGGTAGTTTTCTGCTTCAAGCCAGATTTCCTTCCTAAGGTGGTTTCGGCCTTCCACCTCAATCAGGATGTAGTTCTCCCTTCCTTGTGTCCTAAGCCTAGCAATGACAAGGAGAGGACTTTACATTCTTTGGATGTGGTTCGCTGTGTGAAGTATTATTTGGTGGCTACTTCTCCTTTTCGTAAGACGGACGCCTTTTTCGTGGTGCCTTCCGGGCCCAGGAAAGGTTTGGCGCCCGCTAAGTCATCCATTAGTAAATGATTCGACAGGCCGTTGTTGGGGCCTATTCTGCCAAGGGGAAGATTCCCCCTTTTCGTGTTACTGCTCATTCTACTCGTGCTGTTGGAGCATCTTGGGCTTTTCAGCATCAGGCTTCTGTTGAACAAGTTTGCAAGGCTGCTACTTGGTCTTCCATTCATACTTTTTCTAAGTTTTATAAGGTTGATGTGCGGGCCTCAGCGGATGCTGTTTTTGGCCGCAAAGTTCTGCAATCTGCAGTAGTTTAAGTTTGCATTATTGCCTTTTTGGGATCCCCACCCATTGACACTGCTATTGGATGTCCCAAGTGTCATGAATATTTGGAAGCGGGGTGTGTGACATACTGGGAATAATACCATTTTGTGATTACTCGCCTGTAAAATGGTTATTACAAGTATGTCACACACCCCGCTTCATCCCACCCTTTTTTGGTTTTCTTGGATCCTTTATATGGTGAACCTTTTTCTTTGCTGTTTACATTAGGCTCTTCCTGGTCCCTTTACTGCTGTCTTATACTGAGGAATGGTGGGAGGTCCCAGGTATTTATGGACCGGGAGGGGTTCCTTTTTTTCATGTCATCTCTGCAAGATCGCCCTCTACAGGACAGTTACCCAAGTGTCATGAAAATTTGGAAGCGGGGTGTGTGACATACTTGTAATAACCATTTTACAGGTGAGCAATCACAAAATGGTATTTTTATTGAATGTGTGTTTTAACAAAGTGTTTTGTAAGTGCATTTTATGAAGTATTAAAGAGTGATTCCGCTGTACTTACAGAGTTGCACTAGATGTGTTTCTTTGTTTTTGCTTCCTATATGGCTTGTGCATGGACATTGGCGAGTAATTGAGAAGCAGCTCAAGCTCATTTAACTTTCCACTGCTCGTAACCACCAAGTAATCTGTCGGCAGTTTAAATACCCTGGAGTTGGTAAGAGTACCTTCAAGTGGTGGTGGGCCCAGAAAAAAAATGTTGGTGCATGCACAGTGGGACTCCATCTGGAAGCTCATTTTACCAATTGAATGGACTAGAAAAACTATTATTCTGCTCTGTGCCTTTCTGTTGTTGTTTATTGTTAGGACTTTTTTGCGGAATAGAAAAGTATGGCACGTTGTGATAGTCGTCCTTACCTTAGACCTAAGTGCAGTGTTTTTCCATTATTGTATTTAGTCTCTAATGGGTGTTGTTCCAGCTGACAGCACATAAAAACAAGCTTGGGGGCATCAAGGATGCTGTAGCCCCCCCCCCCCCCAAACCCCCAGAACATCTGATATTCTTACCTTCACTTTGAGTCTGTGCTGGAAAAGTCCTGTCTTGGCCACCGGGCGACCAATTGTGGTTATTTGCAGGAGGCTTCAGCATTCTGGATGCCCCCCCCCCAAGCTTGTTTTTATATGGTGTCAGCTGGACCAACAGGTGCTTGTCCGGTTTAAGTAAAATATAATTTGATTATTTTATGTGTACCTACCTTCAAAGAGGACCAGCAAAGAAGTTTTTAGGTTTGACATAAACTCTTCCCTAGGGGTATTCCAAATTGGAATGCCCTGCATGAAGGGCGGAGGGAGTTTTACACTGCAGGGCATCCTGATTTGGGAAGCACCACTAGGGAATGTTTTATGCCAGACCTAGTATCTTTTAGAGACTGTCCAGTTTTGGTCTACTTTAAGATTAAGAAACCAAACCATGGTTTGGTTTCATGTGTTAGTTTTTACTTGCATAACAAATATCTAAATCTAATATGTGTCAAGCTAGAGGATAGCTTGTTGGTACTTGCAGCTCCATCAGTATGGGGGAGCCACTTTTCTCTTACAGTTAGAGCTTGCCTGATCCCGGCCTTTTTAGGAGTTATCAGGACTCCTCAGTTGGCTGATTATAAAGTGATTGTGTTGCTGCATGTGAGTTAATGGTGTCCATGAATCAGAAAATCAGTCATAGTGACAATACACAGGCTCTGATAATATTGGCAAGAGTCACTTCTGGCAGCACCCGATGTGACAATAAAGAACCGCTTCAGTTCCAGGGGAGGTCAGCACAACCAATTTGCTTTCATTTATCCTCCTCTGTATAATCACCTTTATTGGAGAGGAAATTAAATCAGCAGGTGTAACCTTGTGGCTTAAATTCCCAGCTCAGCAAACCGTTTAATGGAAACAACACTTGTCAGTGTAACGGGTGTGAGAACCTTGTCTGAGTAATCCTCTGGGACTTCTTCACGGGAGAAGAGGATCTCTGGAAAGCTGATCCAGGACAAGGTACACTGTGTTTATGTGTGTGTCTGTGAGCACTAGCCCACCTGTATGCGTGTACAATGTGTCTATGTAAATGGGTATAATATATATATACATTATTCTAACAAGGGTAATTTACTGTATAGGGCTATTTGACAATATTCTTGATTAAGTGAAAAAACTTTGTATAACTTTTATCCACCAATATGTAGTGTGAAGAGAACACTGACTGACTGCAACTAGAATATATATTTAAACGCTAGTCTATATCCATGGACATTTTTTTTCAGTAGTGATATGCGAATGTAAAAATGGTGTACAACATCTGATCTTGAATCTCTTAAACTCAGGCCCTAAACTGGCCCTCGAGTCTGAAGTATTCTAGAGCCGCCTGATTCCCTTCCTGTGAGGCATCATGATTAAAATGGAACAATCACCCCGTGCAGCTGGCCTGGAATCTAAAAGATTCCAAGGCCAACCGCTAGCCTGCCTCTGGGGCATCCTACACCAGATGCCTCGCTGTGTGATCCCGGCAGGTCCGGCGTCATGGTTGTAGCTGGCATTTGCATCCCCGGCTTCTCTGTAACTGTGTACTGATAGGCCGTAAATATATTGGGGAATGGCGGAAAGGTGAGTGAGAGTGGGCGATCTGTGGGGTTTCACACAGGGGCATCCTACACCAGGCTTCATTCTAGCGGCTGTGTGTACTAACGTCAGGCCTATCTGAATGGCTGGTAAATACGGAGGGATTGCATCTGTATCTAGCCTTCCATTCACACTACGTGGGTGCATAAACCAAAACACAGGTTTTGATGCTATTTATGGTCAAACTGATAGCTGATTTGTTCAATTGATCTAAATAAAGTTAGCATACATTAACAGGGGTAATAACAAGTGAGGAGAGCTTGTAGAGATTGTGGGGGTATGGTGCTCTGCTTTAGTAATGACTTTACTTCCTGGGGCGGACCTACACTCCCTGGAAACTCTGTGCCAGGGAGGGTCCTGGTTCATAAGGACACTAAACTAACCTGACCTGCCCACTCACACAACCAGTGGGCCCTGCATTTTTCTTTCAGCTAACCATACATCTATGACCGTGTCAGTAAAATGTGCTTTACTACAGCCAAGTAAATGCATTATATACGTATCAAAGGATTATTATTATTACTGTTTATATAGCGCTGTACAAAGTGGCAATTATAGACAGGTTAGAAACATATAGTACATAGACTATTACAAATGCAGTGTTACAGAGCTTACAATGAATATTCGGAATACAAAATACAATAGGAAAAAGAACCCGGCCCTTGCGAGCTTACAGTCTAAAGGATGAGGAGTGGAGACAAGGGGAAGGGTCACAGTCCGTCAGTATTGAGCTTTGTGGCATTTGCCCTTTAGAGAACTGCTTAATGAAGATTGTATGCTTGTCTGAATAGGTGGGTTTTAAGGGCAACTTTTGAAAGCTTTAGGTTTGGGGAGTGGCGGATTGGGTAGAGGAGGGCATTCCAGAAGATTGAAGTAGCACGTGAGAAGTCCCGGAGGCGAGCATGAGAGGAGGTGACCAGGGTGGAGGACAAGAGAAGGTCGGCAGCAGAGAGAAGGCTGCGTCTAGGTTGGAATTTTTGGATTACAGATGAGATGTAGGGAGGGGCCTGGCTGGAGAGAGGTTTGTAGTTTAGAGTTAGCGTTTTGAACAGGATTTGCTGTGGGACTGGCAGCCAGTGTAGGGATTGGCAGAGAGGGTCCAGAGCTGGAGGAGCGGGAGGAGAGATGGATGAGGCGAGCAGCAGAGTTCAGGATAGATTGGAGGGGTGCCAGTCTGTTAGTTGGTAAGCCACAAAGAAAGATGTTCCAGCAATCCAGTTGTGATATGACCAGGGCATACAATAACATTTTAGTGACACCAACAATATTTACATATAGGACACTAGAGATGTCCGGGGAGTAATGGGTATAGGACATCTCTAGTGTCCTATATTTAAATATTGTTGGTGTCATTTGGACTGCTGGGTCTGCGTTTTTTTCCTACTCCTGGCGAGCAGACTAGTAACTGTTTATAAAAATTGTGTTTTTAAAAAAAGTATTTGCACAGATTGAATAACGCAACCCTGATTTCACTTTATATTGATAACATTTTAGTGGTGTCAGGTGAGAGAAAGGGACAAATGCATGAGATGTTTTTAAGTTGGAGGCGACAGGAAGTGGCTAGGGACTGAATATGAAGTTTGGATGAGAGTGCAGAGTCCAGAATGACTCCCAGTTACCGAGCTTGGGGAGTTGCAGTTATTGTATAATTGTCGACACAGACGTGTTAGAGAGGGGAGGGGAATTGGATGGTGGGAAAATGACCAGTTCTGTCTTCTCCATGTTTTGCTTGAGGTAGCGAGATGACATGAATGAAGAAATAGCTGCAAGGCAGTTGGGGAGGCGACAGAGGAGAGATTGGGGCCAAAGAGTGTCATCTGCATAGAGGTGGTATTGAAAGCCTACTGAAGCTATACATTTGCCAAGACCATAAGTGTAGACTGATAAGAGTAGAGGGTCTAGGACAGAACCTTACGGAACTGTGTTAGAGTAGGATACACTGAATGATCTGTCAGAGAGGTAAAGAGTGGTCAACCGTATCAAAGGCTGAGAAGAGGTCAAGAAGGATGAGGATGGAGTATTGACCTTTGGTTTTAGCAGTGAGCAGATCAAGAAGTTTGGAGGAGAAGGGGAGTAATGAAATAGGAGAGGGCAGAGTGGTCGAGAGAGAATTTCTAAATTATTGTATCGAGTAATAACTGCATGTTTGAGGTAGGGGAAGGTTGAATATAGAGGTTAAGGTCGGAGTGAGGGATGGAGGGATGGAGACAAGTGAGGAATAAGGTGAGATGGAATGGAATCGAGGGAGCACGTAGTCGCATGGGCCCTAGAAATGAGAGAGGTTAGTCCAAGTTCAGTTATTAGAGTGAAGAAAGTAAGAGAGTAAGGCTGGGGTGTTACTTGGAGTGGTGAGGGATTCTGAGGGGCAAACCTAGATCTAGGCCTAGGTCAGATGTTCTCAATTTTTTCTTTGAAGAATGTAGAAAACTCTTCTGCTGTTATATTGGAGGTTAGAGAAGATAGTCGTGGGCAGAGAACTGAAAGTGTTAAATAGTTGTTTGGGATTCCAGGCTTGTGCAGAAATCAGTCCTGAGTTTCTGAAGGGCTTGTTTATAGAACCCAAAGGCATGGCTGACTTTTGTTTTCCTCCGTTGCCTTTCAGCAACTTAAGACAGCTGTTTCAGTCTGGCCGTGCTTGCATTTGGCCAGGGTTGCCATTTTTGGGGGAGAGGATAGCTATAAATGAGGGGGGCGGCAGAGTCTAGAACTGAGGTAAGTGTATTGTGATAGTGTGATGATGCAGCGTGTATGTCATGAATGAGGTCAAGGTTTGAAGAGGTTGAAGTGAGAGGGATAGAGACTGAAGATCTAGGTTTCTTAAGTCCCTGCGTTGAATTCTAGCTTTGTGTGCAGGGTGTTGCAGGAAGCAGAGAGGGTCAATGTTAGCAGATTATGGTCAGAGAGGTGGAGCAAAGAGGATAAGAGGTTTGATACAGAGCAAAGGTTAGGGAAGAGGAGGTCAATTGTATGGCCATCTTTGTGGGTAGTGGCAGTAGACCCTTGTTTGATTCTGAAAGATGAGGTTAGTGAGAGTAATCATGTGGCAGCAGGGTTGCTAGTGTCGACAGGTACGTTGAAGTCACTCATGATGATTGCGGTTTTTGCATAGACGGGAAAGGGTTAATTGTTGCAGCTTGGATCAATCGATGAATGCATACCTGTGAATGAGAAAGAGAGACTTGTCAGAATGCAGAAGGTGGTGATGTGGAAGAAGAGTGATGTAGTTCTGGGTCTATAAAGTTGATTCAGGTTCAGTTTGCTGCAGACTTAGAAAGATCTTCTGGGAATCACATTTATTAAACCCCCCTTTTGGAAATGCTCTTAGCATAAGGTATAGGAATGCCACCCCCCCAAATACTTTTAGAATATTTAAATACTGTCTGGGTAAACTTCATGTAGCCTCAGATTAGCAGTAGGCACCATTAGTATGCAGAGTAGACAGAAATAAATCAGATTTTCAGCTTGTTCATTGCTGTGTTAACTAATCTTCATCTGAAGAGTCGATGAGACTGCAAAGTGCGGACAGTGATGTAAGTGTGTGTCAGGGGACCTGTTAGGCATTTTTTAAGAGTTGCAGTTTGAAAAGCCCAGTTAATTCAGAGGTCCTCTGGGTATGGGCAAAGCTGTACCATGGTAATAGAATGTATAATCTTTCCATGCTGGATGATTATTCAGGAAACCTTTGCTACAAAAACAAATGAGGAAAACTGCTGAATTAATGTTAAATTGCTGTCCATTAAAAGCAGATCTAAAGTAAAAAAATAGGCAAGTCCTGATTGTAGCTGTACATATGAATAAGCTTTGGCTAATGATAAATTTACAAGTATTACTTTATTACAGGAAGTGCTGCAATAGGGCTGCGACAACTGCAGCATAGCCCAGCCACAACTCCAAAACTGAAGTAAACAAACGTGGCATTTCTAAGACCATATAAGCATTAAACATATAATCGGAGATTTTGAAATGCTTTGATATGGCTTATTTTACACTATTTCTAAGGGGAATATGGTAGGAGGAAGTTAGTGTGTGCGTCGACGTGGGCCAAAATCCTCCCTCGAGTCTGAGACTCCAGGGTCAGCTTACCCCCCCCCCCAAACTGGGATGCCCCCTGTGTGAAACCCCCTGATTCACCCGAATTCTCCAGAGCCAACAGCTCATGCTTGTGTTGCAAGAACACCATGTCCATATCACTGGGCAGTGGACCTGTTCCAGATGGACCCATACCAATAGCGCACTGGGCCTGTGAGATTGACATACAGAAAATACTTCATGTGAATTCATATATTTTATGTGTTTTGTGTTCTATTCCCAAAGTCATGGGATCATTTTGGTTATTGAAAAAACTGAATGAAGTAACATGCCTATTGTATTCTATTAAAGCAACATTTCTTAACCCTGTCTAGAGCATAGGACTGTGCCTGAACAAGTTATTGTAAATGCGTCTTTACTAGGGCTGTGGAGTCAGAGCTAGTTGATAGAAATATACAGTCTCTGACTCCAGCATAAAAAAAGATAAACTGTTACTAATATTGTATAATTATTGTAACTTTCATGGGAAATGCTAATCATAACTTTCATTTTCTGTAAATTTAAGGATCTTGATTATCGGTGATAAGCAGCAGCAGAGTGTTCTAGTGGTGATAGATAATGAGTTCTCCAATTTCCCCTGTCCTGTTATACTAGGTAGCTTCATTCTGCCCCAAGGCCCTTAGTTACAATACCTGTAAAATGCCATTTTAGCATGTTTTACCTGTGCTTGCTGATTACCTAGTTGCAGGTCTTTCAAACATGGCAGAGGCAGATGAGCTACCATCCACTTTCTTTCTTTCTGTACTCCGAAAAGCCCCATAATCATGGGGGACATTAACTTGGCTATGCAGTCTCATTGGTATTTCTCCTGGAATCCTGTCTTACTCTCACAAATATATTACTAATTATTGGCCATTTATGAAGGAGTCTGTGCCTCTACCCTTCAATTTCTGAGTCATGGTTGAGCTGGGAAAGGCATATCATGGCACAGCTTTGAGTCATGTGCACACTCTGCTGTGGTTAGAGACCGCTGCTGGACCACTGTGGCATGCCAGACTAAACCAAAGGGGCGATTGGCCGTTCAGGGCCGGTGTCAGCACCAGGCAAGCCCAGGGAGCTGCCAAGGGTCCCATCTCCTGGGGGGGGGGGGGGGGGGGGCACAATGTGGCTAAAAAAACTGCACACATTTCCTTTCTCTGTCTTTTTCATCCATCCCTGTCTCCTCAGCTCTGCCCCACTGGTTGTATGTCACCTCTGCCTCATGCATCCTTATCCCTTGAGCCCTGACCCATCTTTCCCTATCTACTCAGCCCTGCCCCATCCATCCCTATACCCTGGCCCATCTATCCTTCATCTCTTAGCTCTGTCCCATCCATCCATGTCCCCCCAGCTCAGCCCCATTCATCCATGTACCCTCAGCTCTGCCACATCCATCCATGTCCCTCCTGTTCTGCCCCAATCATCCCTGTCCCCTCAGTTCTGTCCCATCCACCCCTTTACACTCAGCTCTGCCCCATCTCCTCAGCTCTACGCCTTTCCATCCCTGTCCTCCCAGCTTTGCCCATCTACCCCCCTCCCTTCTAGATCTGCCAGTATATCCATCTTTCTTCCAGCTCTGCCCATCTACCCCCCCACACCAGCTCTGCCCAGCTCTGTCCAGCCATTCCTGTCCTTTTCATTTTGCCCATCCATCCTTCTTCCTCCCAGCTATCTATCCATCCATCCATCCATCCATTCCTGTCCTTCCTGTTTTGTCCATCTCTCTTCCTCAATACTGTGCCAATTCATGTAGGGCCAAACTAAAAAAAACGTTAGGGGATTGGGAGGCAAGAATCCCTTCTTAGTTTTGGCCACGACCCCCCTGACCCACGACTCCCCACGACTCTCCACCACAAAGGGACCCACTGCGACCATGCCGCCTGAGGGCCCACATTAACCTGGAGCCAGCCCTGCGTTAGACCACTTTTTTGCGGGGTCCTGGGGGAATAAAATTGAAAGTAAGGGCAAAATTTGGAGCCCTGTTACGGCTTGTATCTGATGCTGCAGGAACGGGGAGGCGCATGGGACAGGCATCAAGTGAGCTGCTTGCTGCCTTATTATTGCTGTTGTTTACAGTTACTTTAACAACTCCACAGCCCTTGTCTTAACACCCAGCAAATGTGCCGCATGTAAAATGACTTAATAACTCTTGCCCCATGAGGCTTTAGTATAAACTTTAGTATAAACTGTAAGACCGGCTAGTCTGCTGCCATGCAGACTGGAAACTCCACAGTTGCCTTTTTTTATTTTTTACAAGGATACTCTACTCTGTGTCATAGTCTGCTCTGAAAAACGAATGAACCATTCAGTCACATGCATTAAATATGATTTACATGTCTTGGGCTTGAAAGGTTTATGCAAATCTTTAGCAGGTTAAAAATGTAATTTATACGAAATATATCTGTAATTAGAGACATCTAGTGAAGCATGTAAGATTTATGTAACTGTCCCAGCTGATTGATTAAAATCGTTAGCGCAGATGCAAGACATGAGTAAATTATTAATTAAAAAATAAACTATTGAAAAACTATTTACATAGGGAGTTGGTATCTTTGCAATCTATTTGCTCGTATAATTACAATCTTTTTACCATAGAGTAACATTGAGAACAGGAGACCATAGATCCATGATAATTAGGACCAACACCATGATATGAGAAACATTTCATCTTTATTTTAGCACCATTGTGTTTTACTGTCTTCACAGAATTTTTTTTTTTTTTTTTTTTGTGGGCGATTTGGGGGAGGGGGGTCATCTACAGCCACTAGCCCCAAAAATATCAGTTTTGATTTGATCTGTCCATAAAATGTTCTGCCATTTTCTCTTTGGTCTAGTCAGTATATTCTTTGGCACATTCTGAAACCTATTTATGTTTTTTGCTGTTAGATTTACGTATCTTCTGTTTGTAGAATTACTCACTGATAAAATTAGAACTTACTATCAATTTAGAGGCAATGAATGGATGAGCTTTTATAATGATTGGGTAAACCTTTGTCATTTTGGCTATTCTTTGTTATATTTGAAAAGGATTTCCCTCCAGCCTTCTGCTTCTTGTGACTTCAAGGTCGTTAAGATCATTTTAACTGAGTAGCCTATAATCTGTCGAACTTTTCTTTGTTTTTCCCTCTCCAATCAAATGTTTTTTAAACCGGACCTTCAGCATCATTTAATGAAAATCTCAAACCCTTAACTATTCCCCAGCATCTAAAATTAATATATTTTAAGTTTTAAGTCACTTATATATTATTATTCTTTCCCCCTCTGTTCAGGACTTTAGGATACGGGCAACGCCATCTTGCTACTGCTTGTTCCTTCCCAGCTTCACATGCTGAGGAGAGAATAGGAGGGCAAATGCAGGGGGCTGGTATATAGCTGTACTATGCACAAACAGAGCTGTGCTGAGGCCAGGAAAAGGACAGCAATCCCACAATGCAGAGCGACATGGTCAATAGACAATTCCTTTCTGCAGGCAGCCTGAGACTCCACGGGCCACCATCTTGAATCTCAGAAAGGCTCAGAAAATGCACTAGGTGGAGGTAGGATGATTTTTAATGTGGGCGATCTGTATGTACAGGGTGGGGGACAAACAAGATAGGCTCTTATTCAGGGTGGGTGGGTGGGTATGGAACGACCCATTTTCCCCAGTATTTCATAAGACTCTAAATGAATATGTATTTCACAGAATGAATGACTTTGCCGGTTTACCTCCACACTGATTTAAGTTTGAACAAGTCCCCTTTATTACTTCTATGTCCTAAGTCTATTGTAGAGTAGGACCTTGACATCTTGTCTATCTATTCTACACTGTCCTATATTCAGGATAGCTTACAAATTATCCTTAGTGGTAAAAACCTTGTTACTTTTACCTAGGCAGCCTTTGATGCATATTTTTCTATGCCAGATTCTCTAGGTGGTAGTTGTTAACAAACTCATTTTTGCCAGCTTTCATTTTCCATGATGGGTACAGTTTTGAGTGGGATATGCTCCTTTGCTTCTGGTATTATCCTCCCTGCTTCACACTGCTTTCAGATATCCGAAATTTAATGACAAACAGTGGTGTAACTAAATGTCCTGGCAAATAACAGTGGCATAACTATCTTTGCTGAAGTACATCTGGGGACCAGGACCCACCATGTTGGGTCACTCTTGCAGAATTTGGCTTATGTAGAGTGTGGATAGATCTGTTGGACTGTAGCTTTGCTTGTGACAAATAAGAAGCACTTACTGTGCAGGGTGCCTATGGAACCAGCCACTAAAAAAACTCCTGTTAGTCTTCAGCGTGTTCACCACGTGTCCTGTAGGTACATTGACTCTACCTATCTCCAACCTGCATAAACTGTGCACTTTATATTATTTAATCCTTGATATATAACTCTTTTGTCAATACACAAATTCTAGGTATTTGCCTTTTCCATAATTTTGTCTCTTGCCAGTGCCTTGAAATAATTCTGATGATTCTGTATTCTTTTTTCAAATAACGTGTGAGACTGGAAAAGCAATCCATCATAGTTTGATGAAACAATACCTTTCAGAGTGCTGATATGGAGCTTTGGGTGGCATTTTGTTTGCTTCAGCTGCTAGCTGTGGTTATTGTTTATTGCAAGGCAAGTACTAAGGTCAATACAAGTGCTCCTTGTGACAAATAACATCTGAATAGATGGCTTCAATTTCATACTCCGAACAGGTCCTTGCTTCAGTGTAATTTTTGAGCTCTGTATTTTGTATAGCTCTGTTACTTTGTAGTAGTAAATCATACATCAAAAGTACACAGGGACAAATGTAATGACTGTGACTTGCTTCTGGTTTCAGTCCCAGAGGACATCATTCTACCAGTAAACTTTCATTTTGTGGTACATCTTTGTCATTAGTTTCTTTTTAAGACGCTGGCATCCCTCTCTTTACATGCTGATCGGTGTGTCTTCTGCTTCTGTGAACAGCTTTGACCTGTTCCAGAAGCAGCGATATGGGCTTTATCCAGCATTCTGCCAATTCCTTAACTTTTTTTTCACTTTTTACAATACATTTAGGGATGAGCGAACTTTTGAAAAATTCGATTCGGCTAATTCGCAGAATTTTCCGACAAAATTCGTTTCGGTCCGAATTTATTCGCGACGAATCGCTATTAAAAACGGCTATTTCTGAGCTTCCTATAGCCTCAATAGGGTTGTAAACCTTTCTGCCTTGCTGTAACACGCATAGGATGCGTGCTGGGTTAGTGAAATAATACTGTAAATAATTATGACATGCAGATCAGAGGCATCGCTATTAGAATCGCAGAGCGGCACAATTGCAGAGAGTTGAGGTGGCATCACTATGAGGGGCCCCTATAGTGCCTGAAAAACACACCCTGGAGCTGGCAGCAGTAGGAGCCCAAATATTGGCTGAAAGACATCCTGGAGTTGGCAGCAGGAGCCCAAAAATTGGCTGAATGACACCCTGGAGTTGCAAGCAGCAGCAGGAGCCCAAACATAGCTTGAAAGAGACACTGGAGTTGGAAGCAGGAGCCCAAAAATTGGCTGAATGACACCCTGAAGTTGCAAGCAGCAGCCCAAACCTAGCTTGAAAGACACACTGGAATTGGCAGCAGGAGCCCAAAAATTGGCTGAATTACACCCTGGAGTTGCAAGCAGCAGCAGGTGCTCAAACATAGCTTGAAAGAGACACTGGAGTTGGCAGCAGGAGCCCAAAAATTGTCTGAATAACACCCTGGAGTTGCAAGCAGCAGCAGCAGCAGCCCAAACCTAGCTTGAAAGACACACTGGAGTTGGCAGCAGGAGCCCAAAAATTGGCTGAATGACACCCTGGAGTTGCAAGCAGCAGCAGCAGCCCAAACATAGCGTGAAAGAGACACTGGAGTTGGCAGCAGGAGCCCAAAAATTGACTGAATGACACCCTGGAGTTGCAAAGCAGCAGCAGCAGGAGCCCAAACATAGCTTGAAAGAGACACTGGAGTTGGCAGCAGGAACCCCAAAATTGGCCTAAAGACACACTGCAGTTGGCAGCAGCAGGCGGCCAAACATAGCTTGAAAGAGACACTGGAGTTGGCTGCAGGAGCCCAAAAATTGGCTGAATGACACCCTGGAGTTGCAAGCAGCAGTAGCAGCCCAAACATAGCGTGAAAGAGACACTGGAGTTGGCAGCAGGAGCCCAAAAATTGACTGAATGACACCCTGGAGTTGCAAAGCAGCAGCAGCAGGAGCCCAAACATAGCTTGAAAGAGACACTGGAGTTGGCAGCAGGAACCCCAAAATTGGCCTAAAGACACACTGCAGTTGGCAGCAGCAGGAGGCCAAACATAGCTTGAAAGAGACACTGGAGTTGGCTGCAGGAGCCCAAAAATTGGCTGAATGACACCCTGGAGTTGCAAGCAGCAGTAGCAGCAGCCCAAACATAGCTTGAAAGACACACTGGAGTTGGTAGCAGGAGCCCAAAAATTGGGCGAATGACACCCTGGAGTTGCAAGCAGCAGCAGCAGGAGCCCAAACATAGCTTGAAAGAGACACTGGAGTTGGAAGCAGGAGCCCAAGAATTGGCTGAATGACACCCTGAAGTTGCAAGCAGCAGCCCAAACCTAGCTTGAAAGACACACTGGAGTTGGCAGCAGGAGCCCAAAAATTGTCTGAATGACACCCTAGAGTTGCAAGCAGCAGCAGCCCAAACCTAGCTTGAAAAACACACTGGAATTGGCAGCAGGAGCCCAAAAATTGGCTGAATGACACCCTGGAGTTGCAAGCAGCAGCAGGTGCTCAAACATAGCTTGAAAGAGACACTGGAGTTGGCAGCAGGAGCCCAAAAATTGTCTGAATGACACCCTGGAGTTGCAAGCAGCAGCAGCAGCAGCCCAAACCTAGCTTGAAAGACACACTGGAGTTGGCAGCAGGAGCCCAAAAATTGGCTGAATGACACCCTGGAGTTGCAAGCAGCAGCCCAAATATAGCGTGAAAGAGACACTGGAGTTGGCAGCAGGAGCCCAAAAATTGACTGACACCCTGGAGTTGCAAAGCAGCAGCAGCAGGAGCCCAAACATAGCTTGAAAGAGACACTGGAGTTGGCAGCAGGAACCCCAAAATTGGCCTAAAGACACACTTTAGTTGGCAGCAGCAGGAGGCCAAACATAGCTTGAAAGATACACTGGAGTTGGAAGCAGGAGACCAAAAACTGGCTGAATGACACCCTGGAGTTGCAAGCAGCAGCAGCAGGGGCCCAAACATAGCTTGAAAGAGACACTGGAGTTGGCAGCAGCAGCTGAATGACACCCTGGAGTTGCAAGCAGCAGCAGCCCAAACCTAGATTGAAAGACACACTGGAGTTGGCAGCAGGAGCCCAAACATTGGCTGAATGACACCCTGGAGTTGCAAGCAGCAGCAGGGGCTCAAGCATAGCTTGAAAGAGACACTGGAGTTGGTAGCAGGAGCCCAAAAATTGGGCTGCTGCTGCTTGCAACTCCAGGGTGTCATTCAGCCAATTTTTGGGCTCCTGCTGCTAACTCCAGTGTCTCTTTCAAGCTATGTTTGGCCTCCTGCTGCCAACTCCAGTGTGTCTTTCAAGCTTTGTTTGGGCTCCTGCTGCTGCTTGCAACTCCAGGGTGTCATTCAGCCAATTTTTGGGCTGCTGCTGCCAACTCCCATGTCGTTTTCAAGCTATGTTTGGGCTGCCGCTGCTGCTGCTTGCAATTCCAGGGTGTCATTAAGCCAATTTTTGGGCTCCTGCTGCCAACTCCAGTGTCTCTTTCAAGCTATGTTTGGCCTCCTGCTGCTGCTGCTTGCAGCTCCAGGGTGTCATTCAGCCAAACATAGCTTGAAAGAGACACTGGAGTTGGCAGCAGGAACCCAAACATTGGCCTAAAGACACACTGCAGTTGGCAGCAGCAGGAGGCCAAACATAGCTTGAAAGAGACACTGGAGTTGGCAGCAGGAGCCCAAGAATTGGCTGAATGACACCCTGGAGTTGCAAGCAGCAGCAGCAGCCCAAGCATAGCTTGAAAGAGACACTGGAGTTGGCAGCAGGAACCCCAAAATTGACCTAAAGACACACTGCGGTTGGCAGCAGCAGGAGGCCAAACATAGCTTGAAAGAGACACTGGAGTTAGCAGCAGGAGCCCAAAAATTGGCTGAATGACACCCTGGAGTTGCAAGCAGCAGGAGGCCAAACATAGCTTGAAAGAGACACTGGAGTTGGCAGCAGGAGCCCAAAAATTGGCTGAATGACACCCTGGAGTTGCAAGCAGCAGGAGGCCAAACATAGCTTGAAAGAGACACTGGAGTTGGCAGCAGGAGCCCAAAAATTGGCTGAATGACACACTGCAGTTGCAAGCAGCAGCAACCCAAACATAGTTTGAAAGAGAGACACTGGAGTTGGCAGCAGGAGCCCAAGAATTGGCTGAATGACACCCTGGAGTTGCAAGCAGCAGCAGCAGCCCAAACATAGCTTAAAAGACACACTGGAGTTGGCAGCAGGAGCCCAAAAATTGGCTGAATGACATCCTGGAGTTGCAAGCAGCAGCAGACCAAACCTAGCTTGAAAGACACACTGGAGTTGGCAGCAGGAACCCAAAAATTCGCCTAAAGACACACTGCAGTTGGCAGCAGCAGGAGGAGGCCAACATTTGGCTGAAAGGCACACCCTGAAGTTGGCATCAGCAGGAGCCCAAAAATTGGCCTAAAGACATAAATATGTTTTGCACCATTTGGAAAGTGTAAAACGTGGCACCATGCTGAATCTAGTCGCATGCTTCAGCCACTGGTGGGTGGAAATCCTGGCTGATCCATCCCTGATTCATTTTCACAAAAGTGAGTGTCTCCACGAGTTCTCGCCGTAACTATGGCCCCCGCCGCACTAAACACCCGCTCAGATGGCACGCTACTTGCCGGGCAGGACAGCTTTTCCAGGGCAAACTCTGCTAGTTGCGGCCACAAGTCAAGTTTGGCTGCCCAGAAGTCCAGCAGATCCTGGAAGGTGTGTTGGCATGGTCATGTCAAGGTATGACATGACCTGCTGGTCCTGCTCCAGCTCTTCCTGCTGCTCATGAGTAGACTCACTATGCGGGTGTAGAAAGCTACTCATTAGAGACTGAAGACTGAGGCTGCTGCTGATGGAGCTGCTGCTGCTCCTGCCAACCCCCCAGCAGCCATGGCAGTGGAAGGTGAGCGCAGAGGTCCCCCCGAGTCAGACCTGCGAGAGTATGGACCATGGCGCAGATAGGCATCGGCCAACTGACTACGTAGAATGTCTTTGTAGTAGGTCAGTTTGTCCTCCCTCTCGGCAGGTTTAAAAAATGCCCCCATTCTGTGCCGGAAGCGAGGGTCCAATAAGGTGGAGAGCCAGAAGTTATCCCGCTGACAAATGGAAACAATTCTGAGGTCACTACGCAAGCACGTGAGCATGCTTCCTGCCATTTGCGCAAGTGACTCGGAGGGACTACCTGTCTCCATCTCCACTGCATACTGCACGGTGTGTCTGGGTCCTCTGTCTCGCCTTCCTCACAACCCTCTAGCTCCTCTGGCTGCTCCTTCTCCTGCTCCTCCTCTCCTGTCCGTTGACTAGATAAACCAGTCATTTTGCCAAGCCTAAACTGTGCACTGTGCCCCCTCCTCTTCCTCCTCCTCCTCCAGTTCAGCTCCAACGGGGTTCATGTGGCCGTAAGATGTAGACGCCATGTCTCTAGTGCCCTGACCAGCCATGGTTTCCAACATGTGCTGTAGTACATGAAGCAGTGGAATCACGTAGTTCATCCCGTAATCCTGGCGACTCACAAATAAAGTGGCGGTGATGGCTTTTCTCTTTTCTTATAGTCTGTCCAACATATGTAGGGTGGAATTTCAATGGGTGGAAACATCGTAAATCAGACTATGTTGGGGGGCTACTGTTCTGACGCTGTAGCTCAAGAAGGGTGTGCTTGGCGGTGTATGAGTGGCTGAAGTGCATGCAAAGTTTCCTTTAAGTTGTTAGGATGTCTTGCAGATGGGGGGGAAGACTATAGAAACAGCTTCACAACCAGATTGAAGACGTGAGCCATGCAGGGCGCATGGGTCAGCCTTCCTTGTCGCAGCGCAGATAAAATGTTCTTCCTATTGTCGGTAACCATGGTTCCCATTTTCAGTTTTCTTGGAGTAAGCCATGTTTGGATTTCTTGATGAATACATTTAAGCAGTTCCTCCCCTGTGTGACTCCGTTCGCCAAGACAAACCATGTGAAGCACAGCGTGACACCTCCATGCCCTGCACACATGGTAGACTGGAGAGGCACTGAGACTTGACCCTACAGTGGAGGGTGAGGAGATGGCGGAGGATGAAGAGGCCGAGTCGCACGGTGTCACAGGCACAACGGCCAGGGAGCGCGGAGGCCGAAGCGGCGTGACCTGTCCAAGTCGCTGCTGCTGCAAAGGGACCACATTCACCCAGTGGGCCGTAAACGACATGTACTGCCCCTGACCGTAGTTACAGCTCTAGACGTCGGCGCTGCCATGCACTTTGCTACACACAGACAGGCTCAAGGACTGGCCCACCTTCTGTTCAACAAAAGTGTGCAGCGCTGGTACTGCCTTCTTGGCAAAGAAATGACGGCTTGGGACTCTCCACCTCGACTCGGCACAAGCCATCAGTTCTCTGAAAGGTGCAGAGTCCACCACCTGAAAAGGGAGCGACTGCAGCACCAGCAACTTGGACAGGAGCACATTCAGCTTTTGCACCATAGGATGAGTGGCGCATACTGCTGTCTCTTGGACATGGCTTCGCTGATGGATTGCTGGCGGGACGCATGACTTGGAGGAAGAGGAGGAGGAGCAGGAGCATCAGGAGGAGCGACAGAGGATTGGTATGATGCACAGCTGCCTTCGACACCTTCGGCTGAGGTGCTGGAGCCTTGGCTGGCAGAAATTGGGAGCGGTGTGCCACTTGGTGAGGAAGCAGCCTGGACCACCTCTTCGGAGCCTCGGTTCTCCCAGGCCGCTTTATGATGACGCATCATATGTTGACGCAGGGCCGTGGTGCCAACATTATGGAAAAACTGCCACACTGCCGAGTAGCTACTTTTCCCACCAACAGCCTGCACTGATTCACTGCTACTGTCGCCAACTCCAGGAACCCCTGCTCCACTACCTCCCGATAAAGTAGCCTGCCGTGCAGCAGGTGCTCTACCCATGGCCCCGGCCCCATTTGGCTCCAGGCTTTACAATTCTGCCCCCATGCTGACTGCCAACCATGCTGCTAACACCTTGCTGCCTCAGCTGCTGACTCCGGGGCAACCTGCGCCCCTCTTCTCCTGATGATGAGGATGAAGCCCCTTCTGCACCCGGCTCCCAAGTGCGATCGGCTTCATCATCATCATCATCATCACCGAGTTGTGGCTGCACGTCACTGATGTTCTCGGTTTCCTCAAAAGTGTCTGGCGCAGGAGCTGGAACACTCGCAACAACACCCACGCCACTCTCCACATCACTATTTGTCTGCCTAGTGAAGGAAGCCACCTCCATTTCTTGGCTGGGCAGTAGCTGCTGACTGTCCTCTATCTGATCATCCTCCTCACTAAAGAGTGGAGTTGAACTCAAATCATAGGATACGTCGCTGGGGGAGGGAACAGCATAGGACAGAGGCAATGGGAGGACAGGGACTGCTCTCGGGCCATGCCAACTCAGGGTTGTGTCAGAGGAACCTACCGACCCTAGACTGGGGGTGTCAGATGTAACTTGTGATGATGTGGATGACCGCGTTAACCAATCTACCACGGGAGATGCGTTACTGGTGGAGACACGACCGCTAGCAGATACTGGCGGATCAGGTCTCTCACCGCGACTCCTGCTGCCACTCGCCCCTAATCTGCTGCGACCTCTGCCTGCTGAATCTTGGCCTCTGCCACTCCTCTTTGAACATCCTGGCACTTGTCTGCCTGACATTTTTATGTATTTGAAATGCGCAATAGGCACTTAAAAAAATGTGTTTACTTTAAAAGGCAGAAGCTAAATAAAGTGAGATACTGCTTCTCTGCACCAGATACTATGAAAATTGGCAATATGGGATACCCTGCGGGCTGGTGTTTTTACAAGACGCAAAAAAACTATTCAAAATGCAATATATTAATAAAACAGGGCCCGTAGAAGCTGCTTTAGTATAACAGGGTGAAATGTGCCGATTTGGGATACCCTGCGGCCTGGTGTTTTTACAGGACGCAAAAAGCCAATTCAAAATGCAATATATTAATAAAACAGAGCCTGTAGAAGCTGCTTTAGTATAACAGATAGGGTGAAATGTGCTGGTTTGTGATACCCTGCGGCCTGGTGCTTTTACAGGACGCAAAAAAACTATTCAAAATGCAATATATTAATAAAACAGAGCCTGTAGAAGCTGATTTAGTATAACAGGGTGAAATGTGCTGGTTTGGGATGCCCATGCGGCCTGGTGTTTTTACAGGATCCACAAAACCAATTCAAAATGCAATATGTTAATAAAACAGAGCCTGTAGAAGCTGCTTTAGTATAACGGGGTGAAATGTGCCGGGTTGGGATACCCTGCGGCCTGGTGTTTTTACAGGACACACAAAACCAATTCGAAATGCAATATATTAATAAAACAGAGCCTTTAGATGCTGCTTTAGTAGAACAGGGTGAAATGTGCCGGTTTGGGATACCCTGGGGCCTGGTGTTTTTACAGGATGCACAAAACCAATTCAAAATGCAATATATTAATAAAACAGAGCCTTTAGAAGCTGATTTAGTATAACAGATGGGGTGAAATGTGCTGAAATAGTATGCCCACGTGGGCTGGGGTTTTTACAGCATACAAAAAAAATTAAAACTAATCGAGTTATAAGAAATGCTTGTGTGTAACAGGGTTAAATATGCCACTGCCAAGATGGGATGCACAGTGGCCAGGAATATTTACAGCACAAAAAAAAGGAATTTAAAACTGATCTGGCAAATGAAGTGAAAATAAAAAAAAAAAGTTTCCCTGTCACTTTCTCTGCTGTCCCTGCCTGGATCGTTCCCGATTTTTCCCTATCTTTCCCTGGCTCTACCTGGCACTGTGTGGGTCTCTGTGGGTCTCCCTGACTCTCCCTGCCTGTCTGTAAGTCTCTCCCTGTCTGCAGCAACCTCCGTTCTGTCTGCAATGCAAGGCTGAAATGCGCACAAGCAAGATGGCCGCCGTTTATATAGCACTGTGACGTCACCGGGCTTCCTGGCTGCTGATAGGCTGCATGTGACCTTCCCATGATAACTTGCCCCAGGGGACTAGTCCGGACATGTCCATCTACCATTTTACAATGGCTGTAATTGAAATAAATGGAGTTTAAAGGAAAACTTCAATCGAATCGCGGGGAAATTCGGATTCGTTCAGAATCAAATTTTGCCTGAAATTCGGAACGAATTCGGGTTCATCCAAATCGATTCGCTCATCTCTAATTACATTTGCTATAATGTATTCTTCTGACTCGCTGTCAGGATGGAGAGGGGGTTACAATGAGTGCATTATGGTAATGGCATACCACTGTCGGCATTAGTTTTATTTTTTTTTTCATTTATCAGGTCTCTGTTTAACAGAATAGTTCACAGTTTTGTTAAAGTCTATGAGGGGCTAGGTAATTTGGTTCTTTCCATTTTTTACCCCCACTTCCCCATGAGGCTAAAAGCTGGTGTACCAAACATAGTGGAAGATATCCCCAGGACACAGAGGCCTCTTACCGTGGTGGCTCGTTAGATCTGGAGCATTTCTAGGGATACCTGAGGCACCATTAGCAAAACACCAGGCCCATGACAATAGGCATCACACTCAGTTATGGGGGGGGGGGTAGGTGCCAATAGTTAGACAGGGCTATCAACATGACATTCCCCCAAATGCCAGACAGGAGGCTTGCTGACCACCCAACGCTCTGAACTAGTATATGAATACTTGGAACCTTTTTCCATTTCACAAGTAAGGTTAAAAATAAAATGAGACACGACTCTCACCAGTCTTCTTCCAGCAGTTTATAGTACTTGTGCCAAATTAGGATCACTCATAAGAATAGGAAGGTTGTTCTATAATATGTTTGATAGCCTGAATTGGGCTACTGTCAAAATTAAGGTACTGTAGGTGGACTGGGACCTTTTAATTTATTGGATGCTTTCGACTCTTAAAGTAAAACTTCCTTTTTGCATGTTTTTGTTTTTCTATTGCTTTCCTCTTTTGGATTGTAAAAAAAAACATTTGTGTTAGGATTGCGTCTCATACCTGTGATTTCATGGTGTTTCCATAATTCTCATATTCCTGAGACTCTGTTTTGCTACAGTGGGAGTGGTTTTCATGGGCTTGAGTAAAAAACATGGACTATTCTTCCAATGTAACAGGTGAACTCTTTAGCAGCTTTGGCTAAGTCTAAGCAGCCTAATAACCTATCCAGTTGAGAACCCAGCTATTAAACCTTTTGCTACTAAAAAACAAGGCTGTAATAGTTCCAAACTGAAGTTGAATTTCAGCAGAATGGGTTAAACCGGTCATTCATGCCTTAGCCAATCAGATGATTTTCAAGCCATAGTGAGGAAGTCTATGACATGTACTAGAAATAACCACCACATTGGTGTACATAGCTAAGGTAAACACATTGTTGCTATGGAAAACTGTTTTCTTTTATAACATGGAGTTGCAAACAAATCGAAAATTGATAAATAAAAGATAAGCTTAGCACATAAAAATGGAAACTTTTAAAAATACCCATGAAAATGGAATTACCCTTTTAAGCATAACCAACTGATCAAGAAGATCTTGGTTATAAACACAAGTTGACAACTTAGTCCTATGGGAAATGCATTACTCAACATCAATGGAGATCCTCCAGGGCCAAATAAATTCTCCTGTAGGGACAGCCTTATATGCCGAGGGTAAAAATAACTTTTCTTCCTGCACATGTTTTGTAACATTTAAGTTGGTTGCCTGTAGCTTTGGTTTTGGAGGCTGGCCTTTTTCAGATGCATGTGGGACTGGGAGAATGGGTTGGCTGGCTGTCCACATCTATTGGGCATGGACTGGCTCTCTGGTACCTCCGGTTTCTGCTAGTCATAGGACCAGTTTCCCCCTGTGACGTAATGGGTGCAGCATAGGAGCGGATTTCTTAGGGACATGGTTTTCATCCAGTGTCATTTAGCTTCTGGCTATATAGGATATGGTGGAGAGGTGAGTATGCAACACAACTACGGTGGTATGCCAGAAATGCATCACCACCAAGCCTTGCTATCTGAAGACATTTACAAGTTAGCGAGTTATGGATTCTCATTTAAAGTTTATTGTACTGTGGGGCACGCAGTTCCCACCCTCCCCTATGGAGCGACCTGATTTTTCTTTATTTCAGATCTAGCTTTAACTGGAATCTTAATGAAAAGACCACAGTTCACATCACTTGGCCTGTATTCTACAATGTAACTCAGAAGTGAAAACAAATATATAGGCTTTGAGAGTCTGATGTTCTACAATGAGCCAGGGATGTTTCAGACAAATGAGTAAATGAAGAGAGCTGACCTTTAGAAGCTTTTATATTTGTACACCTAGATTTGTACAACTGGAAGAGTAAAGCTAATCTTGGTCAGCACAGAACAATATGTCTTATAGGAGGTTAGTTTTATAATGCAGCCGCCGGCTGGTAAAAGAAAATAAAAATAACCCCCCCCCCCCCCCCCCTTTCCAATTGACCAGGTCTGCCACTGTGGCTGATGTGGGGCTGATCCAGCATGCTGCAAGGAATTTAGGGATGCATGCCATGGAACTTAGTTTCCCAGGATGTTTTTCTGAGCATAGGGCCTGGAGGAAGTAGCTGTAGGGGAGAAAGATTTTTTTTTTTTGGAGATGGGTAGATTTTACAGTCCACTGAGGCTTCTTTCATTTGTTCTTTGATTTTTTGTACTACCTGGCTATAATTTAAAACAGAACCAAGTATTGGATTGCGCACTCTCGGCGCATTGTTTACCAATCTGTCTTCTGTCATCATTTATTGGGGTTGTTCAGGGTGCCTGGGAGCCTCTGGGTAAAGCCATGGCTACATTATTATTTGATTTCACATTTGATTCACAATGGGCCAGCCCATAATTGTACTGATTTTCTCATTTTGCTTTGCAGTGGAAGCTTGTTTTGCCGCTTGTTTGGATTAATATGTATTGATCCTAGTATAGCAGTTAAGCAGATCAATAGTTGACATTCAGCCTATTCTCCCAGTGTATCTGGATTTTCTGCAAGTAGAGTTGGGGATGAGCAGACATTTAAAAATGTGCTCTGCTAATGAATATGCCCCCACCTGCTTTTATTATTCATGATTCATGTTTTCTTCCATCATAGACCTTTGTATGTTAAATTAGAATTTCTAGGAAATGGCTTAGAGGTCACGTGTCATCTAAATCAAATTAGTAAAGGTGCAATGTGTATTTTTTGCAGTGTATTTACTGCATGTAATGAGCATGTAACTGCTTTTAATGAGGGCTGCAGCTCACTGGCTGTAATGAGGGCTGCCGCTCACTGGCTGTAATGAGGGCTGCCGCTCACTGGCTGTAATGAGGGCTGCCGCTCACTGGCTGTAATGAGGGCTGCCGCTCACTGGCTGTAATGAGGGCTGCCGCTCACTGGCTGTAATGAGGGCTGCCGCTCACTGGCTGTAATGAGGGCTGCCGCTCACTGGCTGTAATGAGGGCTGCCGCTCACTGGCTGTAAGGAGGGCTGCCACTCACTGGCTGTAATGAGGGCTGCCGCTCACTGGCTGTAATGAGGGCTGCCGCTCACTGGCTGTAATGAGGGCTGCCGCTCACTGGCTGTAATGAGGGCTGCCGCTCACTGGCTGTAATGAGGGCTGCCGCTCACTGGCTGTAATGAGGGCTGCCGCTCACTGGCTGTAAGGAGGGCTGCCGCTCACTGGCTGTAAGGAGGGCTGCCGCTCACTGGCTGTAAGGAGGGCTGCCGCTCACTGGCTGTAAGGAGGGCTGCCGCTCACTGGCTGTAAGGAGGGCTGCCGCTCACTGGCTGTAAGGAGGGCTGCCGCTCACTGGCTGTAAGGAGGGCTGCCGCTCACTGGCTGTAATGAGGGCTGCCGCTCACTGGCTGTAAGGAGGGCTGCCGCTCACTGGCTGTAAGGAGGGCTGCCGCTCACTGGCTGTAAAGAGGGCTGCCGCTCACTGGCTGTAAGGAGGGCTGCCGCTCACTGGCTGTAAGGAGGGCTGCCGCTCACTGGCTGTAAGGAGGGCTGCCGCTCACTGGCTGTAAGGAGGGCTGCCGCTCACTGGCTGTAAGGAGGGCTGCCGCTCACTGGCTGTAAGGAGGGCTGCCGCTCACTGGCTGTAAGGAGGGCTACCGCTCACTGGCTGTAAGGAGGGCTGCCGCTCACTGGCTGTAAGGAGGGCTGCCGCTCACTGGCTGTAAGGAGGGCTGCCGCTCACTGGCTGCAATGGCGGCTGTTGCTCACTGGCTGCAATGGCGGCTGTTGCTCACTGGCTGAAATGCCACACACTGCCTAAAATGGGGTGATTAGGAGGAGGTATTTTAGTGCACCATTTGGCTCAGAATTTTGTTTTGCTCCATAAGACATACTCAGGGTTTAGAGAAGGAAACGTATAGCTCTAAATTAGTAGCCTTTAATAAACACATCAATACAGTTACATTGACATCCATTTTTAAATTATTTTAGGGGCACAAACTTGGGCCTGTAATCTTAGTGGCAATAAGGCAGTGGCAGCTCACCTGAAGCCTGTCCCATCTGCCAAGATTGTCTCTCCTTTTAATTTCATTCCTCCAGGATTATTCCCATGGGGAATAATATAGCAGAAGGTTAGTGGGTGCCTGGATAGGGACGATTTAGTCATCATTTTAAATTTGGCAGTCCATAACCCCCAGATATTGGTAATGTATATGTAATGAATGGTATTACTTTAATTTTAACTTTCTACTACAGAATTCCTTCCAGTACTGGCTACCGAGTGATCCCTCTAAATTAAGACTTTTTTCACCAGAAGGAGCCTTAAATAACCAAACAGTGGAAGCCACACTTCCCCTTCTGCCGTGATCCAGCTCAGGAGATTACTGTGGTTCACCAAACAAAACTTTAAGGCTCTTCATGCCTCTCTGCTTGCACTGCTTTGGGCAACGCAGTCACAAGGCAAAGGAAAATGCTGTCTATTATGTTTACTGAGCGAGTTTTTTATGCAGCGTATACATGTGAACTGGCCCATTAAAAACAATGGGCAGCATTCTTCTTTGCATTGAGAGTGTTGCCCAATGCAGCACAAGAGGTGTGAATTGAGCCTTATAGTTAACAATCCAGATGAATCGCCCACTCTCTGAGACTCTGAAAGCCTGGAGAACCTGCTCCCCTTTTCTTTTTGTTTGATTATTGTGTCGTAACTAAGGTTTAAATC
The DNA here is from genome assembly GCA_027917425.1 of Gastrophryne carolinensis. Lineage (NCBI taxonomy): Eukaryota > Metazoa > Chordata > Amphibia > Anura > Microhylidae > Gastrophryne > Gastrophryne carolinensis. The sequence goes on from CM051234.1 coordinate 587,060,504, forward strand.
ACTCACCGCCTACACGGGTGGTTCAATATTTCAATACAATATATTGGCTATCCTGAACGATTGAAAAAAGTGGATAAGAGAGGCCGAATTACAAGATTACAGGCTGTTAGAGTTGAGCAGCCCACCCCTGTAAAAGTAGAATGGTGTGTTCAAAACCCAGATTATTTTTTTGTCTAATAAAAGAAAGAAACCAGCTTGCCTGGGTATTTGTTTCATGGATGTTGTATAGATAATGCAGCCGCTCCTTACATGGCTCAGGAGACTGGCATTGGAATAGAGCACATTATCCCTGTAAAAGTGGAATGGTACACTCAAAAGGCTTTCACCCCTGGATTTATTTTCTATCAGGAGAATAAAACCACATGCTTTTTTTAGTTTGGGTGTGGAACTATCTCCTTTCACTACCCAGCATGTTTACATAGATTTTGAATGTAGGGCAATTTGTTTAAATAGCTCTTTTAAGTCAAAAAAATAATATTGCTGAAAGAGAAAAAAAAAAAAAATACCATATTTTTCGCCCTATAAGACGCACCCAATTTTACTCACATATCCATCGCATCCAATGTCCCAGCATTACACATTCAGTGGGCAACACTCGAGCATCGGCCACGCCAACCCGCTGAATGGAGCCGGGTGTTTGTGCTGTGTGTGCAGGTGCCCCCGGAGAACAGGCAGCGGCTAAGACAGAGTGTAGTGTGGGCAGTGCGAGTGGCTGGGACATTGGGAGCGATGAATATGTGAGTTTCCTTTTTTCTAATTTTCTTTTGTCTATGGGGAATGGGAGGGGGGAGACTGCCGCACTGACTATAGGAATGGTGGGGGGTAAATGCCCCACTGCCCATGGGGAATGGGGGGGGGGATGCCACTCTACCTGTAATTGACGGATTCTGCACCTTGTCTGTTATTTGGTTTATGGGGGGAGGGGGGGCGGTGTTTAAGCACAACACTTGGTTCGGAATATATTTCTTATTTTCCTCCTCCAAATCCTAGGTGCGTCCTATGGGCAGGTGCGTCTTATATGACAAAAACAATACAGTCATTATAGTTGTATAGTAATTCAGTCTAAAATTGTTAGATGTCTTGAGAACCTTCCCAAAATGTTATGGGTAGCCCATAGGGTGCTCATATTTAATATTTAAAAAAAAAACTAGTCACAACACCTAAACCTAATGAGCCAAGCAGCTCTCTACCTTTTTGATTACACCCCCAGCAGTATTACATGGCTGTGCAGGTCCAGCATTGATCAGCACAGCCCATCACAGCTTTAGTAAATTTGACCCAAAGGGTTTTTGTTTTAGCCTTGTGTAAATTATATTAATGATCTCCCACATGTTCATCTTCTCTAACCCGTCAATGTAAGGTAGACACCTCGCAGCACTTAATAATTTAGTTGTCCTCCTTTTTCACTTTGTCAATCTGCATGTGTTCTTTTATATATTTAAGTTAAAAAATTGACATGATTTCTTTTCCCCACAGCTCCTCCATGCAGTGTCGGCATCTACATAATTACCAATGGTGGGGAACAAGTGATTCCATTCTCTAGTGCCGGTGACCTCTCACGGAAGGTCCATGGAGTCTTGTTTACAACTCCACAAGCCTAATCCGTTCATTTCAATGGAGGGGTCGTCCAAAAACAGGTTCAGCACACCTGGCCTCAGCACGCTCCCCTCCTTTACAATAAATGGAGTAGGAGTGTTAGGGGATGTAAGGCCATATTGATGGACGCCACTATGTCTGCTCAGCAATGGAGGATGGAATCACTTGTTCTCCCTCATTGACTTTTTTTCATGTTATTGTCTGGACTGGAACTTTAAAGGAACATTCCAGGCAAAGGGATAAATTAGCCTGTTTTCTGATATCTCTGTGCCTGATGGGCCTTCTCAGCAGCAGAGTATGACTTATCCATGCATTTTTTTGTGTGACAGTCCTCTCCAAAGTGAAAAAGAAGTCAGCAGAATGTAGCAAGTTCAGCAGGGTTTATCAGGGAACACAAAGTGCTAATGAATGATGCCGCCCCTGACAGCCAGCATGAAGCAAGCAGAATGCAGCCCTTTAACCCTCTGCTTGGAATGTGCCTTTCAGTCACAAATGCTCAAGCCATATGATGTGGTCCCTGCTGTACCAGTAATTTGTATGGGGGACATTGAGTAGTTTCTATACCGCTGAACAAGCCTAGTATCCTTTGCGTTATCACTATATATAAAAGCATTGTAAAAATCAACACAGAACAGAAAACTGATCCTAAAGGGTTACAACGCTGGATACAGAATAGAATGACCAAATTGGACCTGAATAGTCAGCTTCTGATCCTGGGGGAACACACAATTAGGATGCATAACAAAACCCCATGATCAGCCTTTTATAACTGTCGGCTTTGCTCTCTTTAGCTGCAATAATGGAGTATTTTTATACAGCTCTTACATTGAGACCGCCAGTGCAGAGTCTATTTAGTCTTGATTTGTTATGTTAATTTGTTGTATTTGTTAGTTTCACTAAAGTGCTTTAATTTGGTACATCGCCGATTGATTCCGAACAATAATTTCTAATAGCACACTTGACTGTCTACAAACGAGCTAAGAGCCAATTAAACTTGGAACAGCCTGCCCATGCCTAACTGCTGTACAGGGCTCCAATTATTATAGTGAAATACAGCCATAGTTTGCGCCTGCTTGGCTTGTAATGTAATCTTGTTCCAGCCAATCACAGGCCAAGCCGTCCCTTAGGCCTTTATGCAGCAACTGGCCTTAAAGAGAGAGTCCACTTTTGGTGGCATTTTTGAAAGTATATTTTTTTTTTGTGCCAAAAGGATGTCCTCAAAGTGCTGAGACGATTTTAGTATTTTTTTTCCTATTCGCAATCATAAAATGACGAGCCACATAACAGGGGTTCCAGGCCACATATGGCTACAAGTTGAGGACCGTTGAGCTGGATGATGGGCTCATCTGAAAAGTTTTGAGGGAACTTTTGGTGGGTTGGAAAGTAGAAAATTGTATGAGGGAAGACAATTGAGAGTGGACCTATATTCAAAATGACTTTAGGTACATTTTGACAGTTGTCACTAGGTATTATGTTTTTGGCTTCCCCCATAGTTGAAGGGACCTCCTAGTCAAATAAAACTAGAGGTTCCCTGAAGAAAGTAGCAGAGGGACATCCCAGAGAGGGATGTTCTGCTTGGCATATTGCTGGAGGGAAGCTTGGTCCCTGATGCTGGGACTCTCAGACTTCTACATTCCCACATAACATTGCAGTACTACTACACATCCTCAAGAGGAAACGCCACCTAAGAATTACATAATTAGTGCAGGCCCACTAACAGAGTTAAGTTAAAAAAATAACTGCATTTGATTGGTTCTGGCTGCCATCCCTGTCTCTGCTGTAGATGCGTCCTATATTTCACTGGAGGCAAATACCGCCCTGCTGATGGGGGAAGTTTTGCCCCTGGCCTGGTACTCAACTGCTTCCATGTTATCACGTAGTGTTGCTGTACCATGTGACCTCCTGCAAAGTTTGCGCAAAGTCAGGGCTGTGCGTCCACTCACACGTGTGAGGTCACAGCCCAGCTGCCAAATTGAGATAGTGGAAGTTGGAAAGTATAAAGGTTTGGGTTTGGGCCTTCCCTGCTAGCAGGGGCGTAACTAGAGGGGAGAAGGGGGGGCACTTGCCCTGGGTGCAGCAGGTCAAGGGGGCGCCAAAGGGGGCCTAAGAACAGGTGGGGCGCAATTTTGAATCTTTGCCCCGGGTGCCAGAAAGTCTAGCTACTCCTCTGCCTGCTGGTATTAGAGACATTAGTCTGACGCATTAATGCAAGGTATTTTTTTTTTCAGTCCTGTAACTAGCACTGGCAAATCTGCTGAACACACACAAGCTGAAGCCAAGTGGACCAATCACCAGAATTTTGACTGTCCTGGTAATTGGTCGTCTTACCTGGGATGTTGTATTGTGTGAAACCCCCAGTTGGCCCACTCAAATCACCGTTCCACCATTCTCACAGTGCATCCATGGGCTCTCATCTGATCAGCGACTTATGCTGTGCATACTTATACATGGCATAGGGAGCCCTACCCTGTGAAGTGCACGTGCTGATACGTCCAGCCAATCTGAATGGACACAGGAGCATGTCTCAGCTGTAGAGGAGATAGCCATAGCCCGTGATCACAGTGCGGGACTGGTGGACAACAGTGATTGCGGACCACGGTTGGGTGTTCACACAGTGGGGCATCCCAAATCAGGATGCCCCAGTGGCACTACTCATTAAAGACGAACCCTACCCAGGATATTGACTATAATAATGCCCTGCTGGGCATCAACACCATTGCAGCTCTATTAACATTTTCTGTCCTCCACATGACTGCCAGCAACCCCTAGGTTCACTGGCCGGCAGACCACTTGATGAGTCTAATCAGCTGCTGGGAGTCATGTAGGTGGCAAGGAATGCAGGAGATGTGATGCTAGGAGCTGGATTTTTGGCTATAGGACGGTGATGGAGTGAGAGGACCTCAAGTACCTTTTGACTTAATGGCAGTTAGGTTGAAGTGCTTTCAGATTTGTTGCAGTTATTAATACTGATAAAGCTGACCTGTGTGTACTGTAACTGAATGTATCATTGCTGGAAAGCATCCGGGGTTGGGGTTGCTCAGCCAGGGAGCAATATGGCAGACTGGATCCAGTTCCTATTTTCATTATTATTGGGCAAAGGCTTAAGTAAAACATGTACTGGGCTTGGGGATAAAAGGTTATGAGATGAAATTCCTTTCTGGGTATAGGGTCACTTTAACAAGTTAGGTTACACTGGCATAGGAGCCATTGTAACGTATCGAGCCATTGCATTAAACAAATTTTCCAAGACTACTACATCTGTTTGCAGGGCCGGATTAAGTGTGATGGAGGCCCCTGGGCACAAAATCTGGTGGAGGCCCCAAATACAGTATTTTTTTACCTTTAAAATAATCAGCCAAGTAACTGATTACCTGCCTGGCACCCGCCTACTTACTGGGACGTCAGATCGAGTCCCTTGTGCCACTCTTGTGCGGGTGAGTGCTGCTTGGGAACTCCTGCTTTGCCATTCTGGGTGGGGGTGCAGCCATCCAGCTGGTCCAGCAGAAAACAGTTCCCTGCATTGAGCTGCCAGCGGCTGTGCTTGGCGGCTTATGTGCAGTGACGGCTGCCGACTGCTCTAGACTCTCCATCCTGCCCTGTGGTGGCTTTGCCTGCATGTTTGTAAAAACAAAAAAAGGCTTGGCTAGGAGTGTGGGGGGGGGGGGGGAGGGGGGGCACTGCCACCGATAGCTTCGTTGCTGGCCCCGCGACCAGTCAGACCAAAAACTGAAAAGCCTCCTGGACTAGACCATAACCCAAAGGTTGGTGGAGACTCCCTTTACAGTGCAAGTGGTGGAGGCCTGGGGCGCATGACCCTAGCGCCCCCTCATAATCTGGCCCTGTCCGTGTGTGTGTGATTATATAATGTATATATATTGTCAGGGAACCGGGCGTCACGAGGTCCAACTACAACCAGGGACCTCCGTGCACACCGACCGCGTTCCCAAAAACCCTTTGTCCGATCCCTCTCCTATCAGGGATATCCGGCTCACAGCCTTCGGACACACCGATTCTTGGTTTAAGGCAAAGCAGACCGCTCAAATTAAATATAAGTTTTAATGCTAATAAGCACACTAGGCAGAGTTAACAAGCATTTAACTATGAAGTAATATGAACTGTTGCAGATGATACAAATATGCAATTCTGAGATGGTTACAGGATTGAGTGCATCACACAGAAAAACAATAAGCAGTTACCTTTAGTATGCAGTTTCAGGGCGCAGTGATAGGGAGCTCCCACAAGGGGGTGTGTCAAGAGCTTAGGATGATGATGGACACCCCACGGTATGCTGGCTGCATAACCCCCTCCAGTTGAGTGACGCCAGCCTGATTTTTGACCATCCTATTTATGCTGCCAGGCTCTCCATCTCCCCTCCCCATTGTGGGAGGGGATGTTACCTCCCATTTCTTAGAGTGGGATTTTGCCCTAAAACCCTTTTAGGAGCTATAACTTGGAGCAGGGGGGTCACATGGTCTTGCAAGCGGTACCAAACTATCGGGCTGGATGCCACGTTCGCTATAAGTCCTGGAATCGAGTTTCTATTTTGTCCAGAACCTTAGTTCTCCATTTACAAGCTTTTGCTGTGTTTTTATGACCGCAATTTACTATGCCCTGATGCGGTTTTGGGAGCCGGTTCTGATTCTGTAATCGGTTTGGCGCTAGGATACATGGATGCCGCGATATGATCCAAATTCTATCGGTGCCGCAAGTCTGCGGTTTTATCCTGCTTCTGACAAACTCCCCGCAGGGGGCCTACTGAGCTTCCAGACCACCTGGCAGCTTCGCAGCCCAAGGTGCGAATAAGCGATAAGGTGCAATATAATATTTGACCTATTCCTCATATATATATATATATATATATATATATATATATATATATAGCAGTCAGCAGGGTTGGTTCTACATGCTGCTAAGGTGGAGGCTTTCCGTGGCATAATCAGGGCTGTATTTAGGGTTCATGCTGCCCTAGGCACTTTTTGGGCATGCACCCCACCCCGTTGTGGCTGGCACGTCAGAGGCTGCAGATGCTGATTTCGGATGCCCCGGGGGTAGGCTAGTGCAAGACCCTGGAGTCTTTTAGACTTCAGAACTGTACCATACATCTTTTGTGCTGCTTTAAAGGGGACATCTAGTCAAAAAAGAATAGGGGCCTGCTCACTCTCAAAGCACAATTCCCTAAAAAATGGGGTTCCCCCCCTGTTTTGCTGGGCTTCGATTCAATGCTGGAAAGGAAATTATAACTTTATAACTTTATACAGTATTTATTGCCTTTTTGGAATAGAAAAAAAAAAGTGTTCTAGAAGAAAACAGGACATCTTGACAAATCATTATCAATGTCATACATTTGGTAAGATTGTCAGATGGATGAGTTCTTACACTGCAATTTCCTCCTCAGAAGATTACCGCTTGTCTACCTCCTACTGAGCTCCATCAGCTCAGCATGAACAGCAACAATGTTTGTCTAATTCTCACGCTATTGCCATTGTTATTTTTTTTATTGTCTTGAATCTGAGCATACAAAATTTTAAGCCTCCCTGGCCGGATTATAGATATAGCACCGGGGGCACGTGCTCCAGGGTCTCCACCACTTGTTCCCTGAGCCAAGATTGGGGAGGCCCCACCATGCTGTAGCACCCCTACTCTGTATATTTTTTTCAATCTCACCACCCCCTGTTCAACCTGGTATACTGGTACCAACCAGTGGTTTCTGATGCGGACTGGTGAGGCAGGTTCTGAATGAATAGTACCCATAAGCACTTTGCATTGGTAGCCCCAGGGAGCCCCCAGCACTTCCCATGCTTTTATTTAAAAGGATTACAGACAGCACAAGGGGGCATGGGGAATAATTAATGATCTGCTAACGAGTATTAATCCTTTAAGTGTCAAGCACGTAACACCTACGGGCTCGCTTGTCCGGGCCTTGAGTGCCAAGCATGCAGGTGTTACTTGCTTGAATCCCCCCCCCCCCGCTAGTTAAGAAAAAATTTAAATAAATATTCACCTGACCCCATCCAATCCCCCCTGGGGCTGTCATTGGGGATTGCCGGGGCACAGAGGAGGATTGGAGGTGTCAGTTTTTTTTTTAATTGTGTCTGTGTGTTTATTTTTACTGTTAACCCCTTGTGAACTGGTAAGGGGACCTCTGTACCAGTTCACAAGGCTGGGGGCTGGCAAGTCACCTGCGGCTAGTGGGTGACTTGCCATTATCCCCTGGAACCCCAATTACCTGCCTCCCCAAAGGCCAGAGGGGGCAGAAGAGCCGGGGCCACAGAAGCTATGTGGGCTTGTAGCTGGCAGGGCGAGGGACCACCAAAGCTGGCCCCTGCACCCTGTTCTACAAGCCCTGCATAGCTGGTCCCAGGCTGGTTATGCTGTGTAGGGGTACCCCATGTCATTTTTTTGTCTTTTAAGGGTTAAAATTCCCTAAAAAATGGGGTTCCCCCCTGGGAGGGGGGACCCTATGTCATTTTTTTAAATTAACCCCTTAAAAAAAAGGGGGGCTACCGATACTTATGTGGTACCGTTGTTATAGGAAGAAATGGAGCTTTTTTTTTTTTTGCGCAAAAATATTTAAAAAAACTGTAGAAAAAATACAAACAAGACATTTCATGTTAAAGTGGGCCAACACCCAGGATTTTGACTATCCTGGGTTTTGGTCCACTTCGGCGGGGCACCCCGATTGGGGGTGCCCCGCTGTGTGAAACCCCCCAGAAACCACAAAAAACTCACCTCTCAACGCTCCCACGTGAACGCCGCAGCCAATCCCCGCCAACGTCCAGGCGGGGATCAGGAACGTCCAAGCCGCTTCCGCCGCCGCCGCCTCCCGCGCGTCCCTCTCGGCGCGTGCGCGCCCCCGCCGGCCATTCACAGAGGGCCGGCGCGGGCGCGCGCACGTCTGGAGGGGCACGCGGGAGGCGGCGGCGGAAGCGGCGGCGGATCAGGTAAGATGTTTTTGGGGTTTCTGGGGGGTTTCACCCCGCGGGACATCCCGATCTCGGATGTCCCGCGGGGTGGGAGGTGATCGGCCAGGGAATCTTATAGATTTCCGGGCCGATCACCCCTGGGTGTTGGTCCACTTTAAAGCCTAAACTCTTCTGCAAAAAATATATCTCTAATTTTCCTGGAAATTCCTACAAAAATCATGGTTAAACATGCAAAATGGTGAAAAATGACCTGTTAACAGAGGGTGAAAAAACTTCAAGTAGGGGGGCAATTAAAAGCTTGTTTTTTCTTGTTTGCATATTGATTTTTTTAAAAAATTTGTTTTTTATTTTGCTTTTTTATAATTTTTTTTTTAAGGGAAACCCTGTGCAACCTAAGAATTCTTCAAGGGATTACATCTAAAATGATGAGCCCACTACAACAAGCTGGATACGTTTAGAAAGCTTAACATGTGCTCTTTCAGGGAATATATGGTTTATGGGGGATATTCCAAATTTAAAGGGTTGTTTTGGTAGAAAAAGTACAAGGTGCGCACTTTGTCTGCAGAGCTGAAATTTTAAAGTAGAATTACCCTTACACACATGCTTTACTTTGGGGTGTTTGACAACTCTTCCCTTGACAGTAGCTATGCATGTTGGGTATTGTTCTGTTCAGGGGATGTTGATTTTTCGGATTGGGCTTGTTTTGCATATGTTTTTTTAGGAAAATATGAGTTTGATTCTGCTTTTTTATTCTTTTTTAGTGAAGCTCTGTGCTACCAAAGAATTAATTGAGAAAATACTTCCAGAAAACTGCACCCATGTAAACAAGCCTGGTACGCCTAGAAAGCTTGAGGCATGTACTTCCAGAGAATATATAGTTTTGTGGGGCGTATTTCAAATGTAAAGGGTTGTTTTTCTTGAAAAACTGCAAGGTGCACATAGCATAGTTGTATTTTATCTGAAAATCTCCTAAAGCGCTGTTTCAGTTTGGGGGAGTCTCCTGGGCAGGAAAAAGTGTCTACCAATACATATGTGGTACCACTGTAACCGGGAGAAATTAGGATTTCACATGCAATAAGATTTTGACAAACTTTTTTTTATTTCAAAAAACACATTGTTTTTGCACTTTTATTTTTTTGCACATATTTCACCCCAAAATATTGAGAATACACCTAAAAATGACAAACAAGACATTTCATGTTAAAGCTCAGGCTCTGCTAAAAAAAAAATCCCTGGAAATCCCTTCAAAAATCACAGTTCAACATGTGGAGCTTGCCTAGAGCTTGTCCTCTATGCCTTGAAGGTGCTGGCCTGCCCTCCGGCAAGTGTCCTGTCAGAACGCGTGTTCAGCACCTCAGAGAATGTAATCACCAATTGGGGGATCCACCTATCCCTAGCCAACGTGCTTACATTCCTTAAGATAACCCGAGCGTGGCTCTCACAGGACTTGGCTGTGCCAGCACCTAAGTGCGTGGTTAAAGTGTTTGATACCTTTTCCGCCTCTTGTGCTTAAACCACCAACACAAAAGAAGGAGAGACTGCACTGGCAAAAAAAAAAAAAATGTGTGCACACAATGGAATAAGAACACAATTAGTGTGTCTCAACCAAATTTCAAAGAAAGAGAGGAGTCCCACTACTCCTCAACCTATCCCAAACAAAGCGTGGCACCACTCTCTAAGTAGTCCAAAAAGTGTAATCTTTTATTAATACATGTATCTACAATTACATACATTTAGACACATTAAAACCAATCTAAAATACATGAGACAAAAACCTGAGAGGAGGAAGGGGGAAATGATGACAAGCAGCTGCTCTCATAGGCCCAGGATTGTTGCCATATAATCAATAAATGACTGTGGGCCCTCTTTACCCTGCTGGAAACACAATTGTGCTGTGCTAATGTGTACTATACTAAAATCCTACTATGTGTACCACATATTACTTACTACAAAAAGTGCCATGTGCTAAAGTGCTATACCAAACTATACAACTAAATGCTATACCAAACTATGCAAATAAGGACCAGCCGGGTAGGACAAACAAAGACACACAATCCATCAACACAAAAAAGTCTCACATAAAGGCCATGCAGCATCCCCCCACTCGCCGCCGACGTGTTGCGTGACGTCAGCGCGTCACTTCCTCAGGGCAGAAAGGCTTGCACCCTGCCCCAGTATGCGCCCGTTAAGTACTCACCCGCCCCGTTCCCGCGCCACACGCCGCAGAAACACTGATTGCTGAATGCGCTCCCGTCGGAAGTGCGTCAGCGAACAAGGCCCGTCTGACGCGCCCCGGCCGGAAGCGCATCTGAGGTGCAGCCTGCGTTCCACCAACCCGGAAGCGCGTCTCCCAGCCAATGAGCTGGATATGCGCGCGCAACCCGAGGGGACCGCACTGCGTGGACAGCGGAACGAGCACAGGTAAGTATGAGGGCACTCTCGAGGGCCTTGCGCGAAACCATCAGCTAACACACATACAAACAAAAAAGACATCATAACACTTGTAAGCTGAATAATAAAAATACTCTGTACCATAAACTAATGAAAGTTATGTTGGATTCTCTCATGCCATAATACAGAACATATATGGATACAGATTACAGCTGGAACACCTGTAGGGGGGAGCACCTCCAAGCCCATGAACAGACTTCTAATGGACAAATAATGAGAAAATACTTTCTCCATTAGACCCCCGATGCCTGCTACTTTAGGTCTTCCGGTTTTGTGTATTTTGGAAAGCATATAAAAAGTAGCCACCACTGGAAACTCCACTGTTAAAAAATCAAATAATCTGCGATTAATAATGCCTCCAGACCAGGCTTCCTCAATTAACCTCTCATATTCACCCGTGTAAGATGCCAACGGGTTCCCAGATAATTTTTCATAATTAGAAGGATTTTGCAATTGTCTAGGGGTCTCCGTGTGGTAGTACTCCCGCGACATAACGGTATTCCCGCCCTTATCAGCCTCTTTTATTATCACGTCTGAACGTGCAAGGAGGCTAGAAATGGCAGCTATCTCTTCCTTTGACAAGTTATGGGATCACCGAGAAATTAGTAACCTCTGAATTTTGTCACTCACCACCTTAAAAAACATATGTACTGCGGGGCTAGGAGACCAGGGTGGTGTATATTTTGATGGCTTATACAGCTGCGCTATTATATTTACCTCGGGCACTTGTTCGTCCAATAGAGAGGTTAAGTCATCCACGGCTTCTCTTTCCTGCCACGTGATTTCAGCCATAGGGTGTGTGGGCGTCTCAAAATGTTTTTTTTAACAAAAGCCTTCTACAAAAAAGGTACAACTCCTTAATCGCCAGGAACTTGTCCAACTTATTATATGGTGCAAAAGTGAGACCTTTCTTCCTCAGTGAGTATAATTCCAGATAGATTAACAACATACAATTCCTGACTACAGATGTGTTCACTGGCATCTTCTTTAGGGCTCACTAGGGTCGCCTCTAGGGGCTGGGGCCCAACCTTGACCGTTTCTGTGCAGACGGACGTAATCTGCGGTGATCCCACCGCCTGGTAAAACCAGTTAAATCTGTGTCTTTTGCCCCCCCCCCCCGGCGTGTCCTCTTGCCCTGCCTTCGCCTTATAAACGAAATGTACTGCTGCCATCATCTGAGGATCTACTTAAACCACCAAGCCTGAGTTTTTCTAACATTGCAGAGCTATTAGAATCAAGCTAAGCATTTCCTTCCACCCACTACTTTACTTTCAGAGGGAATGTTGAGCTCACCTCAACTTAATAATTTCCCATTTACTTGAATGGGTTATGTAAGTAGCCTACCTGCAGCCACCATCCAATGTGTCCAGGACCAATTTGGATGCTGGGACCAGGTAAGGAGGTCTGTTTATCAAAGAGCTGGTTTCTTAGCAATCAGTTCAGACAGAGATATTTATCTCCTATTCCACTCCAGGCCGCCAGGTAATCTGTAACAAAAGGGTAACTCTCGACCAAAGGGCATAGACTGCAAGACAGAAGATTTGGTTCCTCCCGGGCCTATATATTCCTCCAACTGGACCTTCACAATCCAGTTTCATTCTTGCAGTTGGACTGAACTGTGAAGGTGTGCCTGGATTTATTTTCTTCTAATATTCGTTTTTACCAAATGTTTACTTTTAAGTAAGCAGGAGATTTAACCCGTCTTTCTTCCAGGCCCCTATATTCCACTGATCTGGTGGACCCATTATGCCACCTCAGCTAAGCTGTTTTTGCACATCAGGATGGTAGGGGTAATGCACAGTGTCTTGTGGCGCTACAGGGTGTCACTTTTGTTTTTATAAAGTTGACACTCTGGGTCTGGAGTTTTCTCCTAAAGGAATTGTCTGGTGAGCCTGCAGGGGGGACCAGGGGGATAATTTTACATAGCCATGCCCTTTGCCTTTATAGTATAACCACCATTTCCTAAGCTTCCTGGAGTGTAAAGGTGTTTGTTCCTCTTCTGTTCTTCTGTTACAAATGTATACTCGGGTCAGTTCAGTGTGTGTGTTTGTGTGTGTATTTACCCTGAAATGCACATCTCACTGTGAATTTGAACGGTTATTGGGAATCCATGCTTGTATGGAGAAGCGTCTTTGTCCCCAGATAACTCGCATTAAATTATTTTTTAGTAATATATCTTCTGGAAGTGAGCCAGTACTCACAGAATGTCTTCATTCCAGTACCCATGACTACCCTTCTTTATGTCCACTTCTTTTAGAGTGACTCAGTGGTTGCCTCCTTTTTGTTAAGTTATGCCCCTTTCAATGACCTGAATTTTTTTGGTGCCCCCTATTCTAACTCTTGCTTTCTCAGCCACCATCTTTTCTTGCCCAACACCCATCTCTCTCACCTCCTATGTGAAACAACCCCAAGGTACTAATGATGCTGTATGTCGCAAGCCTTTGGAATTTGTGGAAAGGTTTTTTGCGTTGTAGACTTAAGGGATTGGTTATTGACTAAAAGTGAGGCAAGCATGAGAGAGACGTGTCCAGTATATCAACTAAGTGATGGTGGGACAATGACTAGCTCTGTTTTGGCCTTGTTCCATTTGAGGGCACAAGATGACATTGGTGAGAAGGTATGTTAGATGATCTGGAACATGAAATAGAAAGAGAAATTTGGGTGCTAAGGGGTATATTTAAATTATGTATCCTATGTTTATATGTATAGGGTACATAAATATGCAGTTCCATTCAATATACAAAATATTGCACCATTACAAAAGCATTGAATATAGAATACACAGAACTTGGGGCTTAGAAACATTTATAAGTACTGACAAGGAATCCACACAATGTTTTATAACTGTTAGACAATTATTGTCACCAAAGGATTCCGCAGTCACCCAGAGCCTTCTGACCTTGTGTCATCCTCCCTTCACTCCCTTTTTGCCTCTTTTTAAATATTTCATTTGGTTTTTGATGTTCCACAAACCTGTATAACTACTTGATCTTTTGAAGCACATTTCTTAAGGGTAACTCCCACGTAGAACAATGCCATCTGTTTTTTTCTGACACCATAAATAATCTATTGGTTCTGCTGGTTTCAGCCATCCCAGATCTCAGCATTACAAATACATGGAGTATCTGCCCCTGGAAACAAAATCTGTATATAGTAAAATATGGTCAATACAATATACTGGTGACTATCAAGCAAAAACAAATGCAAAGAGTAGCAGCCATCACAAAAGAACCCAGAGAAAACGGTCATGAATAAATAATTATTATGGCCACAGGGGACATTATATTGCATCTCTGCAAGCAGAAATGTTTGACCGTCTGAAGCCATTTATTTTAATACTATGATTTTATATGTAGGAATCCGGCAAGTTCGGGTTCACTGAAATAAATGGGGACTCAAACTTTGAGGGGTGGCTGTGAGGAGGGGGGGGGGCTTCAGAGTGTGCAGGAGGAAGCAAACTGCTGTAAAAAAACTTACCTGAGCACTGCCTGCTGGCACTAGGAGTATCCTCACTAATGGGGAGCTGACCCTGGCCCTACAAAATTTCAGCCTTTCAACCGCACAGCAGTTCCACATGAGCTGATATACAACAGTTCACTGTGTATATTGTAGCTGTTCTCCAAAGTTTTCTCTTCCTTTCCATCCTATTCCTCCATGGTCACCTCCAAATGTAGTTGCATGGCTGCCCCAGTCCCTCAGGGATCCCAACATAAGCGAGTCTGGCAAGCCACATTGGGTGCGCTTGCTCATGCTGAGTGCACTGAGGGATGGGCGGGGGGGGGGGGCGGATTTGGAGTGTGGTAGTGGGAAAAAGAACAAAAAAGGGAGAGCACATTTTGAAGACCTGCTACAGCATCTACATCATGCTGCAGGAAATGGAAGACAGGCATATGGGACAAGCAACAGGTGAAATCCTTGCTGCCTTATTATTGCCACTGCCTAGGTTGTCCCTTTAAATGCATCTGGTATTCAGCGAGCCCCGGATGCTGGATACTCTGTTCATCCAACTGAATGGCTTGTGAACTGGACTAACTCATCACTATTCTTGACATTACATGATTTTAACATTGATCAGCTGTGCGACAACTGTAATAATGCAAAACAGAGATAAATTACACAGGCCTTACTGTTAGGCTTCTTTCCATTAAACCGTCAATTACATTTCAATCAATTCAATCAATCTCAAGTGATGATCTTTGCAACGTTTTGGATAATTGAGAAACATTAAATATTATACACAATAAACTTGATAAATTAATTTATGTATACTGCTGAATAGAATGCAAGTCTGCAAACAAGTTGGAGAAGTTCAGAGGTCAAGTCTCCAGCAAAGACCTTGTACCCAGGACATTCAGCAATGGCTAGCTGTTTCAATCATCTCAGATAATAAGTGATCCCCAGGGACCGCTAGGACTGGTTGTTGTGGAAACTGAACATATCATTGTTGCCCAGCGTACACATCCAATGCCACAATTATGACTCACAGTGACAGCAGAATTACAGCAAGTTAGTTAGCCATACTCTGCCCTACATAAATACTAGATTGATTTGTTGTCTCATTGCTTATTGCATTTAAACAGCAAATAAAAGGAGTGGCGTGACTGCAGGGGGTCGTGCCTGGCAAGGCTGTGGAGTCAGAGCTCGTTTTGGCCGAAGTCAGAGTTGTTAGAGATGTACCAACTGCATCTCCACCATAAAAAAATCACTAACTAATGTTGTATAAATAATGTAACTTTCATAGAAAATGTTGAAATGTTGTTCATAAATATATTTTATATTCTATAAATCTAAGGCCCTTAGTTACAATGCCTGTATCTTAAAGGAATTTATAGGGATTGTGCAAGCAGTTATGTCTGTTAAATCCAGGCAGCCACACAACTGGTATGGCGGGAAAGGAAGCGTCCCAGTTGCTCCAAAATGTTCGCAACCCGGAGAAAATTAGTTGCGCCATGGCATTTAGCTTTAAGTGGATGCAGGAGCATACGTAAGTGCTGCCAATGATTCCGTATCATCCATGCAGATGGCGCAAGTGCGTTTTTAGAGAGCTTTTTTCCAACTGTGCAAAGCTGTTTGTCCTCTAAGAACTGAAAGGACTTAGGCCAAAGTACGGTACAATCTAGGACAGTCACTGGGTCTTACTGGTTTCCTCCAAGCTGGCCCTCTTTTCTGGCTTTCGGGTCTTCTCCACTAAGATTGTTGTCACATTAGGCATCAAAGAAAATAGTGGTAGAGCTCCTAAAATGAACCCTGCGCGGACATGTGCTGCACATGGCCTGAGCCAGCTGAGACATATTTGTTTTAGTTTTCTAAAACTATCCATCATTTACCTAGTTCCAAATCTGAGCCAGAGGATAATGTGCAGACAGCAGCGGAGGACAAGGTGAAGGCAGTGGCGGGGACCAGCGATGATGGATTGGGGCGTGGTGGGGAGTATGGCCCTTCACCACAGATAAAGCACATTACATGTGTGACCAGTGGATACAGTGGCCAACACTACAGTTAGGAAAGATTAGAGCCCTGTCAGTGGGGTAGGCCCTGATAGTGATAGGAACTTTAATAGTAATAGTTAAATGTGGGACTTAGGTACCATTGCGTCATGAATCCGCATGATGCCAGTGTTGCCTAAGAAATAGGAGCAACTAATATTAATTAGTCTAACGTACCCCTTAAAGTAAGTAAATAGAGACTCAGCAAGGTGGCATTGGCAACATCACCTGCCCTGCCATTGGTTGAGGCTTGTTACATAGTTGGTAAAGGCAACATTTCAGAGGTTATATACGGAAGGACCCAACCCTTCTAGAGTGTTCTTAGTTCTGAGGTTCCAAGCTCAAGAGGCAAACGACTGTTAATGTAATGGAGGAGCAGAGTAACCGTGATGGAATAAGCCTGTGGATAGTAACTGGAAGCTGTAAAGACCGTTTGCTGTAACTGCTAAGGAACGTTGCCTGTACTGAGATACGCTGTTTAGATGGATGGAAGCCCTCAAAGACCCTGTTGCTTGGTGCAAGACGTGTCATGATTGGAGACCAGCGATGGCTGAATAAGTAAGTGCATCTTCACCCCACACATGCCACACCAACTTGAGTCGCCCTACCCTAGGTCCAAGAACCCTCCCCCCTCCTCAGAGCGTGTGCCATTGGCCAGGAATGCACCCGCTACTCATACGCATTAACTGCGGTGTCCATAGAACTCTATGGGGGCGTATTGCATTTGCGTTGCAGGCAAGCGCTGTATGCATTTGCGTATGTGAAAGGCCCCGTTTATTTAAATGGGTTGCGATCTTTCGCCATTTTGACATGTAGGGGTATTTTTACTCCAACAAAATGCAAATAGCCATGTCTGAAAGGGGCCATAGTGTTCTTGCACCACAATTTGGTGGAAATGCATATATGAAAGGGGCCTAATCTAATTTCCTCTTTAAATTTGCCACATCAGCAGAGATACTTTGTCTCATGTAAGCAAAACCAAGCCTAATAACCCTAAATGTAACACGTAGGTTTATTGTATTTTTCTGCCCAGTACATTATTGCACTATGCTTACTAACAGTCATCGATGTTCTGTGTTCAGTCAATACCCACCAGAATCTTCCTCCAGATTTACATAATGATTTGGTTAGTACTCCAGTCACATTTCAGCTTTTTATGCCAAGTAATCATCTATTTGCATTTCATGACCTCTAAAGAAAAAAAAAAAAAAATCCAGCAGGGCTGCCTGTTCCTAAATAATACTGAGAAGAATGTGGCTCCCGAGGCAGGTCTATGAATGCCTTTTACAGAAATCTGAAAATCGCAGCCTCTCCTGCATGTCGGATAAAGAGAATTGCACAGGGAACAATCAAAAGATCACAATGGAGATTTGCTTCTAAGAAACTCGCTCTCTACAGATGTCAGAAGACGAAAGCCAGTGAGGAGTACTAAAGATTAACTCTCTAGGCGTTCCGTGCATCGTTTTTCGCTGTAGAATGTGCAGTTAAAAACCCAAGTGAACCTTCCCTATTTGGTGGGCTTTGTGTTCTCACAGGCAAAGAAAAAAAGAGAATGGCCTTGTTTTCTTTTCTTGCCGGCAAACCCATGACATGGGCTCTACTCCAATCAGCATCCTATGCCATGCATATGAATGAACAGCATAGAAAGTTGATGAAACAATGAAAGGTAGGCAGCAATCCCTAAGGCTGCTTGCTTCTGGCTATGTGCACCCGTGCCAGCCAATCAGATAGGCCTGGCCCGGTGGTATTCCCAAGGTAAGTAAAATAGGCAAATCAGGGGTTTGCCCCCACAATGGGAGACCAGCGGTCCTAGAGACTATGGGCAAAGAGATTGGTGACTGTAATGCCTGTTTACTGTCCCCATGCATATTAATGACACACTGCAACTATATTCTTAGCAGTGTATAGTGAGCAAAATATAGTGTACCCCATGTACCCCCCCCCCCCATGCCCCATAAATAGCTAACCATTTCTTGGCTGCAGTTGCTGCATCTCATTCCAGAAATTAAAGGGCCCTTTCTAGGGGCTGGTGAGCAGGAGAATCGCCCTGGGTCATTGTGTATGGGGGAGGGGCTTTATCCCAGTCATCCTGTTTTCCACACGAAGCTAAGGAACACAGTTAACTGTGCCAGAGAGTTATTGCTCAGAAAAACTGCCCTAGTCCTGTCCTGTCACATTGACATGAGCATGCCCAACTCTCTTTGCTGCAACAGAGGGGCATGTCTGGCATGGAGGACCCATTCTCAGAAACCAATACGTGTCTTAGCAGGGAATTGGAATCAGTTGTTATGGGGGGAGGTAAGGTGTGCGTTATAAGTATACAAGAATCCCCACCTGGTAAAAAAAAAAAAAAATGCCCAGCCCTTGAACTTAGGGAGGTGGAGTAGCATGTGAGCTTACTGGTCAGCTCTGATGGCAGCACAACCCTTGGTTTTGAAGGTTCCATCCTCCACGGAGCCCTGGTGTGTGACACAGATGGCTAAGAAACCAAGTGCTGAGCTGGAAACTGCAGAGTTGGTGCTCTTCTCCCTCTACCGCACAGCAGGGGGCTGTGGGCTACATATGGGTCCCGAGCTATAGGTTAGGGGCTCCTGCCCCAGAGCATCCCAATTTGGGATGGCAATTTCCTTAACAAGCACTAGGAAGTCAGAAAACTTACTGATGCCTGAATGGTGTGCCTGATTGGTCACATGTGGACGTGGGGACCAGCTGGGTGTGACATTGGATGGTGCTGGACAAGAGACCACCCCAAGAGACTGCTACTAATAGGCATTGATGGCCGAATCAGCCACTTTACAGCCACATACTTGCATTTCATTTAGAGTGCAGGGAAAATTGTACAAAACTAGAAAAAAAATATTTGATAAGTGGGACACGTGTATGTTATCAGTTTAAAAATGTGTTCCAGTTAAAGGGTTCAAGGGGTATTAATACTTATTAAAGGGAATGTAATTGTAGGGAAATATTTCTTAGTTCTAATAAGCCCCTTCAAATTTTGCCAGTAAGGCAGGGCAGTGGGATTTTTTTCTAGCCATTGGACAGTTACTTTTATAAGAGCTTTTTATTTTAAAGTGGACCAACACCCACGGGTGATCGGCCCGGGAATCTATAAGATTCCCGGGCCGATCACCCCCCACCCCGCGGGACATCCGAGATCGGGATGTCCCGCGGGGTGAAACCCCCCCAAACACCCCAACTCACCTACCTTATCTTCGGCGGCGGCCGGCCGCCGCCGCCTCCCTCGCGCCCCTGTAGGCGTGCGCGCCTCCGCGCCGGCCGCCTGCGAATGGCCGGCGCGGGGGCGCGCGCGTCAAAAGTGACGCGAGGGAGGCGGCGGCGGCCGCCGCCGCTTAGACGTTCCAGTTCTCCCCTTGTACGTCGGCGCTGGGAGCGGGGAGAGGTGAGTTTTTCGGGGGGTTAGGGGGGGTTTCACACAGCGGGGCACCCCGATCGGGGGTGCCCCACCGAAGTGGACCAAGACCCAGGATAGTCAAAATCCTGGGTGTTGGTCCACTTTAATCCATAAGTGGCCACTACGGGAGCACTAGCCAGAACCACAAATGTAATCATGATTGATTACGTTTGAAATGAAATGAATTTAATATTCTATTAAATTCTTTAAGAGGAAGTGTTATTGGTGCTATTAAATTCAGGATTAAAATTTATGCCTGCTTTTGTAATTCAAAAAACGCCTATTTAGGCAGAGTATATTAGTAAAGCAGTTTTGTACTTTTCTAGATTCCTGGATATCGTATTCAATATGGGAATATTGATATCTGGCTTTGGCTGCTGTTATTCCAAGTGTAACCGAGGCGGTGTTTACACTTATGATAGCTGCAGGGATCCTTGAACATCTTCTTGATGACTCATCCATGGTCAACCACCTCATTAAAAATACATGCCGCTGATCCCTTTCACCCCTCTAAATAAGAGCTGTCAATAACCGGTAGGATCCGAGTGCGGCACTGCAATCCCCAGCAGACTTGTGTTTGCTTTTTCATTAAAAGTGGCCTGTCAATATGATTTAGCAATGAGTCAGATGAAAAGAGCTGCCTAGAGCTTGACTCCCAACTGGTAATCAAAATGAGATGAGGATGGTCATGTTTCCTGCATTTATTCGTTGTGACCACCAGGATGGTGAGTCGAAGAGTTTTACTTGATGAAAAGTCTGGGCAAAGGCTTAGTCCACTTGCTGCTCTCACCTTATGCTGGGTTTCAGGACCCGTGTCTTTCAATTAACAATAACATTTACATTTTCTGATAAGCCCTCCTGCTAAACTTGCTGAAATGTGCATTGATGTGTGGTGATTTGATTTATCAAAAGACCCAGTCTCGTGGTAAAAATTGCCGGAAAGCAGACCAAAACCCTTTGCCCATTCCAATCCCCTCTACCTGGCCCCCCGACCAGAGTACCTGAAGGCTTCCATTTTTCTCCAGCACAGTTTGCAAATTATCAGGCTTGTTTGCCTGTGGTAGCCACACCCACCGCAAAATTTGAGATTGCTGATTGGTTGAGCTTACATTTTCCAGGACGTAAGGATGGCCACTGGCCACATCCGCAGTTTCTGTACAGGCTGAGGTGCTGGAGCATGCAGCAGCCCAGAGATGCCTGGGACACAGCCGCAGCCTGTGGAAGCAGCGTGGAATTGTCAGCAATGTATGTATAGCTGCAACCCCTGAGGGGCTTCACACAGCGGGCATCCCAGATCAGAATGCCCCCTGGTAGAGTTCATTGATCTACCCTGGAGTCTTTTAGAATTCAGGGTTGTCCAAAGAGGGTTTTGGTCCACTTTAAATCTCTGGTTGATTTTCCCTAATCTCTCTTCCAAGTAGAAAGCCATCCATTCCTAATGACTCCTGATTGCTCTGCTCAGAGCAGAGAGCTCCTAGACACGTTTAAATGCTTCATGGCTGCTCCATGGAGATACATACTTACATAGCTTCTATACACACATACAGCATTCTTTTCTTCTACAAGCAGCTGATTTGGGTTGTGTATAACGAAGCATGACATATATCTGAGTTTGGTGCGGGCTACTGCTGACAAAGCACCCCCACATACTCATTTGTAAACAGGGCTCTCAGGGCACTGTGTAGCAAAATGGCTGCTCCCATGCAGTCCAGCAGTTCAACATCTGTAATTATATTCCACAGCATCCGTATGGGGTTAAAGTCATACTTTAGTAAAAAAAAAAAAAAAAAAATATTATACCTCATCCAGAACAGGGTCTCCAGTGCCAGGTGGGGCGCTGATCCCTTCTCATTGTTCAACATCGCTCTGTTGTTGTAGACGAGGGTGGGACATAACATTGTCACTGCAATGGAGGGAGGGCGTGCTATATTTCCTGTAACTACAGGGCGGCATCGAGTAACGAAGAGGAAGAGCGATGCGTGGCACTGACATCAGTGATCCTGTGAGTGTCTGCAGACTAGACCAGCTGCGATGGCCTGTGCTGGGAGAGTATAGTATTTTTTTAATTTTTTGACTAAACTAGGACTATGCTCGGGGGGGTGTTTATTGAATATATTGGGGAACAGGGCTTCTTTTGCCATAGTAAATGCAGAAATTATACCTCTGCATTTGGACATTTATTCACAGGCTGATTTTTCAGGGGTCAGATTTGATGATAAAGGTGGTTTAAGTCCAACATGAGAGGTGGATATTGCTGTCTAGAAACATCAATTATTCACTTTCACTTTATTCTCCAATTTGCTCTCTCGCTGTTTCCATTTGACACTCGGTCATTATAAGAAAACAATTTGGGAGGATTTCTTCCTTGGCTGTAAACCCAATTACCTTTTAAATGATTTCAGAGCTGCAGTTAAATGGCCTATAAAGCAAGGGAATGGAAATAAGGGCGAACAACTTATTCTGTAATGGTTTGGATAGCATTCTGCTAAGGCGGGGGGGAGGCAAAAATAGCCTGTGACTTATATCCCTGCGGCCACATCATTGCATAGCGTTCATCCCTGTAGGGACTGAAGATTCTAAGCCTTAGCTGCTGCGAGGTTCACCAGCTCAGCAAACTGGCAGGTTATGATGACTCTCTTATTACCGGCTATTGCATGGTTTGTGTAAAGAAAAGCTCCCAGTAGCACTGCTGCAAAAGAAAAAACAATGCTACTGCTGATGGCTTCATTGATGAAAGTCAAAAATGTACTTTTGGTAAAAGTTACTCCAACAAGGTACACGTGTTGGATAATATAAAGTGTGAGCAATTAATCTGACCACAAATACGCTCTGCAGCTGCTGCCTCAGACCCTCTATTTACATAGAAAGCCCCCTGCTGTTTGGAGTGATGTCCCACTCTTGTTCTCCTCAAAGCGGTCCTTCACTCTGAATAAGAGTCTATCTTATATGTTTCCCACACCCTGTACATACAGATTGCCCACATTAAAAATCATCCCACCTGCATCTACTGCATGTTATGAGCCTTTAAACATCCAAGATGGTGGCTCATGGGGTATCAGGCAGCCTGCAAACAGGAAGTGCCTTCTGACTGTGTCGCTCTGCATTCTGGGATTGCTGACTTTTCCTGACCCCAGCTCTGCTCTGTCTGTGCAAAGCAGAGCTATAACCTACCCCCTGTACTTTATCCCGCTCTCTTCTCCTCAGTAAGTGTGATGCTTCTGAGACAAGACAGTGGCGCCCGTATCCTAGAGTCTTGAACAGAGTTGATGCCCAGTAGGGGGAAAGAATAATAAGTGACTAAAAACTTTAAATATATTAATTTTAGGTGCTGGGGAATTGTTTAAGGGTTTGGGCTTTTCATTAAATCATGTTGAAGGTCCGGTTTAAAACGGACCAAAACCCACTTGTGAAATAAATTTAGCCAAAGCCCCTGCCTATATTCCCTATATTTAGTTGTAGAACTAGAAATATATATTTTTGATTTTCGAATTGTCCTGGAACACTGTTTTTTTTTCTGCTGTCCCTCTCTGTAATATTGCATGGGATCAGTCATTGTATAGGTGTGGCATGACATCATACCACACACAGCAGTGGCAATGAATGGAGGAGGCGGAGCTTTACAGCTAAAACAATTATCTGGGATTAGAGTGAAGCAGAAGCAGTGAAGATTGGCAAATGGTGCTCTTCATGGGGGGAGCAACTCAGGGGATGCTAGTTAAAAATGTGGGTTTTGGTCCGCTTTAACTCTTTCAGGGCAGAGGAGAAAGGGGGAGAAATCACCCAGTAGCATGGCTCAGTCAGTGAATGCTGGATCCTGTTATTTAAATGCTGTTAATTGCAAACATAGATACATTTATATTATGTAAAATGCGTCAGTTGTTGGGGGTACTTTCATCAGGGCTAAACTCCATTTTGGTCTGGACACAAACGCAAACTCACCCCCCCCCGCGCGCTAAGCCAGATTTGATGTAAAATTAAAGGGAGTCGTCTGCTGTTTGGTGCTGTCTGTCCAGTTCCACGCTGGATCTTCTCCTTTCCATCTGCTGCAATGATGGGTTGACTAAGCGGTCAGTCATGCATAGGTAAACCTGGCCCTACAGTCTAAAATTGTAACCCCCTCCATTGTTAAATCCTCAGTGGGTCACCACAATTGCCACCACCTCTCCTCATCCTCTTCCTTTCGGGGTACCGCAAGGATCAGTCCGGGGACCCTTACGATTTCTAGGCTACATCTACGGTCTTGTCCAACTCATAAACTCATTTCGCTTCCCACATGATTTCTATGATGATGACACTCAAATCTACCTCTCAAGTCCAGATCTCTCTTCCCTTCTATCTCATCGCCTGGACTGCCTAACAGCCATCCCCTCATTCATATTCTCTCGCTTTCTGTCTAATTCTGCTCCCATCTCCTATGTTTTCAAGCAGCCATGACCTTCCCAGCCAGGGCATGGGGCTCAGTCTGGATTTTTTTTCTGATAGGTTCAAAACTTTTGGTTGATCGAGCACCGTGTTTGGTCCAGCACCAGATTTTTTTTTAACTTGCATCCCCTGAATCCCCCCCCAAAAAAATTACATTTTGTCAATTTTCACTCACTCACTCACAATGCCAGTTAATGACGCCTGTTTTAGCTGTAAAGCCCAGTCTTTCCCATTCATTTCCACTGTTGTGTGTGGCAATGATGTCATTGCCACACCTACGCAATGACTTATCACCTGCCATCTTACAGAGAGGGACAGCAAAAAAAATAAGGATGATTCGAAAGCAGAAATATCTATTTATAGTTCTACACCCTAAGAAGGGGGGTAACAACAGGGGCTTTGGCCAAAAGTATGTGGTCGGCGTAAAGTGGCGTAAAGTGGTCAACAATTATATTTGTGGTTCTTCAGTGTGGTAGTTCGTATCTGTCCTGCAGTCGCGGTATCACTACAAGATGGCACTGTTGGATGGCTAATGAATTGTGACACTGCGGGTCTACCAAACTGTTGGCTATAACCTAACCACATAGGAGTACAGCTGAGCTGCCATTGGCTGAGGTGAGTAAGACTAGAGAAGGTTCTAGAAGCAGTCTAAGGGAATCTATATAAGGAGGTCATGAGGAGAGTAACCTCAGAACTAGAGAGAAGTCAGTTTAGTATTGTAGTAACAGGGAGTGAGGAAAGTACCAGCAGAGTCAACTGGTAGCAGTCAGCAGGCACTGGTGTAAGAGAGAGCAGAGGAGCCACATTCATGCCTAACAAGGGATCACTGGAAAGGTGAACCATCCCATGCTGATGGAGGAAGCTTAAGGCCTTAGTATTCTGCTATGGGATCGGGATGAGTGCCCAACACCTGTTGAAGTACACCTGGATGTAATGTTTTGCTATGGAAACTGCTAATGGAATTGTTGTGAATTAAGACTGTATGACCTGCTGTGAAGCATCAAGTGTACCTAAAGTCCTGCTAATAAAGTAAGTGCCCTTTTTATAAAGCCGGTCTCATTTGGAGTTATTGGATGCAAGCCCACATCGGAAGGTCCCCCAAGTCTGTTAACAAAAGAACCCACTCCCCACACTCCTGAGGAACTAAACCCCTCAGGGACCCGTGTTGCTACATGTATTTCACAAGTTCAGTGGGTTTTGGTCCGCTTTAAGGCCTGAAAATGGTTTCTCTTGACAGTAAATGGCAAAATGTGGCCTTCTCAACTCTAATTGTAAAAAAACTGGCCTCCTTATCTTTGTAATAAAGAGAACTAGGAATTCTTAAAAGCTAACCTATTATTATTACTATTTATGATTGTATATATGGGAAGTCTGCAAAGGATGTTGTCTTATTATATTATTTACTATTTGCAATGGCTATCCCTGTACAACACATTAATGAAAGCGATATATGATTGTTGGGTTCTACTAAGAAAAGTCAAAGAAGGTATTTTCGTCGTTGAATTCTAGTTCTCTGGAACACCTAAAACAAAAACACAACTTTTTAATAAATGATGGGTACTACTGCTCTAATTGTCTTCTTCATCTAAGCCAGACATGGTTATAGGGATGCCAAGTCTTTGTCATGCTGGATTCTCTACCCTTGTCAGGTATTAGTAATTGTCACTTCGTTGATGGTGCATGCCTGCAGGCCTTAACCGACAGCATGATTCCTTCTGCTTACCTTAACCTATAAATCAAGGTGGCAGTGCCCAGAGAGGTGGAATTGGTTTTACAAACAAGCTTTCAATCTTTACCTTAACTCTTTGTATGTTTGTGGTTTGGAGCTGTGGCTCTACAACAAAAGGCAGCTTTAATTTTAAGCTCGGTATGGCCAACTTGGTGTTTTTAAAACATATCCATATACTTGTTGAGCATTCAATTTGTTCTTATAATTGTTTAACATCTAGACTTAAAGTGGACCAAAACCCGACCACAGACTTTAGCGAGAAGTCCATGCACAGGTTCAGGGCTCAGCCGAAATCAGGTAGCTTAGTGCTGAGCAGCCAATCAACCAGCTTCTTACATTTAGAAATCACAGCCATGTGATGGTAGGCATGGCTGTGACTGGCCAGGCAGGACCCTGCCCTATAAAAGGTGCGGTTGTGCTTCACGCCAATGTCGTTTCAGAGTAGATAGGTAGAGGTTCTGCTGCTGGCTCAGGGGGCTCAGGGACAGATAGGGATATGATCAGCAGCACTAATTGTTGGTTTGAGGACACATGACTAAGGAAAGTGGACGGCATCGGAGAGTGACATCTGCCTGTTCTCATTGCACCCTGAGGATGGGCAGCTGCTGGAACACATTCTGGGCATGTTATACAGCTCATCTGTAGGCACACCTTGCATTAAACCTCCTTGGACTTTGATAAACTAGTTACTTAGGACACCTTGCATTAGACCCTTTTGGGCTTTGATAAATTAGTTACTCGTGGGCACACTTTGCATTAGAACCTTTTGGGTTTTGATAAACTTGGTACTTGTGGGTACACATTAAATTATACCCCTTTGGGCTTTGGTAAACTAGTTGGTGGAACCCCTTGCATTCTATTTACTGGGGGGTTGATAGAATTACTCACCTCGGCCCACCTGCATTGCGCTTACTGGGACAGGAAGAATATACACTGTGTCCAACAATGCAGAAAGCAGCAAATAAGGGACAGGGATGTGGTTGTTCTGCTGCAGCTGGTGGTGATGGAGCTGGTGCTGCAGGGAGAGGACCAGTGACACCCAAGTGACCTGAAATATATATATATATATATTTTTTTCTTCTGATCCATTCCAGATCCTCCTTACACTTGGGATTACTTCCTTGCCCGAAGGGTGTGACTGCAAGACGAAAAAGGCGTGGCCCCTCCCGGCCCATAAGTAGCAGCTGTCTCCTAATCAAAACCAGTTTCATTCTTGCATTTGAGGTGACTGTGAAGGTTGTTGAAGTTCTCTCTTAAGGATTGGCAGTAACCGGGGAAATGCACCCTGTCGGCATCCTGCACAGCCTTATTCCCACGGATCCCCCAGACCCATTTTGCCTCCCACAGCTCTGCTGTTCAGGGGCCATGAAGGTAAGGTGAAGCATCGGGGTCTTGGGCGCTTGCAGAGTGTATACTCTCTGGGCTGCAGGCTCTCTTTGAAGAGCACGCCAGCTGCAGGTTTTTCTCTGGTGTACCTGCTGAGGAACTATTTAAATACTATTCAACCCATAATTTTTTTTTTTTTCAATATTCGCGCTTCAGCTTTAAGGGGCGTTTTTTTGTTTTAGTGACGCCAGGTTGGGGGCGGAGCCTGGTGCGGAAGCGCGTTTGCGGCTTTCCGGTTCCTCATTGCGCTCTCTCCGGCATGACAGGAGGAGGAAAGAGCGCGCTCTCTGCCACCCAGACCTCAGCTCCGGCTTGGGAGGAGGACAGGAGGTAGGTGGCAGGGGACCCCCCTTCGCACGAGGTGTGGTATACGGCAGCTGTGGGGAGCGGCCATATGCGGGGCTCCTCCGCGGTCTCCGCTGCGGTTTCTTTCTGCCCCTGACTCGGCAGCGGTTTTTAGACCCGGCTGCTGCTTCTCACCCTACCCGGGGGGGGGGGGGGGGGCCCTTGTTCTTTAGGCACTCTAGGCGTTGCGGCGTTGGCAGGTGCACCCAAGGGGGCTCCTAAGGAATTGACCCCTGCTACACCATATTTTTACTTGGGTCTAGGTTGCATGTGTGAGAAGTGGAGGTGTGGTGCATGTGTAGTCGCAGTTCTGCGTGATTCAGCTGCTGCAGGTGTAAGTGGACGTCGATTGTACTTTTCTTTTTTGATGTTATTTAACAATTATGGTATTTTGATATTTTGTAATGAAAAAAAAAAGAAATTTTTAATAGGTTTTTTTTCCTCCTGTTTATTTTTAGACTGGGAAGAAGGATAAAAGGGGTTGTGGTTACTTCCAGTCCTCCTGAGGATTGGTATAGGTTTAGGACCTTAGGTCTTTTTTGCAAAAATTAAAAAACACCATGACGGAGGCATCGGGGGATAGTGAGTCGAGCATCCCACTTGAGCAGGGCAGGCTCTGCCCTTCATGTAAGCAAGATCCCCTGGGTGTTTTCAGTACGGTTTGTTCCGCTTGCGCCAGGAGAATTGGTTCAGACCATAAATATGGGTTCTTCTGTAGCTCAGCCTCCTCAAGTAGCCCCTAGAGAAGGGGAAGGCAGTGGAGCGCAGGCGGATATGGCACACAGGTTGGATAACCTGGAAAGACGTCCCTAAAAAGGCTCCCAATAAGAGGAGGCATTTGGAGCCTGCTTATGAGGAAGAGAATTTATTTGCCTCTTTTGGTTCTGAGGAGGAGGAAGAGATTATTGATGAACCACTCTCAGAAGGTGAGTTACGCTCCGGTGGGGAGGACAGAAATTCTATCTTATTTTCTTCTGATGAAGATCCCTTACTCTCAGACGAAACCGAGTGTTTACTTTCTTCTGTGTTCGAAACTTTAAACATTACCCCTCCTAAAATGGCAAAGAGGGGGAAGGTTGACCTGTTTAGGCCTGTGAGACAGAGGCAGGTGTTCCGGAGCAGTCGCATTTCTCCAGGATGGTGTTAAAGGAATGGGAAAGTCCTAACAAGTTGCCTGCTGTCCCTAGGATCCTAGATTCAAGGTATCCTTTTCCGGCTGATATGATAAAGTTATGGTCATTTCCACCGGAGGTGGACTCACCTGTGTCAGGCCTTTCCAATACTACTATCATGCCGTCTGCTACTAACGCTTCCTTAAGAGATCCCACAGAGAGACGAATGGATCAGCTGGCTCGGCATGCGTTTGCGATGGCAGGTTCTCTATTACGCCCTTGTTCACGATTCCCAAGGAGGATGGGTCGGTGTATCCTATCCTAGACCTAAAGGGTCTCAAGAAGTTTATCCGTGTGAAACATTTCCGTATGGAAACTTTGAGATAGCAGTAAGATCGATTCAGCCCGGAGGTCTTATGACCACAATAGACATAAGGGACGCATATCTGCACATTCCGATCTTTCCAGGCCATCAGAAATTTTTAAGGTTTGCCCTGGAAGGCCAACATTTCCAGTTTGTGGTGCTTCTATTCGGCATATCCTCGGCTCCAAGGGTGTTCACCAAGGTTTTGGCAGGTCTCATGGCCATCCTGAGGAGCCAGGGGATATGCATTATCCCATACCTGGACGATCTTTTGATCTCTGCTCTGTCCCTTCAGGAGATCAATAAGGACACGCAAACTGTATTTTCAACCCCGGCTGCGTGATCAATTATCCAAAGTCGCATATCACCACATCGCCAGTAAGGGCCTTTTTGTGAATGACTCTGGACACAGTTCAGGTCAGAGTTTTTTCTGCCAGAGCAGAATGATCGGTTGCTCCGAAGCCAGATAGAGACTTTACTGGCTTGTCAGTAGCCAACTATTCGGCTAGGGATGAGACTAGTAGGCCTGATGGTGGCCTGCTTCGAAGCAGTGCCTTTTGCCTAGTTTCACATGAGGCCTCTTCAGTTAAATCTGTTGTCAAGCTGGGATCGAGCCCTGCAATCTCTGGATCAGTCGTTTGTTCTGTATCCCTCAGCCAGACAATCTCTCCTGTGGTGGTTGGATCCTCTACACCTTTCAGTAGGCAGGTCCTTTTTAACACCTCCGTGGCAAATCGTTTCCACGGATGCCAGTCTTACAGGCTGGGAAGGGGGGTATCTGGCAGACCCAGAAGATCCAGGGGCAGTGGGGTCCGAAGGAGAACCAGTTTCCAATAAATATCAGTCTGGCTAGTGCTCCAGCATCTGACCTCCAGTTTAAAAGGGCAGGCTGTCCAGGTCCAGCCAGACAATCGGACGGCGGTAGCCTATATGAACCATCGGGGGGTACTCAGAGCAAGAGTGCCCTAAGGGAAGTAAGCCGGATTCTGGTTTGGGCAGAGGAGAATGTTCCCTGCATCTCGGCAGTTTACATCCCGGGGGTAGAGAGCCAGGAGGCAGACTCCTTGAGCAGGGGGTCGCTGCGTCGGGGGGGGGGGGGGGGGAATGGTCTCTCAGTCAGAAGATCTTTCAAGCCCTTTGTCTTCGCTGGGGTTGTCCAGAGGTGGATCTCTTTGCATCCAGACACAATCACAAACGGCCAAGGTTTATGTCTCTTTCGAGAGACCCTCTGGCCATAGCAACGGACGCTTTGACAGCCCCATGGACAAGGATCAATCTCCTGTATGCATTTCCCCCTCTCCCGCTTCTGAGCCGTGTACTAAGGAAGGTAGCTCAGGAGGGGGTACCAACCATCCTGGTGGCTCCTCGCTGGCCAAGGAGAAGATGGTTTTCAGACATAGTAAGGATGTCCATAGACCATTGGCGTCTGGATGTAGTCAAAGCCATAAGATATTACATGGCGGCTTCAGAATCCTTCTGGAAGTCGGATTTACTTTTTGTTATATCAGAAGGCACTAGGAAGGGGCTCCTACCTGCTAAATCCACTGTCAGTAAGTGGTTTAGACAGGCAGTGTTAAGAGCTTACTCGGCCAAGGGGAAGGAACCCCCTTTTCGGGTCACGGCCCATTCCACTAGGGCCATTGGTGCTTCCTGGACTTTTCAGCATCAGGCTTCGGTGGAACAGGTTTGTAAAGCTGCCACCTGGTCTTCGGTTCATACATTTACCAAATTCTACAAGGTAGATGTTAGGGCCTCAGCTGACGCTGTGGTTGGTCGAAAGATTCTTCAGGCGATAGTGAAACCCCCTACTTATCTTACCTGGTCCCACAGTGGTGATCGCTCCCCCCCAGCACTTCTATGTGTCAGCCGGGCGCCAAGTTTGTGTAAAGGCCATCTATTATTCTCTTTGAAAGTAGATCTTAGCTATAAATCTTGAATCAGTAGAATCTCTTATCTTTGTATTTTTTATATTAACTTTATTCAAAAGTGACATACGCTTTGGAAATGCAAAGTGCTGGATAACACCATATCACTATCATTCCAATTATTCCTGCACTACCAGAGAACATTTTAAATATCGTTTTTATAACCTTCATACCAGGTGCTATGGGGATGATCTGTCAATGATTCATAACGTTTTTAGGAATGAAGAACAAATCTAGTGTAGCAACTGTTGTCTTTCTGTAGCACAGTAGTTTAAATCTTTTTATTTTCCAACTTGAAATACACAAAGGTGGCACCCTGGCTATAATGGCAAATTCCCTCCAAAACCAGACTGCCACTTCTCATGCATACCAAATCACTGGGATGAAGGGAGATCTGGAGCAATCTAATCTTGTGGCAGCCACATCAGCAGTGTAAAAAGCATAAGCACCTTTCTGGGTTGCTAAAGCCAAGTAGGAGTTTTTTTTTCATTTGGGGAATATGATGAAATGTTCAACCGCTGTTAATCATAACTAGAATTGTGAATTTTAGGTTGGGTGAAGCAGCAGTAATAAATATACAATTATGAAATAATAAATGTCAAACCCAAAACACATAAAACAAAACCATATTCCAGGTTTTAGAAACCACCACTTGTAGCTCTTGAACACTAGGGGGTGCTGTGGCATCATGGCAATTAGAGCTTCACTAACTACTAACTTTTCTAGAAATGCAATGCCACTACTTTTTTTTGGCTTTTGACATTTAATTTCTAAAAGTAATTTCTCTTTTGAAGTCTAAAAAAAGAATGTAGTTTCTTTTTAGCTCTCTAAACTCTGAAGCTCAGACAAACTGTTCAGTTTATTTGCAACACATGCTGTACTTTTCCTTGGATTAAAAGAACAAGATTGAAATTCAGCTTCAGCTGTGATTGCACATATATCTCAAGACTGGAAAGAGAATACATTATCTTCCTGGAAAGAAACGAATGAATAAGTGGTCGTGCTTGTTCAAATATTTTCAGGAAGAAGACCGTTATATTGGTTGTGTTTCAGAAAAGAGAGACCCAGAGTTTGCTCTGAATTTCAGGGAAAAATCGATTCAGCATGATTCCAAATTTTCTTTTGATTTGTGCCAACCAAATTTTCCCTGAAATCTTTAAATAAAATTAGTAGAAACTCACCTGCTCCCTCGCTGTTCCGCACTGTTCCCTGGTCACTGTGCCGCAGAATCCAAAGCCCCGGCAGCTCGCTTCCCGTCTCAGGGAGGGGCTATTTGTATTGGCAAGTGAGTGGATGTCAGTTTACACTGCCGGTATAAAAGGCCCCTCCCTGCAGTGGGGAGCGAGAGGTCAGAAGGCAGAGGGTTGGTTGGCATGGGACCCCAGCAATCGACAATGGGTCAGAAGTAAATTGGGGGGAGAGGAGAGAAAATAATAAAATGTTTTACTTCTATGTGTTTTTTACATTTAACTCCTTGAAAACCTCATACCAGTTCACAGGGCAGGAGGAGCTGGCAGGTCACCCCCGCTCTATTACCTGCTTCACTAGAGCCCAGGGGGGTGCAGAAATGTTGTGGCCAATATAGGGCTGGGGTGATCCGTAGCTGTCGCCCAGGCTGGTTTTGCTTGGATAGAGTGTTCCCTACGCCATTTTTAAAAATTGCAATTACCAAAAAAGTGTGGGGTCCCCCACTCCTGGAAAGGGTGACCCTATGCAATTTGTTTTTTAATATGAAGGTTTAACACTTACAGTTTTAGTTTTTATACGGTGTGGGGTCCCCCTCTTCCGCCAATCTCTCTGGCTTGTGACATCTTGGCCCAACTGATTATCAACACTTTTTCTCAATATTTTCCCACTGACCTATGCGCACCTCCTGTTTTTTCAAACTATTGGTGCTCCAATATGCACAAGGATATTGGACATTTTCTAAATTACCTTAACCTCACTTACTGTATAGTCTTGTATTATCTACTTGACAGAGCAAGTGACAAGTCCCAGTACTAGGAAGGCTCTTAGCAAAGATTTATCATTAAGTATAGTCTGAGATTGTGGGTAGGCAGCATAAAATCCTGAGCAGAATTTAGACCCAAGGTTGTGGATGGGCATTGTAGGATTTAATAAAAATTTCAACTCTAAAGTCTGCTGTACCCTTAGCAGGGTGTATGCCTGCGGCAGACATTTGTGAATGACCGGCATGGGCACGCACACCTTTAGAGCGTAGCAGGGATAAGGCCACCGGTGTGCTCGGCTAGACTCAGCCCTCATCCAAATCTTAGCCATGTCTAGACGATTTGAACTGAGTGCAGCCAAGCGTGCTTATTGAACAAGAGGCCATGCATGCTCTGTAGGACCGAGGAAAGGTGAGTTTATTGGGTGAACTGCGGGGGTTTACTGT
This sequence comes from Gastrophryne carolinensis, assembly GCA_027917425.1. Classification (NCBI taxonomy): domain Eukaryota; kingdom Metazoa; phylum Chordata; class Amphibia; order Anura; family Microhylidae; genus Gastrophryne; species Gastrophryne carolinensis. Next base: position 587,094,050 of record CM051234.1, read on the forward strand.
TGGATTATAAGTGTGGGGCTTACATTTCTTATGGATGCCTCTGAACACTGGAGCTGGTTACGGCTGGATATAAAAAAGAGTGTATCAATATAAATTGCTGACGGATTGATTAGTATTTTAAAAGCCAATTGCACAGGCTTCTGTGGCAACTGGCACCTGCATCTTTTGGCTGTTCACACACAATTACAATTGCATTTTGGGTGACCACACAAAAGTGTGATCATACTCCTAGGCAGCAGTGCAACAACCACTATGGTGCTAGTTAAGTAGGTGGGCCATGTACTAGGGAGCTGAGTGGGTGAGAGCATGTACCAGTGCTCTGTACCATTAATTCTACAACACCATGTCTGTATTTTCCCCCAGACATAGCAGGGCTCAATTTATTCTCTTGTTACCCCTTAACAACAACATATAGATGACACTAGACATTCAAGACACATGAAATAAAATAAGTCAATAAATGATATAAAAAACATACAATAGTACACAGTAGCATGGAGCTCTAAATTGTTTCATAAAGTCTCTTAAGTGTTTCTTTATTAAATGTAAAAGTCAGAATAAATTGTGTCTTGTGCACAATCGAATCCTCCACCATTAGCACCAATGACTCAGGTCACTCACCAGAAGACAAAGATTGCCAAGCATATAATTCTGCACCTCCTTGTCTCCACAGAAAATGACTTTAGATCCACATGGACAAATGCACTTCTCCTTCAGATTGTAATCTGTTTTAGCTATACATAATAATAATCCCAAACATGAGTAGTGAAAATTAAAAAAAATTATTTGTAGCCCAAGGCGCATCCAGATGTCCCACTACCATTTGGGGCTGTTTTAAAGATCACTTGGGGACAATCAGGTATATATTGAGCCAAAACCCTATAGTCCTTTAATATATACCAATGTTTCCTAAATGCACTTTTTATCCAACCATATTGCATATTATAGCCCCTGATGAAGGCAAAATCCATTTTTTATCACTTTTTGTCTTTTTCTGATTCTTTTGGAAATAGAAGATCACATCTTTCTATATTAAGCACTGCATCTCTCTATGATCTTATTTTCTCCTTGCTAAGCCCCCTATCCAAAACTTGTGCTTCAAGGTGATCTGCTTGTGTGCTAAAAGAATAAAGTCCCGTATTATTGCAGTGTAGTCTAGTAAACTGCAACCTTGGAATGGATTACAACCAGCTGGGCTGATGACAACTCCCAGGTGGTACGAAACCATTCTGGTTCGTAGCATTGAAGTAAGTAGTAGAGACAAGAGAATCTTCCTGTTTGAAGATATTGAGATCCAAATAATGTTAAATAAACTAATGAAAACTAATCTCAGAAGAAAACTCAAATTAAATGTATTAGTGTTGATATCTTTTAATAAAGAATCAAGCGATTCACTGGATCCTCCCAAGTCATAATGACCTAATCGATGTAACAATGCCAAAAAACTAAAGATGACCAACACCCCGTGTAATTGAATGTTTGTTCCTACCATCCAACAAAAAGATTGGCCATGTTGGGAGCATATTTGGCTCCCATGGCCACACCTTAGCTCTGTAAATACGTGCCCGAAAACCAAAGATAGTTATGAAGTAAAGCAAAATTCAATTTCTAAAATAAAATTGACTTGTGCTAAGAGAAGTGATTGATCCTGAGTCAAAAAATGATGTACCACCTGGATGCTTAAATTATGCAGTATCACTGTGTACAAAGAGGTCACATCAGATTTAACCAATAAAGTGTCTTCCTTAATTTTAATGCCCTCTAAGGCCCTCAGAAGATCAGTATAGATATCTTTGAGAAAGGTATGTAAAAATGTATCAACATATTCATCCAATCTACATGTTACGTACCCTATCCCACAAACAATGGGACATCCTGGTGGTTTTTCAGTTCAGGGTCCTTATGGATTTTGGGCAGATAGTAGGAAGGAACCCTCAGAGCTAATGAAACCACAAATGCACTCTCCTTATCATTGAATATGCTCAGCTGTTTACCTTTATCTATAAATAATTTGGAGTAGTAGGGTTTCCTGCTATTTTTTTTTATAAGTAGCAGTATCTTCAAGGAGTTTCAGTTTTTTTTAAATCCTGCTTATATAAAATAACTTATCTTTTTCTCTAACAAACCATTTTTTAAAGATGGCACCCAACATGTATTTTTTAATATTGAAAAGTTCTAATTCTCAAACAGTTCTTTAATACTTCTATACTAGAATTTGAGGAATTCATAGGATTTAGTAAAGATTTATTTTCAAGTTTGTGTAAACAAAGTTTCTTTCTCCCCTTTTAGGATGCCCCACCCTCATTACTATAATTAACTGCGGTTGTAGCAGTATTGCTCAGAAAATATATTTTTAATCTTTTTGAACATCCAAATTGTCTAACTGGGTTTCTGGAGGGTTAAAATTAGCTTCCAAATCTCTTACTCTTTAACTCCTATATTTAAATATATCCATGCTAACTACCAAGCTGCAAAATATCAAAGCTACTACACACAAACTTGTTGAGATACTTGGGTGGAGAAGACTTAAGCCTATTATCTAAAGTTCTAATCTTATCCTTAGTAAGTTGAATGGAGCCAGAAATACCAGCACCTCATCTTCTTCCTCTTCATCTAAATGTTTTCAAAATGTTTTGTCCATACCTGTCCCTAGGACCAATGGGGTGTCCAGTTTTTGAAACAGACTGGGTAAATTGGATAAATGGCCCCCTTGCCATATAAAAACCTTCTGATCATAATCCCTCTGACCCATTTCCAGTTTCTTCAGTTTCCTATTTCTTTACATTTAGTTTTATTGAAACGAGAAACTTTTTTTTTTTTTATGTCCTCTTTACTAATAGTCCCATTTTTTTTTTGCTTTTGGACAAGTTGTTCTAGGAGCTTCATCCCACAAGAAGGCACTCCAATCTTCCAATGACATTTTTTAAAGGTATTTTTCTCATGAGGTCCCATAGCAAATGTACCTCCTTTGTTCAGAACCTTTTATAAAACTCTAAAATTCTGATCCAAATTGTTCACCTGGGTTTCTGGAGGGTTAAAATTACATTCCAAATCTTGCTCTTTGATTCCTATATTTAAATATATCCATACAGATAATTACCAAGCTGCAAAATATCAAAGATACTAAACACAAATTAAACCAACACTCCCAAAAAGATATTGCGCTAACATGTATCATAAATATATTCTTAAAAATATATCCTTAAAAATAAATCTTTTCTCCTTTGGGTAAACCCTGTTCTGAGAAGTCTGATTTCAATCTAAAGGAGAAGTGCATTTGTCCATGTGGATCTAAAATCATTTTCTGTGGAGACCTAAAGGAGTTGCAGATTTATATGCTGGTGAGTGGCCTGAGTGATCAGTGCTAACGGTGAAGTATTCGATTCCGCAATTTATTAGGACTTTTTAATTTAATAGGCATAAGAGATTTTATGAAACGATTTAGAGCTCCGTGCTACTGTTTACCATTTTATGTGTTGTATATCTGTTACTACAAGGTTTATTGCATGTTTGACCTATATTATGGATATATATATATTCCTAGGGCAATATCTTTTTTGGGAGTGTTGATATAAAAACAATGACAGAATAAGTTCCGAGCACAATCTTGCATGCTAGTCATACGAATATGCTGAATAAGGGAAATATGGAACTTCTTTTAAACAAGCTGGGAGTCAGTAGGGGATTTCAATGTTTAGGGCGGTGGATGAGTGACCTCATGTTCCTAGCAGATGGCTGCTCCCACAGGCACTGAAAATACTTATACCCAATAGACCATTCTATTATATGTTCAGGCTTATTTACCAACAGACAATCAAAACTAAAAGCAGAATATATTGTGACCTTGGGATCTCCAGTATACCAAAATATTAATACTTTAAATTAATATTTATGGTTTACTAATAAAGGAGCTCAAGATGGACAAAGTGACCTTGATAAGCATGGAAATGTGACAAGAAAAGTGTTTTATATTGAGAGTCTCTGGAGCAATCTCATTCCAGAATCATAAGCGTCTGACATTCAGGGAGGGATATACATTAACGGGATGTAGCTGAAATGAGGTATGACTGCTGGTTTTCTGCGTCACCCATATCTTTGATGCCAAGCTAGACCCATCATTTATGATCTGGTAATCTTGGTTGTAGCTGTCACTGTGGAGACAGGCGCAAGATCAAAGAAAAGACCAATGTACCACAACACATTTAGAATATAAAGCATGTACACAAAGGAAAATAACCTTAATAAATAAAATAAATATGCAAAATGGTGCCTAAATATAGCGCTTTAACGTTATACATTAATTGTTGCAATTTTTAGTAATCTATTTGATAGACATATGGAAATAAAATCGTATTACCAGTTGGGTCTGTCAATCACTGACTACTAACCTCAACCCTCCTTTTTTTTTCTTATGTATGGCATGACATTGTCACTAACTGCCACTAGGCATGAGCATATCTGGCAGGTACTGAAATAGTGCACTGTGGGATTGTGACACATGACACGGGCCTGTGACAAGCTGTACATGACAGGGTAGGAAGATAAATGCTTAGAACCACAAAAACTTTATTCTAATTAATTGCTCACTGCAGTGATACTTTATAAACAAAATTGATGACACATAAAAATGTCCTTAAAGATGAAGGAATGTCTACTTTGTGCTCAGAGGAGCCTAGAGCTATCATGAATCCCAGGAAAAATTACTTTACAGTAACCTTCCCTTCACACCCACCTAACCTTATATTATGCATCATATTTGGAAAATGTTGTTTTAGGAGATAATAATTATACAATAATAATATGATCAACCACAATAGGTATGCTTTAGTAGGAATCTCTTGTTGAAGCTACTTGTAGCCCATCTATCACCTGGCCAGAAGGCAAAGGGAGCACATAGATTGTGGAGAGGGGGGGTCACAGTACCATTTTATCCAAGCTCCAGGCGAGTGTTCCATGTAGATAAAGGTGGATTGACTCTGGATGGTGTGATCCTTGTAAGGGATTGTGTTCATTGAAGGGAGTCTGATGGTTTTCAGTGGCATAATGCATTACTATGTACAAGTAGCTAAAGCAGCTGTCCTGTATGGCACCCCTGGCTGGTATCCAGGAAAGAAAGCCTAGACATGAGTGTTGAGCAATACCCAGAATTTGACCCTCTCAAGTTTTTCCCCATGCCCCCAGAGCATCTTTGCTGTGTTTACTTCCTTTTGGGAAAGGGCTTTGATTGAAATGAATGGAGAGTGTGCATTGCGTCATCGCCCGTGCACATTCTCACCACATCTAAATGGCTGGGACAGGAGCATGTGCATGGTGCAGGGAATGTGGCATCTCCCCTATTCAAAACAATGTGAGCTGAATTATGTAGTCACGGCAGATGGCTGTTATTGGTGGAGAGCCTGCTCATGGGCCATTGAAGCGTGGAAAAGTGATTTTTTACGGGAGCTCTGGGGGGTTTTACAAAGCGGGGCATCCCAATTCTGAATTCCAGGCCAGCTGCTGGTGTTCGTTTTTTTTTGTGTTTTTTTATTTGCTTTAAGTGGGGGACAAGGCTGGGGCAGACCTGATGTCAGCCATTCCCTGAAGCTGCAAGGCCAGGGCTGGCACTGCTGCACAGTCCACACGAAAAAGCTAGCGGTTGGTGCAGTTTATACACCAATACATCATGGGCCATAACTGAATTTGATGCTTTTCTGGTGCTTTGGAGCCCATTTCAAATTAGGAGCCCAGCCATCACAAATAGCTTGTGGTGGGGTTTGGGTTGGGTATCTGCACCAGATTTTGTGTCTGGGTCCAGCCTGGTTGCTGTGGGGCCCTGTTCAATCTAGGGGTCAGGTCTAGCCATCACATAAAGGTTGTGGGGGTGGTGGTTGTATGGGGCCTAAAAATTACTGTTGGCAGTCCCAGTTTTAGCAACATAGGCTATATCTATGTACAAAGCAGTCTCCTAGACCAATTATGACCAGTAGATGGGCTTTAAGGTGTAATCAATATAATCAATATAACAATATAATCAATATAATTAATTTCTATGGTCCTAAACTGGACCAACACCCCTACAAGAAACAGTGCTCATATGCATCGCTCCCTCTTCAGGGCAATTCAGATTGCTGCACATAAAAATTAATTTACCTTTTTGTAACGCGGTCAATTTAACTCCCAAAGTCCTCTGGACCTGCAGGTAGCCTGCAATAAGGAAATGCTGCTGGGTTTCCTGCTGCTGTTCATTGTGGGTTTTGTCTGTTAAATCCGAGGCCAAGCCTCAGGGGTGCTTTAGGATGGCTGCAACCAGGAGAATATTGGTAAGGTGGCGTTTCAGCTTGGATACAGTGGATCGAGTGGATACAGGAGCAAATGTAAGTGCTGACAATGATTCAGTCTCAGGCATGTCGATGGGGAAAGGAAATTCTGGGGAGTTGTTTTTTCAACTGCCAAGCTCAATTACTCAGACATATTGGGACATGAAACAAGCAGGAATATTAAGGCCACACATTTATTTTCCTGTACACTCTGTTTTGTAAACTAACATCAAAACAACTGTAAAGGTATTGACCAGTAAAAGCATTTGCTTGTTAGCTTTCCTGATGCATAGTCCGTCTGTCATTACATCTTTGCTGCCTTCAGTGCCTCCCACTTGATCCTCACCACAAATCGAAGCCTCGTAGCGGTAGGCTAGAATGCAGCCCTCCACACTGTCACTCCTAGCTCAGGCCTAGCTCACTCCAATGCAAAACACAGTGTGTCTGCATCACTCAGCTCTGCCACTCCCATCACAGAGGACAGCAAAACATGAAACTTTATTTTTAATTAATTCCAAAAATAGCTTTATTTTCAAAAAGGAAAGAAATATGGCATTGACATGTGTAGCCTGTGTGTTGCACGTGGGCAATGCCTATAAGGTCATCAATTGAGTGGCCCACTCTTAGATAAATGTTGAATAGCCTTGCACAGAAGCTTGTTACAGCATCTTGCCTTATTGCCGGTCCCACGTTGCCGATTGTCTTCCTGCAGTCATGGTTTGTGAAGCCGGTAGCTGCACCTCTGGGTTATGTGGATGGGTGTGGCCTGGGTATCACTGTCTCCCATTGAAAACATTGGCCACCTCCGTACACCAGGAACTTCTGTGTATGGAAATATAGTGTTTTCAACAGGAGCTGGCCATACCCTGAAAAACGCCCACCCTCCAGCCAGAACCCAGAAGAGCAGCTCTCAGCTTTACAAACTGGGGCTGCAGGAGGATAACTGGCATTGAGAAAAGAACATCTTCTAATAACTGACAGAGATGTCTGGGCCTGGATTTTGAAACAAGGTCTATAAAAGTGGACTTTTCTTTTTAAGTCCAGTTGACTGGTTCACCTGAGGGCAGTTTTGAAGGTCTGAAGGGTTATGTGGGCATTCCAGAGGAGTGATGTGTGTGAAGTCCTGAAGATGAGTGTGGGAGGAGGTGATAAAGCTTGAGGACAGGAAAAGGTCCCGGGCAGAGTGGAGACTGCATCTAGGTTGGTTAGAATTTTACACCAAATTTAGATTCAGCTACTGGCAGCTAGGGGAGGAACTGACAGATAAGCGGCACTAGAAAGCAAGATGTGTGCCATGAATAAGCTGCATCTATATTTGCCTCCCAACCATACATCAGAAGTTCAACTGATTTCCTTGGATCACCCCAAAACATAAAGAGATGATTTGCATGACTTCCCTACTGCAAGGATAGGTGGGCAAATCTATTACTCCTCTATTACTACTGTGTTGGGCGCTGTATGAGCCTCCATCTTGGATGTTTAAGGGCTCATAACATGCAGTAGATGCAGATAGGATGATTTTTAATGTGAGCAATCTATATGTACAGGGTGTGGGAAACATATAAGATATGCTCTTATTTAGGGTAAAGCTCCGGTTTAATTGTGTGTATTATGTGCCTGTTATGTCCCTTTGCATGCCATTATATAATTAAATGATTTTTATTTACATTTAATATTGTAGTGCGGCAACATTTCTCAGAAGGGGACCTATTTAGGCTGATCTGGCGGTCCTCATTTTTTCTATATTCCTCTTCACTGTTATATTAGAGCATAGCAGAGACATGCTCAGAAAAAAAGAGATCTGTGACTGTCGGCCTAGAATAAGACTAAAGAAGCTTTTTGGAGGAGGGAAAAGGCAGGATCTGGCTCTACAACAGCTGCAGGTGTAGATGAGTTGAGATGCCCTGACATAAATCTGCCCCAGGAGGGACATCATTCTTGACAGGCAGCTTGGAAAGAATTAGCCTCGCTTCAGCTGCAGCAAAAAGAACAGCTAGAGTGGTTACAGACCCGGGAATGATGTAATAGACATGTGGAATAACACATACTTCAGAAGTGCTTTATCAGAGGGAAAGGAGAGCCACAATATGTGCACGTGTTCTGAGTTTATATTTTGGGTGTGTGTGTGTATACATAGCTGTGAACAACAAATTACAGTTTACAATGGTGATTTGTTACTATACCTCTGCCCCAAGTTTGGTTTTGTGTCAGGGCACCCAGCCTGGATACACTGGATTTATACAGGCAAGATAGGCCAATTCTTTATTTCACTTGGCTTTGATAACATATGTTTCTTTATATCTCATAATATAAATGAATCATTTAGATTGTAAGCTTGCAGGGGCAGGGCCCTCTCTCATAATGTATTTCGGCATCCATGTGTGTGTTTACTTGTCTTTTACATTTGATTCATAATATTGTGTTTTATATGCATTGTTGTCATTGTTTTAGTATCTACTTGTCTTACCCCTGTACTTGTACAACACCATGATATGCGATGGCTCTTTATAAATAAACAATATTTATAATGTTCCCTTCTTAATACCTTATAGACACTTGGCTTCAGCTTGTACCTGAATAAACTATGCACACACCTGCAGAGTTAATTTTGTCTGTTGAGTTCCAATAGCTGCATCTTCAGGGCTTTGAGGTCTTAGGCAAGAGACAGTGGCAGGCTTGGTTTTCCTATTCTTGTAGTACAGTAGCTGAACTAGGATGAACTATTTGTTTAGGTAGCCTAGTTAAGTCTCTAGGTAAGCTTGTGGTCTTCTTCCTTGTAGAATTAATACTGTAATCAGGGCGGAAATAAGTGGAGGCCCCAGGTACAGTATTTTTTTCCTTGCCAAGTTGGTTATCTGGCACCCGCCCATTTGCTGGAACGTCGGATAGAATCCGTTGTGCAGGTACGGGTGCGCAGGGCACTCCTGCTTTGCCATTCTGGGTGGGGGGGGCAGTGCAGTCGACCAGATGGTTCAGCAGAAAACGGTTCCCTGCATTGAGCTGCCAGTGGCTGTGCTTGGTGGCTTATGTGCAGTGAGCAGCCGCCGATTGCCAGCTTTGCACGCACCCATCCCTGTAGCGTTGCTGATGGCAGCCTTGCTGCTCTAGACTCTCCCTCCTGCCCTGTGGTGGCTTTGGTTGCTGGTTTGCAAAAAAAGGCTTGTCCAGGCTTCAATTTTTGCCCCACTGCCCGTCAGACCAAAGACTAGAGTCTCCTGGACCAGACCATACCCTGGTGGAGGCTCCCTTTGCAGGAAAAGTGTTGGAGGCCCCAGGGCTCGTGCCTCTTGCCCTGGGACCCTGACTGTAATACTGAAGTAAGTTTGTGGGAGGTCAGATTTGCTTTTTCCATCCGCCCTTCACTATATGTAACTTATTTAAGAAAACACTTGTTCCTTAAAGGCCTTTTTATGCCATGCCCTAAACTACATGCCCAGTGTGGCCCTATAAAACAGTTGAGTTTAAGCAACCATAGAGCTCTAGATCAGGGGTTCCAAACAAGTGGTACTAGAACCACTGGTGGTGCTTGAGGTCCTCGGTACTCGACAATGCTGCAGGCTTTTCCTGCATTTGTACCCCAACCTGATTTTCCACCATCTGCAACTCAAGCCTGATTTGCACCATACATAAAAATGCACTATTTTTTGTTTGATTCACTTTAAATGGCTGTCTTGTATGTTTTGATTACGGTTTTGGGTGACTGCCAACACTCACGCACCACCCGGGTGGTACTTGATTTAATCAGAAAATGTAAAGTGGTACTGGATGAAAAATAGTTGGGAACCCCTGCTCTAGAGCAAAATTAACCCTGCAGTGGCGCCCTAACAGTTTGCATGTTTAATACAATTTAATGGCATTCTTTTCTGCATATGCTGACTTTTATTATGCATTATTTTTTATTTTGCATTGTACATATAATATTCTAAAACATTGATTTGCCCTTAAAGCCAGTTTTAGGCAAAAACCCAATTTTCTCCTCAACCTTTTTCTTTCTCCTGTTAATGATGACCCTAGAGCAAGAGTACCCAACAAGTAGTATGTGTACTACTGGTGGGATTCGAGTTCCTATCAGATGGTACTTGGCAAGGCTGCAGACTGACCTATACCCCGACCTGATCTGCTGCCCATACTTTAAGCCCTGATTTGCCCCAAAAGGAGGTGAAAACTAATTGTGTGTATTTTATCTGTTTTAGGTGGTGATTTTGTGTATTACTAGGGTTTTAGGTGACTAACCACTCATGTGGTACTTGTTGTACTTGTACTAATTAGAAAAAAAAAAACGCGGTACTTGATGGGGAAAAAGTTTGTTACCCCTGCTCTGAAGTGTGTTGTGGTTTGGTTTTATGGTTTTTAGAATAAATTACAGGTAGTTACTGTGCAGAACGGATTCCTTGTGGAGTCATGAGTAATGTTTGTATATACAATTAAGATTGTGAGTTTCTGGAGTTCACTGGAACTGCTGCTTTGGCTTATTAAATCTTAGTCATGGCTGCAGGAAATATATAGTATGAGACTTTCTAATAGACCCCTGTCAAATGACACAACTGCACATCATTGCCCACACATACGAACTGAAAGCTTAGTCACCCTTGACTGTGTGTGAATGACTAGATCGATATTCCGCTAAGAAGCTTGCACTTTCAATAAGGCCATTAAAGAAAGCTTTCTGGGTCACGCATTCCATTTGATCAAACATAATAGGTTATGTGAATTCTGATGTCCTGCCTTTTGGAATGTAATATTGAAAATTAAGTGCAATTGGCACTGCAACCGGTGGTTCCATCCTATGTCTACAGGTGTGTGGATAATGGTAAGGGGGCCTATACACCATTGCTTTCTCTGCTTGAATTCATAATAAACCTTGTTTATATATTTAATAGAAGTTGTCTACAATTTTGACTCTGTCATACGTCAGGCCCTTTGAGAATAGAGAAAAGTTTTAGTGCACAAGGAGTGCAGAGACCTATGAAATCTAATTGAAAAATAATGAAAATCAGCTAAAGTGATTTATTAATCTGAAACACTGTGGGTCCAACATTCTGGGTTGCTTCATGACCTTTTGTTCTATAAAAAGTGATCAATGTAGAAATGACGGCTAGATGCAAAAATCAATTTTACTTCAACGGTAGATGCTCGTCTTCAAAACAAGAAGAGCATGTTTCATAAACAGTTAATAAAAAAGTTTCCCTGATCATTGAAACAAACTTATGCTAAATTTGGGGATTTCCCCCAGCCCCACAGTGAGGGGATACCAATTACTCACTGGTCTTCCTCCAGATGGGACTGGATACCGGTCAGGATCACCTACCCAGGGCAAAAGGGCCAGAGTTCTGCTGATGCACATGCAGCAACCCTTGATTCCCCACCTCCGGAAATGGGATGCCCCGTTGTGATAAGCCACCCAACGCTGCTGGGTGGTCTTCCTCCTATGGCGCATACGTGGGCTCTTGTCCAATGAGTTGTGACTATAGGGTTGATCCATGGCCATGCACCAAAAACCATGTGCAAGTGCTTCTGCATGCAGAAACTTGCGATTTGGCGCCCTATTCATGGCACGCTAGAATCATGCATGCATGCTTGCATCACACAAAAACCTACAGTGTTTCCCAATGTTTGGCCCTAGATGTTCTCTATACCCCTCCCTCACTGCTTTGTATGTTTAGTGTCTTGGTGCTTAATATTTGAGCTATTAATGTATTGTTTCATTTTATTTATTAAAAAAAGAAAAAAAACAAAAAAACATTGGTGGTCAAATGTTTTTTTTTGTTATTTGTAGCTTAAAACCATATTCGTCAACTTTTCAAACTACCAAATAGTTTTTCTTTACAAAACAAAAAAATAAAATAAATAATAAAAAATGGTTAAAAATACTGAAAAATAACATGCAGGTGACGCCTTAATTCTTAAAAAACATGCTGGTTATTGCTGGCATGTGTTTTAGAAATATAATAATCATGCTCAGCTTTTTGAAAGTGGAAAATGCTGCATAAAAAAGACATTTGCGCACAATTTTCAGCCCTAAAAACATTCAATGTGATGGGGCCCTAGTGCCAACATTAAATGGGGAAAACTGAATAAATACAATTAAAAAATAAAAGGCTGTTTTTTCATTAGATAGCAGACTTCAGTGTAGGAGAGTGCTACCCCATCTTGCCTATAGCAGACTGTGTGGCAGAACAACCCCCATCATCCCTATAGGAGACTGTGTGGCAGAAAAACCCTCATCATTCCTAATAGCAAACTGTGTTGCAGAACAACCCCCACCATCCCTATAGCAGGCTGTGTTGCAGAACAAGCCCCATCACCCCTATAGAAGACTATGTGGCAGAACAACCATAGCCCCCATCATATACCATAGCAGATTGTGGTAGAGCCCTCCATCATCTCCCATAGCAGACTGTGATAGAGGCCCCCCATCATCTTCCACAGAAGACTGTGACAGAGTCCTCCATCATCTTCTAAGGCAGAATGTGACACAGCCCCCCATGTTCCATAGCAGATTGCGACAAAGCCCCCCCATCTTCCATAGCAGGCATCTTTGTGTGCATCTGTCTGCTTGCTGGCTGGAAGCTCTTATCCAAGCTTGTGGCCATCCCCCATCACAGCCTGGCCCTGGCTATACCCCTTCCTGATTGGTTGGGGGGGCAGGGCGCTGGTGAAGCAAGATGGTCTACTGGCCGACCTGATTAACTGCAGAGAGGGTAGTAGCTGGTTGATCAACTGCTTCTGGACATAAGCCCATTAACCAGCTTTTCTGAACACAGACTTCTGACTGAAGTCCATTTTCAGGTTTGAGAACCCGAACTTGCGGTTCGGGTTCGCCCATCACTAATTTCCATTATTCATAAGTTTAATATTATTTTGTTAATAATTGTTAAACTTAATTTATTATAATGGCTGCCTCTCATGAAAAAGAACCTTTCAGATCAGAGTGTACATACTGTCTTTATTTAGAAAGTGCGTAGGAAATATTGCCAGCATGAAGCATATATTTCCGGGATGTTTCTATACAGCACAGGCAATGACTGTTCTATAACACCCCAAGGTATCATTCAGCTCAGGATGATGAGTGACATCCTGTTCCACTCAGCATTTCTTAATTGTGTGCATTACCTCCTTTATATTTCACGAATGTTTGTAGTCTTCTTTTTAATCATGTTTTTAAATACTAATTGAAAATGCTTTACTTAAGGCAGATACATGCTGTATGATTTAATCAGCTGGTTAATTCACTAGGCCTTGTCTGACATTTTTTAGCGAGAATAAAATGACATTTTTCACTTTGGATTACTAAAAAAAAGTGTTAATTGATTTTGATTATGTTAGCCAGTTAAATATATACCTTTAATTGTTGCATGCTCACTGGCTCCAATATAACCGAGAAACTTTAGCAACAGAAGGACACATTGGTGAGGGCAGGATTTGTATACCTCTCAGGCAAAACACAATAAAAACACATACTTGTCATTTGTCCCTTACAGAGCTTTCATCATAGTCCAGTAGCATAAAATGTACTGGATCTCGATCTAACGTTGATTATTCTATAGTACATTTAAAATAAATATACAATACTAACCTTGGCTGCAATATGAATCGTCTTCTCCAATGAAAGCCCTGTGCTGCTGTTACTATGGCAGCAGCCCCGGTACTATTAGGACCTTGGGAGAGCTGAGCTACCTGCTATGGAGCATATCAAGGATATTCTCAGTGTGCCACACACCCCGCTTCACCTTTAAATTCTTCACGATTGGGTTACTCACCGCCAGGTGACGCTGTTGCAGAGAGGATGTCTTGTAACGAGCCCCCTTCCGGCCTATATATACCTGGTACCTCCCATTTAACACCAGTGTTTTTCTCTCTGCATGACGACAAGACAGAAGAATGAAGTCTCCTGCTTGCAGGTAGCCGGGGTCTTACCCCGGCACCCCCTTTTTGGTCTATTTCTGCCCAGTTTCATTGTTTGTTACCTATATGGTTAAATAGAAGCCACCCAGCCCAGGCTGCTCACTGGGCAATTGGTAGATGGCACTATAGGTGCCTAGGAGCTTATCTCCTCCGCTCGACCCCCTGTTTTGGGGGCAATGCGGCTATCCGGCATGGTGATCCGGATTTGGGATGCCCCTGTCCCGAGGTGCCCCTTGCTCTCCCGTTACGGTCCCTTCTCCCTTCACTATGGGGGGGGGGTGGAGGGATGTGTGTATGCATGTATGTTTTTACTTATTTAACCTTGTTATGTTCAGGTCTGCACCGCAAGCAAGGGTGCACATGGCCTGAATGATTATTTCTTTTTACATGGCACGCTGATTGTCCTCTGTTTTCCTTACTGGCAGTTCCGCCATTGGGCGAGCTGCTGCTGGCCTGGTCGGCCAGAGTTTGGTTCAGCTTTAAGGCGGCCGGGGCAGGCCGCGCTGTGGCAGGCATGCCTGATGCTGCCTGCGTCCTTTTCCTCTCCCCCTCCTCCCCCCCTCTCCCTTTTTCCTCTTTTGAATTGGGTTGGCACCGCCGTTCGGCGGGCCACGCTGTCAGCGCTGTTTTGCGCATGGCTGCCTAGCAAAGCTTCCTCCCCACCCTCCCTCCTCTGTCTACTGAGGGCGTCGGGCGCCCTCTTGTTTTGCGGCACCGCCGTCTGGCGGGCCACACTGTTTGAATCTGGAGGGGGGCGGGGCTCGGATGACGTCAGAGGGGGGAGTGTGAGAGGGGGGCGTGGCTGGAGCGGCGGCATCATACAATGGCCCCAGCCGCACTTCCTTCCTTCCTTCCTCTCATTAGAGTTCAGGTGCGGGGCACTCAGCCGCACAAGTTTTTTTTTTTTATCTCTGCTGCTACCGCTGCTACTGCTGCTGTTCGGGTGCCTTGGTGATTCAGCCTTGCTTGGGCAGGTAAGCGGCCTCACCTCGTGTGGGGCCGTCTATTGTTTTATTATGATTGATTTATAAAAAAAATAAAAAAAAAAAAAAAAAGGAAAAACAAAGGACAAGAGTTTTTTGCTGGTTAAAATTCTTTGGCTTCTTTTAAGCACTCTGGTGCGTTTTTTATTATGTGTTATATTGTTGCATGAATGTTATACTACATGCTGCCATTTGTTTTCTGGGGATCTTACTGTTGTTTTTTTTCCCCACAGATCCTGGGATTCCTTCAATGCAGTGGCTTCCCAGTTCTATTATACCTGGCTAGTATTATTACTCTAAATTGGGACATATTTATATATTTATATATATATATATATATATATATTGGAAAATCCAGGTTGTGTGGGGGCTGCGGGACTCTGCTCCCAGGCAATGTTATATTGTGCATTCCTTGTGCAAAGCAGAATATTGCGCGTCAGTCCGTCGCTCCGGCTGCTGGCTCCTCGCAACTTCCATAATCTCCTACCCCTCCCTCCCTGTTCCGGACCCCGTGTGACATTGTCAAAGGTGGGGATTCGCAATCCGAGGTGTCTGCACGATTGTCCAACCTCGAGAAGATAGTTTCCATTAATGCAGGGTTGAAGGCCACTGCGAAACGGAAACACCTTTTTTCCTGTGCCTCCGGCTTCACAGGATGAGGTATGTGAGCCTGTGGATTGGTCCGATTACTCCCTGGACGAGGAGGGGGAATTCCTGGTGGAATCAGATGAGCCTGCAGATCAGCTTGAGGTTGATGCTATTGGCGATCTGGCTGCGGGGGTTTCCCTTGACACCCCCTCCATTCTGGCTCAAATGTTTGAAATTTTGAATTTAGATCCGACTGAGGCTGTCACCCTGCCAAAGGGTGAGTTGTTTAATGTACCTCAGCCGCGTTTGGTATTTCCCAGACAACAACACTTTGAGAGGGTTGTGCTTAAGGAATGGGAACATCCCACGCGGTTAACTGGAATTCCTTCCAGTTGGGATAAACGTTATCCTTTTCCGCCAGAATTGGTGAAGCTTTGGTCGGTTCCCCCTGACGTCGATACCCCTGTGCTAGGGCTCTCTAGCACGGCTATGGTGCAGTCTTCTGAGACCACTGCCCTTAAGGATGGTGAGGATCGTCTGATTGACCAGTATGCTCGCCATGGTTTTATTAGTGCCGGATCGACGATGCGGCCGGTGTGTGCCTCGGCGCTTCTTCTATTGGCGGTCAGGTCTGTTATTCAGCATCTATGCGTGGATCTTGATCCCGCTTGTAATGAGTTTACTGCTCTTAAGCAGTGTGAGTCTTTTATTTCCTATGTTCTGACCGCTCAGGACGATGCGCTGGCTATGAGTAGCAGGACAGCGGCAATGCTGGTGGCTATTCATCGGTCAGTATGGCTGCGCCAGTGGTCGGCGGACTCAGTTTCTAAAAGGGTGCTCACAGCACTTCCCTTTTTGGGCTTGCGACTGTTTGGTGATAAAATTGATTCAGTTGCAAAAGGTGGTAAAATGCCTCAACGCAAGAGGCCTCGTCGTCCCTTTCAGGGGGCAAGTACTGTTAGGCCTTCCTTTCGGGGATTCAGAGCGAGTAGGGGGGCTTCCTTTCCCGCTACCAGAGGTGCAGGTTGGACCCGGGGGAGGGGCCGTGGCCGTCCCACTCAGTCCTGGGGCACCAAGCCCAAGCCTGCTGGTAAGTCCGCTCAGCAATGAGGGGCTGCCCTCACCCGTGCGGGTGGGGGGATGATTGCGACACTTCTCCCAGGTTTGGGACCAGGAGGTTCCGGACAGATGGATCCGGGAGGTGGTGTCGTCCGGTTACAAACTGGAATTCGGGTCT
This sequence comes from Gastrophryne carolinensis, assembly GCA_027917425.1. Classification (NCBI taxonomy): domain Eukaryota; kingdom Metazoa; phylum Chordata; class Amphibia; order Anura; family Microhylidae; genus Gastrophryne; species Gastrophryne carolinensis. Next base: position 587,111,059 of record CM051234.1, read on the forward strand.
CGCCCTCCTTCACGGTTCTTTTGGTCTCGGGTGCCCATCGATCCTTTGGCCGCACAGGGGCTCCTGGCGTCGGTAAAGAATCTGTTAGAAATGGCGGTCATCTGGCCGGTACCGCGCTTAGAGATGGGCCTCGGTTTCTACTCCAATCCTTTCGCAGTCCCCAAAAAGGACGGGTCGGTTCGTCCCGTCCTGGACCTGAAATTACTCAACAAGTTCATCCGTATTCGGAAGTTTTGCATGGAAACTTTGCGTACGGCCGTCGGTTCCTTTCGGCAGGGGGACTTCATGACGTCCATAGACGTCAAGGATGCTTATCTTCATGTTCCCATCTGCCAGGCTCATCAACGTTTTCTTCAATTCGTGATGAAAGATCAGCATTTTCAATTCGTGGCACTTCCGTTTGGCCTTACCTCGGCTCCAAGAGTGTTCACCAAGGTGCTGGCAGGGGTGATGGCCATTTTCAGATCTTGGGGCATTCATGTCATACCTTATTTGGACGACCTTCTCATCATGGCTCCGTCACTCGATCAATCGGAAACAGACACCAGGTTGGTGGTCTCCACGCTGGAAAGCTTTGGTTGGGTGATCAACTTCCCCAAGTCCTCCCTCGCTCCGGCCAGGGTGGTGTCCTTTCTGGGGATGCAGTTGGACTCTCATCAGCACAGAGTGTTTCTCCCCCAGTCCAAAATTCATCTGATTCAGGAGTTGGCTCGGGTCCTACTTTCCAATCCTCGGCCGTCCATCCATCTGGGGATGAGGCTGGTAGGGTTGATGGTTGCCTCCTTCGAGGCAGTTCCTTTTGCTCAGTTTCACACGAGGACGCTTCAGCTTTATCTGTTGGCATCCTGGAACCGGCAGCCTCGGTCGCTGGATCAGCCCTTCCAGTTGTCCTCCCGGGTCCGGCAGTTCCTCCAGTGGTGGTTGGTCTCGGCCAATCTCGTGAAGGGCAGGTCTTTCCTGACCCCTCTTTGGGAAATTGTCACCACGGACGCCAGTCTTTCGGGATGGGGCAGATTCTGGAAGGAGCTTCAGTTCCAGGGGGGGTGGGGACCTCAAGAGGCCCACTTACCCATCAATGTGCTGGAACTAAGAGCCATCCGTCGGGTTCTTGTTCTCCTGACTCAACACGTTCTGGGCCTTCCGGTCCAAGTGCGTTCAGACAATCGAACAGCGGTTGCTTACATCAATCATCAGGGAGGGACTCGCAGTTTGGGTGCTCTCAGAGGGGTGTCCCTGATCCTGCCCTGGGCGGAGGCCCATGTTCCTTGTCTCTCGGCGGTGTACATTCCAGGAGTGGAGAACCAGGAAGCGGACCGGTTGAGCAGGGGCTCTCCCCGTCTGGGAGAATGGGCTCTCCATCCTCAGGTTTTTCGCTCACTGTGTCTCCGATGGGGGACACCGGAGGTGGACCTGTTTGCCTCTCGTCACAATCACAGGCTCCCGAACTTCGTGTCGCTCTCCCAGGATCCTCTGGCTCTGGCAGTGGACGCCATGACCCTGAGCTGGGGGGGGATCTGTGGTTTCTGTACCTGTTTCCTCCGATACCCATGCTGGGCAGGGTGGTTCGGAAGTTGGCTCTGGAAAGGGTGTCCGCCATTCTCGTGGCCCCAAAGTGGCCAAGGCGAGTGTGGTTCGCAGACATCGTTCGGCTGGCAGTGGACCAGTTCGTTCTGCCTCTTCGGCCCGATCTGCTCACTCAGGGTCGGTTGTGTTACCCCAATTTACCAGCGCTGGGTTTGACGGCCTGGCTGCTGAAACCTCCATCTTCAAGGAGGAGGGTCTTTCTGACTCAGTCGTCAAGACTCTGATCAGTGCCCGGAAGAGGTCTTCTTCTATAATCTACTATAGGACTTGGAAAGCCTATATCGCTTGGTGTGAGATTAGATCTTTTCCTTGTAGGGTCTTTTCGGTCTCCAGGATTCTGGAGTTTTTACAATCTGGCCTAGACTCTGGTCTTCAGCTAAGTACTTTGAAAGGGCAAGTTTCTGCCTTATCTATCTTTTTTCAGAAGAGTTTTGCGCTTCATCCTTTAGTTAAAGCTTTTTTCCAGGGGTTTACGCATGTGCGGCCCCCCAGGAAACCATTACTCCCTGTTTGGGATTTGAATTTGGTTCTTTCTGCTCTTCAGGCTCCTCCTTTTGAGCCTTTGCAAGATATTGCTTTGTCTACCCTGACTCAGAAGATTGTCTTCTTGGTAGCTATCACTTCGGTCCGGCGTGTCTCGGAGTTGGCGGCCTTGTCTATCCAGGCGCCTTACTTTGAGAGGCATCAGGATAAAGTGGTCTTTCGGTTCAGACCAGACTTTCTTCCTAAGGTTGTTTCTGCTTTTCATTTGAATCAGGATATTGTTCTTCCCTCCTTGTGTCCTAATCCTAAGAATGACAAAGATAGGGTTTTGCATTGTTTGGATGTAGTACTCTGTGTTAAGTACTACTTGATTATCACGTCTCCTTTTCGTAAGACGGATGCCTTTTTTGTTGTGCCCTGTGGGCCTAAGAAGGGTTTGGCACCGGCCAAATCTTCCATTAGCAAATGGATACGTCAGCCTATGCTGCTAAGGGGAAAGTTCCCCCTTTTCGTATCACTGCTCATTCTACTCGCGCCGTTGGAGCGTCTTGGGCTTTTCAGCACCAAGCTTCTGTTGAACAAGTTTGTAAGGCCGCCACTTGGTCTTCTGTTCATACTTTTTCTAAGTTTTACAAAGTTGATGTGCGAGCCTGTTTTTTTTTAAATCACTGGTGTTAAATGGGAGGTACCAGGTATATATAGGCCGGAAGGGGGCTCGTTACAAGACTTCCTCTCTGCAACAGCGTCACCTGGCGGTGAGTAACCCAATCGTGAAGAATTTAAAGGTGAAGCGGGGTGTGTGGCACACTGACAATATCCATTTTTCAGGTGAGTACTCACAAAATGGTATTTTTAGTTACACACAGTGGCATCCCTAATCCGAATGTACACTGGAAGTGGAACAAAATCCATGAAATTTAATTTGTTACACACAGTGGGCATCCCTAATCGGAATGTAAACTGGAAGTGGAACAAAATCCATGAAATAGAAAATCCTGGGTTTTCTTGCTTTTAATTTTCCAGTGCAAAGGGCAAAAACATTGGAATGACAATTTACCTAAATAAAAGTGCATGTAGGCAAATCCTCCTAAAAAGCATTAAGCTGGATATCATTAATAGAGATGAGCGAACTTTTGAAAAATTCGATTCGACTGATTCGCCGAATTTTCCGACAAAAATCGTTTCGACCCGACGAATCGCTATTTAAAACGGCTATTTCTGAGCCTCCTAGAGTCTCAATAGGGTTGTAAACCATTCTGCCTTGCTGTAACACACATAGGATGCGTGCTGGGTTGGTGAAATAATACTGTAAAAAATTATCACATGCAGATCAGAGGCATCGCTAATAGAATCGCAGAGCGGCACAATTGCAGAGAGTTGAGGTGGCATCACTATGAGGGGTCCCTATAGTGCCTGAAAAACACACTCTGGAGCTGGCAGCAGCAGGAGCCCAAAAATTAGCTGAATCACACCCTGGAGTTGCAAGCAGCAGCAGCCGCCCAAGCATTGGTTGAAAGAGACACTGGAGTTGGCAGCAGGAGCCCAAAAATTGGATGAATCACACCCTGGAGTTGCAAGCAGCAGCAGCAGGAGTCCAAGCATTGCTTGAAAGAGACACTGGAGTTGGCTGCAGGAGGCCAAAAATTGGATGAATCACACCCTGGAGTTGCAAGCAGCAGCAGCAGTAGCAGGAGCCCAAACATTGCTTGAAAGAGACACTGGAGTTGGCTGCAGGAGCCCAAAAATTGGATGAATCACACCCTGGAGTTGCAAGCAGCAGCAGGAGCCCAAGCATTGCGTGAAAGAGACACTGGAATTTGCTGCAGGAGCCCAAAAATTGGATGAATCACACCCTGGAGTTGCAAGCAGCAGCAGGAGCCCAAACATAGCTTGAAAGAGACACTGGAGTTGGCTTCAGGAGCCCAAAAATTGGATGAATCACACCCTGGAATTGCAAGCAGCAGCAGCAGGAGCCCAAACATTACTTTAAAGAGACACTGGAATTGGCTTCAGGAGCCCAAAAATTGTATGAATCACACCCTGGAGTTGCAAGCAGCAGCAGCAGGAGCCCAAACATTGCGTGAAAGAGACACCGGAGTTGGCTGCAGGAGCCCAAAAATTGGATGAATCACACCCTGGAGTTGCAAGCAGCAGCAGGAGCCCAAACATTGCTTGAAAGAGACACTGGATTTGGCTGCAGGAGCCCAAAAATTGGATGAATCACACCCTGGAGCTGCAAGCAGCAGCAGGAGGAGCCCGAAATTGCCAGAAGGACACACCCTGGAGTTGGCAGCAGCATGAAGAGAACCTAAACAGATTTTCGGCACATATATCTTATCCAAAGAATATTAATAAAAAGTAAGAGTAACGTAAAGCATTTTCTCAATAATTACTTGTGGTCTGATGCGGAGGAATGTCTGTAACTGGAGAGCAGTGCCTTAAATCTGTTTTGCACGATCCATATTTCTTTAGTGTTGGTCTGGCCCCATCATCAATCCACTCTAATGCATCAGGCATTGGTGGGTGGAAATCTTGGCTGATCCATGCCTGATTCATTTCCACGCAGGCCAGTCTCTCAAAAAAAAAACATGGAGAGTGACAGATTAGTAACATATTAGTAACATAGTAACATATAAGGCCTCATTTCATCAAGCAGAGATCTCTGCAGAATAGGGGTGAGTGGCAGCAGCAGTCTCAGTGAGAGGCCTGATCTCCCGGGATCAGCTAGCAGTCGTGTCTTGAACAGCAACCCATCTGCCATCATCCATTGGTTAACACGATCATCCACTGCATCACAAGTGACATCTGACACCCCCAGTCAACTGTCTGTTGTATGTTATGCTTTGGGTTCAGCTCCACTATTCAGTGAGGACGATCTGATAATCAGAAAAATCAGCAACTACTGGCCAGCCAAGAAGTGGAGGAGACACTTGCCGCTTCTTCCACTAGGCGAGCAAGTAGTGATAAGGAGAGTGTCGTGGGAGGAGGTGTTGCAAGCGTTTTGGCTCCTTAAGCAGACACTGTTGAGGAACCTGAGGAGGACATCAGTGAGTTTTGAGGGCACTTTTAAAGGCTTGGAGTGATGGATAGTAACAGCATGGTGGCAGAAGGGGAAAGTATGGAGGCAAATGTGCTCGGGGTAGACCACTCACACGGCAGGCTATCTTCCCAAGAGGTAGTGGAAGAGGGTCCTGGAGTTGGCGGCGGCAGCAGCATCAGTGAATTAGTGCGGACTGTTGGTTGGAGAAATCGGCTACAAGCCCATGTTGCAGTTTTTCATCAAGCATCCGCAGGAGGTTAACATGGCTATATGAAAGATGTGTAGGCAGAAGGTGAAGTGTGGCCAGGGTCCCAATGTTGGACCCACAGCCCTGTGTCAACATTTGCAGCGTCACCATAAAGCGGCCTGGGAGAGTTGGCTCCAAAGTGGTGGTCCAGCCTGCTGCATTACCCAGTGGCACACCGCTCTCTGTTCCAGCCAGCCAAGGCTCCACCACCTCCTGTGTGTCATACCCATCCTCTGTCGCTCCAGATGCTCCTCCTTCTCTTAATCCGAGTCAGTCATTCCGCCAGCAATCCATTGCCAAGCCATGTCCAAGAGACAACAGTATGTGCCCACTCATCCAACGTGCAGAAGCTAAATGTGCTCCTGTATAAGTTGCTGGTGCTGCAGTCCCTCCCTTTTGAGTTGGTGGACCTTTTAGAGAACTGATGGCTTGTGCCGAGCAGAGGTGGAGAGTCCCATACTGTCATTTCTTTGCCTACGTCTGGAGCTGTAACTATGGTCAGGGACAATAAATATCCTTTTAGGACCACTGGGTGATTGTGGTTCCTGCACAACCACAAAAGCAACTTGGACAGGTCCCTCTGCTGTGGCCTCCACGCTCCTAGACCTTTGTGCCTGTGACAGTGCACTTGCACTTAGCAATGGTGTCACAGAGAAAAGTGGCAAATTGTCAATTACATATTAATAGTTAACATTTATCTTATTTGAACATATTTATAATAACATATAGCATAGCAACAATAACATATAACATAATAACGGTAACATATAAAATGCATCAACATTTTTTTGGGGGGTTATTTTTGTATTGTTTTTTCTTTTAATATTTTGTATTTTTTTTTTAATTTTGCATTTTTTGGAAATATATATATATATATTTTTTTTTTTTTTCCATTGCCTTTTAATATTTTGTGAATTTTTGTACACATTTTTTTTTTAACTTTTTTTTCTAAATATTTTTTTTTCTTTTTTTTATTTATTTATTTTTTTTCCCAGTGCCCTTCCAGCCTACCATGTGTGCAGGACACAGCGGTTTCACGCTGTTCTTCACATGGTTTGCCTTGAGCAACAGAGTCACACATGGGAGGAACTGCTAAAAATGAGAACTCAATACATGAAATCATGGCTTACTCCACGAAAACTGCAAATGGGACCCATGGTGACTGACACTGGGAAGAACATCTTGTCTGCGCTGCGACAAGGAAGCCTGAGCCATGCGTCCTGCCATGGCACACGTGTTCAATCTAGATTGTCAAGCGTTTTCTGAAGTCTTCCCCCATCTGCAAGACATCCTAACAACGGGAAGGAAACTTTGCATGCACTTCAGGCACTCCTACACCACCAAGCACACCCCTCTTAAACTTCAGCGTCAGAACGGTATCCCCCAACATAGTCTGATTTGTGATGTTTCCACCCATTGGAATTCCACCCTTCATATGCAGGATCGACTATAGGAACAGAGAAAAGCCATCACAGATTTCTTAATGATTCAAACGGATAGGGGGACTCCCCTGTGTAACTTCAATGTAAACCAGTGGCAGCTCATACGTGACACCTGCCGTTTGCTCAGGCCCTTTGAGGAAGCTACTTTATTAGTCAGTCGCCAGGACTATGAGATGAACGATGAGATTCCACTGCTTCATGTACTACAACACATGTTGGAAACCATGGCTGGTCAGGGCATTAGAGACATGGCGCATACATTTCACAGCCACATGAAGCCTGTGGGTGCTGAAGTGGAGGAGGAGGAGGAGGGGGTGGGGCACAGCGAAGCACAGTTTAGGTTTGACAAAATGACCATTTTATCTAGTCATCTGACAGGAGAGGAGGAGCAGGAGCAGCCAGAGGAGCTAGAGGGTGGTGAGGAAGGCGAGACGGAGGACCCAGACACACCGTGGCAGTTTGCAGTGGAGATGGAGACAGGTAGTCCCTCCGAGTCACTTGCACAAATGGCACGATGCATGCTCACGTGCTTGCGTAGTGACCACAGAATTGTCTCCATTTGTCAGCGGGCTGACTTCTGGCTCTGCACCTTATTTGACCCTCGCTTCCGGCACAAAATGGGGCCATTTTTTTCACCCACTGAGATGGAGGACAAACTGAACTACTACAGAGACATCCTACGTAGTCAGTTGGCCGATGTCTATCTGCACCATGGTCCAAACTCTCGCAGGTCTGACTCGGGGGGACCTCTGCGCTCACCTTCCACTGCCATGGCTGCTGGGGGGGGGGGGGTGGCAGCAGCAGCAGCTCCATCAGCAGCAGCCTCAGTCTTCAGTTGCTAATGAGTAGCTTTCTACACCAGCATAGTGAGTCTACTCATGAGCAGCAGGAAGACCTGGAGCAGGACCTGAACCAGCAGGTCATGTCATACCTTGACATGACCATGCCAACACACCTTGGGGATCCGCTGGACTTCTGGGAAGCCAAACTTGACTTGTGGCCGCAACTAGCAGAGTTTGCCCTGGAAAAGCTGTCCTGCCCGGCCAGTAGTTGATTTAGATGGCAACTGGGCTGCTCTGTATTATGCTGCGAAATGACAAATTTACCTCACAATATAAGCTATTGCCCCTCAGATTTACACAGGGGCTGCTCTATATTATGCTGCAAAATGGCAAATTTACCTCACAGTATAAGCTATTGCCCCTCAGATTGACACAGGAGCTGCTCTAAAAACCAAGAGCGGATTTAACTCACACAATGTAACCTATTTCTCAGGTTTATATAGGGACTGCTCTATGTAATGGTGCAAAACCATGAATTTACTATTGGCCCTCAGATTTACACAGGGCCTGCTCTATATTATGCTGCAAAATGGCAAATTTACCTCACAGTATAAGCTATTGCCCCTCAGATTTACACAGGAGCTGCTCTATAGAATGCTACAAAACCAAGAGCCGATTTAACTCACACAATATAACCTATTTCTCAGGTTTATATAGGGACTGCTCTATGTAATGGTTTAAAACCATGAATTTACCTCATAATATAAACTATTGCCCCCCAGATTTACTCAGGGGCTGCTCCATATAATGGTGCAAAACAGGGCAAATGCATTGTCCAATATAAACTATTGCTGCTCTGATTTACACAGGAGGGCCACTCTAAAGAATGGTGCAACATGGCGAATTTAGCTCACAATTTAACATAGATTGCAAAATGAGATTGTCAGAAAGGGCCTGCTCTATAAAATGGCAATTTTACCTCACAATATAAACTATTGCTCCTCAGATTTACACAGGGATTTAGGTTGATATATATAATAGTGCAAACAGCGAATTTACCTCACAATACTGTATGAACTATTGCTCCTCAGATTTACACAGTGGGCTTCTCTATATAATGGTGCAAAATGGCGAATTTACCTCACTATATAATCTATTACTGCTCTATATAAAAATAAATAAATAAATAAAAGAGCCCGTAGAAGCTTATTTAGTATAACGGATAGGGTGACATGTGCTGATTTGGGATGCAGGACAAAAAACAATTCAAAATGCAATAGCTTAATAAAACTGAGGCTGAACAAGCTTATTTAGTATAAAAGATAGGGTGACGTGCTGGTTTGGGATGCCCATGTGGGCTGGTGTTTTGACTGCAGGACAAAAACCAATTCAAAATGCAATACTTTGATTAAGCTGAGGAACGATGAACAAGCGTATTTAGTATAACAGGCTGCCAAGTGCAGATTTGGGATGCCCTGTGGCCTGGTGTTTTTTTTGTTAAAGGGGTAGACCAAAAACCAATTCAAAATGCAATACTTTGATTAAGCTGAGGAAGGATGAACAAGCGTATTTATTATAACAGATAGGCTGCTAAGTACAGGTTTGGGATACCCAGGTGGGCTGGTGTTTTTTTGGTTAAAGGCAGACCAAAAATATTAAAACTAATCCAGTTATATTATGATAAATGCTTGTGTGCAACAGAGAGGGTTAAATAAGCCACTGCATAGATGGCATGCACAGTGGCAAGGCAGATTTACAACACAAAGAACTGAAATTGAATTGAAAACTGATCTGGCTAATGAAAAAAGAAAAAATGTCACTGTCACTTCTAAGCTGTCCCTGGCTGGATGGTTCAGTTTTTTTCCTATCTTTCCCTGGCTCTGTCTACCTCTCTGTCTGCCTCTCTGACTCTCCCTACCTATCTCTAACTCTCTGTCCCTGTCTGTAATGAGCTGTGCTCTGGCCGCAATGCAAGGCTGAAATGCGCACAAGGAAGATGGTCGGCGCTTTATATAGCACGGTGATGTCACCGGGCTTCCTGGCTGCTGATAGGCGGCATGTGACTTACCCATGATACCTTGCCCCAGGGGATATGTCTGGACATGTGCTTCCACTATTTTGGAATGCCTGTAATTGAAATAAATGGAGTTTAAAGGAAAACTTCGATCGATCGCGGGGAAATTCGGATTCGTTCAGAATCGAATTTTTCATAAAATTCAGAACGAATCCAGGTTCGTCCGGATCGATTCGCTCATCCCTAATCATTAATTAGGGCAAGTGTGACACACAGACGTCTAGGGGTGATATAACCAGTGTGTTGGGAAGGGGGTTCTTCTTGGGTGTCCTTTATGACACTTGTGGGATGTTGGTGCTCTCCAGCCTCTACACCAATGTCCCCAACCCTCTCCTCGAGAGCCACCAACATATCATGTTTTTTCAGATCTCCACACAGAAGCACGGTAGAGTAATTGTTACAGGCCCATTCCAGCAAGGGAATGGGGGTTCAGAAGGGCTGGGAGATTCTTGTATTTAGGGGGGACTCTTAAATGTGATGTGCAGTGGTACTCACTGCGACAGCATTGTCACTCCTCGGAATTAGTAGTGCAGGACACTCAGGGGTTGAGGTAGCACTTCTTTATTGGTCTCTCTTCACAAGTTCATATCCAGCATTACATCTAGTACAGTACATATAAGCAGCTTCTCTAACAGTCTCTCAACACTGCATGTATTCCTCCATTAGAGTGTTAGTAACACGTCCTCTTTCTCTGTCAGCAAACACTGGGTATCTCATTCAGAGTCTCTCTCAACTTCTGCCCTCCCATCTATACTCTCTGGTGGCTTCCCGACGAAACTAGTAGTCCAATCACAAAAGCTTACACTCAACACTTTATTACTGTCTCTGCCCTCAATCATTAGTGCTTAGACAGATCTCTAGCGCCAGCTATGTTGAGATCCTCAAAACATGATCTGTTGGTGGCTCTCAAGTAGAGGGTTGGGGAACACTGCTCTATACATACTGTTGCAGAAGTACTGACTCGATCCCAGACATTAGGAAGGTTCAACTTCACACCTGTTCTAGCCATACTTCAAAATGCAGTAGACCCAGCAACATTGGTCCCAATATCACAACCATGCTAGCTCTTTTGACCAGCGGCAGACCTCTGTTCCTCTCTAGTCCCTACAACTCAAAAAAATTAGGTACTTACATTAATCCTGGTTCCTGGTGGTGACCGCTTGGCCCACTTCGTGACTCAAGTTCTTCTCAGCTTCTGGATGCTTTACCCCTGGTCCCCTGCTGGTCTCCTTTCCTTCTGTATAGAGCTTCTTGCTGTTCCACTTCAGCAACAGTTATTTTATTAACTCGTTATGGTTCCTAGTTTTATATTATCTCTGATGCCTCCCTCTATATTACCACGCATAACCAAATTGCAGCATTACCTAATACAGGTAAGTGGCACTTTCCAGACTCCTGGCCAGGGTAGGCCAGGTTATCATCCAGTCTGTATCTACCTAAACCAATCGCCTGTATTTGGTAACTATATATGTTTAACAAAATGTTTGTACCTTCAATATAAAATAAAAGATGAATGTCTAATTATTTAATACAATGCATTCAAATCAGCTTTCTATACTCTACATGTGAAAGCCCAGGTCCAAAATGTTCACTGAGGCCTGAAAAAAAAATAAAAAAGACTTACCAAGTAGCTAGAACCATTACCCTTCAGAAATGGTACCTGCATAAAAAGCATAAGCTACAGAACTCCTACCACCAGAGGTTAACAGAATGCTCTAGCTTTTAGGAGAGAAAACTGCCATTCTCTTTCATTGTCTTGGGCATGATTCAGCACCAGATAAAAACATACAGTAGTGTTTATTTTTAGCACTGAAAACAACAATTTGGAGGACATTTGTTTCTTTCTCCAGAGACATCTAAAAAGAGCCCACTGAATTTATTGAGAATATTAGAAGCAAAGGTAGAGAAGAATCGGGGCAGTCACAAAAGTCAGTCAATTAAACAATCAAATGGAAATGGGGGTTCTGGGAGGCTTTTCGGATTCTCCTTTCCCTTTATAAATCTGGTTCACCTTGTTGTTGCATCTACTGACAAGATACCAACTGGGAAAGCTGTCACGTCACTGCCAGCAAGATGCCTTTTGGAAAACCGTTTATTGATGTATTTCACGGGAGGGGAATAACTAATAGCGGTAAGAACACAATTTATAAAATGAAAGTAATTTATATGGCTTTTTGGATTTCATTGAAGAGTTTGCATTACCCTCCTAATAGGCTGGCGGTATAAAATCACGGGTTGATGAAAGGGGGCAAAAGTACTTCCTTCCTTGCTTTTCCTCAAGGGAAGTTTATTGATTGGAGGAATGGAGTTGCATTTCACGTACTTTAAAGGACTTAAGAAATTAAATAAGCCATTTCGATTTAGAACTTGAATAAAAGCACTTTGCGTAATGTCAAACAGAATGCTTGGCCTAAGAATTGACTGCACATGCATTGATTTGAATGTAAGGCCATGTTTCTAATCCTCAATGCATTTATTACAATTTCACAAGGATTAGGAATTGTGTAAATGATTAAATATTAATTGCGACCCTTTAGAAAACAAACGCTCTGGTCACAAAACCATCCTTGCTACAAACTGAACTTAGTTCATGGCAGCTGCTAGTGAGTGCATTATTTTCCCCTGTTGATAAATCGTATTAACCCTTGTTGCACCTGCACAAAGTCAGTTCCTGTATTAAGCAGCTCTGTCTACACAAAACTGGATATGTTACATTACCTCTGCTATAAATGCTTGCTATTGATTGATATGTTGTGTCGCTTCTCCAACTAAATGCTTACTACAAAACTGTTCTCGATACAAAATGCCTTTTATTTCAGAACTGTTCTTATTTCAAATCCAATTAAAACCATAGAGTTGTCATTGTCCTTGCTACACACTTGCTTTTCTATATCTGTATCTGCTGCAGACCTGATTTTACAGTACAGTACAGGCCACCAACCTCGTTTGCTTTAAGTATCTATTACATTGTGTACTTTTGTATCAAAAATACATTATATTGTACTAAAGTAGATCACTATATACCTAGAGGCTACAAATTACCTAGTGAATGGCACAGCTTATGACATCAAAAATCCTCAACCTTTATTGTATTCTTTATTTGCCGTGTCACATCACTGTAAAAAGATTCTATTCTGTTTTATATATATTTATTTGATAATCTCAATACACTTTGTCTTTGTAACTACAAAAATAGGTGTGTCTGCTACTCATTTCTCTTTGTGGCTCTATTGTCAGCACCTTTGGGCCAGGTGGTGAGTAGCCTGAACCCAGTGACCTTACATATTGGGGTTACTAAAAATCCTCTTATTCATTTTGTGGCCTTATTGTGTATAAGGATGTATCTTATAGGGGGAAAATACGGTAATTCCCTTCAGGAATTTGCTTGCCAATAATATAAGATAAATCTGCTGTACTTACCTACTGTAACCCACAGCCTTGATGCCAAGCAGCATTTGCTTCTAAAACACTGGGTGACTTCTTAGGAATCTCTACTGCTTCCAATTGGAGGGAGGGTGCACTGCCTTATGGACCACATGGCCGATCTAGGCAGAAACCAGCTGAGGACATAGAACTGTCCTGTATAGCAGGGGTACTCAAACACCTTTTGTAAAGGTCCATTTAAAGGCATTCGTTGAGAGGTGAAGGTCCGGGTGGAGGGCTGTCGCAGGGGGTGGATAGTTAGAAATCAGCACACTGGGGGAGGGACTACAGACTCCCCAGGCAAAACTAAAAAAGGCTGCTTGCCCCACCCCCAAAATCCTATTTAGCACTGGGAAAACACAGGAGCCCCAAAGAGCCTACAGCTCTGGCATGCGGCACACTGCTTTTACCCCCCCCCCCCCCCGCATTCTGTGCAGGCCGTGTACAGGGGTTGACTAGGGCCCAAAATGTTACGGACGATAACGTCTGTCAACAAGGATGGATCGATAGGGCTTGGGAGAGAGGGATGAATGGCAGAGAAGCTGTAAAGAAGAGGGATGGAATGAATGGGCAAAGCTGTGGGTGGTAGATGGCAGAGCTAGGGATTGGATTGCCAAAACTGGGAGGCTGGGGATTTGATGGGCAAAGCTGGGGGGGAAAGGAATAGATGGGGATGGGATAAAACTGGGGGGGGGGGGGGGGGACAGGAATGGATGCGGAAAACCTGGGGGGGATTAGATGATGGGACAGGGATGGGGCTGAGCAGGGGCAGGGGTAAAGGATTGGATGGGGAGACAGAGAAACAAAGTTTGCGTTTACCTTGCATATGCCACTTCCCATCCATGCAGTAATTCATATTGCAATGCTAGGTGACAGGGAGCCATGACACTGGCATGGAGACTAAGCACTACATCGCCGATCAAGGGGGCATCTCTCAGTAACCCAGAAGCAACTGATTGCAGGACTGTCAGGGCAGGGGTCCGGAAGTCTGGCACCGAGATCCACACTCAGACCCCGGTCCGCCAGAGTATTGCAGTTGTATAGTACCAAGGCGGCTGTTTTCCTCTCTCAAGATGGTTTAGTGCATGAATGAAAATGACCAAGAACTGAACTATTTTGTGAAAAAAAATATTTTCAAAGAGGATCTCCCAGGAGTCATTAATATTTCTTGTACCATCTCCTGTGGTAAGGAACTTCATATTAAATCTTAGATAAGCATCTACAATGTGCTCTTAGCGGTCCTGCTTCACATCAATACATTATGGCTTTCAAAATCTTATCTCTCTCACATGCGGCACTTAGATTCTTGTCCAAGTCCTCAATGTAATAGTCTCCCCGGTAATTATTTTTCTTCAAACTCATATGTCTCAAATATCTGCAATTTCCACGGATACAGAAATATTGGCCTGCAGGAATTTCTCTGATGAGGAGGATGGGAGCTATTGCCATGCAAGATATTAGCAGATACAAGCTGTTTTATTCCAGATAAGCCGGGATAATAGTGCATCTGGGAAACAGCTGAGCATGTTTCTGGTACAAATGCCCCCCTTGGTACTGTTTTCTTCTTTCCTAAACACAATATTGCATTGGTGAGGGCCCCTTCATGTGTGGCCTTAGTTTAATACGACTATAATACAAGATACTTCAAAATAAAGCTGCATTTATAAATCTATAAGCTTATACAACTGTAAAGGCAATTATTTTCTCAGACTGCCCTACCATGGTTTTAGATCGCTATTATAGATTACATGTTTGTGGGGGAGAGAATCAAATGTATTTTATCTTTACATGGCAATTTACATTGAGCACTCTGTCTCGTGGCATATTTTTCAACACATTTGATTATTATTATTATTATTATTATTAGTAGTAGTAGTAGTTGTAGTAGTAGTAGTAGTAGTAGTAATATGGTTTATTTATAATGCTCCGTCCTCATCTTTCATGGTGCTGTACAATGTGGAATTACAAACAGGGTAAAACAAGTAACTTACAACACATGAGCATTATGAGCCAAGTTTGACAGAAATGCACAAATACACAGTCATACTGAAATTCACTAGGGCCCTGAGAGAGAGAGGGCCCTGCCTTTGGGGGCTTACAATCTAATGGATAAGGGGTGGAGACGGTCAAAAGTAATATAAAAGTAATATATACTTAAACCGGACCAACAGACTGGCGGAAAAGAAAACACACCAAAACTCACTTGCTCCATCTGCATATATGACACTGAAGAGTTGTCGGCACCTACATTTGTTCCCGCATCCACTCAAAGCTGGAACACCACCTCACCGATTTTCTAGTTGTAGTGGCTATTTTGGATCTTCCTCTCCCAGCATCTCAGGGCAACTGACATAACAGACAATGCACAGTAACAGGAAAGCCAGCAGCACTTCCTGTTTGCAGGCAGCCTGCAGATCCACGAGCTGCCATTTTGTTTTTAAAATTGACCACAGCAGAAGTTAGAAAAGGGTAAATGAATTTTTATGTGCAGCAATCTAAATTTCCCTGGGGAGGGATACATATGAGCACTGTTTGTTCTGTTGGTCTGGTTTAAGTCATTTTTGACTGTTGGTGCGCTTTAAGAATGGGAAATCCCCAAGCCTAGATGTTTGCATGGAGGAATATTATAAAGAATTTAAAGACAATCGAACCCCTCTACAGACCAACTACTTTAATAGTATCAATATAGACCACCCACCATCCAAACTGGACAACCAAGCCATCATTAACTTAACATCATTAACTTAACAGCTGTGTTTAAGATATAGGCCTATTTTGCTTTTCAAACTTGACCCTAAAATGTATGCAGCCATTATTGCCAATTGTCTAGAAACCCTCCTAGAGCAAATGATCTCTCAGTTTCAAGCAGGCTTTATGCCCAATTGTGGAATCAAACAGAACATTTCAATAGCAACGGCCATTGACGAGATTACCCAAAAGAAGACCAAAGTCCTGATCATTACCCTGGACACATAGAAAGCTTTTGACAGGGTATCATGGTATCTTCTAGAAGCAACACTAATTCATATTGGCATTGAACCAAACTTTTTCGTGGAAAAATGATGTCCTTGTACAAGACCCAATGTGCCGTAGTAAAGGTAAATGGCTTTCTCTCCGACTCATTTGATATGAAAAATGGAACTTGCCAAGGTTGTCCCCAATTTTACCCAACCTTCACCTAGAAAACCTGATTACAAGATAAAAGCAGAAGAAAAGACAAAAGGTCTAAAAATAGCTGCCAACAAAGTAAAAATGTTGCGTATGCAGACGATCTGATTTTAATTATGGCTGATCCAGTCAGCTCTTTACAGGCAGCTCTACCATAGAAGAATTTGGTTCCATTTCAAATTAAATTATACTTAATCCATAATCATCAAACCATTCAATCTGGCACCAAACAGAAAGCCTGCACACATGGAGCTATACATATGGATATATGCATATGGATCCTACCCAAGAGTCTAGAACACCTATCTACCTCTGCTCCTTCACTTGAAAAATATTATATCTTGGTCAAGACTAGCCTTAAACATCCTTGGAAGGATAACACTAGTGAAAATGTTTTTCCTCCTGCACATCTTTTTTTTTTTTTTATAACAGAACCCGCCCATATACGAACCTTATCACTTTTACAAAATTTTACTAAAACATGCTAAATATCCTATAAAAATCTCATCAGACCAATTTCTCTTGACGGATGGATCTAAAAGTTTACTATAAATCCTAACATCTGCCATAACTCACTGGATGCAGATGCGTCCTTGACCAGAGTATTTAGAACTAGAAATACCATCTTGAAGTTACATAAACAAGAACATACTATCAGGCAAAAACATAGTAACAAACACCCATTCATCAAATCTACAGTTCTAACTCTGAAATCCCACATAAATAACTGTTCTTTTTTCATATCTAGATCTACTATATTTGTCACTTGCCCTCAACCCGGGTTTCCAAGTTAGAATGTTGCCTAGCTGTGCAGAATCAAAATATGATTTCCCACATTAGACCCCCCAAAAAACAATCTTAACCGAAATACGGAACAATAAAACAATAATTTACTTACAACAGCTGCAAACCGACTGCTACATCAAAACCCCTAATCTCCCAGTAGACCACTTGTCTCCTAACCCTTTATAATATATTTGTTAAATCGAGCCACCCATTGAAGCTTGCCGATTTTTACAACCCACTCCACAACACCACCCTCATATATGAGGAAATGGTAAACATCTCTTAACCACTTAACTGACATATAGAAATTGAAGAAGTGGTTCTGAAAATGTCCTGTTTTTTTTATTGCAGATTTGGAATCTATCTCACATATAAATAAAGGTGGAGCATAGCTCCAGTTTCTGAAATGCTTTTAAACCCCTTAATGTCCCACCTAGTTTTAGCCTTAAGGATCAGTACATTTTGTCCCTCCTTGTGTTCCAGCAATCAGGCAGGCACGTAGGTAGGTTGAAGGGCGGAAAGGCCGGGAATTGAATGGGTCCTAGTGTACATGGATGGTCAGGGAGGTAGGTAGCTAGGTGGGAAGCAGGTAGGTAGGTGGGTTGATAGGCAGCTGGATGACAGGCATGAAGTTCGGTGGATGGAACAGTAGGTGCATTGGAGGAAAACATTTCGGGCATCAGCAGAGGAGGAGAAAATTGTGGACAGAGGACATTGTGGGCTGCCATCTTGGTGGGACGGGGCGGTCACCAATGTCTTGGTGGGGTGGGATGAGTCCCGGGGAAATGAAGGAGCAACTGGAGAGCATGGTGCCTTCCCCTTGCCCCATTCAATGTTCTTCCGCAGCTCCAGCTGCCGCTCCTTTGCTGATCTTTCTTAGCTCTGAGAAGTGACGGAGACCAACTCTATGAATCAGGGCGGGGGGTGGAAGACAGGAAATTAATGAGAGCGAGAGGCACTAGGTAAGTAAAAGAGCACACCCCGCATGCCCAGAACTTCCCCCTAGCCTTCAGCACACTCCTCTGGCACACTAGCTCCTCTGGGGATTTGGGAAACTCCCTCTTTCCACTCTAAAGGGATGATTCATAGCCCTTTCAAAACAGTCTTGTTTTTGTCTCGTAATGTGTAATGTTCACTATTTTCCCGTATGTCTACGTGTGTACGCATGATGCAGAGCCGTCATCGGGAGCGTTCGTTGACTTTTCGTGGCTGTGTACGCCATCATGAATGGCTTTTTATGGCTCTTGTTGCGTACGCGAGATGACGAGGTTTTCCTTTACGTTGCTTAGTAATCCTCATATACTACAGTTTTTCATTGTACCTTCCAACGTAAATTTTCAGTGTCCCACGATATTCAGCTTGCATGTTTCTCAAAATATATGTAGTAACGTAATTTTGATGTAGAAGCTGCTATTTCTGCACACATGTACGCATGCGCGCAGCTTATTAACTGATTCATGTCCCCGGTTTCAACTGTTCCCTCACTCACTTCTGCTCCAATGCTTACTTTAACTCACTTGTGAGTGTTTCTTTTTCTCTTTCCCAATATTTTCATGCTTACCTTAATTTCCTTTATTCTTTGTTGCAATTACTTGTGGAGTTTTTCGGATTTATGTGCATAAGTGGATTTGTGAACTAATTAAATTTATATTAATTATAGATAGACATCATAAACATTGTAAAGTTGCAAAAAATGTATTAAAAGTATTTTTTTTTTACTTGTATATATTTATTTTTAAAAAAACTATTTAAAAAAAAAGTGTCAGGCTCCCAGAATTCTATTCCTCGGTGGTCCCCATTGAAGCTTTCAATTTTGCCCACCAGCCTATGAGCAGCAGTTGACAGTTGCTGCAGGCGCTCATATTCCTCCACGTAATCTGCCTCCATCACACTGCAACTCAAACGACAGCAAACTTTCACCAAGAAATACACCCCGTAAGTTTAGGGATAACGCGCTCGTTTTATTGGCCATGTTCGAACCAACAATCAAGGCTCTGAATCATGCGCGAGCCCATACCAATAAAGTAACATTCATGAGAAAGTGAACTATTTACGCGAAAACTACAATCATCGAATATGCTTATTCGAGTTAACATAAACGCACATACGCATGAAAAAAGACACGAAAATCCCGTCAATGGATGCAAAAACTCTCCAAAAATACACAAACACATGTGAAAGTGAACATAAAGGAGGCAGTGAATCAAGGCTTATATCTAACACGGGGCAGGCAGTTAACACACAGTCTTTGCCGACATGCTCGATATAGGGTTAACCCAAGCAACCCAAAAATAGATTGGCAGAGGGTATTTTAAACTCTTCAGATCATTTTAGACTTGTGCCTCTGTATATTCAGCCTTAAGTTTCTAACTATATTATTTACTATACTGCAGACTATAATTCTAGAGTGGAAAAAATCACATTACAGTCCTCCACCTGTCAATATATGAAAGTAATTTTTAAATAGGGCTCTAGGTCATGGCAATTACAGGCTATTAAGGGGCTACATACACGAATATGTAACTATGCATAATATTATAAGTGACAACCAGCACATTTTTGCTTAGGACAGAGGCTGCCAGACTAACCTGATTGGCTTCTGTGAGGAGGTGAGTAGAAGCCTGGACAGAGGGGCAGCTGTAGATATAGTTTTTCTGGATTTTGCAAAAGCATGTGACACTGTCCCCCATAGACCCTCATTGGGGAAATTGAGGTCTTCAGGATTAGAAAATAGTTTGTAACTGGAATGAAAATTGGCTGAAGGATCGTGTGCAGAGAGTTGTGGTTAATGATACCTACTCTGAATGGTTACTAGTTGTATGCAGTGTATCCAAGGGTTTCAGTGCTCGGCCCACTATTACTCAACTTGTTTAGAAGATGGAATTAAATGCACGGTCTCTATTTTTGCGGATGATGCAAAGATATGTTCCACAGGACTGCTGAAGATGTTCACAAGCTTCAAGCTGACTTGGACACTTTAATTGTCTAGGCATCCACTTGGCAAATGAAGTTCAGAGAAATCTACTTGGGGGTCTAATAACCTGAAGGCCAAATATGTCCTCAAGGGAGTAAAACAGGGAAAATCACTTGTTGAGAAGGATCTGGGGTACTGGTAAACCAAAGGCTAAATAACAGCATGCAATGCCAAGAAGCTGCTTCAAAGACCACCAAGATATTATCATACATTAAAAGGGGCATGGAATCATGGGATAGGGATGTAATTTTGTCTCTTTATAAGACACTGGTGCACCCTCACGTGGAATATGCCACCCAGTTCTGGGCACTAATTTATTGGACGTGCTAACTATGGAAAGGGTGCAGAGGAGTGGCACCAAACTAATAACTATAAATGGGCAATACAAAAAATTTGGGGGAAACACTATTTCAGATAAAATTCTCTCTAAAGACAAGGGGGCACTCTCTTCAACTGGAAAAAAATTCAATCTTAAGAAGTAACAATCATTTTTGACCATAAGAACTATAAATCTATGGCATAGCCTCCCACAGAAGCTTGCTGCGACATCAACCCTAACAGTTCCAAAACAGGATTAGATGCTTATTTAGAAGAAAACATTTACAGTTCCTATTAGCAGTTTTCAGTTAACGAAAGTAACGAAAGTTAAAGTAAACAAATAAAATAAACTAAAAAATAACTTCCCCCTACCTCAACACCCTTGGTTGAACTTGATTAACATATGCCTTTTTTCAACTATATTATATATGCAACTAATCTAACTGCTCAGGAGGCACTTTTCACCAACAGTAACACATCTGGCCCATTATGTATAAAGTAAGATTCTCTATTACTCTTGTGGGCCACAAAGATATCCATACTTTAACACTGGGGTAAACCTTCCTCCTCCAGAAAATCTTGGAAAGGATCTATCCTTTTCTGTCTCTCATCAGAGGCATACCTGTCTAAAAATAAAGATCTCCAGAATGCCGTATCTAACTTAAAGTGGATCAACACCCAGGATTTTGACTATCCTGGGTTTTGGTCCACTTCCCCGGGGCACCCCGATCGGCGGGGCATCCTGATTTTGGATGCCCCGTGGGGAGGGATTAGATCGGCCTGGGAATCGTATAGATTCCCGGGCCGATCAAGCAGGGTGTTGGTCCACTTTAAGCAGCGCAGTTAAAAATAGCTAAGCTTAGTAAGATTCTTTTGGAGGAGGTTGTTGTCTCAACACCCATTTCTCAGGATTTCCTCTTCCTCAATTTAGGCCTTCACATTGTTTTCAGAGAGGAGGACTACCACCACAGTGTCATCAGTGAATTTGATGATAGTGGTGCAAGGTGACCACACAGTAGTATGTGTACAATGAGGACAAGCTCAGCAAAATCTGTGTGTTTGTCCACTCCCCATTGCGAGATCCAGTGGCAGGTAGTGTATAGTATAAATCCCAGAGGATTGAGTTTTTCTGTTGGGAGTTTGAAAGGGGTTATTGTAATAAATGCTGAGTTGTTGCTAATAAACGTTGGTCTAGCATAATTTCCCATCCTGATGTGCATATGCCATATTGTAATATGCAAGGTGGGGGATGGCATCAACAATATTTGCAAATACTTTTTTTTTTCTCCTTTTTGGTTCATCATTGCAAATAGCAAATTGGTATACAAAGGTCGTACACGTCATACTTAATAATTCAAATCTCTATATAACAATGTGGTCATTATATGCTCTGCTTAATTGTGTTCTGAATGTTCTGTCCCTTTTCTTCCTAATTCACATTATGTTGTATAACAGCTATTTATTCTGTTGTCAGAAATTTAGATGGCCGTCCAGCAAATGTCCACTTGAAATATCTTGAAACACAAGCAACATGAATAACGACAGTAATTTATTATATGCAAGAGGCAAAAGTGTGAGTAGATCAATTATTTTGTATGCATAGTTCTTCTCTGGTTCATCGCTGAAGTTATAACTTTCGGTTTCGGTCTCTCATATTACAATACAAGTGACATGAAGAATTGTGATCTGTCAACAGATTTACAGAAAATCTATGCCCAGTCCATGTGGTCCAGTAAGAGCAGAATCAGTACACTCACCCCACTCGGTTATAAAATATAGCTATAAAAAATCGTTTCTGTGTTTGGGTGGCTGTTAGGGATGAGCGAATCAATCCGGACGAACTCGAATTCGTTCCGAATTTCAGGAAAAATTCGATTCTGAACGAATCCGAATTTCCCCGCGATTCGATCGATCAAAATTTTCCTTTAAACTCCATTTATTTCAATTACAGGCATTCTAAAATGGTGGATGAACATGTCCAGACATATCCCCTGGGGCAAGGTATCATGGGAAAGTCACATGCAGCCTATCAGCCGCCAGGAAGCCCGGTGACGTCACCGTGCTATATAAACCGGCAGCCATTTTCCTTGTGCGCAGTTCAGCGTTGTATTGCGGCCAGAGCAGAGCTGGTTACAGACAGGGACAGAGTTAGAGATAGGTAGGGAGTGTCAGAGAGACCGACAAAGAGGCAGAAAGAGAGGTAGACAGAGCCAGGGAAAGATAGTGAAAGATAGGGAAAAACTGGAACGATCCAGGCAGGGACAGCATTGAAGTGACAGGGAAAATGTTTTTTTATTTTCATTAATCAGTTTTCAATTCAATTTCAGTTCTTTGTGCTGTAAACCTGCCTTGCCACTGTGCATCCTATCAGTGCTGTGGCATATTTAACCCTATCTGTTACACACAAGCATTTCTCATAAATGGATTAGTTTTAATATTTTTTTGTGTGGTTTAAATACACCAGCCCACATGGGCATCCCAAACCAGCACATGTCACCCTATGTTATATTAAATAAGTGTTGTTCAGCCTCATTTTAATTAAGCTATTGCATTTTGAATTGGTTTTTGTCTGCTTCAAATACACCAGCCCACATGGGCATCCCAAACCAGCATATGTCACCCTATCTGTTAGACTCAATAAGCGTTGTTCAGCCTCATTTTAATTAAGCTATTGCATTTTAAATTGGTTTTTGTCTGCTTTAAATACACCAGCCCACATGGGCATCCCAAACCAGCACATGTCACCCTATCTGTTATACTAAATACGCTTGTTCATCCTCAGCTTAATCAAGCTATTGAATTTTGAATTGGTTTTTGGTCTGCTGACAAAACACTAGGCCGCAGGGTATCCCAAACCTGCACGTAGCACCCTATCTGTTATATTAAGTACGCTTGTTCATCCTCAGCTTAATCAAGCTATTGCATTTTTAATTGGTTTTTGTCCTGCTGTCAAAAAAACACCAGGCCGCAGGGTATCCCAAACCTGCACGTAGCACCCTATCTGTTATACTAAATATGCTTGTTCATCCTCAGCTTAATCAAGCTATTGCATTTTTAATTGGTTTTTGTCCTGCTTTAAAAAAAAAAACACCAGGCCGCAGGGTATCCCAAACCTGCACGTAGCACCCTATCTGTTATACTAAATACGCTTGTTCATCCTCAGCTTAATCAAGCTATTGCATTTTTAATTGGTTTTTGGTCTGCTGCCAAAACAATAGGCCGCAGGGTATCCCAAACCTGCACGTAGCACCCTATCTGTTATATTAAATACGCTTGTTCATCCTCAGCTTAATCAAGCTATTGAATTTTGAATTGGTTTTTGTCCTGCTGTCAAAACACTAGGCCACAGGGTATCCCATATTGCCAATTTTCATAGTATCTGGTGCAGAGAAGCAGTTCCTCACTTTATTTAGCTTCTACTTTTTAAAGTAAACACATTTTTTATTGTACCTATTGCGCATTTCAAATACATAAAAATGTCAGGCAGACAAGTGCCAGGATGTTCAAAGAGGAGTGGCAGAGGCCAAGATTCAGCAGGCAGAGGTCGCAGCAGACTAGGGGCGAGTGGCAGCAGGAGTCACAGTGAGAGACCTGATCTGCCTGTATCTGCTAGCGGTCTTGTCTCCACCAGTAACGCATCTGCCGTGGTAGATTGGATAACGCGGTCATCCACATCATCACAAGTTACATCTGAGACCCCCAGTCTAGGGTCGGTAGGTTCCTCTGACACAACCCTGAGTTGGCATGCCCCGAGAGCAGTCCCTGTCCTCCCATTGCCTCTGTCCTATGCCATTCCCTCCCCCAGCGACGTATCCTATGCCTTCGGTTCAGCTCCACTCTTTAGTGAGGAGGACGATCAGATAGAGGACCGTCAACAGCTACTGGCCAGCCAAGAAATGGAGGTGGATTCTTTAGCTAGGCAGGCAAATAGTGATGTGGAGAGTGTCGTGGGTGTTGCGAGCGTTCCAGCTCCTGCGCCAGACACTGTTGAGGAAACCGAGAACATCAGTGACGTGCAGCCACAACCCGGTGATGATGATGATGAAGAAGCCAATCGCACTTGGGAGCCGGGGGCAGAAGGGGCTTCATTGTCATCATCAGGAGAAGAGGGGCGCAGGTTGCCCCGGGGTCAGCAGCTGAGGCAGCAAGGTGTTAGCAGCATGATTGGCAGTCAGCATGGGGGCACAATTGTAAAGCCTGGAGCCAAACGGGGCCGGGGTAGAGCACCTGCTGCACGGCAGGCTACCTTATCGGGAGGTAGTGGAGCAGGGGTTCCTGGAGCTGGCGACAGTAGCAGTGAATCAGTGCGACCTGTTGGTGGGAAAAGTAGCTACTCGGCAGTGTGGCAGTTTTTCCTGAAGCATTCGCAGGAGGGTAACATGGCCACATGCAAGATATGTAGGCAGAAGGTTAAGCGTGGCCAGGGCCAAAATGTTGCCACCACAGCCCTGTGTCAACATATGATGCGTCACCATAAAGCGGCCTGGGAGAGCCGAGGCTCCAAGAGGTGGTCCAGCCTGCTTCCTCACCAAGCGGCACGTCGCTCCCAATTTCTGCCAGCTAAGGCTCAAGCACCTCAGCCAAAGACAGCTGTGCGTCATACCCATCCTCTGTCGCTCCAGATGCTCCTGCTCCTCCTCCAAGTCAGGCATCCCGTCAGCAATCCATCAGCGAAGCCATGTCCAGGAGACAGCAGTATGCGCCCACTCATCCTACGGCACAGAAGCTGAATGTGCTCCTGTCCAAGTTGCTGGTGCTGCAGTCGCTCCCTTTTCAGGTGTTGGACTCTGCACCTTTCAGAGAACTGATGGCTTGTGCCGAGCCGAGGTGGATAGTCCCAAGCCGTCATTTCTTTGCCAAGAAGGCAGTACCAGCGCTGCACACTTTTGTTGAACAGAAGCTGGGCCAGTCCTTGAGCCTGTCGGTGTGTAGCAAAGTGCATGGCAGCGCTGACGTCTGGAGATGTAGCTACGGTCAGGGACATTACATGTCGTTTATGGCCCACTGGGTGAATGTGGTCCCTTTGCAGCAGCAGTAGCAGCAACTTGGACAGGTCACGCCGCTTCGGCCTCCACGCTCCATTGCCGTTGTGCCTGTGACACCGTCCTACTCGGCCTCCTTATCCTCCGCCATCTCCTCACCCTCCACTGTAGGGTCAAGTCTCAGTGCCTCTCCAGTCTACCATGTGTGCAGGGCTCGGAGGTGTCACGCTGTGCTTCACATGGTTTGTCTTGGAGAACGGAGTCACACAGGGGAGTAACTGCTTAAATTTATTCATCAAGAAATCCAAACATGGCTTACTCCAAGAAAACTGAAAATGGGAACCATGGTTACCGACAATGGGAAGAACATTTTGTCTGCGCTGCGCCATGGAAGCCTGACCCATGCGCTCTGCATGGCTCACGTCTTCAATCTGGTTGCCAAGCGGTTTCTGAAGTGTTCCCCTGATCTGCAAGACATCCTAACAACTTCAATGAAACTTTGCATGCACTTCAGCCACTCATACACCGCCAAACACACCCTTCTTGAGCTACTGCATCAGAACGGTAGCCCCCAACATAGTCTGATTTGCGATGTTTCCACCTGTTTGAATTCCATCCTTCACATGTTGGACCGATTATATGAACAGAGAAAAGCCATCACGGATTTCCTGATGATCCAAGCGGATAGGGGGACTCCCCTGTGTAACTTCAATGTCAACCAGTGGCAGCTCATACATGACACCTGCCGTTTGCTCAGGCCCTTTGAGGAAGCCACTTTATTTGTCAGTCGGCAGGATTACGGGATGAACGACGTGATTCCACTGCTTCATGTACTACAGCACATGTTGGAAACCATGGCTGGTCAGGGCACTGGAGACATGGCGCCTACATCTTACGGCCACATGAACCCCGTCGGAGCTGAACTGGAGGCGGAGGAGGAGGAGGAGCGGCCCAATGAAGCACAGTTTAGGCTTGGCGAAATGGCTGGTTTATCTAGTCAGCGGACAGGAGAGGAGGAGCAGCCAGAGGAGCTAGAGGGTTGTGAGGAAGGCGAGACAGAGGACCCGGACACACCGTGGCAGTATGCAGTGGAGATGGAGACAGGTAGTCCCTCCGAGTCACTTGCGCAAATGGCAGGAAGCATGCTCACGTGCTTGCGTAGTGACCCCAGCATTGCTTCCATTTGTCGGCGGGATGACTTCTGGCTGTCCACCTTATTGGACCCTCGCTTCCGGCACAAAATGGGGGCATTTTTTAAACCCGCCGAGAGGAAGGACAAACTGAACTACTACAAAGACATTCTACGTAGTCAGTTGGCCGATGCCTATCTGCGCCATGATCCATACTCTCGCAGGTCTGACTCGGGGGGGGGGGGGGGGGGGGGTTCTCTGCGCTCACCTTCCACTGCCATGCCTGCTGGGGGGGTTGGCAGGAGCAGCAGCAGCAGCCTCAGTCTTCAGTCGCTAATGAGTAGCTTTCTACACCCGCATAGTGAGGCTACTCATGAGCAGCAGGAAAACCTGGAGCAGGACCTCAACCAGCAGGTCATGTCATACCTTGACATGACCATGCCAACACACCTTGAGGATCCACTGGACTTCTGGGCAGCCAAACTTGGCTTGTGGCCGCAACTAGCAGAGTTTGCCCTGGAGAGAATCAGGGATGGATCAGCCAGGGTTTCCACCCACCAATGGCTGATGCATGCGACTAGATTCAGCATGGTTCCACGTTTTACACTTTCTAAATGGTGCAAAACATATTTATGTCTTTAGGTCAATTTTTGGGCTCCTGCTGATGCCAACTTCAGGGTCTGCCTTTCAGCCAATTTTTGGCCTCCTGCTGATGCCAACTCCAGGGTGTCTTTCAAGCAATGTTTGGGCTCCTGCTTCTGCTGCTGCCAACTCCAGGGTGTGCCTTCCAGCTAATGTTTTTGCTCCTGCTGCTGCCAACTTCAGGGTGTGATTCATCCAATTTTTGTCCTCCTGCAGCCAACTCCAGTGTCTCTTTCACGCAATGTTTGGGCTCCTGCTGCTGCTGCTGCTGCTTGCAACTTCAGGGTGTGGTTCATCCAATTTTTGGCCTCCTGCAGCCAACTCCAGTGTCTCTTTCAAGCTATGTTTGTGCTCCTGCTGCTGCCAACTTCAGGGTGTGATTCATCCAATTTTTGGGCTCCTGCAGCCAACTCCAGTGTCTCTTTCACGCAATGTTTGGGCTCTTGCCGCTGCTGCTTGCAACTCCAGGGTGGGATTCATCCAATTTTTGGCCTCCTGCAGCCAATTCCAGTGTCTTTCAAGCTATGTTTGGACTCCTGCTGCTGCCAACTTCAGGGTGTGATTCATCCAATTTTTGGCCTCCTGCAGCCAACTCCAGTGTCTCTTTCAAGCTATGTTTGGACTCCTGCTGCTGCCAACTTCAGGGTGTGATTCATCCAATTTTTGACCTCCTGCAGCCAACTCCAGTGTCTTTCACGCAATGTTTGGGCTCCTGCTGCTGCTTGCAACTCCAGGGTGTGATTCATCCAATTTTTGGGCCTCCTGCAGCAAACTCCAGTGTCTCTTTCAAGCAAATGGTGCAAAACATATTTATGTCTTTAGGCCAATTTTTGGCCTCCTGCTGCTTGCAACTTCAGGGTGTGCCTTTCAGCCAATTTTTGGTCTCCTGCTGCTGCCAACTCCAGGGTGTCTTTCAAGCAATGTTTGGGCTCCTGCTTCTGCTGCTGCCAACTTCTGGGTGTGATTCATCCAATTTTTGGGCTCCTGCAGCTAACTCCAGTGTCTCTTTCAAGCTATGTTTGGGCTCCTGCTGCTGCTGCTTGCAACTCCAGGGAGTGATTCATCCAATTTTGGGCCCCTGCAGCAAACTCCAGTGTCTCTTTCAAGCTCTGTTTGTGCCCCTGCTGCTGCCAACTCCAGGGTGTGATTTAACCAATTTTTTGGCTCGTGCAGCCAACTCCAGTTTCTATTTCACGCAATGTTTGGGCACCTGCTGCTGCTGCTTGCAACTCCAGGGTGTGATTCATCCAATTTGTTGCCTCCTGCAGCCAACTCCAGTCTCTTTCAAGCTATGTTTGGGCTCCTGCTACTGCCAACTTCGGGTGTGATTCATCCAATTTTTGGGCTCCTGCAGCAAACTCCAGTGTCTCTTTCAAGCTATGTTTGGGCTCCTGCTGCTGCTTGCAACTCCAGGGTATGATTCATCCAATTTTTGGGCTCCTGCAGCCAACTCCAGTGTCTCTTTTAAGCTATGTTTGGGCTCCTGCTGCTGCTTGCAACTCCAGGGTGTGATTCATCCAATTTTTGGCCTCCTGCAGCCAACTCCAGTGTCTCTTTCAAGCTGTGCTTGGGCTCCTGCTGCTGCTGCTTGCAACTCCAGGGTGTGATTCATCCAATTTTTGGGCTCCTGCAGCCAACTCCAGTGTCTCTTTTAAGCTATGTTTGGGCTCCTGCTGCTGCTTGCAACTCCAGGGTGTGATTCATCCAATTTTTGGCCTCCTGCAGCCAACTCCAGTGTCTCTTTCAAGCTATGTTTGGGCTCCTGCTGCTGCTGCTTGCAACTCCAGGGTGTGAATCCTCCAATTTTTGGGCTCCTGCAGCCAACTCCAGTGTCTTTCAAGCTATGTTTGGGCTCCTGCTGCTGCTGCTTGAGACTCCAGGGTGTGATTCGTCCAATTTTTGGCCTCCTGCAGCCAACTCCAGTGTCTCTTTCACGCAATGTTTGGGCTCCTGCCGCTGCTGCTTGCAACTCCAGGGTGTGATTCATCCAATTTTTGGCCTCCTGCAGCCAACTCCAGTGTCTCTTTCTCACAACGTTTGGGCTCCTGCTGCTGCTGCTTGAAACTCCAGGGTGTGATTCATCCAATTTTTGGCCTCCTGCAGCCAACTCCAGTGTCTCTTTAAAGCTATGTTTGGACTCCTGCTGCTGCCAACTTCAGGGTGTGATTCATCCAATTTTTGGCCTTCTGCAGCCAACTCCATTGTCTCTTTCACGCAATGTTTGGGCTGCTGCTGCTTGCAACTCCAGGGTGTGATTCATCCAATTTTTTGGCTCCTGCAGCCAACTCCAGTGTCTCTTTCACGCAATGTTTGGGCACCTGCTGCTGCTGCTGCTTGCAACTCCAGGGTGTGATTCATCCAATTTTTGGCCTCCTGCAGCCAACTCCAGTGTCTCTTTCAAGCTATGTTTGTGCTCCTGCTGCTGCCAACTTCAGGGTGTGATTCATCCAATTTTTGGGCTCCTGCAGCCAACTCCAGTGTCTCTTTCAAGCTATGTTTGGGCTCCTGCTGCTTCTTGAAACTCCAGGGTGTGATTCATCCAATGTTTGGGCTCCTGCAGCCAACTCCAGTGTCTCTTTCACGCTATGTCTGGGCTCCTGCTGCTGCTTGCAACTCCAGGGTGTGATTCATCCAATTTTTGGCCTCCTGCAGCCAACTCCAGTGTCTTTCACGCAATGTTCGGGCTCCTGCTGCTGCTGCTTGCAACTCCAGGGTGTGATTCATCCAATTTTTGGCCTCCTGCAGCCAAATCCAGTGTCTATTTCAAGCTGTGTTTGGGCTCCTGCTGCTGCTGCTTGCAACTCCAGGGTGTGATTCATCCAATTTTTGGCCTCCTGCAGCCAACTCCGGTGTCTCTTTCAAGCTATGTTTGGGCTCCTGCTGCTGCTTGCAACTCCAGGGTGTGATTCATCCAATTTTTGGCCTCCTGCAGCCAACTTCAGTGTCTCTTTCACGCAATGTTTGGGCTCCTGCTGCTGCTTGCAACTCCAGGGTGTGATTCATCCAATTTTTGAGCTCCTGCAGCCAACTCCAGTGTTTCTTTCAAGCTATGTTTGGGCTCCTGCTGCTGCTTGCGACTCCAGGGTGTGATGCATCCAATTTTTGGCCTCCTGCGGCCAACCCCAGTGTCTCTTTCACGCAATGTTTGTGCTCCTGCTGCTGCTGCTTGCAACTCCAGGGTGTGATTCATCCAATTTTTGGCCTCCTGCAGCCAACTCCAGTGTCTCTTTAAAGCAATGTTTGGGCTCCTGCAGCTGCTGCTTGCAACTCCAGGGTGTGATTCAGCTAATTTTTAGGCTCCTGCTGCTGCCAGCTCCAGGGTGTGTTTTTCAGGCACTATAGGGGCCCCTCATAGTCATGCCACTTCAACTCTCTGCAATTGTTCCGCTCTGCGATTCTGTTAGCGATGCCTCTGATCTGCATGTGATAATTATTTACAGTATTATTTCACTAACCCAGCACGCATCCTATGCCTGTTACAGTAAGGCAGAATGGTTTACAACCCTATTGAGGCTCTAGGAGGCTCAGAAATAGCCGTTTTTAATAGCGATTCATCACAAATACATTTGGGTTGAAACGATTTTTGTCGGAAAATTCGGCGAATCAGTCGAAGCGAATTTTTCAAAAGTTCACTCATCTCGAGTGGCTGTGTCTGCTGGACAGCACATTTGAAACCAAATGCTTATTTTACCTCATGTTCTTCTAAATGTTTTGAAAGGATGGGAGGATTCTCATAATTTTAATGGCTGGTTCATCCCTACTGGACATGTGCCTAAAAATAATTCACTGCTTGCATTCCTGCTTTCCAAATGGATATGCTTTAGGCAAACAAAGTTCCTCACCCTATATATGGCAATATCTGTAATTCATTTAGTCTTTAAGTCATTGTCTATGGGGAAGCGTTGTAGTCAAAGTTAAATCTGGACAAATTATGACAACTTTATGGAGAAAACGGTGTTCCCACCATGTCACTAAACCCCCTATATAGTGACAAGGCACTGCTTAAACATAATATATGTTTGTAAATGGGTTAATAAATGTAACACCTGTTATATGTTAAATGTTAATGCCCAATTAACAATAATACACAGATCCCAAGATTACAGTGGACCCAAACACCATACCACGCCATTGTAGACATATATATCATAGTTTTTGCCCTATAAGACACCCCCCCCCCCCCCCCCCAAAAAAAAGTGCGGAAAATGTCAGTGCAGCTTCTTGGACAAATGTAAAAAAAAGACTGACTTACACAGTTTAGTTGATTATTAAGACCACCATGTGCAGCACAAGCAGCTGCTAGAAGGGCTGGAAGTGACTCAATAAGAGATTGGTTTTGCGTCAACCTCCCAAAACCTTAATGTTTAATAATTAAATTACATTTAATTTGCTCTCTGTCAGTCAAAATGTTCGTCATTCTCATTAAAACTTTCTATCAATGTCAAATGTGCCAGAAATGCCACCCCCACACTCCAAAGATGTTCAGCAGACACTTATGCCTATCGCCTAGTTTAACACCCTATAAATACATCTATGTAGCAAGTTATTGATGTAACCTCACCAAGCTACACTACTAAAATCCAGCTTTACTGCACAGGACCACTGTGCAAGAACTTATCAGAAAAAGCAGTTAATGGCAATAAACAGTCTAGTATTCAGATTCCTTCCCAATACATAGCTGGATGAATGAAGATAGAGGGACAGAGCACAGAAAAGGAAGGCCATATATGTGTCTGTGCACCCTAGCAAAATTGCCAAGTTGGGTAATGAAGCAAGAGTGTCAGTCTCAGAAATGGCAGCCCTAGCAGAATCTGCTATGCCTAACAGTTGGGAGAACAGCCTCACTAGTGACAAGGTGGTTGAGACTGCAGGTAGGATTAGACGGTTAGTGGTAATAGGGGATTCTATTATCTGGCAGAGTGATAGAATAATTGGTCTCCAAGACCACCTGAACCGAATCATTTGTTGTTTACTTTTGCTTTGAGGTGAAAAGGGTGGATAAATCACTGGAAGGGGCTGTGGATGGCCCAGCTGTTGTTGTCCACATGGGTACCAATTACAGAATTAATGGGAGATGGCGGATCCTTAATAATGCAGTTAAAGAATTAGGCACCAAGTTGAAGTGAAGGACCTCTAAAGTTTGTATTCTCTGGAATACTGCCTGTACCATGCACACATCCACAGTAATGACAGCAGGAACTTTTAACACATGGCTTAAGTCCTGGTGCAGGCCAGAATGATTTGGGTTCCTAGAGCCCTGGGCTGACTTTTCATTGGGGTACAAACTGTATTCGACAGATAATTGGCACCTGTATGAAGGGGGACTGCTGTGCTGGGTAAGACTACACTAAGACTCAAATTGAGATGAGGGAGGGCAGAGTGAAATCAAAGGGGAAGACAAGTTACTTAGGCTGCAGCATATGATGATAGGTGGAAAAACAGAAGCGGGGAGGACTGCTATGATGGATAAGGAGATCCTACAGCTAATACTAAAGCTCACTGTGTAAAACTGAATGGAAACTTGAAGTATATGTTGACAAATGCCAGAAGTCTGGCAGGTAAAGTGGGGGAGCTTGACGCTTTGGTACTGAAAGGAAATATCAATGAAATTGGTATGGCTGAGGCTTGTCTGCATTCCACACATGACTGGACTGTCAATCTTCAAGGTTTTACTCTTTTTTGAAAAGACAGCACAGAAAGAGGTGGAGTTTCTGTAAAACACAGCATGTATTAAGGAGGGGAATCTAGCTGAAGATTGCAAGGATGTAGAATCCTTGTGTGTAGACGTTCGGGCGATGTAAACAATGTTAATATACAGTTTGGTGTAATCTATAGACCCCCAAACATAACTAGGAAATAGAGGGTCAGCTGCATAAACAAAGAGAGCGGGCGGCACAGGCTGGTACAGTGGTGATAATGGGAGATTTCAACTACCCAGGTATTGCCTGGAACTTTACTCAGCTTGCAACAGGATAACTATCTGAATCAGTTTGTGGAGGCAGAGTGATCTGGTAATATCAAATGATGATGACCTTGTAGGGATTGTTCATGAAAACCTTGGTAACAGCGACTATAACATAGTTGTATTCAACATAAACTGTGAGAAACATTTTCTGTATGGGAGGGCAAAAACACTGGATTTTAGGAAGGCCAACTTCCCCAGGTTCAAGGCTGCAGCCCGGGACATAGATATGTTGATAAATAAGGATACAGATGCCAAATGGGAGTGCTTTAAATCAATTGTGAGTAACAACAATGCAAAATTTATTTCTATGGGCAACAAATATAAGCAACTAAAATTAACCTCCTGGTTGACAACTGAGGTTTAATGGGCAATAAAGAACTAGAAGAGTGCATTTAAAAATTAAGGTTGATCCCTCAGCAGTAACCTTTGAAGAGTATAAAGCAGGTAATAAAGCACGTAAGAAAGAAATTGGCAAAAGCACCAAATATAAATGATGTGGTCAAAGTAAGCAAAACCAACACTAAAGGTTTCTTTAAATTTAGAAATTCAAAGATAACTAAATCGGAACAGCTAGGTGCCCTAACTAACCTCAATGAGAAATTAGTCACTGGGGATGAAGAAAAGGCCGAGCTGTTAAATGGGTACTTTAGCTTTGTGTACACACAAGAGCAGCAAGGAGCGAATATAGGGGATGCCATTGATTAGAGATGAGCGAACCGGTTCGGACGAACCGGAATTCGCTCCGAATTTCAGGAAATATTCGATTCGGCACGAACCCGAATATTTTGTGGTTCGTGCCGATCGAATTTTTCCTGAAATTAAAAAAAAAAAAATGCCGGCATGGTGGGAGCGGAGCCGGCCGGCGGGCCGGTAAAGCCAGCCGGCCGGCCCACTCCCACCATGCCGGCATTTAAAAAACAAACAAACAAAAAAAAAGCATTTTTGCCGGCATGGTGGGAGCGGGCCGGCCGGTTCCGCGCTGACAGCGGAACCGGCCGGCCCGCTCCGCTGTCAGCGGAACCGGCCGGCCCGCTCCCACCATGCCGGCATTTTTAAAAAAAGCAAACACTTACCTGCAGGTCCGGAGCGTGGAGGCCGGCGCCGCTCTCAGCTGTCATCTGAGGGCGCATCATCAGAGGCGCCCTCTGATGACGCGCCCTCAGATGACAGCTGAGAGCGGCGCCGGCCTCCACGCTCCGGACCTGCAGGTAAGTGTTTGCTTTTTTTTTAAATGCCGGCATGGTGGGAGCGGGCCGGCCGGTTCCGCTGTCAGCGCGGAACCGGCCGGCCCGCTCCCACCATGCCGGCAAAAATGCTTTTTTTTTTTTGTTTTGTTTTTTAAATGCCGGCATGGTGGGAGCGGGCAGGCCGGCTTTACCGGCCCGCCGGCCGGTTCCGCTGTCAGCGCGGAACCGGCCGGCCCGCTCCCACCATGCCGGCAAAAATGTTTTTTTTTTTTTTTTTTAAATGCCGGCATGGTGGGAGCGGGCCGGCCGGCTTTACCGGCCCGCCGGCCGGCTCCCACCATGCCGGCATCTTTTATGGGGAACTTCGTAAAAGTTCGATTCGGCCGAACCCGAATTTCTTTGTGAAATTCGGCGAATCGGCCGAATCGAACTTTTCAAAAGTTCGCTCATCTCTACCATTGATAGCAATACCCCAAGCATAATTTTCAACAGACTAAACCTGAATATCATCGAAGACTAACTACATTTTTGAATCCAAATAAAATTTGAATAAGACTGCAGGACCCGATTGACTTCACCCAGCTCGGTTATCTTATCACCCCTGTTATTGATATATAATGGGCAAATATGGTGCCCATTTTTAAAAAGGGCTCTAGGTCTTCTCCCGGTAATTACAGACCTGTAAGTTTAACATCCATTGTGGGAACATTGGGACTACATACACGAATATGTTAATATGCATAATAAGTGACAACCAGCATGGTTTTACCAAGGACTGAAGCTGCCAGACTGACCTGATTGGCTTTTATGAGGAGGTGAGTAGAATCCTAGACAGAGGGGTGGCTGTAGATATAGATTATTGTGGAAATTAAAGGACCACTATCGCAAAAAAATGGCCCAATGATAAAAATCCATATAAATATGCTGGATCTTTTAATGGAAAGAAAAGGACATCCGGGGTGACAGTCTAAACCTTTCACCCCTGGGTTTTATTCCTACCATGAAAGAATAAACCATAAGCTTGGCGCTAGTTTTTTTTCAGTTTGGGTGTTTAAGTGACCCCTCCTCTCATTGTAACCGATGTATTTATATGGATTTTTAATATCACACAATTTCGTGATAGTGCTCCTTTAAGTTCTTCAGGGTTAGAAAATATAGTTTGACTGACTGAAAACTGGCTAATGGACCATGTTCAGAGAATTGTGGTTAATGATACCTGCTCTGAATGGTCCCCGCTTGTAATCGATGTACCCCAAGGTTCAATGCTGGGCCCACTATTATTTAACTTGTTTATAAATTATAAAGAAGATGGAATTAATGGCAGAGTCTCCATTTTTCTTCCAATCTATTCCAGGCCGTCCTTATTCAATACGAGGGGCGTGACTGCAAGACAAAAGCGTGGCTCCTCCTCCCGGCCTATATCCTTCCGGCTGACTTCCTAGATTCCAGTTTCATTCTTGCAGTTGGGAGGACTGCATGGCTCTCTAGACTCCTCCTCCATTTACTTTTTTTTTTTGTTTCTCAGATTATACCTTTGAAGGGGGGGGGCAAGACCCTGTCTGTCTTCCTAGGTCCCTTATGCTGCTCTGATCTGGATTGACCCATTATGCCTCCTCAGTTTTCGGCTTGGCGAAGTTCTGTAAAACTGTATCCGGATCAAGATGGTAAGGTAAGCGCAGGGTCCAGTGTGCGCTTTGTAGTGCTTTGGCACTCTGGCTGAAGGCTTTCATTGAAAAGTATAAGCAGCCACAGGTTTTTTTGTCTGGTGAGCCTGATTGGGGGTGACCAAGGGAATGATTTTCCCTCTTATTGTTTTTTATTGCTCTTTCCCATGTGTTTCTTTGTTCTCTGGTTGAAAAATTCAAAATTTGGAAATAGTCCGTCGCCATGGAAAGATTTTCGGTAGAGATGAGCGAACTTTTGAAAAATTCGATTCGACTGATTCGCCGAATTTTCCGACAAAAATCGTTTCGACCCGAATTTATTTGCGACGAATCTCTATTAAAAATGGCTATTTCAGAGCCTCAATAGGGTTGTAAACCATTCTGCCTTGCTGTAACACGCACAGGATGCGTGCTGGGTTAGTTAAATAATACTTTGAATAAATATCACATGCAGATCAGAGGCATCGCTAATAGAATCGCAGAGCGGCACAATTGCAGAGAATTGAAGTGGCATCACTATGAGGGGCAGGAGCCCAAACATTGCTTTAAAGAGACACTGGAGTTGGCTGCAGGAGCCCAAAAATTGGATGAATCACACCCTGGAGTTGCAAGCAGCAGCAGGAGCCCAAACATTGGCTGAAAGAGACACTGGAGTTGGCAGCAGCAGGAGCCCAAAAATTGACTGACACACCCTGGAGTTTCAAGCAGCAGCAGCAGCAGCCCAAACATAGCTTGAAAGAGACACTGGAGTTGGCTGCAGGAGCCCAAAAATTGGATGAATCACACCCTGGAGTTGGCAGCAGCAGCAGCAGGAGCCCAAACATTACTTTAAAGAGACCCTGGGGTTGGCTTCAGGAGCCCAAAAATTGGATGAATCACACCCTGGAGTTGGCAGCAGGAGCCCAAACATTACTTTAAAGAGACCCTGGGGTTGGCTTCAGGAGCCCAAAAATTGGATGAATCACACCCTGGAGTTGGCAGCAGCAGCAGGAGCCCAAACATTACTTTAAAGAGACACTGGAGTTGGCTTCAGGAGCCCAAAAATTGGATGAATCACACCCTGGAGTTGGCAGCAGCAGCAGCAGGAGCCCAAATATTACTTTAAAGAGACCCTGGGGTTGGCTTCAGGAGCCCAAACATTGGATGAATCACACCCTGGAGTTGGCAGCAGCAGCAGCAGGAGCCCAAACATTACTTTAAAGAGACCCTGGGGTTGGCTTCAGGAGCCCAAACATTGGATGAATCACACCCTGGAGTTGGCAGCAGCAGGAGCCTAAACATTACTTTAAAGAGACCCTGGGGTTTGCTTCAGGAGCCCAAAAATTGGATGAATCACACCCTGGAGTTGGCAGCAGCAGCAGGAGCCCAAATATTTCTTTAAAGAGACACTGGAGTTGGCTTCAGGAGCCCAAAAATTGGATGAATCACACCCTGGAGTTGGCAGCAGCAGGAGCCCAAATATTACTTTAAAGAGACACTGGAGTTGGCTTCAGGAGCCCAAAAATTGGATGAATCACACCCTGGAGTTGGCAGCAGCAGCAGGAGCCCAAACATTACTTTAAAGAGACCCTGAGGTTGGCTTCAGGAGCCCAAAAATTGGATGAATCACACCCTGGAGTTGGCAGCAGCAGCAGCAGGAGCCCAAACATTACTTTAAAGAGACACTGGAGTTGGCTTCAGGAGCCCAAACATTGGATGAATCACACCCTGGAGTTGGCAGCAGCAGCAGCAGGAGCCTAAACATTACTTTAAAGAGACCCTGGGGTTGGCTTCAGGAGCCCAAACATTGGATGAATCACACCCTGGAGTTGGCAGCAGCAGCAGCAGGAGCCCAAACATTACTTTAAAGAGACCCTGGGGTTGGCTTCAGGAGCCCAAACATTGGATGAATCACACCCTGGAGTTGGCAGCAGCAGGAGCCTAAACATTACTTTAAAGAGACCCTGGGGTTTGCTTCAGGAGCCCAAAAATTGGATGAATCACACCCTGGAGTTGGCAGCAGCAGCAGCAGCAGCAGCAGGAGCCCAAATATTACTTTAAAGAGACACTGGAGTTGGCTTCAGGAGCCCAAAAATTGGATGAATCACACCCTGGAGTTGGCAGCAGCAGGAGCCCAAATATTACTTTAAAGAGACACTGGAGTTGGCTTCAGGAGCCCAAAAATTGGATGAATCACACCCTGGAGTTGGCATCAGCAGGAGCCCAAAAATTGGCCTAAAGACATAAATATGTTTTGCACCATTTGGAAAGTGTAAAACGTGGCACCATGCTGAATCTAGTCGCATGCATCAGGCATTGGTGGGTGGAAATCCTGGCTGATCCATCCCTGATTCATTTTGACAAAGGTGAGTCTCTCCACATTTTTAGTTGACAGACGAGTTCTCCTCGCCGTAACTATGGCCCCTGCCGCACTAAACACCCGCTCAGATGGCACGCTACTTGCCGGGCAGGACAGCTTTTCCAGGGCAAACTCTGCTAGTTGCGGCCACAAATCAAGTTTGGCTGCCCAGAAGTCCAGCGGATCCTCAAGGTGTGTTGGCATGGTCATGTCAAAGTATGACATGACCTGCTGGTTCAGGTCCTGCTCCAGGTCTTCCTGCTGCTCATGAGTAGCCTCACTATGCGGGTGTAGAAAGCTACTCATTAGCGACTGAAGACTGAGGCTGCTGCTGATGGAGCTGCTGCGCCATGGCAGTGAAAGGTGAGCGCAGAGGTCGCCTCGAGTCAGACCTGCGAGAGTATGGACCATGGCGCAGATAGGCATCGGCCAACTGCCTACGTAGAATGTCTTTGTAGTAGTTCAGTTTGTCCTTCCTCTCGGTGGGTTTAAAAAATGCCCCCATTTTGTGCCGGAAGCGAGGGTCCAATAAGGTGGACAGCCAGAAGTCATCCCGCCGACAGATGGAAACAATTCTGGGGTCACTACGCAAGCATGTGAGCATGCTTCCTGCCATTTGCGCAAGTGACTCGGATGGACTACCTGTCTCCATCTCCACTGCATACTGCCACGGTGTGCCCGGGTCCTCTGTCTCGCCTTCCTCAAAAACCTCTAGCTCCTCTGGCTGCTCCTCCTCTCCTGTCCGCTGACAAGATAAACCAGCCATTTCGCCAAGCCTAAACTGTGTTTCGCTGGGCAACTCCTCCTCCTCCTCTTCCTCCTCCTCCTCCAGTTCAGCTCCAACGGGGTTCATGTGGCCGTAAGATGTAAACGCCATGTCTCCAGTGCCCTGACCAGCCATGGTTTCCAACATGTGCTGTAGTACATGAAGCAGTGGAATCACGTCGTTCATCCCGTAATCCTGCCGACTGACAAATAAAGTGGCTTCCTCAAAGGGCCTAAACAAACAGCAGGTGTCACGTATGAGCTGCCACTGGTTGACATTGAAGTTACACAGGGGAGTCCCCCTATCTGCTTGGATCATCAGGAAATCCGTGATTGCTTTTTTCTGTTCATATAATCGGTCCAACATGTGAAGGGTGGAATTCCAACAGGTGGAAACATCGCAAATCAGATTATGTTGGGGGATACCGTTCTGACGCTGTAGCTCAAGAAGGGTGTGTTTGGCGGTGTATGAGTGGCTGAAGTGCATGCAAAGTTTCATTGAAGTTGTTAGGATGTCTTGCAGATGGGGGGAACACTTCAGAAACCGCTTGACAACCAGATTGAAGACATGAGCCATGCAGGGGGCATGGGTCAGGCTTCCTTGGCGCAGCGCAGACAAAATGTTCTTCCCATTGTCAGTAACCATGATTCCCATTTTAAGTTTTCTTGGAGTAAGCCATGTTTGGATTTCCTGATGAATAAATTTTAGCAGTTCTTCCCCTGTGTGACTCCGTTCGCCAAGACAAACCATGTGAAGCACTGCATGACACCTCCGTGCCCTGCACACATGGTAGACTGGAGGGGCACTGAGCCTACAGTGGAGGGTGAGGAGATGGCGGAGGATGAGGAGGCCGAGTCGCACAGTGTCACAGGCCCAATGGGCAGGGAGCGCGGAGGCCGAAGCGGCGTGACCTGTCCAAGTTGCTGCTGCTGCAAAGGGACCACATTCACCCAGTGGGCCGTAAACGACATGTACTGTCCCTGACCGTAGTTACAGCTCCAGACGTCGGCGCTGCCATGCACTTTGCTACACACCGACAGGCTCAAGGACTGGCCCACCTTCTGTTCAACAAAAGTGTGCAGCGCTGGTACTGCCTTCTTGGCAAAGAAATTACGGCTTGGGACTCTCCACCTCGGCTCGGCACAAGCCATCAGTTCTCTGAAAGGTGCAGAGTCCACCACCTGAAAAGGGAGCGACTGCAGCACCAGCAACTTGGACAGGAGCACATTCAGCTTCTGCGCCGTAGGATGAGTGGGCGCATACTGCTGTCTCTTGGACATGGCTTCGCTGATGAATTGCTGGCGGGATGCCTGACTTGGAGGAGGAGGAGGAAGAGCAGGAGTGACAGAGGATGGGTATGACGCACAGCTGCCTTCGGCTGAGGTGCTGGAGCCTTGGCTGGCAGAAATTGGGAGCGGCGTGCCACTTGGTGAGGAAGCAGACTGGACCACCCCTTGGGAGCCTCGGTTCTCCCAGGTCGCTTTATGATGACGCATCATATGTTGACGCAGGGCCGTGGTGCCAACATTTGGACCCTGGCCACCCTTCACCTTTTGCCTACATATCTTGCATGTGGCCATGTTACCCTCCTGCGGATGCTTCAGGAAAAACTGCCACACTGCCGAGTAGCTACTTTTCCCACCCCCTGGCCTCACTGATTCACTGCTGCTGTTGCCAACTCCAGGAACCCCTGCTCCACTACCTCCCGATAAGGTAGACTGCCGCACAGCAGGTGCTCTACCCCGGCCGGCTCCAGCCTTTGGAATTGTGCCCCCATGCTGACTGCTACCACCTTGCTGCCTCAGCTGCTGACTCCGGGGCAACCTGCGCCCCTTTTCTCCTGATGATGACGATGAAGCCCCTTCATCACCCGGCTCCCAAGTGCGATCGGCTTCATCGTCATCATCATTATCACTGAGTTGTGGCTGTACGTCACTGATGTTCGTGGATTCGTCAACAGTGTCTGGCGCAGGAGCTGGAACGCTCGCAGCACCCACGACACTGTCCACATCACTATTTGTCTGCCTAGCTAAAGAATCCACCTCCATTTCTTTGCTGGGCAGTAGCTGCTGACTGTCCTCTATCTGATCGTCCTCCTCACTAAAGAGTGGAGCTGAACCCAAAGCATAGGATACGTCGCTGGGGGAGGGAACGGCGTAGGACAGAGGCAATGGGAGGACAGTGATTGCTCTCGGGGCATGCCAACTTAGGGTTGTGTCAGAGGAACCTACCGACCCTAGACTGGGGGTCTCAGACGTAAGTTGTGATGATGTTGTTGATGAGCGCGTCAACCAATCTACCACGGCAGATGCGTTACTGGTGGACACCCGACCGCTAGCAGATACTGGCAGATTAGGTCTCTCAGCGTGACTCCTGCTGCTACTGGCCCCCAGTCTGCTGCGAGCTCTGCCTGCGGAATCTTGGCCTCTGCCACTCCTCTTTTCACTTCCAGGCACTTGTCTGCCCAACATAGTCTAACTGGCGTGGTAGTAGGTGATATTTTAAGAACCCCCAGGCAGCGGTGGGTCTATATGAAACAGAATATAATGCACACCAAAAGTGAGCAGTAACACTCAGCCTCCAACAGGCCTGCTTAGTGAAAATAAGAGAGCTGCTTAGTGTAAATAAAGAGGGGTATGGTATGTTACAGAATGGGATGCCCCAACAGCAGAGCACCTGGGAGCAGTACTACTATGCACAGCAAGTGTGTTTATCAGGCCAAATTTCTTTTAGAATAAGTGCAAAGGGTTACAGCAGTAAATAGAGGCTGGTGTAGTCACAGAATGGGATGCCCCAACAACCAGAGAGCACCTGGCAGCAGTACTACTATGCACAGCAAGTGTGTTTATCAGGCCAAATTTCTTTTAGAATAAGTGCAAAGGGTTACAGCAGTAAATAGAGGCTGGTGTAGTCACAGAATGGGATGCCCCAACAACCAGAGAGCACCTGGCAGCAGTAATACTATGCACAGCAAGTGTGTTTATCAGGCCAAATTTCTATTAGAATAAGTGCAAATGGTTATGGCATTAAATAGAGGCTGGTGTAGTCACAGAATGGGATGCCCCAACAACCAGAGAGCACCTGGCAGCAGTACTACTATGCACAGCAAGTGTGTTTATCAGGCCAAATTTCTATTAGAATAAGTGCAAATGTTTATGGTATTAAATAGAGGCTGGTGTAGTCACAGAATGGGATGCCCCAACAACCAGAGAGCACCTGGCAGCAGTACTACTATGCACAGCAAGTGTGTTTATCAGGCCAAATTTCTATTAGAATAAGTGCAAATGGTTACGGTATTAAATAGAGGCTGGTGTAGTCACAGAATGGGATGCCCCAACAACCAGAGAGCACCTGGCAGCAGTACTACTATGCACAGCAAGTGTGTTTATCAGGCCAAATTTCTATTAGAATAAGTGCAAATGGTTATGGTATTAAATAGAGGCTGGTGTAGTCACAGAATGGGATGCCCCAACAACCAGAGAGCACCTGGCAGCAGTACTACTATGCACAGCAAGTGTGTTTATCAGGCCAAATTTCTATTAGAATAAGTGCAAATGGTTACAGCAGTAAATAGAGGCTGGTGTAGTCACAGAATGGGATGCCCCAACAGGAGTGCACCTGTGAGCAGTAATACTATGCACAGCAAGTGTGTTTATCAGGCCAAATTTCTATTAGAATAAGTGCAAATGGTTCTGGTATTAAATAGAGGCTGGTGTAGTCACAGAATGGGATGCCCCAACAACCAGAGAGCACCTGGCAGCAGTACTACTATGCACAGCAAGTGTGTTTATCAGACCAAATTTCTATTAGAATAAGTGCAAAGGGTTATGGTATTAAATAGAGGCTGGTGTAGTCACAGAATGGGATGCCCCAACAACCAGAGAGCACCTGGCAGCAGTACTACTATGCACAGCAAGTGTGTTTATCAGGCCAAATTTCTATTAGAATAAGTGCAAATGTTTATGGTATTAAATAGAGGCTGGTGTAGTCACAGAATGGGATGCCCCAACAACCAGAGAGCACCTGGCAGCAGTACTACTATGCACAGAAAGTGTGTTTATCAGGCCAAATTTCTATTACAATAAGTGCAAATGGTTATGGTATTAAATAGAGGGTGGTGTAGTCACAGAATGGGATGCCCCAACAACCAGAGAGCACCTGGCAGCAGTACTACTATGCACAGCAAGTGTGTTGATCAGGCCAAATTTCTATTAGAATAAGTGCAAAGGGTTACAGCAGTAAATAGAGGCTGGTGTAGTCACAGAATGGGATGCCCCAACAGGAGTGCACCTGTGAGCAGTAATACTATGCACAGCAAGTGTATTTATCAGGCCAAATTTCTATTAGAATAAGTGCAAAGGGTTATAGTATTAAATAGAGGCTGGTGTAGTCACAGAATGGGATGCCCCAACAACCAGAGAGCACCTGGCAGCAGTACTACTATGCACAGCAAGTGTGTTTATCAGGCCAAATTTCTATTACAATAAGTGCAAATGGTTATGGTATTAAATAGAGGCTGGTTTAGTCACAGAATGGGATGCCCCAACAACCAGAGAGCACCTGGCAGCAGTACTACTATGCACAGAAAGTGTGTTTATCAGGCCAAATTTCTATTAGAATAAGTGCAAAGGGTTACAGCAGTAAATAGAGGCTGGTGTAGTCACAGAATGGGATGCCTCACAGCAGACTTGAGATCAGTTCAGTATATATGCACAGTTAGTGTATAAGCAGCCTGAAAATGCTAACAAAGCCAGTCAGCCAGCCAGTAACACTCAGGCTGGATGAAAAAAAAAAAAAATCTCCCTGTGACTGCCTCCGATTTTTCCTAACTTTCCCTGCTTTTCGCTGACTTTCTGCCTGTCTCCTGCCTGTCTCCTGCCTGTCCCTGTCTGTCCCTGTCTGTCTAACTGCCTCTCCCTCACTACAGCAGCGTCCTGTCTCTCACGAATGCAATAGAGAAATGAGGAAAAGCAAGATGTCCGCTGACTTAAATAGCGCTGTGACGTCACCGGGCTTGCTGGCTGCTGATAGGCTGCATGTGACTGCCCCAGCTTGCACTGGCGCGGGGTTGATGTCTGGACATGTCCCGTCCGCCATCTTAGAATGCCTGTAATGTAAATGAATGGATGTTAAAGGAAAACTTCGAGCGATCGAATCGCGGGGAAATTCGGATTCGATCTGAATCGAATTTTTCATGAAATTCGGATCGAATCCGGGTTCGTCCAGATCGATTCGCTCATCCCTAATTTTCGGCTTGGTGAAGTTTCGAGTACCGGGCGCAGAGCGCTTCCTCCGTTCGCCTCTGTGGAAAGATTTTCGGCTTGGCGAAGTACTGAGTAT
Organism: Gastrophryne carolinensis; assembly: GCA_027917425.1. Lineage (NCBI taxonomy): Eukaryota > Metazoa > Chordata > Amphibia > Anura > Microhylidae > Gastrophryne > Gastrophryne carolinensis. The sequence goes on from CM051234.1 coordinate 587,155,394, forward strand.
CGGGCGCAGAGCGCTTCCTCTGTCTGCCTCTGTGGAAGGATTTTAGTCTTGGCAAAGTTCCGAGTACCGGGCGCAGAGCGCTTTGTCCGTCCGCCACTGTGGAAAGATTTTCGGCTTGGCGAAGTTCCGAGTACCGGGCGCAGAGCTCTTTCTCCGTCCGCCTCTGTGGAAAGATTCTCGACTTAGCGTAGCAGCTAGCTCCGCTGAGATCTCTGGTTCTTTTCAGCAGTACTGCACGTTTTCTCTAGCTGGGGACGCTGGAAGATATTCTGCTTAGCGAAGTCACCAGCTCCGCTGAAGTGGCCAGTTCTCCTCCGTGACGGGGCACGTTTTTCTCGCCGACCAAGCTTAAATATTTTCGGCTAGGCAAGGTGCCTAGCATCGCCAGAGATCGCAATTCCCCTTGGCTGCACATCATTTCTGGGGTAGTTGGCCAGCAAAAGGGCTGCTCTGAGCCGCTGAACGGCCACCCTTAAGTGGACCTAAACCTTTTGGTAGGTAATTTTTTTTTAATTTAATTTTTTATTTATTATTGATTGGGAAAGGGCAAGGTAATATATAATTTATATTGTAATATATAATTATATGGTGGTCTACGCTCAAGGACAGTAGTTTTGGGACTGTCGAGAACCTATATATACTTGATCTCAGATCCCCAGGGTCATAGACTAGCATTATTAAATTCACTATGGCGGAGGCATCGGGTGTAGTCATCTGGTCTTTATCAGATTTACCCCATATCCAGTTGCATGCAGTGGCACTGGATAAGGATAGCACTGTGCGCAGGGATTATGCCACGGTTGTAGTGGATAGGGAGACAGTTGTCTCCTCCCTGAAAGGGCTCTGACCCTTATCACCGGTGCTTTCTGAGAAACCCCTTGGCAGTTTTCATGCGGACCGTGATGTGAATCGTACCGGTTACTAAGAAGGTTTTTTGAAAAAAAAAAAAAAAAAAAAGAAATCCTCTGAGTATATTGAAGAGGATATTGTGGCTGCCATGGTCTCCTTCTGAATCTTTAAACTCTGTTGGCAGCCCTCAAGTGGTGCTAAACCTATAGAGTCATCATGAAGTATTGGCTACTAAAAGGGTTTTAAAGAAAAACATTTTTTCCTCCAATTTGAAGAGGATATTGTGGCTGCCATAGTCTCCTTCTGAGTCTTTAAACTCTGTCGGCAGCCCTCAAGTGGTCCTAATCCTATAGAGTGTCATAATGGAGTATTGGCTACTAAAAATATTTTAAAAGTAAAGATTTTTTCCTCTGAGTGGAAGAGGATATTGTCTGCCATAGTCTCCCAGGAGAGTCCTCTACACATGGGGTGTCCGGTTAAGGAGAAGTTGGATGGATGGTTGATTTCCTCCATTTCTGGAGGATTTTGCGGAGCATATGCACTATTATAATCTGATCAATAGGGAATGGCAGAAGTCAGGTTGTCTTCCATCCATGCCTAAAGTACTAGATACTATGTATCTCTTTCCTCCAGATCAGATTGAATTATGGTCTTACCCTCCTGTGGCGGACACTCTGGTGCCAGGTCTCTTTAAGATTTTCATTTTGCCATCCTCTGATAGGGCTTCTCCAAAGTATCCAGCGCATAAATTCGTGGATCAGGTGGCATGTCATGCTCATGTTTTATGGGGTTGGCCTTGGGCTGGCCGGTGTTACATTCATAGAATTTTGGGAGCATCTGGTCTCTATGACTCTTGGGTCATTCATGGAAGCCATGCTCCCAGTTGTTCAAGATCAGTTTGACTCCAACAGTTAGTGTTTCTGGCTATGGAGGATTTGATGTGGTTAAGTGCCAGAGGCCTAGCTCTGGTGGTCGCCTTAAGGCGCGCTTTATGGCTTAAGCAATGGCCAGCTGGCATAGCCTCTAAAAGGAATATGACAGGACTCCTTTTTAAGGGGGGCATCTGTTGGAAAGGCTTGGTTGACATGGTAAAGCATGCTACTAGTGGTAAATGATCTAATCTGCTACCAAAGCCAAAGTCTAATACTGCTTCCGCAGGGCCTCTACTACTCCGAGGTACCGGCTAGAGGTTCGGCCTCTTTGTCTTATTCCAAAAAGAAGAAAAAAAAAAAAAAAAAAGATTCTCTTCTATCCCAAAGTTCCAAATTAAGGCAACAGGTGTCTGGCAGAACAAAGCCAGATCCCTTTCGAAGCCTGCTCAGGCATGAAGGGATGCCCCCGCCCTTGAGGTGTGGGCATCTCACCTTTTTAGAGATTGGAGTTTTGATAACCACAGTTTATATATAAGGATGCATATCTACATTGCTGTAGGTGGCTTACATCTTCAGTTTGTGGCGTTACCCTTCGGTCTATCATCAGCACCAGGGTGTTTACCAAGGCGTTGGCAGGTCTCATGTAATTCTCTAAGAAGTCAGGGATACATATAATCCCTTACTGAGACTATTGGTTGATATGGGCCCCATCATGTCAGGGGACCCAGAGGGATATAGTGACTATCCAGTCAAATTCTTCAGACATCATTTCATAGCTTGAAGAGTTATTCTTTTCTGGGACTGTCATTAGACACGTCTCAGGCAAAAGTGTTTTTCCAACACAGAAGTGACTCTTATTTCAGGCCAGGGTACAGGGTCTCTTGTCTTGTCCTCGCTTGACGATTCATCAAGGAACATGTCTGTTGGGCCTGATGGTATCTTGCTTTGAGTCATTATCTTTTGCACTGTTTCACACAAGACCCCTGCAGATGGAATTGCTCACAATCTGGGATTGGGACCCACACACTCTGGATCACTCTTTTTACATGACACAGTCAGCAAGGCGGTCTCTAGCCTGGTCCTCAGCCTCTTCAGATTGGCAAATTCTTTCTTCCAGTACAGTGGAAGATCATCACCACGGCTGCCAGTCTATATGGTTGGGGGAGTGTCATGGAGTCACAAGCGATTCAGTGACAATGGAGTCTGAAGGAGAGCAGACTCTCCATAAATATCCTGGAACTGAGAGTGATTCTATTGTATTTCAGACATTGGACATACCATCTGAAGGGGCATCCCGTCCGGATTCAAACAATCGGACGGCGGTGGTATATATCAGCCTCCATGAGGGCACCAGAAGCAGTAAAGTCCTGATGGAGGGAGCTGGGTTTTTACTTTGGGCTGAGAAACTGGTTCCATGTATGTTGGTGGTACACATACCAGGAGTGGGCAACTTGCAGGCCGTTCATCTGAGCAGAACAGTCCTGCACCAGAGGATTTTTTAAGCCCTATGCATGTGCTGGGGGATCCCAGACCTAGTTCTTGCATCAGGGCACAGTCGGAAGATCCAATGTTTGTCCAGGGATCCTCTAACAATAGCAACAGATGCCCTGACTCTTGATTGGTCAGCGTTCAAGCTTCATTATGCATTTCCCTCTGATTTCACTCCTGGGTCGTGTACTAAAAAAGTTTAGCTCACAAGGAAGTCCCATCCATTCTGGTGACTCCTCTGTGGCCAAGAAGAAGCTGGTTCTCAGACATAGGATGTCAGAGGGCAACTTTTGGAGGAGACGATCCAGATCTTCTCACACAAGGGCCTCTAAGGCATCCCAATTAGAGATGAGCGAACTTTTGAAAAATTCAATTCGACTGATTCGCTGAATTTTCCGACAAAAATCGGTTCGACCCGAATTTATTTGCGACGAATCGCTGTTAAAAATGGCTATTTCTGAGCTTCCTAGAGCCTCAATAGGGTTGTAAACCATTCTGCCTTGCTGTAACACGCATAGGATGCGTGCTGGGTTAGTGAAATAATACTGTAAATAATTAGGACATGCAGATCAGAGGCATCGCTATTAGACTATGAGGGGCCCCTATATTGCCTGAAAAACACACCCTGGAGCTGGCAGCGGCAGGAGCCCAAACATTGGAGTTGGCAGCAGGAGCAGCAGGAGCCCAAAAATTGGCTGAATGACACCCTGGAGTTGCAAGCAGCAGCAGCAGCAGGAGCCCAAACATAGCTTGAAAGAGACACTGGAGTTGGCAGCAGGAGCCCAAAAATTGGATGAATCACACCCTGGAGTTGCAAGCAGCAGGAGCCCAAACATAGCTTGAAAGACACACTGGAGTTGGCTTCAGGAGCCCAAAAATTGGATGAATCACACCCTGGAGTTGCAAGCAGCAGGAGCCCAAACATTGGCTGAAAGAGACACTGGAGTTGGCAGCAGGAGCCCAAAAATTGGATGAATCACACCCTGGAGTTGCAAGCAGCAGCAGCAGCCCAAACATTGCTTTAGAGACACTGGAGTTGGCAGTAGCAGGAGCCCAAAAATTGACTGACACACCCTGGAGTTGGCAGCAGCAGGAACCTAGAAATTGGCTGGAAGGCACCCTGAAGTTGGCAGCAGCAGGAGCACATACATTAGCTGGAAGGCACACCCTGGAGTTGGCAGCAGCATAAGCAGGAGCCCAAACATTGCTTGAAAGACACCCTGGAGTTGGCAGCAGCAGCAGGAGGCCAAAAATTGGCTGAGAGAGACACTGGAGTTGGCAGCAGGAGCCCAAAAATTGGATGAATCACACCCTGGAGTTGCAAGCAGCAGGAGCCCAAACATAGCTTGAAAGACACAATGGAGTTGGCTTCAGGAGCCCAAAAATTGGATGAATCACACCCTGGAGTTGCAAGCAGCAGCAGCAGCCCAAACCTAGCTTGAAAGACACACTGGAGTTGGCAGCAGGAGCCCAAAAATTGGATGACTCACACCCTGGAGTTGCAAGCAGCAGCAGCAGGAGGCCAAACATTGGCTGAAAGGCACACCCTGAAGTTGGCATCAGCAGGAGGCCAAAAATTGGTTGGAAGGCAAACGCTGAAGTTGGCATCAGCAGGAGCCCAAAAATTGGCCTAAAGACATAAATATGTTTTGCACCATTTGGAAAGTGTAAAACGTGGCACCATGCTGAATCTACTCGCATGCATCAGGCATTGGTGGGTGGAAATCCTGGCTGATCCATCCCTGATTCATTTTGACAAAGGTGAGTCTCTCCACATTTTTAGTTGACAGACGAGTTCTCCTCGCCGTAACTATTGCCCCCGCCGCACTAAACACCCGCTCAGATGGCACGCTACTTGCCGGGCAGGACAGCTTTTCCAGGGCAAACTCTGCTAGTTGCGGCCACAAATCAAGTTTGGCTGCCCAGAAGTCCAGCGGATCCTCAAGGTGTGTTGGCATGGTCATGTCAAAGTACGGTGTGTCCGGGTCCTTTGTCTCGCCTTCCTCAAAACCCTCTAGCTCCTCTGGCTGCTCCTGCTCCTCCTCTCCTGTCCGCTGACTAGATAAACCAGCCATTTTGCCAAGCCTAAACTGTGCTTCCTTGTGCCCCTCCTCCTCCTCTTCCTCCTCATCCTCCTCCAGTTCAATGGGGTTCATGTGGCTGTAAGATGTAAACGCCATGTCTCCAGTGCCCTGACCAGCCATGGTTTCCAACATGTGCTGTAGTACATGAAGCAGTGGAATCACGTCGTTCATCCTGTAATCCTGCCGACTGACAAATAAAGTGGCTTCCTCAAAGGGCCTGAGCAAACGGCAGGTGTCACATATGAGCTGCCACTGGTTGACATTGAAGTTACACAGGGGAGTCCCCCTATCCGCTTGGATCATCAGGAAATCCATGATGGCTTTTCTCTGTTCATATAATCGGTCCAACATGTGAAGGGTAGAATTCCAACAGATGGAAACATTGCAAATCAGACTATGTTGGGGGATACCGTTCTGACGCTGTAGCTCAAGAAGGGTGTGTTTGGCAGTGTATGAGTGGCTGAAGTGCATGCAAAGTTTGCTTGAAGTTGTTAGGATGTCTTGCATATGGGGGGAACACTTCAGAAACTGCTTGACAACCAGATTGAAGACGTGAGCCATGCAGGGGGCATGGGTCAGCCTTCCTTGGCGCAGCGCAGACAAAATGTTCTTCCCATTGTCGGTAACCATGATTCCCATTTTAAGTTTTCTTGGAGTAAGCCATGTTTGGATTTCCTGATGAATAAATTTAAGCAGTTCCTCCCCTGTGTGACTCCGTTCGCCAAGACAAACCATGTGAAGCACTGCGTGACACCTCCGTGCCCTGCACACATGGTAGACTGGAGGGGCAGTAGACTGGAGGAGACTTGAGCCTACAGTGGAGGGTGAGGAGATGGCGGAGGATGAGGAGGCCGAGTCGCACAGTGTCACAGGCCCAACAGGCAGGGAGCGCGGAGGCCGAAGTGGCGTGACCTGTCCAAGTTGCTGCTGCTGCTGCAAAGGGACCACATTCACCCAGTGGGCCGTAAACGACATGTACTGTCCCTGACCGTAGTTACAGCTCCAGATGTCGGCGCTGCCATGCATTTTGCTACACACCGACAGGCTCAAGGACTGGCCCACCTTCTGTTCAACAAAAGTGTGCAGCGCTGGTACTGCCTTCTTGGCAAAGAAATGACAGCTTGGGACTCTCCACCTCGGCTCAGCACAAGCCATCAGTTCTCTGAAAGGTGCAGAGTCCACCACCTGAAAAGGGAGCGACTGCAGCACCAGCAACTTGGACAGGAGCACATCCAGCTTCTGCACCGTAGGATGAGTGGGCGCATACTGCTGCTTCTTGGACATGGCTTCGCTGATGGATTGCTGGCGGGATGCATGACTTGGAGGAGGAGGAGGAGGAGCAGGAGCGACAGAGGATGGGTATGACGCACAGCTGCCTTCGGCTGAGGTGCTGGAGCCTTGGCTGGCAGAAATTGGGAGCAGCGTGCCACTTGGTGAGGAAGCAGCCTGGACCACCCCTTGGAAGCCTCGGTTCTCCCAGGTCGCTTTATGGTGACGCATCATATGTTGACGCAGGGCCATGGTGCCAACATTTGGGCCCTGGCCACGCTTCACCTTCTGCCTTCATATCTTGCATGTGGCCATGTTACCCTCTTGCGGATGCTTCAGGAAAAACTGCCACACTGCCGAGTAGCTACTTTTCCCACCAACAGGCCTCACTGATTCGCTGCTATTATCGCCAACTCCAGGAACCCCTGCTCCACTACTTCCCGATAAGGTAGCCTGCCGCCCAGCAGGTGCTCTACCCTGGCCCCGGCCCCGTTTGGCTCCAGGCTTTACAATTGTGCCCCCATGCTGACTGCCAACCATGCTGCTAACACCTTGCTGCCTGAGCTGCTGACTCCGGGGCAACCTGCGCCCCTCTTCTCCTGATGATGATGATGAAGCCCTTCATCACCCGGCTCCCAAGTGCGATCGGCTTCATCATCATCATCACCGAGTTGTGGCTGTACGTCACTGATGTTCTCGGTTTCCTCAACAGTGTCTGGCGCAGAAGCTGGAAATCTCGCAACACCCACGACACTGTCCACATCACTATTTGTCTGCCGAGCTAAAGAAGCCACCTCCATTTCATGGCTGGGCAGTAGCTGCTGACTGTCCTCTATCTGATCGTCCTCCTCACTAAAGAGTGGAGCTGAACCCAAAGCATAGGATACATCGCTGGGGGAGGGAACGGCGTAGGACAGAGGCAATGGGAGGACAGGGACTGCTTTCAGGGCATGCCAAATCAGGGTTTTGTCAGAGGAACCTACCGACCCTAGACTGGGGGTCTCAGACGTAACTTGTGATGATGTTGATGAGCGCGTTAACCAATCTACCACGGCAGATGCGTTACTGGTGGAGACACGACCACTAGCAGATACTGGCAGATCAGGTCTCTCACCGTGACTCCTGCTGCCACTCGCCCCTAGTCTGCTGCGAACTCTGTCTGCTGAATCTTGGCCTCTGCCACTCCTCTTTGAACATCCTGGCACTTGTCTGCCTGACATTTTTATGTATTTGCTTATTTAGTATAAACAGATAGGGTGCAAGGAGCAGCTTTGGGGTGCCCTGCGGCCTGGTTTATTGAAAGCAGTCAAAAAGGAAGTGTAAACTGAAGTAGCTTAATGAAGCTGATGCTGATCAACGCTTATGTTGTATAACAGATAGGGTTAAATAGCATGTGTCTTGGGATGCCAGTGTGGCGTAATGTATTTTAAGCTGAACAGAAACTTTTAACACTAATCCAATAATGAGAAATGCTTTTGTTGAACAGATAGGGTTAAATAGCATGTGCCTTGGGATGCCAGTGTGGCGTAATGTATTTTAAGCTGAACAGAAACTTTTAACACTAATCCAATAATGAGAAATGCTTTTGTTGAACAGATAGGGTTAAATAGCATGTGTCTTGGGATGCCAGTGTGGCGTAATGTATTTTAAGCTGAACAGAAACTTTTAACACTAATCCAATAATGAGAAATGCTTTTGTTGAACAGATAGGGTTAAATAGCATGTGCCTTGGGATGCCAGTGTGGCGTAATGTATTTTAAGCTGAACAGAAACTTTTAACACTAATCCAATAATGAGAAATGCTTTTGTTGAACAGATAGGGTTAAATGGCATGTGCCTTTGGATGCCAGTGTGGCCTAATGTATTTTAAGCTGAACAGAAACTTTTAACACTAATCCAATAATGAGAAATGCTTTTGTTTAACAGATAGGGTTAAAATAGCGTTCAGGGCTAAATCGCAGAAAGGGTTAAATAGCATGTGCATTGCATGCACAGTGTGCAGCTGTATTTAAACCAAACCAAATATATTAACAGTAACCCAGTAATTATGAAATATGAATCATAGGCAGCACTAGGCACCCTGTCAATGTGACTTGGATTGTTCCGGTTTTAAACCTATCTTTCCCTAGCTCTGTCTACCACTCTAAATCTCCCTATCTGTCTCTCTCTTTACCTATCTGTAACTGTCTCTAGCTATCGCTAACTCTCACCTAACTATGACTAACTGTCTGTCCGTGTCTGCAGCTAGCTCCGTTCTGTCTGCAATGCAAGTCTCAACTGCGCAAAAGGAAAATGGGCGCCTCTTTATATAGCACGGTGACGTCACCGGGCTTCCTGGCTGCTGATAGGCTGCATGTGACTGTCCCATTGTCACTTGCCCCTGGGGACATGTCTGAACATGTCCGTCCACCATCTTAGAATGCCTGTCATTGAGTTTAAAGGAAAACTTCGATCGATCGAAACGCCGGGAAATTCGGATTCGTTCAGAATCAAATTTTTCATGAAATTCGGAACGAATCCGGGTTCGACCGGATCGATTCGCTCATCCCTAATCCCAATTCACAGTTCTGGCTTGGACTGCCTGGCTATTGAATCCTTTATCTTGGCAGAAAGGGTTTTTTCTGCCAGAGTTATCCAGACTATGATTCAGGCCAGGAAGAAATCTTTACCAAATGATCTATCATTGAGTGTTGCAAGCAATTATCGGTAAATCCAGGGGTTCGCTTGTAGTACTGTTCTGTTTACAGAATATATCGGTTTTTTTTGCAGAGGTCTTGATGAAGGTCTTCAATTGAGGACAAATATCTGCTATCTATCTTCTTTCAGAAACCCATAGCTGAGAATGTTTTTATCAGAACTTGTTTTGCAAGGAGTCGCTCAGGTGCGGCCTCCTCATAATCCACTTCTGCCGGCTTTTGGACCTGAACTTGTTTTTCAGGGTCCTCCATTTTGAACCATGGTAGATGCGTCATAAAGTCTAAAGGAGCTTATGGTTATCCCTTAGTGACAATAACCTCAGCAGGCAGTTTTCTGATTTAGCAGCTTATCAGTAAGCCTCGTTATTTGAGTGTTTTAGGATTTTCTTCCTAAAGGTATCTTTTCATTTAATGAAGAGATGTTTTTTGCCTTCCTTATGTCCTGCTCCAGTGTCTAATAAGGAAGGGGTGTTCTTCACTGTTGAATGTAGTGAGGGCACTAAGGTATTATCTCACTACTACATAATCTTTCCATAGTTTGGACTTCTTATGTCATACTTGAGGGTCCACGGAAAGGTCTTCCACCAGCTAAGTCTGCCATCAGTCAATGTATTAGACAGACAGTGGTAAGAGTCTATTCTGCCAAGGGGAAGGAGCCTCTTGTTTTGGGTCACAGCTCTTTCCACTAGGGCCATTGGTGTTTCCTGGGCTTTTCAGCATCAGGCCTCGGTTGAACAGGTTTGTAAAGCTGCCACCTGGTCTTCGGTTCATACATTTACCAAATTTTACAGGGTAAGTGTTAGGGCCTCAGCTGACGCTGTATTTGGTCGAAAAGTTCTTTAGGCGGTAGTGAAAGGAACTACCTGCTGTTCCGCGTTGGGGATCCCGCCCATATTTGGAACTGCTTTTGGATTTCCCAATCATATTGAATAAGGACGGCCTGGAATGGATTGGAAGAAAAAACACAATTCTGTGATACTCGCCTGTAGAATTGGTTTTTCTGTTAATCCATTCCAGGCCGTCCGACCCACCTCTTTGAGGGAATATAGGAAGTTACGTTCTATCCTTGATACCCTTTTTATGATGTTCTTCTTTTTTATAATAATTATTTGCACTGAAAAGAATGCTAGGTTGATATATCCATGTCTTGGATCCCTTGTCTTGTGGATATATAAAAAAAAATAAAAAATGAAATAGCACATATTTATAATCAGAGAGAGGAGTCTTTTATGTTGTCTCCAGCCTTTTTGTCTCCAAAGAGATATAGCTATGCCTCCCGGGCGCCTGGTTATACTGCTTTTTAATTAACTGGAATCTAGGAAGTCAGCCGGAAGGATATAGGCCGGGAGGCAGAGCCACGCTTTTGTCTTGCAGTCACGCCCCTTCGGGCAGGAGTTACCCATTCGTATTGAATAAGGACGGCCTGGAATGGATTCACAGAAAAAACAATTCTACAGGTGAGTATCACAGAATTGTGTTTTTTTACAGATGACCCCAAGATATGTAGCACAGTGCAGGCTTCTGAAGATGTTCACAAGTCTCGCAGGCTGGTATGGACAATTTGAGTGTCTGGGCATCCACTTGGCAAATGAAGTTCAATGTGGAGAAATGTAAAGTCATGCAAGTGTGGTCTAATTATCTGCAGGCTCCAAATGTACTCAGAGGGGGGGGGGGGGGGGTTAAACTGGGACAGTCAGTGGATGAGAAGGATCTGGGGTACTGGTAGACCACAGGCTAAATAATAGTATGCAGTGTCAAGCAGCTGCTTCTAAGGCTACCAAAATATTATCATGCATTAAGAGGTATGGAATCAAGGGATAGGGATGTAATATTGCCTCTTTACAAGGCACTGGTGTGCATTCATCTGGAATATGCTGTCCACTTCCAGGCACCAGGCCACAGAAAGGGTGCAGAGGAGAGCCAACAAACTCCTAAGGGGAATGACGGATCTTAGTTATGAAGAAAGATTACTGGATTTAAATCTATTTAGTCTTGAGAGGAGACATCGGAAGGGGGACATATTTAACTTACAAGGAAGCACTCCCTCCGCCTGGGGAAAAAAAATTCAATCTTCGGAGGTGATAATCATTTTTTACTATAAGAACTATAAATGTGTGGAATAGCCTCCCACAGTTCGTTACAGCATCAACAGCTGAGTGTTTCAAAAAAGGATTAGATGCTTTTTTAGAAGAAAATAATATTAACAGTTACTATTTACTATTATCAGTAAGTAATAAAATAAGTGCATTGTTGTGCCTCTATTACTGCCACCAGGGAGGAGGGCTGGGTTTCATAGCTGCAGAGAAAGGCTGCCAATCAGGACGTCTGGGGAGGGAGTGGGGGTTTTTCTGTTCTCGGCCCACTGAAGGTTGATTGAAGGACCAGGTGGAGACTGAAAGCTGAATGAGGAAGTGATTTTCTCACTAAGACACAGACATAGCAGGAAGGAGATCACTGTAAGATAAGATGCTGAATTGATGTTTTAACTTTTGACTTGCCAATCGCTTTTTATGATCCCAGCCACAGAAAGATGTCCGTGGAAAGAGGAGTTGGGTGCAAGAGTTTAAACGTCTTCAACCCCAGCCATCAACAGGACTTGATTTCCCTGCCTTCTCTGCTGTGGCCATGTGACTCATGCATTTCAGAAGCCTTGGCTGCAACTTGCAGCCCTCTCCAACCCCCAAACATGCACTCTGCAGTGAAGGGGCAGAGGGCACAGGGGGTAAAATGCAAAGAGGGCACATGTAGCAGGGGCAGTCCAATTTGGGGGTCTAGCAGGGAGATCCATGTGCATGTTGCATACCTGCAGCATGAACACTAAATATGCCCCTGACTAGGAATATAGAGGTGTAACAAATTCCGGAAGTGAATACTACTCATTAAGGTCGAAGGGCACCTTCATACCTATGCTTTGCGTTGCAGTGTGTTTTGCGAAATGCAGCATTTTCCTCACAATGTGTTCACAACACAGACCATAGATGTCTATGGCCAGTGCAGGTAAAGCACCTGTATTGTGCTATTGTACTGACCACAGCCTCCAGATCCAATCCCACCTCTGCCCACGATGTCTGCCAGGTCTTCTTGTGCTGCCACCTCCATCTTATATCTTAAAGAGGAACAAAACCTGGGATTTTCACCCTCTCTGGTTTTGTTCCTCTTCCATGCCAATTTGGGATGCTTGACTGGTATTCCTTGCACCCCCAAAGGACAAGTAGCCACTGAAACCTTTTCTTTTTTTATGCATGCAACAGAAAATTCTCATTCTGGATGCACTTTTTTGTTTTGAATGTGGCTTAAAGTTGATCATCCGTTGAGCTAAGTTTGCCTACAATGTTATCCCCTGTGCTGTCGGCCAAAATTGTTCTTGCTGGGTGGCTTTGATATTTTTTAGATGACCATTATTATTCTCGACCCCCTGACCTAAACTAATGTGTTCACTCCTGGAAGTGCTCCAGCTATTACATCTTTAACAAACTCCAAATTCAATATCTTATCTTTTTAATTGTGTATAAAGATCCTGAACCGTTCAATGTATATGGGTCTGCAGTGTGGGATCAGCTACATGGGATAACAATCTGCTTTTACTTTCCTGTTATTTAATAAATTAAGTCTCCAAAAAGCAAACCTTTAAAATATTCTCTTAATAAACTTTTCTGGATACTAAACATCAAAACCAAAATCACACAGCCATTATAGTTCTAGTAAAGACTAACGTGAAGAATTATGGCAACCTTATTTTATCAAAAAACAAAGGACTCCTGCGCTTTCGTGGGCAATTAAAATATTAGTTGGTCAAATCTGGGTCAAAGTTGCTGTCAACATACCATAAACTTCCTACTTTGCTGGTTTGGTTAATCAAAACCGGATTTGGCTAAAATCGGGTTAACTTTATTTCTTTTCTTTCTTTAATTTTATTTTAGAAAATCACCCTTTAAACTTTGAATAAATTAACTGTAGATAGTTGGATGATGTCCCCTCTAGCAAATACTATACATGTAATTTTAATTAAGATGAAAAGACCAATTTCGTTGCTGTAAAAATATCTATATAAAATAGTGAAATACTACTATCATAAACATTACAACTATTTGAACTGTATGACCAGAAAGCCAACAGAGTGCAAGATCTTGATTTTTTTAGGGAAGCAAATATTTGGTGGAGCAGGGAATGACCAACAGTACCAAAAGTGAAGAGAAAAATACACTTAAAATTCCCTACAGACCTCAGATTAGGCTGCCAATAGGGCCCAGGGCTCCTTCGACCAGTCCCATGATGGTGATCACTCTGGCTGGAGGTGTATGACCAAGTATGAAGTCCAGCCAAGATGCCTATAGTTAATATTTGGCACCTCATTTTGGTCTTGTACACTACACACTTGCTTACCTACAGGTTGGAATGCATAAATACGATACCCACCTTCAGATACCGGGGCTGCAGGAGAACTATCACTGTAGTGGGAGCCTTTTCTCCCTCTGTATCTAAGGACTTTTGGGAAAGTCCACAAAAATTGATCTTCCCCTTATGGATAGGTAAAAAAGACTTTAAACCAAGTATTGGCCCTTAGATTTAGACTCCTTTATTTTCTTCAATAAATTTTCCATGCCATTTTCCTGGTGTGTTAAAAGGGCAAGGATCTCTGTTATAGTAGTATGTAGTACCCCCCCCCCTTTCAAAATTTGGTTGGTTGATCTGGACAGCTGATTACATCTTGTTCTAGTTTTCATTGTAGCGGTGTTGGTACATCTGTGTTATCTGCACCTTGCTTAATAATGGATTAGAATGTATTCATCTTTTATGTAAGTATTATTTTTAAAATATTTTATCATCTTACAATTAGAGATGTGCGAATTTCTCAAAAATTCGATTCGACTGATTCGGCGAATTTTCCGACAAAATTTGATTCGACCCGAATTTATTCGCGACGAATCGCTATAAAAAAAACAGCTATTTCTGAGCTTCCTAGAGCCTCAATAGGGCTGTAAACCATTCTGCCTTGCTGTAACACGCATAGGATGCGTGCTGGGTTAGTGAAATAATACTGTAAACAATTATGACATGCAGATCAGAGGCATCCCTATTAGAATCGCAGAGCGGCACAATTGCAGAGAGTTGAGGTGGCATCACAATGAGGAGCCCCTATATTGTCTGAAAAACACACCCTTGAGTTGGCAGCAGCAGGAGCCCAAATATTGGCTGAAAGACACCCTGGAGTTGGCAGCAGCAGCAGGAGCCCAAAAATTGGCTGAATGACACCCTGAAGTTGGAAGCAGCAGCAGGAGCCCAATAATTGACTGAGAGACACGCCCTGGAGTTGGCAGCAGCAGCAGGAGCTCAAAAATTGGCTGGAAGGCACACCCTGGAGTTGGCAGCAGGAGCACAAAAATTGACTGAAAGACACCCTGGAGTTGGCAGCAGCAGCAGGAACCCAAACATTGCTTGAAAGAGACACTGGAGTTGGCAGCAGGAACCCAAAAATTGGCCTAAAGACACACCCTGGAGTTGGCAGAAGCAGGAGGAACCCAAACATTGCTTGAAAGAGACACTGAAGTTGGCAGCAGGAGCCCAAACATTGGCCTAAAGACACACCCTGGATTTTGCAGCAGCAGCAGGAGCCCAAACATTGCTTGAAAGAGACACTGGAGTTGGCAGCAAGAGCCCCAAAATTGGCCTAAAGACACACCCTGGAGTTGGCAGCAGCAGCAGGAACCCAGAAATTGGCAGGAAGGCACCCTGAAGTTGGCAGCAGCAGGAGCCCAAAAATTGGCTGGAAGGCACACCCTGGAGTTGGCATCGGCAGCAGGAGCACAAACATCGATTGAAAGACAACCTGGAGTTGGTAGCAGCAGCAGGAACCCAAACATTGCTTGAAAGAGACACTGGAGTTGGCAGCAGGAGCCCAAAAATTGTCCAAAAGGGACACCCTGGAGTTGGCAGCAGGAGCCCAGAAATTGGATGGAAGGCACCCTGAAGTTGGCAGCAGCTGGAGCACAAAAATTGACTGAAAGACAACCTGGAGTTGTCAGAAGCTGCAGGAACCCAAAGATTGCTTGAAAGAGACACTGGAGTTGGCAGCAGGAACCCAAAAATTGGCCTAAAGACACAACCTGGAGTTGGCAGCAGCAGGAACACAAAAATTGTCGGAAAGGCACACCCTGAAGTTGGCATCAGCAGGAACCCAAAAATTGTCTGAAAGGCATACCCTGAAGTTGGCATCAGCAGAAACACAAAAATTGGCCTAAAGACATACATATGTTTTGCACTATTTGGAAAGTGTAAAAAGTGGCACCATGATGAATCTACTCGCATGCATCAGCTATTGGTGGGTGGAAATCCTGGCTGATTCATCCCTGATTCATTTTCACAAAGGTGAGTCTCTCCACATTTTTAGTTGACAGACGAGTTCTCCTTGGCGTTACTATGGCTCCCGCCGCACTAAACACCCGCTCAGATGGCACGCTACTGGCCCGGCAGGACAGCTTTCCCAGGGCAAACTCTGCAAGTTGTGGCCACAAGTCAAGTTTGGCTGCCCAGAAGTCCAGCGGATCCTCAAGGTGTGTTGGCATGGTCATGTCAAGGTATGACACGACCTGCTGGTCCTGCTCCAGGTCTTCCTGCTACTCATGAGTAGCCTCACTAAATGGGTGAAGAAAGCTACTCATTAGCGACTGTAGACTTAGGCTGCTGCTGATGGAGCTGCTGCTGCTCCTGCCACCCCCCCCAGCAGCTATGGCAGTGGAAGGTGAGCGCAGAGGTCCCCTGAGTCAGACCTGCGAGAGTATGGACGATGGCGCAGATAGGCATCAGCCAACTGACTATGTAGAACTATGTCTTTGTAGTAGGTCGGTTTGTCCTCCCTCTCAGTGGGTGTAAAAAATGCCCCCATTTTGTGCCAGTAGCGAGGGTCCAATAAGGTGGAGAGCCAGAAGTCATCCCGCTGACAAATGGAAACAATTCTGGGGTCACTACGCAAGCATGTGAGCATGCTAAATGCCATTTGTGCAAGTGACTCGGAGGGACTACCTGTCTCCATCTCCACTGCATACTGCCACGGTGTGTGTGGGTCCTCTGTCTCGCCTTCCTCACAACCCTCTAGCTCCTCTGGCTGCTCCTGCTCCTGCTCTCCTGTCAGCTGACTAGATAAACCAGCCATTTCGCCAAGCGTAAACTGTGCTTCACTGTGCCCCTCCTCCTCTTCCTCTTCCATTTCATCTCCAATGGGGTTCATGTGGCCGTAAGATGTAGGCGACATGTCTCCAGTGCCCTGACCAGCCATGGTTTCCAACATGTATTGTAGTACATGAAGCGGTGGAATCACGTTGTTCATCCTGTAATCCTGGAGACTGACAAATAAAGTGGCTTCCTCAAAGGGCCTGAGCAAACAGCAGGTGTCACGTATAACCTGCCACTGGTTTACATTGAAGTTACACAGGGGAGTCCCCCCATCCTATCATCAAGAAATCCGTGATGGCTTTTCTCTGTTCGTATAGTCGGTCCAACATATGGAGGGTGGAATTCCAATGGGTGGAATCATCGCAAATCAGACTATGTTGGGGGCTACCGTTCTGACGCTGTAGCTCAAGAAGGGTGTGCTTGGCGGTGTAGGAGTGGCTGAAGTACATGCAAAGTTTCCTTCCCATTATTATGATGTCTTTCGGATGGGGGGGAGGAGACTTCAGAAACCGCTTGACAACCAGATTGAAGACGTGAGCCATGCAGGGCGCATGGGTCAGGCTTCCTTGTCACAGAGCAGACAAAATGTTCTTCCCATTGTCGGTCACCATGGTTCCCATTTTCAGTTTTCTTGGAGTAAGCCATGTTTGGATTTCTTGATGAATACATTTTAGCAGTTCCTCCCCTGTGTGACTCCGTTCGCCAAGACAAACCATGTGAAGCACAGCGTGACACCTCCGTGCCCTGCACACATGGTAGACTGGAGGGGCACTGAGACTTGACCCTACAGTGGAGGGTGAGGAGAGCGCGGAGGCTGAAGCAGCGTGACCTGTCCAAGTTGCTGCTGCTGCACAGGAACCACATTTACCCACTGGGCCATAAACGACATGTACTGTCCCTGACCGTAGTTAAAGCTCCAGACGTCGGCGCTGCCATGCACTTTGGTACACACAGGCAGGCTCAAGGACTGGCCCACCTTCTGTTCAACAAAATTGTGCAGGGCTGGTACTGCCTTCTTGGCAAAGAAATGACGGCTTGGGACTCTCCACCTCAGCTCGGCACAAGCCAACAGTTCTCTGAAAGGTGCAGAGTCCACCACCTGAACAGGGAGCGACTGCAGCACCAGCAACTTGGACAGGAGCACATTCAGCTTCTGCGCCGTAGGATGGGTGGGCGCATACTGCTGTCTCTTGGACATGGCTTCGCTGATGGATTGCTGGCGGGATGCCTGACTTGGAGGAGGGGCAGGAGCATCTGGAGCGACAGAGGATGGGTATGATGCACAGCTGCCTTTGGCTGAGGTGCTGGAGCCTTGGCTGGCAGAAATTTGGAGCGGCCTGCCCCTTGGTGAGGAAGCAGGCTGGACCACCTCTTCGGAGCCTTGGTTCTCCCAGGCCGCTTTATGGTGACGCAGCATATGTTGACGCAGGGCCGTGGTGCCAACATTGGGGCCCTGGCCACGCTTCACCTTCTGCCTTGCATGTGGCCATGTTACCCTCCTGCAGATGCTTGATGAAAAACTGCTACACTGCCGAGTAGCTCATTTTCCCACCAACAGCCCGCACTGATTCACTGCTGCTGCCGCCAACTCAATGGGAAATTGATTTCCTAGGTCTTAAGTTATCAGTTGATACATTTACCAATTCCTTATGCACTAGCACTTTCCGTAAACCCACTGCAGGGAATAACATTCTACAGGCCTCCAGCTGTCACCCTCCACACACCATTAAGGCCATTCCAGTTGGGGAAATGGTTAGGAGTAGACGGAATTGCACCAATATAGAAGCCTTTTTATGTGAAGTTGAACAGATAGAATCACGACTTACTCAGAGGAGATATTCCCCCTGGATGCTCAAGAGGGCAAAGAATATTGCCCTCAATAAAAACCAAGATTCCATAGTAGGCAACCGACCCAGTCGTAAAGAG
Source organism: Gastrophryne carolinensis (assembly GCA_027917425.1). Classification (NCBI taxonomy): domain Eukaryota; kingdom Metazoa; phylum Chordata; class Amphibia; order Anura; family Microhylidae; genus Gastrophryne; species Gastrophryne carolinensis. The sequence continues at coordinate 587,173,748 of CM051234.1, forward strand.
CAGGAACACTTAGGCCCTTATTTATGAAGGAATAGCGACAGGTAACGACTGGTGAGCGACCGGTAATGACGGGCACCGCCACGAGAACGCCGGCTCCCCACCACAATCACACATTTATCAAGCCGATCCTGCTTAGTGACTGAGATAGCGCCAGATAGCCACTCATTCATCATTATTCCAGCCTCAGCCCACAGCGCCAGCGTCCGACCTTGAACAGCGACAGGTATGATCTCTTGCTACCTGTCGCTCTCCAATGCATTTCAATGGAACAATCTTTAAATATTCATAATTAATTGTTATTAATGTTTTTTTTTTTTTAAATGTGAAAAATTCTGTGACCACTTCTGCCATGTTAGTTAATTTTTTTAAGGTAAAAAAAAAAAAAAATTGTGCAGAATTGATATTACAGGTCTGATATTATTGTATTCATATTACTAAATTCTTTCAAATTTTTTTTTTTTTTTTTTTGGTTTCCAAAAATATGGTGGTTTGGGGGTTAAAAAACTACTTTTAACACATCACCGCCAGCGCTCTGGGGTTTAAACATGCATTTCACAGCGCGAGAATTTTTTGAGCGTGATTTTTTGATGAATGTGGTGGGAGCTGGTCGCTCTGACCAGTCGCTATCATGCGCACCCATACATCGCGGAACCTGTCAAATAGCGACTCGTCACCCCGCATTCAACATTACTGCACACCGACTCAGTCGCTATCAACAACCGAACAATGGCCAAGCACAGCGACTACTAGCGGGCGCTGTGAAAATACTGCTACAGTCGCTCAACTGTCGCTACCTGTCGCTATTAATGAATCGCCCTCCCAGCATCCATAACATTTAGTACCCCTTATACCCTGGAATTTCAAAAGATTTCAGCTATAATTAAAAAGAATTTACCAATCCTGAGGGCGGATCCAGCTCTCTCGGATGAAGTAGACAAGGGCATACACATTGTGAGCCGCAAATCTTCTAATTTAGGTAATTTTTTATCCCCAAGTTTTTTTTGGAAAGCCTCAAAACAATTCCACTTGGTTAAGTACTATTGTTTTTTTTCCCATGTGGAGGCAAACGGTGTGGCCTATGTAAATATGCCAACCAGAGCTCGCATTTTGCCTCTGCAGTTACAAATAACATCTATAAAATTAAGTCTTTACTGCAATTCCACTTCAGTTATCTACTTGATCACATGCCAGTATTGCCAGAAGCAATATGTGGGCTGCACCAAACGCAAGCTCAAAACCAGGATTGCGGAGCACCTACAAGGGATAGCCCGCACAGATCTGGCGAGGAACTCTAATGTAGCACGCCACTATAATGAAATTCATAGTGACCTATTACCCTCATTTAATATCAGTGCTATAGAGAAGGTAACTGTTGGACCCAGGGGTGGAGACGCCCACAAGAAACTTTTATCCAGGGAGGCCTACTGGATATTTACACTAGGTACTAGACACCCTAAAGGTCTCAATCATAAATGGGATATTTCCTATATTACGGATAGGTAATAATAATAAAAAATATCATTTTTAATTTTTTTGTGATTTTCTACCTTTTATCATTTTTTCCTTTTCCTCAGACTTGTGTATACCCCCTTGGATCGGCCTATATACTATACGGTTACTTGGTCCCAATTGGGATGCCCTTCATCAAAAATTGACCTCTATCACTGCTACAAATTTTTGTTCTTGCTGTCAATTATTTATATGTTTTTATACATAGAGAGACATTCGGGCACCATTTGGATTGCCCTTTATTACCATTATATTCTTATTGTTACTTATTAGAGATGAGCGAGTAGTGAAATATTCGAAATTTCGAATTTCGATTCGAATAGACCGCGTTACTCGACTACTCGACCGAATATCGAATCCCATTATAGTCTATGGGAAAAAAATGCTTGACACTTGGAAATCTCAATTCGACCACTTGGAGGTCACCAAGTCCACCCTGAAACATCAGAAAATGATGCCAACACTGCTGGAATGCAACTGGGACAGCAGGGGAAGCATGTCTGGGTGCATATAACGCGCCCAAGTCGCAGTATTACGCCACTATCACAGCCACTCAACAATACACTCCAAACACAATATAACTTCTACGTAAAGTGAGACAAGACAAGGAAACCTTCTTTCCTCTACATTGCCATGGACCCCAAGCCAAACTGTACAAAAAAGAACAAAATTCTGCACCCCTTAAAATCACGTTGCCTATGACAACCACAGATGGCATAGGCAAGGGGGAAAATAAATAGACCCCACCCCTAATTGTCATTGTGTGTGTGTGTGTGTGTGTGTGTGTGTGTGAGATGTGGTCAGACATGTCCTCTTGTGTCATTGTGTCACCCCAGCAGTAAGGGAAGCTTAAAGGAGGAGGTTTGTTACAGTGTGTTACCCCAGCAGTAAGGGAAGCTTACAGGAGGAGGTTTGTTACAGTGTGTCACCCCAGCAGTCAGGGAAGCTTACAGGAGGAGGTTTGTTACAGTGTGTCACCCCAGCAGTAAGGGAAGCTTACAGGAGGAGGTTTGTTACAGTGTGTCACCCCAGCAGTCAGGGAAGCTTACAGGAGGAGGTTTGTTACAGTGTGTCACCCCAGCAGTAAGGGAAGCTTAGAGCTGAGACCTCTTAAAAATTGTGTGGAGGCCCAAGATCTGAGACCTCTTAAAAATTGTGTGGAGGCCCAAGAGCTGAGACCTTTTAAAAATTGTGTGGAGGCCCAAGAGCTGAGACCTTTTAAAAATGGTGTGGAGGCCCAAGAGCTGAGACCTCTCAAACATTGTGTGGAGTCCCACGAGCTGAGACCTCTTAAAAATTGTGTGGAGGCCCAAGAGCTGAGACCTCTCAAACATTGTGTGGATTCCCAAGAGCTGAGACCTTTTAAAAATTGTGTGGAGGCCCAAGAGCTGAGACCTCTTAAAAATTGTGTGGAGGCCCAAGAGCTGAGACCTTTTAAAAATTGTGTGGAGGCCCAAGAGCTGAGACCTTTTAAAAATTGTGTGGAGGCCCAAGAGCTGAGACCTTTTAAAAATTGTGTGGAGGCCCAAGAGCTGAGACCTCTTAAACATTGTGTGGAGTCCTACGAGCTGAGACCTCTTAAAAATTGTGTGGAGGCCCAAGAGCTGAGACCTCTTAAAAATTGTGTGGAGGCCCAAGAGCTGAGACCTTTTAAAAATTGTGTGGAGGCCCAAGAGCTGAGCACTTATTAGTGCTGCAGCTACGGCTGCTTTAGTGAGGGGTAGCTGCTGCTGCTGGAATAGGGACAGAAAGACTTCAGTGGTGTATTACCACCTATATACAAAACTATATACACTCTGCTCAAAACGGCTGCTTTAGTGAGGGGTAGCTGCTGATGCTGGAATAGGGACAGAAAGACTTCAGTGGTGTATTAGCACCTATATACAAAACTATATTTTGCACTACTGTTTTGTGTCCTCTGTGCCAACAAAACACTGTTTTATACCCGTGCGTATAGGCACCATTTCACCTTCTGGCAATATACGGCTGTATAGCCAGGTGTTTTTCTTAAAAATATTTTTATATTTGGCACTACTGTTTTGTGTCCTCTTTACCAACAAAACCTTGTTATATACCCGGTGCGTATAGGCACCATTTCACCTTCTGGCAGTATACGGCTGTATAGCCAGGTGTTCTTCTTAAAAATATTTTTATATTTGGCATAACGCGTGGCCAAAAAAGTAAAACGTCTGAAATGCGGAGGGCTAGCGCAAAGGGACGAGGACGGGAGCGGAAATGCTGGTGGGGGCACAAACCGCGTTGAAGCCAGTGGGGATACAATGCGTGCTGATGAGGGGCAGCCAGCATTACGCTCATCCAGCTTCCCTGCCTTTATGGGACAGTTATGCGGGGGGCGGGGTACACCTCTGTTAAAGCCTGAGCAGCGTGAACAGGTGGTGCAATGGATGGCCGATAACGCTTCCAGTCACTTGTCCACCACCCAGTCATCCACACAGTCTCACTCTGACCCTCCTTCCTCCCAACCTGGCCAACAGAGTCAGCCCACCCTTGACCCCTCCCAGGACCTCTTTTCGGGTCCTTTTCCAGATGTGCTGCAAGAATCCCAGGAGCTAGCAGAGGAATTTGTTTGTAGTGATGCCCAAACACTTGAGTATCCGCCATCTGCTAGTGATGTGGACCCGGAACCAGCATCTGCTATCATGAGCGATGATGATGATGAGACGCAGTTGCCATCAAGGGAGGCTGTTGGAATGTCCAGTGGGCAGGAGGAGGAGCAGAGAGAGGAAGTGGAAGAGGAGGTGGTGGACGACGAAATGACCGACCCCACTTGGACAGGGGTGATGTCCAGCGGGGAAAGCAGTGGAGATGCGGTCTGCGCATCACCGAATAAGGCAGCAAGAGGCAGAGGACAGTCCAGAGGCAGAGGACAGTCCAGACAGAGAAGGCAGGCCACAGCCAGCAGGGCCGAAGCTCTTCCCGGCAGCAGGCAGTCGCGCGAAGCTCCCCCATCGAGGCCTCGTACTTCTGTGGTGTGGAGATTTTTTAATGTTTGTGCGGATGACAAACTGAGCGCGGTTTGCGCAATCTACCACTCAAAACTGAGTAGGGGCTCTGAGAAGAGCAATCTGACCACCTCAGGCATGCGCCGTCACTTGGAATTCAAGCACTGGGCTGAGTGGGAGAGAGCAAACGCAATACAACCTGCGCCCCGTCTTGCTGCCACTGCCTCTTCCCCTTTGTTGTGTGCTGCCACTGCGGTCCAGACCTCCAGCCAGGACACCTCCACATCTGCCTCTGCCTCGGCTACTTTGGGGCCTTCTCCTTCAGCCCCCCCTTCCCCCGCATCTTCGTCTGCACCTTCCATCTCCTCGTCCCATCAACTGTCCATCTTGCAGGCGTTCAACCGCAGGCGGAAGTACGCCTCCAGTCACCCCCAAGCCCAAGCCTTAACCTGCCTCATCTCCAAACTGCTGGCCCTGGAGATGTTGCCGTTTAGGCTTGTGGAGACGCAGGCCTTCCGCGACCTGATGGCGGCTGCCGCACCTCGCTATTCCGTCCCTAGCCGCCACTATTTTTCCCGGTGTGGCGTCCCCGCCCTGCACCAGCACGTGTCGCGTAACATCAGGCGGACCCTGAGGTACGCAGTCAGCGCAAAGGTCCACTTGACCACCGACTCGTGGACAAGCGCTTGCGGCCAAGGACGCTACATCTCTTTGACGGCACACTGGGTGAATGTTGTGGAAGCGGGGACGGGGTCGCAAACAGGGACGGCCTACATACCACCCCCGCCCAAGATTGCCAGCACGGGTTCTGATAGACCCCCCTCCTCTTCCTCCTCCTCCTCCTCCTCCTCTGCCTTAACATCGCCCTCAGCCCCTAGCTGGAAGCGTTGCAGCACTGGCACGGGGAGACGTCAGCAGGCGGTGCTTAAGCTCATCAGCTTGGGCGACAGGAAGCACAGCGCCGCAGAGGTGAGGCACGCCATATTGCAGCAGACAGAGATGTGGCTGTCGCCGCTGCAGCTAGGACCAGGCATGGTCGTGTGCGATAACGGCCGTAACCTGGTGGCGGCTCTGGAGCTTGCAGAACTCAATCACGTACCATGCCTGGCCCACGTTTTTAATTTGGTAGTACAAAAGTTTCTAAAGACTTACCCCAACCTGGCAGAGCTACTGGTCAAAGTGCGGCGCTTGTGCGCTCACTTTCGGAAGTCAACTGTAGCTGCTGCTAGCTTAAAAAAAATCCAGCAACGCCTCCATTTGCCTCAACATCGGCTGTTGTGCGACCTGCCCACTCGCTGGAATTCCACCTATTGCATGTTGGCCAGGGTGTGTGAGCAGCAGAAAGCATTGATGGAGTACCAGATGATGCATCCACGCGTGCCTCCAACTCAGCTCCCTCAGTTTGCCAACCACGAGTGGCCATGGATGGCAGACATATGCGATGTATTGCGTATCTTTGAGGAGTCCACTAAGAAGGTCAGCAGCGAGGACGCTATAGTGAGCGTAACCATCCCGCTCCTAGGCGTCCTTAAAGAATCGCTCATCGCAATAAGGGAGAACGCATTGCACACAGAGGAGACGGGGGTAGGAGGAGACGCAACGCAGGTAGACAGTCAGACCACACTTTTGTCTGCTGCTCGGTGGCAGTTGCAGGAGGAGGAGGATGAGGAGGAGGAGGACAACGTGGAGGTGGCTGTGGAAGAGGATGCTGGCGGCGAGGGTAGCAGTCAGGCTGTGTGCGTCCCATTGGTTCAGCGCGGATGGGGCGGAGAGGAGGAGGAAGAGGAGGAAATGGAAAATGATCCTTCTGGTGGGGGCAGTGACGTCATGCCTACTCAGAGTCTGGCACACATGGCTGACTTCATGCTGGGCTGCTTTTCCCGGGACATACGTGTTGTCCGGATATTGGAGAACAAACTATACTGGGTCTTCGCACTCCTGGACCCCCGGTATAAAGATAACTTCTCCTCTTTTATTCCGGTAGAGGAGAGGACGAATCGATTACTGGAATACCAGAGGGAACTCTTGCAGAACATGATGCAGATTTTCCCACCCAGCATCGCTGGCGGCAGAGAGGAGAGTGTCTCCCAGAGTCTGACAACATCGATCAGGCCCACAGCCACCAGGGGAACACTCTCCAAGGTGTGGGACACGTTCATGTCACCCCCTCGTGCAACTTCCATCACTGCGGGGCCCGCTATCAGCAGGAGGGACAAGTATCGGCGGATGTTGCGGGACTACCTGGCAGACCACACCCCTGTCCTCCCCGATCCCTCGGCGACCTACACTTACTGGGTCTCCAAGTTGGACACGTGGCTGGAACTGTCCCTGTACGCCTTGGAGGTGCTTGCCTGCCCTGCCGCCAGCGTGCTATCAGAAAGGGTGTTCAGCGCAGCCGGGGGCATTATAACCGATAAGCGCAGCCGCCTGTCAACCGACAGTGCCGACAGGCTGACGCTAATCAAAATGAACAGCAAGTGGATTGACCCGGATTTTGCTTGTACAACAGTGGAAAGCAGCCAAGAGTGAAGTGCCATCTGTATGAAGTGCCATTTCCTCCTCCTCCTCCTTAACCGCCGTAGAATTGCTGTATTAATGAAAAAAATTATGGCTCACCTCTTGGGCTTAATACAATCAATTTTTAAGAGGTCTCAACTCTTGGGCCTCCACACAATTTTTAAAGCTCTTGGGACTCCACACAATTTTTAAAAGGTCTCAGCTCTTGGGCCTCCACACAATTTTTAAAAGGTCTCAGCTCTTGGGCCTCCACACAATTTTTAAAAGGTCTCAGCTCTTGGGCCTCCACACAATTTTTAAAACATAGCAGCCCTAATAAGGGCTCTCAATGACTCTCTTGTCTTCTGGTAGCTGGTATATATGGTGGTAAAAGCGATATTCTGAGCTTCTGGGGCCCTGCCTGCCTACATAGGATATGAGCTAAATACTGTTCAGCATAGCAGCACTAATAAGGGCTCTTAATGACTCTCTTGTCTTCTGGTAGCTGGTATAGATGGTGGTAAAAGCGATATTCTGAGCTTCTGGGGCCCTGCCTGACTACATAGGATATGAGCTATATACTGTTCAGCATAGTAGCCCTAATAAGGGCTCTTAATGACTCTCTTGTCTTCTGGTAGCTGGTATATATGGTGGTAAAAGCGATATTCTGACCTTCTGGGGCCCTGCCTGCCTACATATGAGCTATATACTGTTCAGCATAGTAGCCCTAATAAGGGCTCTTAATGACTCTCTTGTCTTCTGGTAGCTGGTATATATGGTGGTAAAAGCGATATTCTGAGCTTCTGGGGCCCTGCCTGCCTACATAGGATATGAGCTATATACTGTTCAGCGTAGTAGCCCTAATAAGGGCTCTTAATGACTCTCTTGTCTTCTGGTAGCTGGTATATATGGTGGTAAAAGCGATATTCTGAGCTTCTGGGGCCCTGCCTGACTACATAGGATATGAGCTATATACTGTTCAGCATAGCAGCACTAATAAGGGCTCTTAAAGACTCTCTTGTCTTCTGGTAGCTGGTATATATGGTGGTAAAAGCGATATTCTGAGCTTCTGGGGCCCTGCCTGCCTACATAGGATATGAGCTATATACTGTTCAGCGTAGTAGCCCTAATAAGGGCTCTTAATGACTCTCTTGTCTTCTGGTAGCTGGTATATATGGTGGTAAAAGCGATATTCTGAGCTTCTGGGGCCCTGCCTGCCTACATATGAGCTATATACTGTTCAGCATAGTAGCCCTAATAAGGGCTCTTAATGACTCTCTTGTCTTCTGGTAGCTGGTATATATGGTGGTAAAAGCGATATTCTGAGCTTCTGGGGCCCTGCCTGACTATATAGAATATGAGCTATATACTGTTCAGCGTAGTAGCCCTAATAAGGGCTCTTAATGACTCTCTTGTCTTCTGGTAGCTGGTATATATGGTGGTAAAAGCGATATTCTGAGCTTCTGGGGCCCTGCCTGCCTACATAGGATATGAGCTATATACTGTTCAGCGTAGTAGCCCTAATAAGGGCTCTTAATGACTCTCTTGTCTTCTGGTAGCTGGTATATATGGTGGTAAAAGCGATATTCTGAGCTTCTGGGGCCCTGCCTGCCTACATATGAGCTATATACTGTTCAGCATAGTAGCCCTAATAAGGGCTCTTAATGACTCTGTTGTCTTCTGGTAGCTGGTATATATGGTGGTAAAAGCGATATTCTGAGCTTCTGGGGCCCTGCCTGACTACATAGAATATGAGCTATATACTGTTCAGCGTAGTAGCCCTAATAAGGGCTCTTAATGACTCTCTTGTTTTCTGGTAGCTGGTATATATGGTGGTAAAAGCGATATTCTGAGCTTCTGGGGCCCTGCCTGACTACATAGGATATGAGCTATATACTGTTCAGCATAGTAGCCCTAATAAGGGCTCTTAATGACTCTCTTGTCTTCTGGTAGCTGGTATATATGGTGGTAAAAGCGATATTCTGAGCTTCTGGGGCCCTGCCTGCCTACATATGAGCTATATACTGTTCAGCATAGTAGCCCTAATAAGGGCTCTTAATGACTCTCTTGTCTTCTGGTAGCTGGTATATATGGTGGTAAAAGCGATATTCTGAGCTTCTGGGGCCCTGCCTGACTACATAGAATATGAGCTATATACTGTTCAGCGTAGTAGCCCTAATAAGGGCTCTTAATGACTCTCTTGTCTTCTGGTAGCTGGTATATATGGTGGTAAAAGCGATATTCTGAGCTTCTGGGGCCCTGCCTGACTACATAGAATATGAGCTATATACTGTTCAGCGTAGTAGCCGTAATAAGGGCTCTTAATGACTCTCTTGTCTTCTGGTAGCTGGTATATATGGTGGTAAAAGCGATATTCTGAGCTTCTGGGGCCCTGCCTGCCTACATAGGATATGAGCTATATACTGTTCAGCGTAGTAGCCCTAATAAGGGCTCTTAATGACTCTCTTGTCTTCTGGTAGCTGGTATATATGGTGGTAAAAGCGATATTCTGAGCTTCTGGGGCCCTGCCTGACTACATAGGATATGAGCTATATACTGTTCAGCATAGCAGCACTAATAAGGGCTCTTAATGACTCTCTTGTCTTCTGGTAGCTGGTATATATGGTGGTAAAAGCGATATTCTGAGCTTCTGGGGCCCTGCCTGCCTACATAGGATATGAGCTATATACTGTTCAGCGTAGTAGCCCTAATAAGGGCTCTTAATGACTCTCTTGTCTTCTGGTAGCTGGTATATATGGTGGTAAAAGCGATATTCTGAGCTTCTGGGGCCCTGCCCTGCCTACATATGAGCTATATACTGTTCAGCATAGTAGCCCTAATAAGGGCTCTTAATGACTCTCTTGTCTTCTGGTAGCTGGTATATATGGTGGTAAAAGCGATATTCTGAGCTTCTGGGGCCCTGCCTGCCTACATAGGATATGAGCTATATACTGTTCAGCGTAGTAGCCCTAATAAGGGCTCTTAATGACTCTCTTGTCTTCTGGTAGCTGGTATATATGGTGGTAAAAGCGATATTCTGAGCTTCTTGGGCCCTGCCTGCCTACATATGAGCTATATACTGTTCAGCATAGTAGCCCTAATAAGGGCTCTTAATGACTCTCTTGTCTTCTGGTAGCTGGTATATATGGTGGTAAAAGCGATATTCTGAGCTTCTGGGGCCCTGCCTGACTACATAGAATATGAGCTATATACTGTTCAGCGTAGTAGCCCTAATAAGGGCTCTTAATGACTCTCTTGTCTTCTGGTAGCTGGTATATATGGTGGTAAAAGCGATATTCTGAGCTTCTGGGGCCCTGCCTGACTACATAGAATATGAGCTATATACTGTTCAGCGTAGTAGCCGTAATAAGGGCTCTTAATGACTCTCTTGTCTTCTGGTAGCTGGTATATATGGTGGTAAAAGTGATATTCTGAGCTTCTGGGGCCCTGCCTGCCTACATAGGATATGAGCTATATACTGTTCAGCGTAGTAGCCCTAATAAGGGCTCTTAATGACTCTCTTGTCTTCTGGTAGCTGGTATATATGGTGGTAAAAGCGATATTCTGAGCTTCTGGGGCCCTGCCTGACTACATAGGATATGAGCTATATACTGTTCAGCATAGCAGCACTAATAAGGGCTCTTAATGACTCTCTTGTCTTCTGGTAGCTGGTATATATGGTGGTAAAAGCGATATTCTGAGCTTCTGGGGCCCTGCCTGCCTACATAGGATATGAGCTATATACTGTTCAGCGTAGTAGCCCTAATAAGGGCTCTTAATGACTCTCTTGTCTTCTGGTAGCTGGTATATATGGTGGTAAAAGCGATATTCTGAGCTTCTGGGGCCCTGCCCTGCCTACATATGAGCTATATACTGTTCAGCATAGTAGCCCTAATAAGGGCTCTTAATGACTCTCTTGTCTTCTGGTAGCTGGTATATATGGTGGTAAAAGCGATATTCTGAGCTTCTGGGGCCCTGCCTGCCTACATAGGATATGAGCTATATACTGTTCAGCGTAGTAGCCCTAATAAGGGCTCTTAATGACTCTCTTGTCTTCTGGTAGCTGGTATATATGGTGGTAAAAGCGATATTCTGAGCTTCTGGGGCCCTGCCTGCCTACATATGAGCTATATACTGTTCAGCATAGTAGCCCTAATAAGGGCTCTTAATGACTCTCTTGTCTTCTGGTAGCTGGTATATATGGTGGTAAAAGCGATATTCTGAGCTTCTGGGGCCCTGCCTGACTACATAGAATATGAGCTATATACTGTTCAGCGTAGTAGCCCTAATAAGGGCTCTTAATGACTCTCTTGTCTTCTGGTAGCTGGTATATATGGTGGTAAAAGCGATATTCTGAGCTTCTGGGGCCCTGCCTGACTACATAGAATATGAGCTATATACTGTTCAGCGTAGTAGCCCTAATAAGGGCTCTTAATGACTCTCTTGTCTTCTGGTAGCTGGTATATATGGTGGTAAAAGCGATATTCTGAGCTTCTGGGGCCCTGCCTGCCTACATAGGATATGAGCTATATACTGTTCAGCGTAGTAGCCCTAATAAGGGCTCTTAATGACTCTCTTGTCTTCTGGTAGCTGGTATATATGGTGGTAAAAGCGATATTCTGAGCTTCTGGGGCCCTGCCTGACTACATAGAATATGAGCTATATACTGTTCAGCGTAGTAGCCCTAATAAGGGCTCTTAATGACTCTCTTGTCTTCTGGTAGCTGGTATATATGGTGGTAAAAGCGATATTCTGAGCTTCTGGGGCCCTGCCTGCCTACATAGGATATGAGCTATATACTGTTCAGCGTAGTAGCCCTAATAAGGGCTCTTAATGACTCTCTTGTCTTCTGGTAGCTGGTATATATGGTGGTAAAAGCGATATTCTGAGCTTCTGGGGCCCTGCCCTGCCTACATATGAGCTATATACTGTTCAGCATAGTAGCCCTAATAAGGGCTCTTAATGACTCTCTTGTCTTCTGGTAGCTGGTATATATGGTGGTAAAAGCGATATTCTGAGCTTCTGGGGCCCTGCCTGCCTACATATGAGCTATATACTGTTCAGCATAGTAGCCCTAATAAGGGCTCTTAATGACTCTCTTGTCTTCTGGTAGCTGGTATATATGGTGGTAAAAGCGATATTCTGTGCTTCTGGGGCCCTGCCTGACTACATAGAATATGAGCTATATACTGTTCAGCGTAGTAGCCCTAATAAGGGCTCTTAATGACTATCTTGTTTTCTGGTAGCTGGTATATATGGTGGTATAAGCGATATTCTGAGCTTCTGGGGCCCTGCCTGACTACATAGAATATGAGCTATATACTGTTAAGCGTAGTAGCCCTAATAAGGGCTCTTAATGACTCTCTTGTCTTCTGGTAGCTGGTATATATGGTGGTAAAAGCGATATTCTGAGCTTCTGGGGCCCTGCCTGCCTACATAGGATATGAGCTATATACTGTTCAGCGTAGTAGCCCTAATAAGGGCTCTTAATGACTCTCTTGTCTTCTGGTAGCTGGTATATATGGTGGTAAAAGCGATATTCTGAGCTTCTGGGGCCCTGCCTGACTACATAGGATATGAGCTATATACTGTTCAGCATAGCAGCACTAATAAGGGCTCTTAATGATTCTCTTGTCTTCTGGTAGCTGGTATAGATGGTGGTAAAAGCGATATTCTGAGCTTCTGGGGCCCTGCCTGACTACATAGGATATGAGCTATATACTGTTCAGCGTAGTAGCCCTAATAAGGGCTCTTAATGACTCTCTTGTCTTCTGGTAGCTGGTATATATGGTGGTAAAAGCGATATTCTGAGCTTCTGGGGCCCTGCCTGCCTACATATGAGCTATATACTGTTCAGCATAGTAGCCCTAATAAGGGCTCTTAATGACTCTCTTGTCTTCTGGTAGCTGGTACATATGGTGGTAAAAGCGATATTCTGAGCTTCTGGGGCCCTGCCTGACTACATAGAATATGAGCTATATACTGTTCAGCGTAGTAGCCCTAATAAGGGCTCTTAATGACTCTCTTGTTTTCTGGTAGCTGGTATATATGGTGGTAAAAGCGATATTCTGAGCTTCTGGGGCCCTGCCTGACTACATAGAATATGAGCTATATACTGTTCAGCGTAGTAGCCCTAATAAGGGCTCTTAATGACTCTCTTGTCTTCTGGTAGCTGGTATATATGGTGGTAAAAGCGATATTCTGAGCTTCTGGGGCCCTGCCTGCCTACATAGGATATGAGCTATATACTGTTCAGCGTAGTAGCCCTAATAAGGGCTCTTAATGACTCTCTTGTCTTCTGGTAGCTGGTATATATGGTGGTAAAAGCGATATTCTGAGCTTCTGGGGCCCTGCCTGACTACATAGGATATGAGCTATATACTGTTCAGCATAGCAGCACTAATAAGGGCTCTTAATGACTCTCTTGTCTTCTGGTAGCTGGTATAGATGGTGGTAAAAGCGATATTCTGAGCTTCTGGGGCCCTGCCTGACTACATAGGATATGAGCTATATACTGTTCAGCGTAGTAGCCCTAATAAGGGCTCTTAATGACTCTCTTGTCTTCTGGTAGCTGGTATATATGGTGGTAAAAGCGATATTCTGAGCTTCTGGGGCCCTGCCTGCCTACATATGAGCTATATACTGTTCAGCATAGTAGCCCTAATAAGGGCTCTTAATGACTCTCTTGTCTTCTGGTAGCTGGTATATATGGTGGTAAAAGCGATATTTTGAGCTTCTGGGGCCCTGCCTGACTACATAGAATATGAGCTATATACTGTTCAGCGTAGTAGCCCTAATAAGGGCTCTTAATGACTCTCTTGTCTTCTGGTAGCTGGTATATATGGTGGTAAAAGCGATATTCTGAGCTTCTGGGGCCCTGCCTGACTACATAGGATATGAGCTATATACTGTTCAGCGTAGTAGCCCTAATAAGGGCTCTTAATGACTCTCTTGTCTTCTGGTAGCTGGTATATATGGTGGTAAAAGCGATATTCTGAGCTTCTGGGGCCCTGCCTGCCTACATAGGATATGAGCTATATACTGTTCAGCATAGTAGCCCTAATAAGGGCTCTTAATGACTCTCTTGTCTTCTGGTAGCTGGTATATATGGTGGTAAAAGCGATATTCTGAGCTTCTGGGGCCCTGCCTGCCTACATATGAGCTATATACTGTTCAGCATAGTAGCCCTAATAAGGGCTCTTAATGACTCTCTTGTCTTCTGGTAGCTGGTATATATGGTGGTAAAAGCGATATTCTGAGCTTCTGGGGCCCTGCCTAACTACATAGAATATGAGCTATATACTGTTCAGCGTAGTAGAACCTAATAAGGGCTCTTAATGACTCTCTTGTCTTCTGGTAGCTGGTATATATGGTGGTAAAAGCGATATTCTGAGCTTCTGGGGCCCTGCATGACTACATAGAATATGAGCTATATACTGTTCAGCGTAGTAGCCCTAATAAGGGCTCTTAATGACTCTCTTGTCTTCTGGTAGCTGGTATATATGGTGGTAAAAGCGATATTCTGAGCTTCTGGGGCCCTGCCTGCCTACATAGGATATGAGCTATATACTGTTCAGCGTAGTAGCCCTAATAAGGGCTCTTAATGACTCTCTTGTCTTCTGGTAGCTGGTATATATGGTGGTAAAAGCGATATTCTGAGCTTCTGGGGCCCTGCCTGACTACATAGGATATGAGCTATATACTGTTCAGCATAGCAGCACTAATAAGGGCTCTTAATGACTCTCTTGTCTTCTGGTAGCTGGTATATATGGTGGTAAAAGCGATATTCTGAGCTTCTGGGGCCCTGCCTGCCTACATAGGATATGAGCTATATACTGTTCAGCGTAGTAGCCCTAATAAGGGCTCTTAATGACTCTCTTGTCTTCTGGTAGCTGGTATATATGGTGGTAAAAGCGATATTCTGAGCTTCTGGGGCCCTGCCCTGCCTACATATGAGCTATATACTGTTCAGCATAGTAGCCCTAATAAGGGCTCTTAATGACTCTCTTGTCTTCTGGTAGCTGGTATATATGGTGGTAAAAGCGATATTCTGAGCTTCTGGGGCCCTGCCTGCCTACATAGGATATGAGCTATATACTGTTCAGCGTAGTAGCCCTAATAAGGGCTCTTAATGACTCTCTTGTCTTCTGGTAGCTGGTATATATGGTGGTAAAAGCGATATTCTGAGCTTCTGGGGCCCTGCCTGCCTACATATGAGCTATATACTGTTCAGCATAGTAGCCCTAATAAGGGCTCTTAATGACTCTCTTGTCTTCTGGTAGCTGGTATATATGGTGGTAAAAGCGATATTCTGAGCTTCTGGGGCCCTGCCTGACTACATAGAATATGAGCTATATACTGTTCAGCGTAGTAGCCCTAATAAGGGCTCTTAATGACTCTCTTGTCTTCTGGTAGCTGGTATATATGGTGGTAAAAGCGATATTCTGAGCTTCTGGGGCCCTGCCTGACTACATAGAATATGAGCTATATACTGTTCAGCGTAGTAGCCCTAATAAGGGCTCTTAATGACTCTCTTGTCTTCTGGTAGCTGGTATATATGGTGGTAAAAGCGATATTCTGAGCTTCTGGGGCCCTGCCTGCCTACATAGGATATGAGCTATATACTGTTCAGCGTAGTAGCCCTAATAAGGGCTCTTAATGACTCTCTTGTCCTGGTAGCTGGTATATATGGTGGTAAAAGAGATATTCTGAGCTTCTGGGGCCCTGCCTGACTACATAGGATATGAGCTATATACTGTTCAGCATAGCAGCACTAATAAGGGCTCTTAATGACTCTCTTGTCTTCTGGTAGCTGGTATAGATGGTGGTAAAAGCGATATTCTGAGCTTCTGGGGCCCTGCCTGCCTACATAGGATATGAGCTATATACTGTTCAGCGTAGTAGCCCTAATAAGGGCTCTTAATGACTCTCTTGTCTTCTGGTAGCTGGTATATATGGTGGTAAAAGCGATATTCTGAGCTTCTGGGGCCCTGCCTGCCTACATATGAGCTATATACTGTTCAGCATAGTAGCCCTAATAAGGGCTCTTAATGACTCTCTTGTCTTCTGGTAGCTGGTATATATGGTGGTAAAAGCGATATTCTGAGCTTCTGGGGCCCTGCCTGCCTACATAGGATATGAGCTATATACTGTTCAGCGTAGTAGCCCTAATAAGGGCTCTTAATGACTCTGTCTTCTGGTAGCTGGTATATATGGTGGTAAATGCGAGATTCTGAGCTTCTGGGGCCCTGCCTGCCTACATATGAGCCATATACCGTTCAGCGTAGTAGCCCTAATAAGGGCTCCTAATGACTCTGTCTTCTGGTAGCTGGTATAGATGGTGGTAAATGCGATATTCCGAGCTTCTGGGGCCCTGCCAGCGACAGCCTGTCTTTCCCTGCTGTGAGCGTCTGTCCCTCACTAAGTTCAAGCTGCTAATGCTGACGAAGAGGAAGTGCTGAGTTTTGTATATTCGAGGTCACATGGTTTTTCCAGCCAATGCGTGTAGACGCCGTTCTCGCGATGCCAGCGTCCTCCCAGGACCTGTCCCACCCCCCCGCATGGTGATTGGTGTAAAAAACGCGCCAGGGAAGGTGGGAGGGGAAACTAATTGTGAGTGCGCCATCGCCGCTGTACTCGATCAAAATCGAGTATGACGAACAGCGTAGTATTCGATCGAATACCGGCTCGGTCGAATACTACTCGCTCATCTCTATTACTTATTACTTATATGAATATTTTTTTTAGAGGGATATTCAGGCACCCTTTGGGATGCCCTTGATCACTGTTACATTCCTTTCACTGTTTCATATATTGGTGGGATATTTGGGCACCAGTTGGGATTCCCCTGATCATGGAGAAACATTTTACAGATTACAATTGCCACATTTGTATTGCATATTTATCAATAATCATATATAACTTATTCCAATTAGTATCTTATCTTCTGATTATGGATTTTTCCAAGTTTATATTAATATTTTGATATTTTTTATCCTTATTAATTTGATGTATTTTATAGACTCTTATTTGGGACAACATTTGAATTATCAACTTATATGTATATATCAATTTATATGCGTTTATTTAACCATGATCTTCATCCATATATGTATATTTATTATAATTATGGACATTTATCATATGTATATTTATTCCTTATTATATTATTCATTTACCTTTTTTTTTTTGGGGCAGTGTGCAATTACCATCAATGGGCTGTTGCTTATATTGGTCCATGGTATTGCTATTGGCCCTTTCCACATCATTGTATTTCTCATTTATTTTATTGTAATATTTCTCCTACAAATCACTATTGACTTGGTTCTCCTCTTCTTGTCCTAAAGCATGTTTTCCTTTCTTTCCCCTTGACGCAGCACTGGGCGTCCGCGCCGAGTTTGCTGCCCCTTCACATCTATTGCTGCCGAGTTTTGTCAGCCAATTTGGGGCTGGTGTCCCCGCCGTCTCTTTGCAGATGCTTCTGCCTAGTGCGGGCGCCGCGGCCAATTGGAGCGGGTATTGTATCCTGCTCTGATTGGTCCGTGGTTCTCCCCTCTCATTGGCGGTTCCGTCGGCGACGCCGGCGGTGACGTCACCTCCCAGCGAACCCGGAAGTCGGCTGTGGCGCTGCTTTAATGGGGTAAGTTTCTTAATTTTCTTTACTCTTATAAATATGAGATTGTATACTATGTTTGCTATCTATGACTAAGGACCAGATGACGTCCGAAACGCGTTAGAGCTTACTATCTAGGATTGCTGTCGGGGTCCGGTATGTGTTTTTAAGGCTGTTTGGATTGGATATTTCTTAAAGGACTTCAATAAACTTTCATTTTAAGGAGTGCTGATCTTCAAATTGTTTTTCTGCTGCGACCTCTGCCTGCTGAATCTAGGCCTCTGCCACTCCTCTGTGAACATCCTGGCACTTGTCTGCCTGACATTTTTATGTATTTGAAATGCACAACAGGCACTTTAAAAAATGTGTTTACTTTAAAAAGCAGAAGGTAAATAAACTGAGGAACTGCTTCTCTGTAACAGATACTATGAAAATTGGCAATATGGGATGCCCAGTGCTCAAGGGTTTTTTAAAGCAGACAAAAAACGCTTTTAAAACTGTGGTCTAGTTAGATGAAATCAGCTAAAAGACCTGCTTCTGTGTAACAGATACGGTTAAATGTGCTAACATGGGATGCCCAGTGCTCAGGGGTTTTTAAAGCAGACACAAAAACACTTTTGAAAATGTGGTCTAGTTAGATGAAATCAGCTGAAAGACCTGCTTCTCTGTAACAGATACTATGAAAATTGGCAATATGGGATGCCCAGTGCTCAAAGGTTTTTAAAGCAGACACAAAAACACTTTTAAAACTGTGGTCTAGTTAGATGAAATCAGCTGAAAGACCTGCTTCTCTGTAACAGATACAGTTAAATGTGCTAACATGGGATGCCCAGTGCTCAGGGTTTTTTAAAGCAGACACAAAAACACTTTTAAAACTGTGGTCTAGTTAGATGAAATCAGCTTTAAGACCTGCTTCTGTGTAACAGATGGGGTTAAATGTGCAAACATGGGATGCCCATTGCTCGGGTTTTTAAAGCAGACACAAAAACACTTTTAAAACTGTGATCTGGCTATTAAATCAAATAAAAATAAAAAAAAGGCTTTCTCTGTCACTTTATCTGCTTCTCTTTGTTTTTTTTTTTTTTGCTGTCCCTGCCTCGATCTTTGTCTGGCTCTCTCTGGTTCTGTTTGGTTCTGTTTTGGTTCTCCCTGTCTCTCCCCAGCCCTGTTCTCGCCGCAATACAACGCTGAAATGCGCACCAGCAAGATGGCCGCCGCTTATATAGCGCTGTGACATCAAAGGGGTGCCTGGCTGCTGATAGGCTGCATGTGACCTTCCCATGATACCTTGCCCCAGGGGATATGTCCATATATGTGGATCCACCATTTTAGAATGCCTGTAATTGCAGTAAATGGAGTTTAAAGAACAAATTGGATCGATCGAATCGCAGAGAAATTCGGATTCGTTCAGAATCGAATATTTCATGAAATTCGGAACGAATTTGAATTCGTCTGAATCGATTCGCTCATCTGTACTTACAATGTTTGGCAGTGTATCAGCATTTTGCTTCTCCTTGGCATGTAAATGTATCTCACCTTCTGACTGCAATAGCTTTTACACTTACATCGATGACTATAAGAATCGCATGCTGTGAACCAATCTGTACCCCAGTTTGTTTCTGAATCTTTTATTCTCTGTGTCGATAGGTGAGAAGTGGGAGGAAAACTCACAGTGGGGCGATAGAAAGGTTATCTTTTCACGCAGGGCTGGCCGCCTTCCTAATTTCAGCCTGGTACTGTAATAGCAGTATTGAAGCCTTTAAAGTCATGCCGGCAGCTGTGCGAATTACCGATTACCCATCATCTCCCCTTTCCAGTGACACACAAAGATGATAAAATGACAGCTGTGTTCATTTTATTATAGACGATCATACGATCATACATGGAGTGACTAACACGCATGTGACAGGAAGGCAACACGGGGGGTACAACAGTTTCTGCTAAGTGGTTGAGTGCGCTCACAAGCATCCCCTCCTCTAGGTTAACTGATCGTTCAATGCCCTAATTTATCAGCACACCTGCATTTTCTGCCATATGTGCGGTGTCCATTTATTAAGCAGTTGGGCTTTTAGCTTGAAGATTAATGTGGCGGAAAACCAGTTTACCCAGCTGACACTCACCAGTGCTGGCAGGCCTGTGTTCACCCACCCAGAAAAATTTGTGTTTACAGATATCTTCGATTTCATGGCTCTAAAGCTCTTTATTTCTATTGTTCACTTCTAACAGTAAGGAACATAAACTTGTGTATGTAAGGATTCTGCAGGCTCGAGGAAGCATGTACTATCTAATTAGACTTAAAGTACCTCCATTACCATATCTGACCCTCTGAAAGTATTGGGTGTATTAAAACCTCCTGATACACAGTAAAAATCCATCCCTGTAAATATACATAAATGTCCAGAATTTCAGGCAAATGTCAAACCAGTCTATATCCCCAAAAAAGAAAGGGGCCAGCGCTTCTGCACATGTTAATAACATGTGATAAAACGTAACTTTTACGAAGTCCATGTTAAAGTGGACCAACACCCAGGATTTTCACTATCCTGGTTGTTGGTCCACTTCCGCGGGGCACCCCGATCGGTGGTGCCCCACTGTGTGAAACCCCCCAGAAAGCCCCAAAAACTCACCTGATCCCGCTCCCACATGATTCGCTCCACCAATCCCCGCCGACGGACAAGCGAGGTCCGTCGACGGACAAGCGGACAAGGTGAGAGCACCCGCTGCCGCCTCTCGTGCGTCCCTCTTACAGGGAGCGCGCCTGCGCCGGCCATTCACAAACGGCTGGCGCGGGTGTGCACCCTGCTAGAGAGATGCACGAGAGGCGGCCCGCACATGCGCCGTTGGAACGCGAAACAGGTAGGATTTGCGGGCGTCCTGGAGGGTTTCACACAGCGGGGCACCCCCGATCGGGGTGCCCCGCAGGCAGGGAGCTGATCGGCCCGGGAATCTTATAGATTCCCGGGCCGATCAGCGGTGGGTGTTGGTCCACTTTAAATAGCAAATCAGGAGTTAAAAGGAAGCGGTAATCCTCATTCTTTCTCCAGGTGACACATTTCGAGTAGGTATCCCACTCTGTATCAAGCCTCAACCTCAAACCAGTTTATATTTTTATATTTCAATGTGGGCCTACCTGCTGCAGTCAGGCACTGAAGACTAAAACTGCCATCCTGAGCCCTTCTAGTGAGAGATTCACTTGAACATTCCAAATAGGAAGAATTACTGACTCCTTCAAATCATATTTTTACAAACTTTTATGGCTTGGAAGTTATTTGTGGTGTTTTGGCTGTCCCCTTCCTTGCAGAAAGCAATATGTCAAGTGGATTAAGTAAGATATGTCACCCACACACGCCTGGCTAGTGGCTGTGTATTGGGGTAGCTGGTTTTCCTGGGAAGGGTTCAGGGTAGGCTATGTTTTGGGGGTGAAGGTGAAAACAGGTAATCACAGCCCCATGGCTAACAGACTTGCTTCTCAAAGGGTCACTAAAGTCATCAAGTTGGCTGCAGGGATTGGGGGGAGGTTCATAATAAGCATCTTGTTGAATACAGTATGGTTCATTTATATTCACATCCACAATTATGCAGGTTAACTTGGCAGTTCCTTCAACATAGGATGAACAACTTTTTCCCAACAGCAACATCAGTGGGGTTCACTTTTGCACAAAGGCACAATAGCTTTGGCAGTCCACAGGGGGTTACTTGTCTCCTTGGCAGCAGATTGACCTCAAATGGCCCATCTTTAGATGCCTAGGCCCCTGGCTCCCTCCTAGACCCTCATGGATGCTATCAGTCTCACTTTTTTCTACTTCCAGGCAGACCAACTTTTAAACCAGTTCAAGAAAGGCTTATACAACTGAATACAACTTATATTAGGTCTGGCCCCTATGGAACAAGGGCGTTGTTCTGTACAGCACCAACATCCTAACCTCTCACTCAGTTGTAGGGTGTCTATTTTTACTTTACTTGGCAAACTACAGACATCTATATGTAGCAGGCATGAGCCTGGCCATTGGCACACGCTCTGAGGAGCGAGGGGGGTTCTTGGACCTAGGGTAGGGCAACCCAGGTTGGTGTGGCATGTGTGGGGTGGAGGTGCACTTACTGATTCAGTTGTTGCTGGTCTCCATTGATGACACTCCTTGGTGCAAACAGGCTCGTTATTTGAAGGCTGCCATCATCAAACAGCATAGTCCAGTTACAGACAATATCCATAGGTTACAGCAAACAGTTACAATCCATAGGCTTCTTCCATAACTGTTTTTCAGATCCTCCACTGCATTAACACTTCCTCATGAGCTTGGTACTCAGAACTTAGAACACTCTAGAAGGGTTGGGTTCTCACGTATATAACCTCTGTATTGTTGCCTTAACAAACTATGTTGCGAGCCTCAACCAATGTTGCCACCTGGCTGAGTCTCTATTTGTCTAATTTAAGAGGAACGCTAGACTATTTATTATTAGTTAGGTTCATTCCTTAGGCAACACTGCCATCATGTGGATTCATGATGCAATGATCCCCAAGTTATGCAACTAACTGGTTTTATTAAAGTTTCTAACACTGTCAGGGCCTATTCCACTGACAGGGCTCTAATGTTTCCTATGTGTAATGTTGCCCATGGTTTCCACTCATCTCATATATTTTTTACAACTAACTGCAGTTAACTAAGTTGGTCTCACTTCTATCAGAACTAGCTGATCAAAGTGGTCCCACACCCATTTTCTACATAATGAGTCTATCACACTTATTTACATATGTACAGTGGTGCGTGAAAGTTTGTGACTAAAACTAGTTCAACAACATCCAATGTAACACAAGGCCCTGTCTCCTAAATGGGTCTGAACAGAATAATGGCTATAGAATGAAAAAAATCTAGTTATTTTTGTTTCAAAAAAATGTACTCCTCTCAGATGGAGTAAATTCACCAGATTTAAGCTTATGGCATAAATATGGAAGATTTTGCTAACAGTAGTGATGGATGCAACCAACCCAACTGCAAGAGGAACCGCTCAAAGCAGTAGTCGAAATGGTCAGTATGGGGAATAATCAGACAATGCCATTAATGTCCAATACTTAAGGCTTTAACGCATTACACCAAAAGTAGATAGAGAACCAAATGAGACAAAATATTAGGCTTTTGGAGTTGTACAAATTGTGGAAATTCCAAACCGTTGTTAATATTATATTAGTCTCTTTTTCCATTTTTATACAACCTGTCTGACTCTGCAGTCAGAAATCTTAAGAGATGGTTTTGTAACCGTATCCAGCTTGATGAGCATGAACAACATCAATAACCTTAGTTCGTGCCCTAATACACTTCCAAAGACATGTGTTTTAAAGGTTTAAACTTTGATAAATCCCTGTTCTCTAAATAAAGCCGGTCGCCCACTCGCACCTGACTGTCATTCCATTGATTGAAAACACCTGACTCTAATTTCACATTCAAATTATCTGCTAATCCTAAAGATTTGCATACTTTTACTACATACAGATATGTAATATTGCATCATGTTCCTCAATAAATAAATAACCAGGTCTAATATTTTTGACTCATATGTTTGAATTGGTTATTTTCTGATTTTAGGACTACAATGAAAATGTGTAGCTTTAGGTGACATTTATACAGAAATATATACTCAGGTGGCTCTCTTGAATGGGCCCAGACTGGATATAAAGTACACATTGCATCCCAAATTGCAGTGTGTGTGTGAAAAACTTCTGCTTTGCCACAAAACTGACAGTATCCCCAGCATCTCTTGCCATTCAGATGGGGGCGGGAGGACGCCACAATCTAAAAAGAACTGGGGATACAGCTGCTCTAGGCCACTGATTGCCGAGGTCTGTGTAAGCGCTGGATTGAAGATTAGTAATATGTACGCCATAGGGGGATGACTGGATGACAGCTCTTCACATGTGCTATTGGATCAGCAGTCAGGGAAGATTTAATGGGGATGGGGGGGTGGTGTTCACACGGCATTGGATCCCGGGCAAGGAACAAAATCTGGGATAGTCAAAATCTCGCATTTTGTTCTGCTTTAAAATGAAGGTGGCTGTCATTGCTTTGAGGAAAAGGGGATCTGGCCTTACCAAGACTGCTGGTCAGAGAGGGTATTGCTTCTTTGCTAAAGCATGGCTTGGGGCATTTTAGATCTGATTTGCACAGTAAATAACCTGCTCCCTCAGTGTAGTTTACATCCAATAACACTAATCCCTAGTCTACCAGAGTTTCTCCCTTTTGTTGGGGAGCTTAACAAGTCTGCCACGCATGTGCACGTTCTGAAAATACAGTATGTACCACAGGGCGAGGGTGGCGTTTGGGTGCCTATGATACCTCAAGAGCATTTCAGTCATGCCCTCAGCTGGGAATCTAACCTGCAACCCTATGATCACAAGATCCTTTTCAGAACCATTGAGCCACGACTGCCCCTATAAAAGGGCGGCCTCTTCTGTTTTGCAGGTTCATGCAAAGGAAACAATGTTCTATTTTTTTCTCCTATCATATCGTGAAAACCAGTTGTAAAACTTATAAAAAAAAAATACACCCAAAATGAATATGTGTAAAATATATGTGATTCAGCCTTGTTTTAACACTGTAATTTCTCTATCTTTTAACTTACATTTTACACCTGCCTGAAGCAAGTGTAAAAAGCACATTTTTTTTTTATTCAAAAAGCCATGTATAAGCGCCATTTATTTTCATTGAAAAGGACATGCATACATTTCTTCGTTGACCGTTCTATTTAACTAAAAAATGGTACCCCTCTAGGATTGCAACCTTGTTTTTATATCTAATTAGAGATGAGCAGACCGTCAAAGTTCGGGTTCCACGAACTTGCTGCTAAAGTTTGGCTTGGGTCCCCGGACCCCATTGAGGTCAATGGGGGCACAAAAATGACAGTAAAAATCCGGGTAGCAAGTACTGGAGGGCTGCAAAATGAGGGGAACACCAGGGCGATTGCCTGCACCAAAATATTAAAGAAATACATACATTTTAAAAAGAAAAGAAAGTATTGGTGTTGGAGGCCAAGTGTAAAAGATTGAGAAGGTGTAGGTGGAAGAGGTGGAGGAGGAGATGTCCCTCATGGAGGCCCACTCGCTGTTGCTCTGCACTTCTACTCAACCAGGCATTTTGGAGCTGAAACTCCACTATTGCCTGCTGCTGCTCACACACCCTTTCCAGTGTATACACCCTGGAATTTCACCTTGTGGGAAAGTCGCATAAGAGGTGGTGGGAAGTCCAAAGTTCCTCTGCAGTGCAGTCATGTGAGTGGCAGCAGGGTGGAAATGCAGAAAGTGCATGCACATGCTAGGCATTCTATGCAGCAGCTCCAGCTTCTCTGGATAATGTGCCAGGAAGTCCTCCGCCCCCAAGTTGAACACATGAGCCATGTGCGTCAACCTGGCTCAGCCCAAGGCTGCTACAAGTTATGCACATTGTAACACACCACAGCCAGAAATTAGGTGCAACGGCAGCAGCCGCTCATCTGTCTCCAGGATGCTGGTACACAGCTCCTAGGTGGCGTGGGGTCTTTCGCCCAGAACAGCCGCCACCATCGGATATTTAAAATGGTCTGTCTCCACTAGGCGGATTGGGAGCATTTCAAAGGCTAGCTATTTGGAAATGCTCGCATTCAGGGCTAGGGCTCGTGGATGTTATGGGCCCAATTTCGGCTTTCTCTTGAAAGTTTGCGGGATGAAAAACTGAACGCTTCCCTGGGATGGTGTAGACAGGCTTGGTGGTGGTTCTGGAGGTGGTGGTGGTCCCTTTGGAGGAAGACAGGTTACCTTGTCCTTGGGGAGGTGGTTCTAAAGGCTGAGACAATCGAAGCAGCATAGGGAGACTAGGGTGTTTCTGCCACTGCAGCTCGTGTTTTGTTTGCAGATGCCTGCTATTGCACGAGGTGCCGAGATTATTAGGATTTTTCCTCGCTTCAGTGGCTGTTGCACAGCGTGCACATGACCCGTGTTTTGTCCTGTAATGATCTGCTGGCCACATCCTCATCCTCCAACATAAGTTGTTGGGCCTCTGGGAACACTAGGTCTGCAAATGGGGCAGGTGGATGGCCCATAGTATCCTAGCTAGGAGTGTCATCATAGAGCATAAGTGACTCCATGACTTGTGGCTGCAACAGCCTTGCTGATTTTAAGGGGGGTGAGGTGGAGAGCTCAGCACTCCCGGCAGAAGTGGAGTGAGTGGAAGACAATCCCATGGAACTGGTAGCACTGCATGCCATATAATCTGTGACTGCCTCAACTTGTACTGGCATCACCACTCTGCCAGCAGTATTGGGGCCTACAAAAATGCACTCCAAAGCCTGGTGTAGCAGGCAAGGAAGAAAGATGTCCTCTCCCTGAAGCACCAGCTCCATTACCAGTACAAACCACAGTACCGCCTCTCTGTCCCTGTCCCTTATTTGCTGCTTTCTGCATTGTTAGACACCTGCAGTTACAGTGGCCAGAAACTGACAATTAAAAAGAAATGAACAGGAAAATGACCCTTAAGTGCCATGAACAAGTGGACACTCCACTATTACTTGTTGTTAAAGAGCATTGAACCCCAAGTGGCCTGAACAAGTGGATAAACAGCAGTGACACACAAGTGGATACTCCACTAACTAATTATTTTTAAAGAGCAGTGACCCCTAAGTGGCCCCAAACAAGTGGATAAACAGTAGTGACACCCAAGTAGTTGGAGCAAGTGAATACTTCACTACCAGTGATCTTAGCAAGTGGACACTAAATTACTATTTGTTATTAAACAAAAAAAGCCCTGAATGCCATGAACCAGTGGGCACAACACTTTTTTTTTATTTCAAATATGCCCTGAACAAGTGGAAACTCTATTAACACATGTTATTATAGAGCAGTGGCCCCCAAGTGGATAAACAGTAGTGACACCCAAGTGGATACTCCACTAACAATTTGTGTTAAACAGCAGTAACCCTTACGTTACCTAAAAAAGTGGATACTCCACTAATACTTGTTGTTAAATAGCAGTGCCCCCCCCCCCCTAGTGGCCCAAACAGATGGATACTCCACTAACAATTTGTATTAAAGAGCAGTGACACCCAAGTGGCCTGGACAAGTGGATACTCCAATAATATTAAAGAGTAATGGCCCCCAAGCAGACTGAACAAGTGGATACTCCACTAACAATTGGTATTAAACAGCAGTGACCTTTGTGGCCTGAGCAAGTGTATACCCCACTAACAATTGGTATTAAACAGTAGTTACAGGGTGAGGTCATGAGATGAAGTTTAGAGTTGGCTGTCATTGGCATAGAGATTGACCAAATCTGTTTATCGTCTTTCCAATGGGAAATAAATAAAGCGATAAAGAAGAGGGCCTAGGCTTTAACTACCTGAGGAACTCCAACAGAAGGAGGGAGAGGGGAGGAGGTGGAGCCAGCAAAGGATACTTTGAAAAAGCATTCAGAGATATGGGAAAAGGATCAAGAGAGCAGTACCCTTAGGTCCAACAGACTGAAGCATGCTTAGACAGAGACGGTTGTCTACAGTGTCAAATGCAGCTGAGAGGTGCACAGGAATCAGTAGCGGGTAGCCACCATTGTATTTGGCAGTCAAGAGGTCATTTGCCACTTTGTTGAGCAGTTTCTGTTTGGAGTGACGAGCATTGAAACCAGACTGCAATGGATAAAGGATGGAGTTGACAGAGAGGTAGTGGATGAAGTGGGAGTAGATAAGTTTAGAGATGAAGGAAAGATTAGAGACAGGAGGTGGCGTGCTTAATCACCGCACGTTTTGGAGGGAAGGTGGGGTAGGGAATACTATTAAACACCTGATGACTGGAAGCCAATTTGTTATTGGATTTTTTCAATCTTCTTTTGGAAATGGATAGCCAGGTCTTTAGCACAGAAGTCTGTGATAGGCATCTGCACTTTATCACTCAGAAGGGTGTGGAATGTCAGAGTTTTCTGGGATTGTTGGTTAGTGAACAGAGGAGGGTCCATAAATGTCTGTCTGGTGAGGTGGAGGATGGTAGGTAGTCAGCATGAATTTGTAATGTAGGAAATTCTCATAAATTAGGTTTTTTTCTCCAGAGGAGTTCAGCACTCCTGGATCATCGGTGGAGGATTTGAGTGTAGAGTTTTAGTGTTTCTAAAAGTGGCATTGTATTGTTTTACAGCCAATTCCAGGCAAGAGAAGAAAAATTGTCGACAAGTATGACTTTAGAGTCTTTGAAGGTGTTTAAGGACCACTGGGCCAAAGGTTTCAGATTTTTTTATAAAGTGATGTGTGCTGTGAGGGATGAGCGTTTGTGAAAGTATGTCAAGTATGTTATTGTCTTAATGCATCTCAGTTAGAAAGTTTTGTAAGGCAGAGAGAAGCAGTTACAGTTAGGAGCATGGAGGCAGATGTGGAGATGAGGCTGTCTATGGGGATATTAAAGTCAACCAAAATAGGGCTGGTAAATCAGTAGACAGTTTTCCAGGAGCTAGGTTGTAGAACCTGGGGGGGTTGGTATATAACTGCCACTCTGAGGGCAAATGTGTGTCCATAAAAAGAGAGGAAGGAGAGTAATGATAGTGAGTAAAGTGACATGAAAAGTGCACGGAGGAGAAAGGAGTATGCCAGCTCCACCGTCATGTCCAGTCCCAAAAGTTAGTTAGGAGCATGGAGGCAGATGTGGAGATGAGGCTGTCTATGGGGGATATTAAAGTAAATAGACAGCATTCCAGGAACTAGGTTGGTGAACCTGGGGGGGTCGGTATATAACTGCCACTACAGGGCAAATGTGTGGAAGAGTCTGAAAGTGTATCCCTAAAAAGAGGGGGAGATTATTAGTGGTGATGTGTGAGTGACAGGTAAAATACACGGAGAAGAAAGAAGAATGCCAACTCCCCCGCCATGTCCAGTCCCTGGGTATGTGAGAAATGTAGTCCAAGATAGGACAGTAGGGGAAGCAGTGTCCAGTTCTAGTTTCAATGAGTGTTGGTAGGGAACGAGAATTAGTAGGGAAATAGTCATGGAGGGGGATTTGTTGCAAAGTGAGTGCGGGTTCCATGGTGCATACGTAATAAAAGGCTTTGTTGACCTTAGCTGAAGTAGGGTTATGTGAGAGATCCCCTGATGTTTAATAGCAAAAGAGTAGTGAGTAAAAGCAGATGGTTTCTGGTTTTGAATTTGCTCCACCAATGGACAAGAGTTTGTTTTAGGTAGACTATAGCATGAGAGCAGTACATAGGTTAGTGGAGGATGGAAGGGCTGAAGGAGAATGAGCAGGAGGGCAAGATATCTAGTGTTTATAAAAAAGGCGAAACATAATATGAGTTTTATAGCATATCAAATGTCATAGTAAGTTGTTTAAAATCACAATTCTTACCTGTCTCTAATTGCAATGTGTAGCTGCATCTTAGCAATGCTAGGAAAAACTTATCATGTGACTCTTCTTTGCTGCCTTTCAGATTATTGCTTTATTTCTGTTTTTGTATTTGTTTCTTTTCACTTTTCCATTCCTACTTGCCTTGATTAATCATGAAAATGTGTTATAATATGCAATTCAACAAACCTACATTTTCCGATAACAATGCAAATAAAAAGGTCAAAAAAATTACATCACAGAATTCAAGATGAGCCTATTTAAATCAAAAGTGGCATAATATATGACACCTTAGTATTCTGTACAGCATCCTTCCCCCAGCTCGTTAATAACAGAAGATTCAAGGACACTGTGTTAGAGTACACTATTAACCAGGTTTAATGCTCTACTTATTATTAAATGGGTTTTAAAGTTCATTTTGTATTGCATTTAAATGTTTGTACCTGAACTAGATTGATGGAAATAGTATGGGTATTTCAAGATGATTAAGTTCTCGGTTGCAAATATTTTAATTATTCAAAAGTAGAAAAAAAGGTCGAATGGAGACCTTCAAATATGGAGAGAAGTTTTACGTTTGGGGTTCAGGTTCCGTTGAAATTAAACGTCAACATTTTTCACTGTATAAGATGTGGCTGCCCATAAGACGGCACTAGAATTTGGAGGAGGAAAATAGGAAAAAAATTGTAAACCAAATGTTGGGCTAAAACAATCCATTACAGGCAGCCTGGCATGCCCCCATCCCATAGGAAATGTGACATTCCCCCCATCTCATTCCCACAGGCAGTGTGGCATTCCCCCATCCCATTTGCCATAGACCACGTGTCAAACTCAAGGCCCGAGGGCCGGATGTGGCCCTCCAAGCTCTTTTATGTGGCCCTCCAACAGGTGCCAAATGGCAGCAGCTGGGTGGCAACCCTTCTAACTGTTCTGGTTACTCCTAGATTTCTGATACTTGCAGCACATCTTTGTGCCTGTGTGTTGCTGCGTTGGTACATGGGGCTTCACTGTGGAGTACAGTACTGCCTCCAATTCTGTCCACCAACGCAGTGCCTAACAAATTGCTGCTGTTCACTTTTTTATGTTCTGGGAGAAAAGAAAGTAGTTTAGTGTCTGTGTATATCTGCACTCATCTCTCACCTCAAAGTGTGGTCTACCTTACTGCTGCAAGGGTTATTGCCACGTAGACATGGAAAAAAATATAGGGCTGGCCTGGGCAAAATAATTTGGCGTTTGCATCTGTCCTGGGCAAAATAATTCTGTGCCTGTCCTAGGCAAAATAATTCTGTGCCTGTCCTGGGCAA
Organism: Gastrophryne carolinensis; assembly: GCA_027917425.1. Taxonomy (NCBI): domain Eukaryota; kingdom Metazoa; phylum Chordata; class Amphibia; order Anura; family Microhylidae; genus Gastrophryne; species Gastrophryne carolinensis. The sequence goes on from CM051234.1 coordinate 587,203,964, forward strand.
AAGCATTTTGCGCCTGTTCCTGAGCAAAAAAATTCAGTGTCTGCATTTGTCCTGGGCAAAATAATTCAGTGTCTGCATTTGTCCTGGGCAAAATAATTCAGTGTCTGCATTTGTCCTGGGCAAAATAATTATGTATCAGTAACCACATATTTGATTGGTCATTATTGCATTTTGTTTTGTGTTTGTTATTAACCGACCCTTTGAAGGCAACCAGAATGTTGACGTGGCCCTCAGTGAAAATGAGTTCGACACCCCTGCCGTAGACAGTTTGGCATTTCCTCCATCCCATTCCCATAGGCAGTATGGCATTCCCCCATGACATTCCCCATAGACAGTGTGGCATTCCCTCCATCCCATTCCCATATGCAGTGGGCCATTTCCCCCATCCCACTCCTATATGCCGTGTGGCATTCCCCCTATCCCATTCCTATATGCAGCGTGGCATTCCCCCATTCCATTCCTAAATGCAGTGTGGCATTCCCCCATACCATTCCTATATGCAGTGTGGCATTCCCTCCCCCATCCCATTCCCATATGCAGTGTGAATGTTCATCAATTGAAACATCTGGAGATGTGCCAAAATTTCTGGGCCCTTTGTAGTCTGACTGCACACACTGGCCACCGTGTTCTTCCTTGCTTGACTGGACTTCCCCAAAGAAAAGTAAGGTACATTTTGAGTTTCTTTAAAAAACTACGAATGGGAATGATGAAATGGTATTATACCCTGATCCACGTGACAGGAACTGTATCTAGGCCCTGGTAGGTAAAATTTGCTCATTGGCGACACTTTTGTGTCTGAAAAATTATGTAACTTTACAATGCAAACTACAGTTCAGGGTTTTACGTGTAGAGAACTAATCTCCCCTTTGTGTACTGTATGGGAAAATGCTGTATGTACTGTGTGGGAAGGTCTAGAACCAGTAGAGAGGATTTTTGGGGTACGACTTTCTGAATGAGTGGACAATGTAGCCCGGCAGTGGGTAAGACCAGCTTGACTGCACAGCTTGAGGCATCACCAGTAAGACGAACGGAGGTTGTTATACTGCTATACAGAGATGTCTGGAATAATGTGTACAGTTCTGGAGACCTCACCAAAAAAAAAAAAAAATGATGGTGTGGAATATCGCAGTGAAGTAAGCTATATTTGACTACCTCTCTGCATTTTGCTTTGTTTGTGCCAGTCAAAATGCATGGTATTTACTAAGAAAAATTATTGTGAAACAGCAGGCAAACTGCTTCTGTAATTTTCAAAATATCTTGCTGAAAACATACTTCTACAGCTTATGCCAGCATGGGATGGGTCTCAGACTGTTTGTGTTTGGAGTGTCTGGATTGTTTGGGAAGCCTTAAATGTTTTAAACATGTGGTGTGAAAACCATTTTATTGTTTCTCCACTACTAGTTACCTATCTGACCTTTATGCTCCATATGTCCATGAAATACCCAGAAAATGCTTAGTAAATCACCTCCCAAATTCTACTGGTGACAAATTTTATTTGCGTATCCCTTCCTTCTATATCATGGTTAAAGTTGATTTTTAATTAAATAAAATTCTTTGCCCCTTGAAAAATACTTTTGTGGTTTGAAAAAGCTGAAAAGATACCTTGGTAGGAAATGTGAAAATCTTTAAAACGTTAACCGCAGGGCTTCTTTATACCCTGCATAGAGAAAAATACCAGGTGATGTATTGTAGGTGTTGGTAGGCAGCTGACTGCACCTTTAAGGTGACTGACAAACTCTTGACTTGTCCCTTACTGCTGATTGGTTGCTGAATATATTAGAGAAAAGCCCATTGAATAACTGGGATTTTCTTTTTTTTTCCCTTAAACCTAATCGGAATGGTGATCAACCATGACGTGCATCCAAAGCACTAGTGGCAGAGGTATGCTGCTGTCACATAGTGATTTAAGTACATTCCAATTTCAGCCTCATTTTGAATTTTTTTTCATGTCTCTGTCTCCCGCAAATGTCATTGCACGTAAATTGAGCCCTGAAGCTGCCAGCACCGGGACTGTCATTTGAAATATCTCTTGTATACAAAGGCTAATATTGGATTTAAATAAGAAAAATATGAATCTTAACAAATCAAATCAGTCTGGGCAATATCAGATGACACCAAGCAGGATTTCCAGCAATAACTGAAGGACTTATTTTTCTTTCCATCAATAAGGTTTAGTGAGACGGTAGACTGAACTGAGAGTCATTTCATAAGCTTTTGTTTTTTTCTTTTTTACTCTAAATATGAACTTCCCTTACTTCCTATGATGTCTTACTTACAGTGTCTATAAACAGAAGCTCATTCTTATAGAAACTGTTTTTTTGACAGAACTTAAAATACCTTCTTAGTCAAATTAGAATTATCAGATTTTTTTCTTTTGGTCGAAATTTTTTAATCCAAACTGAAAGTAGCCTACAAAGTGGGGTCCACTTTCAAGCTCTGTAATGCAAAGACAGCCTATGTAACGTCAAGGTGACCACAACATATATAGCTCTGCTTCCTGGCATCAGTTGCTATGACTGGCCACACCTGCGTAATGTAAGTAAGATTCAAATTACTGCCATTTGGTGATTCAGCTGAACAGGAGTATAGGTGAGTATCTGCTGTTTATTGTGTTTGCCCAAACAAAAACCTTAATTTTAAATCGCCTTTGTCACAGCGGGTGCTGTCCTTGTTTGCATTTTTGAGATGGCTGGTGGTGGTTAGGGCACCTGCTCAAGAGGTTGTGAGCAAGTTTTTTATGACGTTGTTTGCTAATGTTGGTCCAGTTTAAGGGGTGCCTCAGACAGCCAAGAGAGGTTGTTTGGGTTCTGTAAACTTTATTCATGGTCTGATTGCTTTCCAGTTATGGACAATATTGACAATCCTTTTTGCCATTTCATCCTTGCACATAAACGATGCGAACTGTGAATGACCTACCCGTTGAGTGAAGGATACGTATGTTTACCAGGATTCCTGACAAGACGAGAATTCTGGCTTGAATGATGAGGACAATTTATTCAACTCAGTTGGCCGGTTGTAGAATTTGCATCTTTTCGGCGATGTATGACCTTATGGGTTACTTGTTAACTGACTTTTGTAGCAGGGTGAGAACTAAATTTAAACTCCAAGGTGGTAATACTCTTGTATAAATGCATATTGATTTATTTAGTGGCGTAATTGTTTAATTGGTTAATAAATGGTGTTCTCTCCTATGTTTATGTAAATGACATCAGCGTTTCTTGATTGAGCTCTTATAGTTATGAGTCATTCCCAATAACCACATCTGTAGGCCCTAATAATGGCCAGTATGTCCACTAGAATCCCTCTCTGAGGGCTACCTGCTAGGCATTATGGGGAAGCCCACTTGCTTTCATGTGGTGGTCAACATTTAAAGTAATATATCCAAAATTATTGGACCCCTTTCGATCTCGCTTATGTAGTATTTCATAACGTGAATGGGTCTTTGCATGTTGTTACATAGTGCAGCAAGTGTAGGGGAAAAGCCCCTAGAAGGTCTTTATTCACAATTAAGCAAATTTTTGCTTCTTTACAAAATCAATTCTATTACCAATTGTATTTTGCAACATACCCCAGCTAGATCAGCCTCCATTTCCAAATGCAGACATGTGCACTAGCCAGATGCCTTATGGACATAAGGGAATTCCTTTAACTTCCTGGAATGTAAATGGTTTGTGAACTTTTCAATGTCATCTTCTGGTAAAATGTCATTAGTATGCCTTGCAGAATCCGCCGTCTGGCACAGCCAATGAACTTGCCCATCTTATAGGCGTGCGTGTGTGCGCAATGTCATTTTAGTTGGCTCTAAAGTTTTTGAGCATTAAGCAAGTATGATGCTGATGGATATGTTCATTTCTCCACTTAACTGGCCAGAGAATATTCTGATGTTTCTGCAGTCCCTGTGCAGCTAAATACTTTGAGATCCCACATGACATTCCAGCAATGGTCAGCTGAAGCATGAGATGCCTTGATGGAGAACATTGTTAGAAAGTCAACTTGTTCAGAGGTTTTTGACTTGATTTGCACACAAGGGGAGTATTAACTATTCTGGATAGTCTGAGTTTCAGCCAGTGTTCGGCATGTTCCTCTATATCTGTTTTGTATGCAAGCACCCTCTTCAATCCTTTTAAAGCAGGTGTTGGTCTCCACCAAGAATCCAGTGCAATTGGCCCCCCAGAGCTCACATGGGCAGTGATGTTCCAGATGCTGTTATGTGCGCTGGGGGCGCCAGCCAGACTGGCACTGGGGACCAATACCTGCACCAAGTACCTCCCACTGTTTCTAGACAGCAATTATTTTTAATGGAATACTAAAGAAACCTTCTGTTTGTATGTGAGGATGCCCACAGTGGGACCACATGTAATGCTGTGTGCTAAATTGCTACCAGAAGCCTCTAGAAGGGCTGCTGCTTCAATGAGCCATGGTGGACCAGATAAAGCTTGTGTGCTTCATACCTTTCCAATGCTAGAAAAAAAGCATACCAATGTGAAGTCTGCTGGCTTGAACTGAAGCCCTTTATCTCACATTATATAAGCTTTCAGGGGTGACCAGTCACTGGAATTCAACATCCGACATGATAAATGCTGGAAGGACTGTAGAAGCATGTTAAAGCTGCCTGGTTCCACATGGGGCCTAATAAATGCTGGCCAAAATCTGGTACTGGATATTCCTGGATGCTGTAGTGGCATCTTTTCAAGCTGGTTTATTATATGCTAAGCTAAACCTCTAAGGATTAATGAACCTGACACAAGAGGACAAGACGTGTCATTGTTTCTAAACCATGTCTCTGCCACGGACAAATACAAAAGTGCAAAAGAGGCTGTCCAACCTGCCTCAAGGAAAATGGAGGTAATTAACTAAGTACGTGTCACTTAAAGAGAAGCTATGTAGCCCAGTAACAAAATTCAAAATTGCAAAAAAGTATGTACCTAATAATTTGAGTAAGGATTAATCTGGGTGACAGATGACTCCTTCACTCATACTGTATTTTTTCTTTTAAAGTGGATGTCAAGCTAGGCAGAATGAGGGAGGGGTGGGGGGAAGGGGGTTTACAGAAAAAAAAAACTTGCTGTAGCCCTGAATATTGGCAGAGTTCATCTGGCTTAATCAAGTGGTCGAGGCCCATGGATGCCTATAATCGGCTTCTGCAAACTCCATTTACTCTTTTGTCCCTCCACTACACCATCCTATTACCACATTCTAATATCGCCTCACCTACATGCTACTACTAATATTAATCTTCATGTATATAGCACCGACATATTCAGCAGTGCTCTACAATTAGAGGAGTTGCCTCATCATCCTGCAATAAATTCCAAAACAAATTTGCGTCTTTTTAGCAATGTATGACCTTTAAAGTAGACCAAAACTCACACAGGAGTCTGAGAGTCCAGGGCAGGCATATTCCCTTTCCCCCATGGTGCCTCGTGTTCCCGGTCCAACTGCGCAGGTACAAGCAGTGGTGCATCCCCGCTATACTTTTAGCAGGACGCTCGCAGGCATTTGTGACTGGCCGGCGTTGTCCCGCTCCCTGTTAAAGGGATGCAGCCATCAGCGTGCTCAAATCCGTTCACAGTAGACAAGCTCCTGGACGTAGGAGCTCAAGCGGATCTGAGAGTGCTGATTGGAAGAGAGGGCTGTGCATGTGCCGTAGGACCGGGTAGGGCGAGATTGGGAGACATGGATGGGTTTCACACAGCCAGATACCCCCAATCGGGGTGCCTGGGGGGCAAAGACCAAAACCCAGGATAGTCAAAATCCACTTGGTCCACTTTAAGGTTTAATTGTTAACTAGTGTTTGTGAGAATTTTGTTAAATGTTAACTCTCAGGTGGTAATACTTGTTTATATTATTATTATGTATATTTATTTAGTAAGTGGTGTAATAGTTTAATTAGTGGTTGTCTCTCCTATGTCTCACCCTGGTGGCCTTGGTATACCGATGCCGAATGTCATCTCTGTCTGCCAATGTGCCGTTTCTAAATCGCTCTCCTTGCAACCTCCCATACTTAGAGAGCATGTTTTTAGCTATCTGTACCAATTCTGCTGCTCCTATTTTTCCCACAGCCTCCAGCCTTCCGTGCATAATGCTCCTATCTACTTAGCATTCCATCTGTCATGGGCCACAGGCTGAGCATGCCTGACCTAGAGTTTATAACACTTGCCCCAATCAGTATCTCCAATTAAACCATTGAAGAGTGACCCTCCAAATCACAATATTTTATTTCTTAATTGATTCAGTTATTCTAGCATTGTAGTTTGCCTTCCACATTTATTCTGTGCAGATATTTTTATGTTCGGACTCCTTTTCAAAACTGTCTGTTTTTTTCACATAGGTCCTTTATGAGAATAGTAATTGACCCCGTCAGCTGCAGTTACTTTCTAAATGCTGCAAAAACTAGTTCCATCTGTCTTATGTTAATTTAATTTTTGTAAGTCTCAGCTCGAAGATCAAGCATAAAATTCCTTTGCCTGAGGCTCTAGCAGCATCGGAAATAAAGACAAAAAGCTGTCTGGAGTTTATCCTGCATTTAACAAGCGTTTATCATGCGTTTGTGGCACTCCACAACTTCTCATGAGCCTTCCTGACACCTGTATACTGTATTGACTGTACCTCTCCAAAGAACACAATACTATCCTTAGGTTGGAGCCCAGCGATTGCCTTGGAGTTCACACATGTACAAATTCAATGTGGTCCAGTAGACTTTTCAGACAACATGACAACTCTACAAGGGCAGATTTATGACCACTAGCTTGCTCTTGCAGGAAGTGGACAGCTGCCAGAAGACTGCATGGGGTACAATGTGGGTCTTTAGAATGGGTAAGTATTTAAAGTGGACCAAAACCCCCTGCAACCTGAGACTCGCACATTTACTCTCTCCCCCAGGGCATCCCGAACCGGGAAGCTTGCTGTGTGAAACCCCCTCAGGACGCCCGATATTCTTGCCTTTCTCCCAAGCCTATGCCGCACCGTGGTCAGTGTCGGCATCAGACGCCTCCCTTCTCGGCTGTGTGCGATCCTACCGGACGCAATTGAATGGCTGTGCCGGGCCATGCACAGCCAAAAGGAGCCGAGTAATGCTGCGCACAGCTCGTAAGTGCTGCTAGATGCAGTCTGGGCTTGGGGAGAGGTGGGCGGATTCAGCAATCTGGGGGTTAACACAGCGGGGCACACTATACCACAGGGGAATCGAACAGAACATGGGATAGTGAAAATTCTGGGTTTGGTCCACTTTAGTGGTTCAACGCCCATTTTTTTACAAAATGGGCGCTGATCGCCATCTAGATAGATGCAGGGAGGGCATCCTAACAACACCCCAAGACACCTGCTCCTCTTTCCACTAACAATATGCAGCCTTGTAATTGGCCACTGGCAGTCAAGTAGTCCTGACCTATTCACGCTCAACAACATGTAGACTATGTGACCACCAGCAGTTAAACAAGGGGCCACATTTCACTGGTGGATTGAGGAGCAGGTAAGAATATCTTGCGATGCTGGCATTGTATGCTTTTCTTTTTATCTTTGGTCTTATTATTATAGAATAAGCAAGGAATGGAGGGAATACATCATAGGCAGATACTTTTAATCTACAGCTTTTCAAGATCTAGAGTCTTTCAAGTCAGTTATACAGAAGGTGTGCAACTCTTTGGTAGGGCACATATATACTGCACTTTTTAAAATGTTTGGCCTTGACATTAAAATGAAAAATGAATGTTTAAATTTGCTAAAAGAAAAATTTAAGTAAATTTTTGTGTAGCGAGCAGATTCTTTTAGGAGCATTTCCCCTCCAGTCCTCAGACTCGATACCACTGAGTCCTGTAAAACAGCAAGAGGCACATGACTGGTAGCAGGGACATTCACTGCCAGGGTCGGACTGAAGTACCTTGGGCCCACCAAAGGAAATAATTTTTGGGGCCCACCCTTCAGCTATATTAACCACAACATCAAGAGAAATATTTCAGGGGGGATGATTCTGCCACCTTCTCTACGGAGGAACCTAAGGCACAGCTACTGTAGTAATGCTACAAATATAGACAGATTGCAGCAAACATAAGTGTACTACACCGCACTAACCCAGGTACAGTGGGTGGAGATGAGCAAAGGTGGGCATAGGTAATCAGAGGGTCGATGGGCAGAGGAAGTAGGGAGGGGAGCAAGAAAGAATGAAAGATAGGAGGGAGCCAGGAAGGAATGAAAAAAAAAAGAAAAAAAGAGGGAAAGAAGAAAAGTAGAAAATAAAGACAGGCGAAAAGAATGCAATTAGGAAATAAAGAAAAAATAAAAAATGCAATAAAAGGAAGGAGGAGGAAAGGAGGAGAAAAAAGTAGGCAGGGTGAAAAGAAAAAAAAAATATGGAAGAAAGACAGGAAAGGGAGAGAAGGAAAATAATAAAGGAAGGAGGTTGTAGAGGAAAAGGATGAACAAAAGATGGAAGGAAGGCAGGAAAGGAAAGTAAGAATGATGAAAGAAAGGCAGTAAAGAAATATAGGAATGGCAGGAAAAGACGAAAGGAGGTAGAGTGGCAGGAAAGAGGCAAAGAAAGATGAAAGGAAGGAAAAAAAGAAAGAAAAGGAAGTCTGAGGGGGGGTGGATGAATGAATGAAGGAAAGGGACAGTGATAGAGTTAAAAACAATAAAGCCAGGCAGATAGGAAAGAGAGAGAGAAGAATGAAAATTATGAAAGCAGAGTAGGGAAGAAAAGAAAGAAAGCAAAAAAAGCAGAAAGGAAGGAAGGAACGAGGTAAAGAAAAAGGATGAAAGAAAGGCAAGACGGATAGAAAATGGGAAGGATAGCTGTGAGGAAGTAATGCAAGAAAGTAAATACCGGTAAAAAAAAAAAAAAAAAACATGAGGGGGTAGAAGAAAAGGACAGAAATAAAGACTGTATCCAGAAATAAAAGAGGGAAGAAGAAGGCACAAAAATAAAGAAAGATTGAAGGAAAGCAGGAAAGAAAGAGGGAATACATGAAAAAATGGAAGATGAAAGGAAGGCAGGGAAGAAAGAAAAAAAGGGAGAAAACAAAGAAAGTAGAAAATACCGGGGGAGGAGGGGGGTAGAATGGAAAGAGAGAAAGAGGCAGATAAAGTAAGGATTGAAGGAAGGTAAGAAGGACAGATGAAGGGAAGGCAGGTAGGAAAGAAAGAGAGAGGGAAGGCAGGAAGGAAGTAAAGATGAAAGGAATAAAGGCAGGAACTAGAAGAACCATTTTAAGATTGCCCCTGCGTCTCATAGCAGCTGCCCTTTTGGCTTATTGTTAGTTACACCTATTACTAAAAACACAGCCACACGCAGCAATTACAAAAAAAACTAAATAAAGAGTGTGACCTTTAAGGCTTCGGCGCCTGTCAGCCAGAGGAGGCGAGGCGGTGTGTGACAGCCGCCGCGGTGGAGGAGCGGCGCGAAGTGATCTGCGCGCCGGGCGGGGATTCCCCTGTCTCCGGGAGGCAGGCCCCAGGCGGTCTGGGTCGCACCCGGCGCTCGTCCCCGCCGAGTGGTTGGGCGGGAGAGGGAGGCGGCTGTCGGCGGGAGGAGACACCAACGATGCGGCCGGAGCCATCCGCCGCTGCAGCACGCCATGAGGTAGGATGTGTGACTGGCGGGAAATCCCATGTCCCGGGATGGGGAACCCCAGACCCCACAGGAAACAAAAATGTGAGGCAATCGTTGGGGATAGCTGAGGAGAGAAGCCCCCCCCCCCGACCTACCGATCAGACCGTTAATGCATTCCCCCCCCCCCTGCTCCTGGGGATCACAAGCTGATGAGGGGGAGGGATGGAGAGAATCCCCAGCATTGTCCCCAGCCAGAAGAGACAGCAGCACTGTTCGCCCTGCCCAGCAACACGAGCGCCTTAAAGAGACAGGCACCGCTAACTCTGCAGTGATGGTCCATGGTCCCCCGGTCTTTTCGCCTCATGACGATTGGAGGAGGTCGCTTGGGGGTCCCCCTGTGGGCTGGCCGGGAGATGCTGTACGGGGGGGCACCCCGAGGCCTAGCTCTGACTGCAGGGAGCCGAGAGCCGCTGCGGCGGGAGTCCTGGAGGAGGCACCATTCGCGCACGGGGCCACTCCGCGGGCCTGGTCCGTCTCCTCGGATGGGATGTCCCCGTCGCCCCCCCCCCTCCCTGGGGCACCAGAATGGGGACCAGCACTTCTGAGGGCTATGTCGAGAGGGGGTCTCCATGTGACTCATGGACTACACGTGGGTGGCTTCCGCCTGCTGACCCTGGTCCCGCTCATACCTGGATGAAAGACGGGGAGGGACCTCTCCAAATGCCTGCAAGCGCGCATCTGACGAGCCTGGACCTGGACCTTCGATCGGTGCTTCTCTCCCTCCCCACCAAGGCCGACCTGGAAACCATGATGTCCAGAATCGAAAAAACCTTCAAAAAAGACCTGGAAGTTGTCCAACACAATGTGGTGGCGGTCGAGGATCGGGTCACCGCCTTGGAGAACACAAGAGCATCGACGGAGGACCGTCTTGCCCATCTGGAGCAGACCAGTGAGCTTCAAGCAACTCAAATCTCTCTTCTGAAGATCCAAAACAACGACTTAGAAAACCGCAGTAGACGGAACAATCTCCGTATACGGGGTCTCCCTGAGTTGCCGCAGTATGCAGACCTGGAATCGATTGTCCTCTCTGTCTTTAATCAGTTGCTGGGTAACCCTCCGACTGCTGCCATCAAACTGGATAGGATACACAGGGTGGCGGGTCGGCCGCCGGAGGCCCCTCGCGACATTCTCTGCAGGGTCCATCACTTCAGAATTAAAGAAGAGATATTGAGGAAGGCGTGGGAGGCGGGCTGGATCGTCTACGACTCCAAACCATTAACCATCTTGCCGGACTTGGCCCGTTCCACACTCTGGATGAGAAGACAGCTGAAACCTCTTCTTCAGAAAATAAAAGACAGCGGAGCAGCCTACCGTTGGGGATACCCCTTCCATCTCATCGTCCGGGGGGTCTTTCACTCTCCGAACACCCGGGGATCTTGATGGCCTGTTCGTTTTCCTGGACGCCGCTCCACTGGAGGTTCCCAACTGGCTGGACTTCCCATCATTTCAACCTTTACCGCAGAGGAACAGGCATAGGAGGGCCCCGCCTAGACGGGGGGCGCCGCCGCGCAGGGGGGATCATCCTCCTCCTCTAGAAGAGTAATCTCCAATTTTGTCCTATGCCTCGGGTCTTTTGCTGCTTGCTGTCCTGCGCCCCTGCCTGTAACTTCCAACGTTGTCCTGTGCCTCGGGCCCTTTGCTGCTTGCTGTCCGGCCCCCCGGCCTGCTGTGGGTCGGGTGGCGCCGGGACCTCCGTCGCGGTGACGCCGGTCCTGGCCGATCTCATGCCCTCGGACGGGGGACCTTCTGTGTGGCCATGCCTTGGCCTCTAGACTGCTCCGTACAGAAGTGGACTGGACCACTGGACGTGATGTTCCCCCCCTCCCCCCCGGACCACCGTTTGGCTTCGTCTCTGGGCCGCATCGGGGGCCGTCGGCGGGGCCTCGGCGCTGACTGCTGCTACTACTGGGGGCTCTGGGCCCCTCCTTGATGGCTGGCTGCGCAATTCCCGGGCCGGTGGGGCGGTGGCGCTGGGGGCCACGTACCGGGCGGCTCCTCGGGTCCGGTTGAAGATGTTGTGGCCGGGCTTCGTGCGGGCCTCTGTCCGGTGACTCTGCCTATGTGACATGTGGTGGTGTTGGGGGAGTCCCCCTGGAGCTGAAATTTATTCCCGCCTTCCCTGCGGGTCGCGCCTGAGATTGGGTCGCTGGGTCTGTCCTTGGTCCCCGAGCCATGTCGGTCCCTGTCCCTGGCTCTTCGGGTTGGCGGGTTCCCGAGCCTCATTGTGGGTCTCGCTCTGGGCCTGGGACAGACTATCCGGGGACCCGGGCTGGGTGACGGGGTTGCTCCCGGGGGGCCCTCCCTCCTCGATTCCTCCCCCCCCGTGCCTCCGCGGTGTCGGGTCGGGCCCCCGACTTTAGACGGTCCCCATTAGCTTTCGGACCTGAGTCTCGGCCACGGGCCGGGTCTGGTTGAGTGGGGCGCGGGCCGTGGCCTTGGGGGGACCGGGAGGGCCCCTCCCCTTGGTGGGATGGACCGTCTTTGGCGCTGCCCCCTCCCTCCGTGGGGGAGCGACTGGGGTTAGACTGGGGATGCGCTTCCGGGGTCCGGTCCGGGCCTGGGGTGCCCTTCCCCTTGCCGCATGCCCCCCCTTCCCCGGTTCGGCTCTGCTGCTTGGTTCCGGGCTGGGCCCTGGTGGGGGGGCGCTGCGGGGGGTTTCCTTTTGGGGTCCCCTGGGGCCTGGGGTGGACTCCTTGGAGGGGTGAGGGAACAGTAACGGTGGCCATGTACGTGGCTCGCTGGTCGGGAATGGGTGGCGTGGGATGGGGGGGCCCGGCTGCCTCGGGCGTGCCCCCCCCCGGGGTCGGGCCCTGATGGGGGAGCGATTTGTTGTGCCTCCTCCCGGACTCCCCGGGTGCTGGGGCCCGGTCCTGGGGCGGGGATATACGGGGGCGCTCCGCGGCCGGGTCGGTATGGGCGGCATGGGGGGGTCGGTGGGCGGTGGGGGCCTGAGGCTGGGACAGTTGTTCACCTGTGTGTTATGTAAATGGTTAACATTGTTGCGGGTTTATAGATGTTGTCAGTGAGACATTTCCGACCCTGGTGTCCTTGACTGGGGACGGGTAGGTTAAAGTTTTTTGAACCGTTCCTCGCGCAAGGAACTGCCCTGGGCTGGGGACGCGAGTCCCCTGTTGCTGCGCAGCACCACAGTTTCTACTCCCCACATAGGCCAGCTCGTCTAGGTCCAAGCGACCTGTCTAGATGGGTGTTTTCTCTTGATCCCCTCTACGCTTACGCTTATCCCTTCTCCCTTTTTCGATCTCTCTCCTTTTCCCTACTTATCCTTTCTCCCTTGCCCTCCCTCCCGTTGTACTACCCCTGATTTGTGGGGGGTGGTGGGGGTTGCTGTCCTCTGTTGCCCTCCCCCCCGGGCTGGCCCGCGCTCCCTCCCTGTCTCCCTTTGGGGCCCTCTCTCCGGTTGGGTGTGTGGACCTGCAAATTGTCTCTTTCAACGCTAAGGGCCTTAACATCCCTGAGAAGAGGAGAATGTGCCTGTCCCTGTTCTGGAAGAGAAGAGCCCAGGTAGTGTTCATCCAGGAGTCACATTTTCAGAGAGGAAAGGCTCCGAGATTTTCGGACAAGCGTTTTCCTACGGGCTACCACTCATACTCACCCGACGCAAGGTCAAGAGGAGTGGGCATCTTGCTCGCCTCCTCGCTCCCTTGGACCTTAGTGGATAGCAGGTCAGATGAGGAGGGAAGGTTTATCTTCCTTAAGGGGAGAGTAGGTAACCAAATGTGCACCTTTGCGAACATCTACGCTCCCAACACAGATCAGACACGCTTCTTAGAACAAACTCTTGAGACCCTTCAAACTTTTTCGGAAGGCCTAGTGATCTTTGGAGGCGACCTCAATGTGGCGTTGGACCCCTTGCTTGATGTGTCACGGAAAGCCTCCCACCTCTCATTCTCAGCTCTCAAAAAACTTAAAACAGCACTCAGGCTGGCACAGTTGGTAGACCCTTGGCGTTTACAAAACCCCCGTGGGAGAGATTACACCTTCTACTCGGCTCCCCACGATTCATATTCCAGGATCGACTACCTTTTCATAGAGCACAGATACCTCCAGCTCGTGCAGAAGGCCACAATAGATCCCATTACGATCTCGGACCACGCCTTGATCTCACTGTCGGTGAGGATACCTGAGTGGCCCGCTAGACCAAGCTCGTGGATTCTTAACGAGTCCTTGCTGCAGGACCCACTGGTAAAAGAAGAGGTCAGGAGAGAGCTTAGATCCTACTTCGAATTGAACGACAGACCAGAAACGAGCCCCATCAACCTGTGGGCGGCCCACAAATGTTATATCAGGGGCATATTATTAAAGATAGCGTCCAGACGAAAGAAGGAAAGAGAGAAAACCATTTGCGACTTATTGGGGAAGATCGGTAGATTGGAGGCCGAACATAAAAGGCAACAGGCAGTGAAAGTCGGACAGGAATTGGCGCTGGCCTGGGAAAACCTGAGAGACATATTGATGGTCAGGGCCAAAGCTTCCCTCCTAAGAGTTCGACGCTCCTTTTACGAGTATGGAAATAAGTGCGGCCGCTCCCTGGCGAGAGCAATCCGCGAACAGAGGGCAAAGAACTACGTCCCACAGATCCTTGGGGCGGGCGGACGGACGGGTGTGCTCCCGACCAGACGACATTGCTGAGTCGTTCAGGGAATTCTACAGTAAGCTATACAAACTGCCGGGCGAGGGGAGTAGCCGAGCTCACCTATTGCAGGACGCAAGAGGCTATGTGGCTGCTTCAGGCCTTCCTACGCTAAGCCCCGAGATAGTGGAGACCCTGGAGGAGCCTATCTCCGAATCAGAGTGGGCACAGGCAATTAAACTCTCGCAGACGGGCAAGTCGCCGGGCCCGGACGGGTTTACCCTGCCCTACTACAAGGAGCTGGGAGACATCCTGACCCCACGTGCAGTGACCGCCTTCAACTCCATCTCGGCTGAACAGGCAGTGCCCAGCGATATGCTAAGGGCCCAAGTGGCAGTCATACCGAAACAGGGAAAGGACCCACTTCTCTGCGTGAACTATAGGCCGATATCGCTACTAAATGTGGACTTGAAATTGTTCGCGAAAATTTTGGTAAACCGATTGGTAGCGCACCTAAGTGACCTAATAGATCTTGACCAGGCGGGCTTTACACCGAAAAGAGAGGCGAGAGACAATGTGACAAGAGTCCTCAACCTTATTCATCTGATTCACGAGGAGAGGATCCCAGCTATGTTGCTTTCCACGGATGCGGAGAAAGCATTCAATAGGGTCCACTGGGGTTTTATCCGAGCCACATTAGAACATCTGGGCCTCCGAGAGAATATGAGGACTTGGATACTGTCACTATACTCTTCCCCGTCGGCATGTGTTAAGGTCAATGGCATTCTCTCAATGCCATTCAAGATCACAAATGGCACAAGGCAGGTATGCCCACTTTCACCGATTATATTTATTCTGACGCTGGAGTCTTTCCTTTGTCGGGTGAGAGCGAACACGGACATAAAAGGAGTGATGAGAGGCGGATCTGAGCACAAAGTCGCCGCCTTCGCGGACGACTTGCTTTTTTGTGCCACCCAACCGGCAACCTCGCTTCCCAACTTGCTAAAAGAATTACAGAGTATACCGAGCTCTCAAACTTTAAGATAAACTTACAAAAGTCGGAGGCGTTAAACGTCTCCCTGTCACCGAGACTCCTAAGGACCATTGAGTCTAGCTTCGCTTTTCGTTGGGCATCAGAATCAATCTCCTACCTGGGAGTACAGATTACACCCTCCTTGCAAGACTTGTTCGCTAAAAACTTCCCGCCATTGTTGACAGCAATTAGGAAGGACCTCGGCAGTTGGAAGGACAGGATATTGTCCTGGTTTGGCAGATGTAACGTTCTCAAAATGAACGTCCTGCCACGCCTACTTTACCCTATTCAGGTGTTACCTATCCACCTGGCAGCTTCCTTCTTGAAAACCGTTCGTGCGGAATTCATAAAGTTCATGTGGGGTGGAAGGAGCCCGCGAGTCTCACAGAAACTGCTTACTCTACCTAAGACAAGGGGGGGAGTGGGACTCCCTGACATTAAAATGTATTATACAGCGGCACACTTGAGTAGAATCGTAGACTGGAACCTTCATGGGAAACACAAGCGTTGGGTCCAGATCGAACAGACATGGTCCCCGGTCCCATTGGCGAGTTTACCTTGGTCCCCCGGCCCGGTTCCAAGTGCACTCCGGTCACACCCAACTATAGGCCCTACCCTGCGGGTTTGGACCAGACAAGCAGCGAGTGAGAACCTGGCCCCCTCGCCCTCTCCACTCAGACCGGTCTTAGGGGCTCTAGACTTTGTCCCGGGACAACTAGATGCAGGATTTCGGAGATGGAAGATGCCCGGTAGGGGTGCTGCTCATGACTTTCTGTGCGGTTCCAGATGGAAGACCCACCAGGAGATCATGTCATGGGGGGACCCTCCACACTTGTCGCACTGGAGAGCATTACAAATCTCTCACTTTCTGGACAACCTGCCCCCACCAGGGGAGTTCGGAAGGGCGCTATCACCTTTCGAGCGGTTATGCTTGTCACCGGAACCTGTTAGAGGGGCGCTATCCAAAGTGTACCAGCTGTTGCTGGATCCTGGAGAATCTTTTGTGCCTGGCTTCATAAGAGCGTGGGAGAGGGACCTCGGAACCACCTTCCTACCTAATCAGGTTAAGAAAATCGTGGAGCTGGCGCAGCAGGCGTCGGTCAGCAACTCCTACCAAGAGGCGGGCTATAAAATCCTCTGCCGTTGGTACAGGACTCCTCAGACGCTGCATCGCTTCTACCCATCTGTCTCGCCATTGTGCTGGAGGTGCGAGAGGGCTCAGGGCACCATTCTGCACATTTTCTGGGAGTGCGAGAAAATTCAGGGCTTCTGGAGGAACGTGGTGGACCTGATCCGTAGGGTAACGGGCGATGATATTCCGCTTTCTCCGGAAACTCTTCTGCTCCATTCCGTCGGAGGAACGGTCAGCAACTACAGAAGGTCGCTGACTATCCATCTGGTGAACGCGGCCAGGGCGTGTATACCGGCCCAGTGGAAGAGCGCAGCTACACCACTCATAGGCTCCTGGATCCACAGGGTGGAGGACATTAGGCGCATGGAGGACATGACTGCCCTACTTAAGGGCTCTGAGGAAAAACATAGGCACCGGTGGTTGCCATGGGACATGTTCATGGAGTCGGTCGAAGGCAAGAACCTGCGGATTAAGATATGACCCCTTGCTGTGGCGGATAGAGGCGGACGGCGGGGTGGGGCGTCTGACTGGAGGGTGTGGCATGTGTCTGGGTGGAGCGCGGGGTGGCCTCGGGGGGGTGGGCGGGGAGGGGTGCTTCCCCCCCCTCCTCCTCAGTCCTCTCTTTCCCTCCCCCTCCCCTTTTCTCCCTTCCCCTTCACACTTCCTACCCTCCTTCTTTTTCATCCTTATCCCCAATTCCCTCTTTACCATTTAAAAGGAAAATCAGGTGGACTGGCATGGCGAGGCTCCACTCAGGGGATAGCCGAGGGGGCAAAGGTCACAGAGGTCGAGTAAGGTTATGTATGTCATAAACAGGATTGTGGCTTTATATGCTGTATATGCTGGACCTTCCTACTGTATGAAACTGTTTGGTTTTCTTTTTTTCTCTGTGGAGTGTTTTGCTATCCTTTCTACCTCAATAAAGATTTATTGTTATAAAAAAAGCCCTTATGCTTGGTGCCCAGGCGGGTAGCTTTTTGGGGGGACCCCACTTTTTTTGGGGGGAACCCCATATTCTTAATGTAAGAAACAATAAGTAAAAAAAAAACGATTCCCCACTGTCACTTTTCCTTCAGCTTTAATGAATGCTTGAGTTATTTTGTAACTTCTGCCTTAGCCAATCAGATGATTAGCAAGCCATAGTGAGGAAGTTTCTCATCTGCACTCTGTGCGCTGGCACCTTTGAAAAAGTGAGCTTGTCTCACAGAACGCGTGGGGGATCAGGACGCCAGTGTCTAGCAGGGACCCCTCCAACCCTTCAACTTGGAGATATTTTGCACTTTAACTATTTACAAACAATCCTCCTTGGTAGAGATGAGCTAACTTTGGAAAAATTTGATTCGGCCGATTCGCCGAATTTTCCGACAAACTTTGTTTCGGTCCGAATTTATTCGCGACAAATCGCTATTAAAAATGGCTATTTCTGAGCTTCCTAGAGCCTCAATAGGGTTGTAAACCATTCTGCCTTGCTGTAACACGCATAGGATGCATGCTGGGTTAGTGAAATAATACTGAAAATAATTATGACATGCAGGTCAGAGGCATCGCTATTAGAATTGCAGAGCGGCACAATTGCAGAGAGTTGAGGTGGCATAACTATGAGGGGCCCCTATATTGCCTGAAAAACACACCCTGGAGCTGGCAGCAGCAGGAGCCCAAATGTTGGCTAAAAGACATCCTGGAGTTGGCAGCAGGAACAGCAGGAGCCCAAAAATTGGCTGAATGACACCCTGGAGTTGCAAGCAGCAGCAGCAGCCCAAACATAGCTTGAAAGACACACTGGAGTTGGCAGCAGGAGCCCAAGAATTGGCTGAATGACACCCTGGAGTTGCAAGCAGTAGCAGCAGGAGCCCAAACATTGGCTGAAAGAGACACTGGAGTTGGCAGCAGGAGCCCAAACATTGGCTGAAAGAGACACTGGAGTTGGCAGCAGGAGCCCAAAAATTGGCTGAATGACACCCTGGAGTTCCAAGCAGCAGCAGCCCAAACATAGCTGGAGTTGGCAGCAGGAGCCCAAAAATTGTCTGAATGACACACTGGAGTCGCAAGCAGCAGCACAGGAGCCCAAACATAGCTTGAAAGAGACACTGGAGTTGGCAGCAGGAGCCGAAAAATTGGCTGAATGACACCCTGGAGTTGCAAGCAGCAGCCCAAACCTAACTTGAAAGACACTGGAGTTGGCAGCAGGAGGCCAAAAATTGGCTGAATGACACCCTGGAGTTGCAAGCAGCAGCAGCCCAAACCTAGCTTGAAAGACACACTGGAGTTTGCAGCAGGAGCCCAAAAAATGGCTGAATGACACCCTGGAGTTGCAAGCAGCAGCCCAAACCTAGCTTGAAAGACACACTGGAGTTGGCAGCAGGAGCCCAAACATTAGCTGAATGACACCCTGGAGTTGCAAGCAGCAGCAGCAGCCCAAACATAGCTTGAAAGACACACTGGAGTTGGCAGCAGGAGCCCAAGAATTGGATGAATCACACCCTGGAGTTGCAAGCAGCAGCAGCAGGAGCCCAAACATAGCTTGAAAGACACACTGGAGTTGGCAGCAGGAGCCCAACAATTGGCTGAATGACACCCTGGAGCTGCAAGCAGCAGCAGCAGCCCAAACATAGCTTGAAAGAGACACTGGAGTTGGCAGCAGGAGCCCAAAAATTGGCTGAATGACACCCTGGAGTTGCAAGCAGCAGCCCAAACCTAGCTTGAAAGACACACTGGAGTTGGTAGCAGGAGCCCAAAAATTGGCTGAACGACACCCTGGAGTCGCAAGCTGCAGCAGCAGGAGCCCAAACATAGCTTGAAAGAGACACTGGAGTTGGCAGCAGGAGCCCAAAATTGGCTGAATGACACCCTGGAGTTGCAAGCAGCAGCAGCCGAAACATAGCTTGAAAGAGACACTGGAGTTGTCAGCAGGAGCCCAAAAATTGGTTGAATGACACCCTGGAGTTGCAAGCAGAAGCAGCAGGAGCCCAAACCTAGCTTGAAAGACACACTGGAGTTGGCAGCAGGAGGCCAAAAATTGGCTGAATGAAACACTGGAGTTGCAAGCAGCAGCAGCCCAAACAAAGCTTGAAAGAGACACTGGAGTTGGCAGCAGGAGCCCAAAAATTGGCTGAATGACACCCTGGAGTTGGCAGCACCAGCCCAAACATAGCTTGAAAGACACACTGGAGTTGGCAGCAGGAGCCCAAAAATTGGCTGAATGACACCCTGGAGTTGCAAGCAGCAGCATCCCAAACATAGCTTGAAAGAGACACTGGAGTTGGCAGCAGGAGCCCATAAATTGGCTGAATGACACCCTGGAGTTGCAAGCAGCAGCAGCAGCCCAAACATTGGCTGAAAGAGACTCTGGAGTTGGCAGCAGGAGCCCAAACATTGCTTGACAGAGACAATGGAGTTGGCAGCAGGAGCCCAAAAATTGGCCTAAAGACACCCTGGAGTTGGCAGCAGCAGGAGCCCAAACATTGCTTTAAAGAGACACTGGAGTTGGCAGCAGGAGCCCAATAATTGGCCTAAAGACACCCTGGAGTTGGCAGCAGCAGGAGCCCAAACATTGCTTGAAAGAGACACTGGAGTTGGCAGCAGGAGCCCAAAAATTGGCCTAAAGACACACCCTGGAGTTGCCAGTAGCAGCAGCCCAAACATTGCTTGAAAGAGACACTGGAGTTGGCAGCAGGAGCCCAAAAATTGGCTGAATGACACCCTGGAGTTGCAAGCAGCAGTAGCCCAAACATAGCTTCAAAAACACCAGTTGGCAGCAGGAGCCCAAAAATTGGCCTAAAGAAACACCCTGGAGTTGGCAGCAGCAGCAGGAGCCCAAAAATTACCCTAAAGACACACCCTGGAGTTGGCAGCAGCAGGAGCCCAAAAATTGACCAACCCCCCCAGCAGCCATGGCAGTGGAAGGTGAGCGCAGAGGTCCCCCCGAGTCAGACCTGCGAGAGTATGGACCATGGCGCAGATAGGCATCGGCCAACTGACTACGTAGAATGTCTTGTAGTAGGTCAGTTTGTCCTCCCTCTCGGCGGGTTTAAAAAATGCCCCCATTTTGTGCCGGAAGCGAGGGTCCAATAAGGTGGAGAACCAGAAGTCATCCCGCTGACAAATGGAAACAATTCTGGGGTCACTACGCAAGTACGTGAGCATGCTTCCTGCCATTTGCGCAAGTGACTCGGAGGGACTACCTGTCTCCATCTCCACTGCATACTGCCACGGTGTGTCTGGGTCCTCTGTCTCGCCTTCCTCACAACCCTCTAGCTCCTCTGGCTGCTCCTGCTCCTCCTCTCCTGTCCGCTGACTAGATAAACCAGCCATTTCGCCAAACCTAAACTGTGCACTGTGCCACTCCTCCTCCTCTTCCTCCTCCTCCTCCAGTTCAGCTCCAACGGGGTTCATTTGGCTGTAAGATGTAGAGGCCATGTCTCCAGTGCCCTGACCAGCCATGGTTTCCAACATGTTCTGTAGTACATGAAGCAGTGGAATCGCGCCGTTCATCCCGTAATCCTGGCGACTCACAAATAAAGTGGCTTCCTCAAAGGGCCTGAGCAAACGGCAGGTGTCACGTATGAGCTGCCACTGGTTGACATTGAAGTTACACAGGGGAGTCCCCCTATCCACTTGGATCATAAAGAAATCCGTGATGGCTTTTCTCTGTTCGTATAGTCTGTCCAACATATGCAGGGTGGAATTCCAACGGGTGGAAACATCGCAAATCAGACTATGTTGGGGGCTACCGTTCTGACGCTGTAGCTCAAGAAGGGTGTGTTTGGCGGTGTAGGAGTGGCTGAAGTGCATGCAAAGTTTCCTTGAAGTTGTTAGGATGTCTTGCAGATGGGGGGGAAGACTTCAGAAACCGCTTCACAACCAGATTGAAGACGTGAGCCATGCAGGGCGCAGGGTCAGCCTTCCTTGTTGCAGCGCAGACAAAATGTTCTTCCCATTGTCGGTAACCATGTTTCCCATTTTCAGTTTTCTTGGAGTAAGCCATGTTTGGATTTCTTGATGAATACATTTAAGCAGTTCCTCCCCTGTGTGACTCCGTTCGCCAAGACAAACCATGTGAAGCACAGCGTGACACCTCCGTGCCTTGCACATATGGTAGGCTGGAGGTGCACTGAGACTTGAGCCTACAGTGGAGGATGAGGAGGCCGAGTCGCATGGTGTCACAGACACAACGGCCAGGGAGCGCGAAGGCCGAAGTGGTGTGACCTGTCCAAGTTGCTGCTGCTGCAAAGGGACCACATTCACCCAGTGGTCCATAAACGACATGTACTGTCCCTGACCGTAGTTACAGCCCCAAACGTCGGCGCTGCCATGCACTTTGCTACACACCGACAGGCTCAAGGACTGGCCCACCTTCTGTTCAACAAAAGTGTGCAGGTACTGCCACCTTGGCAAAGAAATGACGGCTTGGGACTCTCCACCTCGGCTCGGCACAAGCCATCAGGTCTCTGAAATGTGCAGCGTCCACCACCTGAAAAGGGAGCGACTGCAGCACCAGCAACTTGGACAGGAGCACATTCAGCTTCTGCACCGTAGGATGAGTGGGCGCATACTGCTGTCTCTTGATCATTGCTTCGCTGATGGATTGCTGGCGGGATGCATGACTTGGAGGAGGAGGAGCAGGAGCAACAGAGGATGGGTATGATGCACAGCTGCCTTCGGCTGAGGTGCTGGAGCCTTGGCTGGCAGAAATTGGGAGCGGCATGCCACTTGGTGAGGAAGCAGCCTGGACCACCTCTTCGGAGCCTCTGTTCTCCCAGGCCGCTTTATGGTGATGCAGCATATGTTGACGCAGGGCCGTGGTGCCAACATTTAGGCCCTGGCCATGCTTCACCTTCTGCCTACAAATCTTGCATGTGGCCATGTTACCCTCCTGCGGATGCTTCAGGAAAAACTGCCACACTGCCGAGTAGATAATTTTCCCACCAACAGCCCGTACTGATTCTCTGCTACTGTCGCCAACTCCAGGAACCCCTGCTCCACTACCTCCCGATAAGGTAGCCTGCTGCGCAGCAGGTGCTCTACCCCAGCCCCGTTTGGCTCCAGGCTTTACAATTCTGCCCCCATGCTGACTGCCAATCATGCTGCTAACACCTTGCTGCCTCAGCTGCTGACTCCGGGGCAACCTGTGCCCCTCTTCTCTTGATGATGAGGATGAAGCCCCTTCTGCACCCGGCTCCCAAGTGCGATCGGCTTCATCATCATCATCACCGAGCTGTGGCTGCATGTCACTGATGTTCTCGGTTTCCTGAACAGTATCTGGCGCAGGAACTGGAATGCTCGCAACAACACCCACGCCACTGTCCACATCACTATTTGTCTGCCTAGCGAAGGAAGCCACCTCCATTTCTTGGCTGGGCAGTAGCTGCTGACTGTCCTCTATCTGATCGCCCTCCTCACTAAAGTGTGGAGCTGAACCCAAAGCATAGGATACGTCGCTGGGGGAGGGAACGGCGTAGGACAGAGGCAATGGGAGGACAGGGACTACTCTCGGGCCATGTCAACTCAGGGTTGTGTCAGAGGAACCTACCGACCCTAGACTGGGGGTGTCAGATGTAACTTGTGATGATGTGGATGACCGCGTTAACCAATCTACCACGGCAAATGCGTTACTGGTGGAGACACGACCGATAGCAGATACTGGCAGATCAGGTCTCTCACCGCGACTCCTGTTGCCACTCGCCCCTAGTCTGCTGCGACCTCTGCCTGCTGAATCTTGGCCTCTGCCACTCCTCTTTGAACATCCTGGCACTTGTCTGCCTCACATTTTTATATATTTGAAATGCGCAATAGGCACTTAAAAAATGTGTTTACTTTAAAAAGCAGAAGCTAAATAAAGTGAGATACTGCTTCTCTGCACCAGATACTATGAAAATTGGCAATATGGGATACTCTGCGGGCTGGTGTTTTTACAAGACGCACAAAACCAATTCAAAATGCAATATATTAATAAAACAGAGCCAGTAGAACCTGCTTTAGTATAATAGGGTGAAATGTGCTTGTTTGGGATACCCTGCGGCCCGTTGTTTTACAGGACGCACAAAACCAATTCCAAATGTAATATATTAATAAAACAGAGCCTTTAGAAGGTGATTTAGTATAAAAAGGGTGAAATGTGCTGGTTTGGGATGCCCATGTGGCCTGGTGTTTTTACAGGATGCACAAAACCAATTCAAAATGCAGTATTTTAATAAAACAGAGCCTTTAGAACCTGATTTAGTATAACAGATAGGGTGAAATGTACTGAAATAGTATGCCCATGTGGGCTGGTGTTTTTACAGGACTCACAAAACCAATTCCAAATGCAATATATTAATAAAACAGAGCCTGTAGAAGCTAAATTAGTATAATAGATAGGGTGAAATGTGCTGGTTTGGGATGTCCATGTGGCCTGGTGTTTTTACAGGATGCACAAAACCAATTCAAAATGCAATATATTAATAAAACAGAGCCTGTAGAAGCTAAATTAGTATAATAGATAGGGTGAAATGTGCTGGTTTGGGATGCCCATGTGGCCTGGTGTTTTTACAGGATGCACAAAACCAATTCAAAATGCAATATATTAATAAAACAGAGCCTTTAGAAGCTGATTTAGTATAACAGATAGGGTGAAATGTGCTGAAATAGTATGCCCATATGGGCTGGGGTTTTTACAGCATACAAAAAAAATTCAAACTAATCGAGTTATAAGAAATGCTTGTGTGTAACAGATAGGGTTAAATATGCCACTGCCAAGATGGGATGCACAGTGGCCAGGAATATTTACAGCACAAAAAAAAGCAATTTAAAACTGATCTGGCAAATGAAGTGAAGTGAAAATAAAAAAAAAGTTTCCCTGTCATTTTCTCTGTTGTCCCTGCCTGGATCGTTCCCGATTTTTCCCTATCTTTCTCTGGCACTGTGTGGGTCTCTGTGGGTCTCCCTGACTCTGTCTGTAAGTCTCTCCCTGTCTGCAGCAACCTCCGTTCTGTCTGCAATGCAAGACTGAAATGCGCACAAGCAAGATGGCCGCCGTTTATATAGCACGGGGACGTCACCGGGCTTCCTGGCTGCTGATAGGCTGCATGTGACCTTCCCATGATAACTTGCCCCAGGGGATATGTCCAGACATGTGCATCCACCATTTTACAATGGCTGTAATTGAAATAAATGGAGTTTAAAGGAAAACTTCGATCGATCGAATCGCGGGAAATTCAGATTCGTTCAGAATCGAATTTTTCCTGAAATTCGGAACGAATTCCGCTTCGTCCGAATCGATTCGCTCATCTCTACTCCTTGGAGCAATTTTGCTGGCTGTTTGTTCTCTCTTTTTATATGGAATAAATATTTCTTGATTGATGTATTGTAGCACTTTTTAGGTTAGCACTAGTTACTTTATACTTATGTATTATATATTGTGTGATAGGGATTTATTCAAAAGGGGAGGAGGGATGGTTGTTTTTGTTCCTGCTATTGGATTTTGTTTTTAACATATATGTGATGGTGTATTTGTAACCATTAATAAATATTGATTCATTTATGATACTTCTTTGATTTAAGCTATTTGATTTGGTGGTGCCTGAGGTTTTCTCCGGTGGCAGCTGGGGCCACACACTCTGTGTGTTTGTATTTGGATATACTTTATTGGAGGCTCCTTTAAGGCACACCTATATATAAATAAAAAATAAAAAAAAAAGGGGTGGTGCATTGAAACTTTAAAATGTAAACTACAGCAGAAGGAGTTAATTTTGTAACCTCTGCCTTAGCCAATCAGATGATTAGCAAGCCATAGTGAGGAAGTTTCTCATCAGTACTTTTAACTCACCAGTTAATGTACAATACTAAGGTACACACATTATTGTTAGGGCAAAAGGTTTTCTTTCAACACATAGAACAGAAAAAAAAAACAGATAAGCTTGGATGGGTTACACCATTTTGGAACCTTTAAAAAAATTCCAAAGGTGGAATTACCCTTTGAAATGGACCAAAACCCAGGATTTTGACTTCCCCTGCTTTTGATCCTTGCCCCCGGAGCACCCTGATCGGTGATGTCCCGCCGTGAGAAATGTGGCATTCCTCCACTCCCATTCCCCAAATAGGCAGTGTGGCATTCCCCCACTCCCATTCCCCATATAGGCAGTGTGGCATTCCCCCTGCAATTCCCCAAATAGGCAGTGTGGCATTCTCCCATCACCATTCCCCATAGGCAGTGTGGCATTCTCCCATCACCATTCCCCATAGGCAGTGTGGCATTCTCCCATCACCATTCCCCATAGGCAGTGTGGCATTCTCCCATCACCATTCCCCATAGGCAGTGTGGCATTCTCCCATCACCATTCCACATATAGGCAGTGTGGCATTCCCCCCACCCATTCCCCATATAGGAAGTTTGGCACCCCCCATTCCCCATATAAGCAGTGTGGCATTCCCCCCCCTCCCATTCCCCATATAAGCAGTGTGGCATTCCCCCCTCCCATTCCCCATATAAGCAGTGTGGCATTCCCCCCTCCCATTCCCCATATACGCAGTGTGGCATTCTCCCATAACCATTCCCCATATAGGCAGTGTGGCATTACCCCCTCCCATTCCCCATATAGGCAGTGTGCCTCCCGCCCATTCCCCATAAAAGCAGTGTGACATTCCACCCTCCCATTCTACTATATTGGCAGTGTGCCTCCCTCTCATTTCCCATATAGGCAGTGTGCCCCCCTCTCATTCTCCATATAGGCAGTGTGCCCCCCTCTCATTCCCCATATAGGCAGTGTGCCCCCTCTCATTCCCCATATAGGCAGTGTGCCCCCCCAATCCCATAGGCAGTCTGGCATCCCCCCACCCATTCCCCATATAGGCAGTGTGCCTCCCCCATTAGTATATGTAGTGTGGCATTCCCCCATTAGTATAGGTAGTGTGGCATTCCCCCATTAGTATAGGTAGTGTGGTATTCCTCTATTAGTATAGGCAGTGGGGCATTCCCCCATTAGTATAGGCAGTGGGGCATTCCCCCGTTAGTATAGGCAGTGTGGCATTCCCCCGTTAGTATAGGCAGTGTGGCATTCCCCTGTTAGTATAGGCAGTGCGGCATTCCCCCATTAGTATAGGCAGTGTGGCATTCCCCCATTAGTATAGGCAGTGTGGCATTCCCCCATTAGTATAGGCAGTGTGGCATTCCCCCATTAGTATAGGAAGGTGGCATTCCCCCATTAGTATAGGTAGTGTGGCATTCCTTCATTAGTATAGGTAGTGTGGCATTCCCCCATTAGTATAGGTAGTGTGGTATTCCCCCATTAGTATAGGCAGTGGGGCGTTCCCCCATTAGTATAGGCAGTGGGGCATTCCCCCATTAGTATAGGCAGTGGGGCATTCCCCCATTAGTATAGGCAGTGGGGCATTCCCCCGTTAGTATAGGCAGTGTGCCTCCCCCATTAGTATAGGTAGCGTGGCATTCCCCCATTAGTATAGGTAGTGTGGCATTCCCCTATTAGTATAGGCAGTGGGGCATTCCCCCATTAGTATAGGCAGTGTGGCATTCCCCCGTTAGTATGGGCAGGGTAGCATTCCCCCATTACTATAGGCAGTGCGGCATTCCCGCATTAGTATAGGCAGTGTGGCATTCCCCCATTTGTATAGGCAGGGTGTCATTCCCCTATTAGTATAGGCAGTGGGGCATTCCCCCATTAGTATAGGCAGTGGGGCATTCCCCCGTTAGTACAGGCAGTGTGGCATTCCCCCATTAGTATAGGCAGTGTGGCATTCCCCCATTAGTATAGGCAGTGTTGCCTCCCCCTTTATTATAGGCAGGGTAGCATTCCCCCATTACTATAGGCAGTGCGGCATTCCCGCATTATTATAGGCAGTGTGGCATTCCCCCATTTGTATAGGCAGGGTGGCATTCCCCCATTAGTATAGGCAGTGGGGCATTCCCCCATTAGTATAGGCAGGGTGGCATTCCCACATTAGTATAGGCAGTGGGGCATTCCCCCATTAGTATAGGCAGTGGGGCATTCCCCCATTAGTATAGGCAGTGGGGCATTCCCCCGTTAGTATAGGCAGTGTGGCATTCCCCCGTTAGTATAGGCAGTGGGGCATTCCCCCATTTGTATAGGCAGGGTGTCATTCCCCTATTAGTATAGGCAGTGGGGCATTCCCCCATAAGTATAGGCAGTGTGGCATCCCCCAGTTAGTATAGGCAGTGTGGCATTCCCCCAGTTAGTATAGGCAGTGTGGCATTCCCCCATTAGTATAGGCAGTGTGGCATTCCCCCATTAGTATAGGCAGTGTGGCATTCCCCCATTAGTATAGGCAGTGTGGCATTCCCCCATTAGTATAGGCAGTGCGGCCTTCCCCCATTAGTATAGGCAGTGTGGCATTCCCCCATTAGTATAGGCAGTATGGCATTCCCCCATTAGTATAGGCAGTGTGGCATTCCCCCATTAGTATAGGTAGTGTGGCATTCCCCCATTAGTATAGGCAGTGTGGTATTCCTCTATTAGTATAGGCAGTGGGGCATTCCCCCATTAGTATAGGCAGTATAGGCAGTGTGGCATTCCCCCGTTAGTATAGGCAGTGTGCCTCCCCCATTAGTATATGTAGTGTGGCATTCCCCCATTAGTATAGGTAGTGTGGCATTCCCCCATTAGTATAGGTAGTGTGGCATTCCCCCGTTAGTATAGGCAGTGGGGCATTCCCCCATTAGTATAGGCAGTGCGGCATTCCCCCATTAGTATAGGCAGTGTGGCATTCCCCCATTTGTATAGGCAGGGTGGCATTCCCCCATTAGTATAGGCAGTGGGGCATTCCCCCATTTGTATAGGCAGGGTGGCATTCCCCCGTTAGTATAGGCAGTGGGGCATTCCCCCATTTGTATAGGCAGGGTGTCATTCCCCTATTAGTATAGGCAGTGGGGCATTCCCCCATAAGTATAGGCAGTGTGGCATTCCCCTATTAGTATAGGCAGTGTGGCATTCCCCAGTTAGTATAGGCAGTGTGGCATTCCCCCATTAGTATAGGCAGTGTGGCATTCCCCCATTAGTATAGGCAGTGTGGTATTTCACCATTAGTATAGGCAGGGTAGCATTCCCCCATTAGTATAGGCAGTGTGGCATTCCCCCATTGGTATAGGCAGTGCGGCATTCCCCCATTAGTATAGGCAGTGTGGCATTCCCCCATTTGTATAGGCAGTGTTGCATCCCCCATTAGTATAGGCAGTGTGGCCTTCCCCCATTAGTATAGGTAGTGTGGCATTCCCCCATTAGTATAGGCAGTGTGGCATTCCCCCATTTGTATAGGCAGTGTTGCACCCCCCATTAGTATAGGTAGTGTGGCATCCCCCCATTAGTATAGGTAGTGTTGCATTCCCCCATTAGTATAGGTAGTGTGGCATTTATTGGAGGCTCCTTTAAGGCACACCTATATATAAATAAAAAATAAAAAAAAAAGGGGTGGTGCATTGAAACTTTAAAATGTAAACTACAGCAGAAGGAGTTAATTTTGTAACCTCTGCCTTAGCCAATCAGATGATTAGCAAGCCATAGTGAGGAAGTTTCTCATCAGTACTTTTAACTCACCAGTTAATGTACAATACTAAGGTACACACATTATTGTTAGGGCAAAAGGTTTTCTTTCAACACATAGAACAGAAAAAAAAAACAGATAAGCTTGGATGGGTTACACCATTTTGGAACCTTTAAAAAAATTCCAAAGGTGGAATTACCCTTTGAAATGGACCAAAACCCAGGATTTTGACTTCCCCTGCTTTTGATCCTTGCCCCCGGAGCACCCTGATCGGTGATGTCCCGCCGTGAGAAATGTGGCATTCCTCCACTCCCATTCCCCAAATAGGCAGTGTGGCATTCCCCCACTCCCATTCCCCATATAGGCAGTGTGGCATTCCCCCTGCAATTCCCCAAATAGGCAGTGTGGCATTCTCCCATCACCATTCCCCATAGGCAGTGTGGCATTCTCCCATCACCATTCCCCATAGGCAGTGTGGCATTCTCCCATCACCATTCCCCATAGGCAGTGTGGCATTCTCCCATCACCATTCCCCATAGGCAGTGTGGCATTCTCCCATCACCATTCCACATATAGGCAGTGTGGCATTCCCCCCACCCATTCCCCATATAGGAAGTTTGGCACCCCCCATTCCCCATATAAGCAGTGTGGCATTCCCCCCCCTCCCATTCCCCATATAAGCAGTGTGGCATTCCCCCCTCCCATTCCCCATATAAGCAGTGTGGCATTCCCCCCTCCCATTCCCCATATACGCAGTGTGGCATTCTCCCATAACCATTCCCCATATAGGCAGTGTGGCATTACCCCCTCCCATTCCCCATATAGGCAGTGTGCCTCCCGCCCATTCCCCATAAAAGCAGTGTGACATTCCACCCTCCCATTCTACTATATTGGCAGTGTGCCTCCCTCTCATTTCCCATATAGGCAGTGTGCCCCCCTCTCATTCTCCATATAGGCAGTGTGCCCCCCTCTCATTCCCCATATAGGCAGTGTGCCCCCTCTCATTCCCCATATAGGCAGTGTGCCCCCCCAATCCCATAGGCAGTCTGGCATCCCCCCACCCATTCCCCATATAGGCAGTGTGCCTCCCCCATTAGTATATGTAGTGTGGCATTCCCCCATTAGTATAGGTAGTGTGGCATTCCCCCATTAGTATAGGTAGTGTGGTATTCCTCTATTAGTATAGGCAGTGGGGCATTCCCCCATTAGTATAGGCAGTGGGGCATTCCCCCATTAGTATAGGCAGTGTGGCATTCCCCCGTTAGTATAGGCAGTGTGGCATTCCCCTGTTAGTATAGGCAGTGCGGCATTCCCCCATTAGTATAGGCAGTGTGGCATTCCCCCATTAGTATAGGCAGTGTGGCATTCCCCCATTAGTATAGGCAGTGTGGCATTCCCCCATTAGTATAGGAAGTTGGCATTCCCCCATTAGTATAGGTAGTGTGGCATTCCTCCATTAGTATAGGTAGTGTGGCATTCCCCCATTAGTATAGGTAGTGTGGTATTCCCCCATTAGTATAGGCAGTGGGGCGTTCCCCCATTAGTATAGGCAGTGGGGCATTCCCCCATTAGTATAGGCAGTGGGGCATTCCCCCATTAGTATAGGCAGTGGGGCATTCCCCCGTTAGTATAGGCAGTGTGCCTCCCCCATTAGTATAGGTAGCGTGGCATTCCCCCATTAGTATAGGTAGTGTGGCATTCCCCTATTAGTATAGGCAGTGGGGCATTCCCCCATTAGTATAGGCAGTGTGGCATTCCCCCGTTAGTATGGGCAGGGTAGCATTCCCCCATTACTATAGGCAGTGCGGCATTCCCGCATTAGTATAGGCAGTGTGGCATTCCCCCATTTGTATAGGCAGGGTGTCATTCCCCTATTAGTATAGGCAGTGGGGCATTCCCCCATTAGTATAGGCAGTGGGGCATTCCCCCGTTAGTACAGGCAGTGTGGCATTCCCCCATTAGTATAGGCAGTGTGGCATTCCCCCATTAGTATAGGCAGTGTTGCCTCCCCCTTTATTATAGGCAGGGTAGCATTCCCCCATTACTATAGGCAGTGCGGCATTCCCGCATTAGTATAGGCAGTGTGGCATTCCCCCATTTGTATAGGCAGGGTGGCATTCCCCCATTAGTATAGGCAGTGGGGCATTCCCCCATTAGTATAGGCAGGGTGGCATTCCCCCATTAGTATAGGCAGTGGGGCATTCCCCCATTAGTATAGGCAGTGGGGCATTCCCCCGTTAGTATAGGCAGTGTGGCATTCCCCCGTTAGTATAGGCAGTGGGGCATTCCCCCATTTGTATAGGCAGGGTGTCATTCCCCTATTAGTATAGGCAGTGGGGCATTCCCCAATAAGTATAGGCAGTGTGGCATTCCCCAGTTAGTATAGGCAGTGTGGCATTCCCCCATTAGTATAGGCAGTGTGGCATTCCCCCATTAGTATAGGCAGTGTGGCATTCCCCCATTAGTATAGGCAGGGTAGCATTCCCCCATTAGTATAGTCAGTGTGGCATTCCCCCATTGGTATAGGCAGTGCGGCATTCCCCCATTAGTATAGGCAGTGTGGCATTCCCCCATTTGTATAGGCAGTGTTGCATCCCCCGTTAGTATAGGCAGTGTGGCCTTCCCCCATTAGTATAGGTAGTGTGGCATTCCCCCATTAGTATAGGCAGTGTGGCATTCCCCCATTAGTATAGGCAGTGTGGCATTCCCCCATTAGTATAGGTATTGTGGCATTCCCCCATTAGTATAGGCAGTGTGGTATTCCTCTATTAGTATAGGCAGTGGGGCATTCCCCCATTAGTATAGGCAGTATAGGCAGTGTGGCATTCCCCCGTTAGTATAGGCAGTGTGCCTCCCCCATTAGTATATGTAGTGTGGCATTCCCCCATTAGTATAGGTAGTGTGGCATTCCCCCGTTAGTATAGGTAGTGTGGTATTCCTCTATTAGTATAGGCAGTGGGGCATTCCCCCATTAGTATAGGCAGTGCGGCATTCCCCCATTAGTATAGGCAGTGTGGCATTCCCCCATTTGTATAGGCAGGGTGGCATTCCCCCATTTGTATAGGCAGGGTGGCATTCCCCCATTTGTATAGGCAGGGTGGCATTCCCCCATTAGTATAGGCAGTGGGGCATTCCCCCATTTGTATAGGCAGGGTGGCATTCCCCCGTTAGTATAGGCAGTGGGGCATTCCCCCATTTGTATAGGCAGGGTGTCATTCCCCTATTAGTATAGGCAGTGTGGTATTTCACCATTAGTATAGGCAGGGTAGCATTCCCCCATTAGTATAGGCAGTGTGGCATTCCCCCATAAGTATAGGCAGTGTGGCATTCCCCAGTTAGTATAGGCAGTGTGGCATTCCCCCATTAGTATAGGCAGTGTGGCATTCCCCCATTAGTATAGGCAGTGTGGTATTTCACCATTAGTATAGGCAGGGTAGCATTCCCCCATTAGTATAGGCAGTGTGGCATTCCCCCATTGGTATAGGCAGTGCGGCATTCCCCCATTAGTATAGGCAGTGTGGCATTCCCCCATTAGTATAGGTAGTGTGGCATCCCCCCATTAGTATAGGTAGTGTGGCATTCCCCCATTAGTATAGGCAGTGTGGCATTCCCCCATTTGTATAGGCAGTGTTGCACCCCCCATTAGTATAGGTAGTGTGGCATCCCCCCATTAGTATAGGTAGTGTTGCATTCCCCCATTAGTATAGGTAGTGTGGCATTCCCCGATTAGTATAGGTAGTGTGGCATTCCCCCATTAGTATAGGCAGTGTTTCATCCCCCCATTAGTATAGGCAGTGTGGCATCCCCCCATTAGTATAGGCAGTGTGGCATTCCCCCATTAGTATAGGCAGTGTTGCATCCCCCCATTAGTATAGGCAGTGTGGCATTCCCCCATTAGTATAGGCAGTGTGGCATCCCCCCATTTGTATAGGCAGTGTTGCATCCCCCATTAGTATAGGCAGTGTGGCCTTCCCCCGTTAGTATAGGCAGTGTGGCATTCCCCCATTAGTATAGGCAGTGTGGCATTCCCCTATTAGTATAGGCAGTGTGGCATTCCCCCATTAGTATAGGCAGTGTGGTATTTCACCATTAGTATAGGCAGGGTAGCATTCCCCCATTAGTATAGGCAGTGTGGCATTCCCCCATTAGTATAGGCAGTGTGGCATTCCCCTATTAGTATAGGCAGTGTGGCATTCCCCTATTAGTATAGGCAGTGTGGCATTCCCCCATTAGTATAGGCAGTGTGGCATCCCCCCATTAGTATAGGTAGTGTGACATTCCCCCATTAGTATAGGCAGTGTGGCATCCCCCCATTAGTATAGGCAGTGTGGCATTCCCCCATTAGTATAGGCAGTGTGGCATCCCCCCATTAGTATAGGCAGTGTGGCATCCCCCCATTAGTATAGGCAGTGTGGCATCCCCCCCATTAGAATAGGCAGTGTTGCATCCCCCCATTAGTATAGGCAGTGTGGCATTCCCCCATTAGTATAGGCAGTGTGGCATTCCCCCATTAGTATAGGCAGTGTGGCATTCCCCCATTAGTATAGGCAGTGTGGCATCCCCCCACTAGTATAGGCAGTGTGGCATCCCCCCCATTAGTATAGGCAGTGTGGCATCCCCCCCATTAGTATAGGCAGTGTGGCATCCCCCCATTAGTATAGGCAGTGTGGCATCCCCCCATTAGTATAGGCAGTGTGGCATTCCCCCATTAGTATAGGCAGTGTGGCATCCCCCCATTAGTATAGGCAGTGTGGCATCCCCCCATTAGTATAGGCAGTGTGGCATCCCCCCATTAGTATAGGCAGTGTGGCATCCCCCCCATTAGAATAGGCAGTGTTGCATCCCCCCATTAGTATAGGCAGCGTGGCATCCCCCCATTAGTATAGGCAGTGTTGCATCCCCCCATTAGTATAGGCAGCGTGGCATCCCCCCATTAGTATAGGCAGCGTGGCATCCCCCCATTAGTATAGGCAGTGTTGCACCCCCCATTAGTATAGGCAGTGTGGCATTCCCCCATTAGTATAGGCAGTGTGGCATCCCCCCATTAGTATAGGCAGTGTGGCATCCCGCCATTAGTATAGGCAGTGTGGCATCCCCCCCATTAGTATAGGCAGTGTGGCATCCCCCCATTAGTATAGGCAGTGTGGCATCCCCCCATTTGTATAGGCAGTGTGGCATCCCCCCATTTGTATAGGCAGTGTGGCATCCCCCCATTAGTATAGGCAGTGTGGCATCCCCCCATTAGTATAGGCAGCGTGGCATTCCCCCATTAGTATAGGCAGCGTACCATCCCCCCATTAGTATAGGCAGCGTGGCATCCCCCCATTAGTATAGGCAGTGTGGCATCCCCCCATTAGTATAGGCAGTGTGGCATTCCCCCATTAGTATAGGCAGTGTGGCATCCCCCCATTAGTATAGGCAGTGTGGCATCCCCCCATTAGTATAGGCAGTGTGGCATCCCCCCATTAGTATAGGCAGTGTGGCATCCCCCCATTAGTATAGGCAGTGTTGCATCCCCCCATTAGTATAGGCAGTGTTGCATCCCCCCATTAGTATAGGCAGTGTGGCATCGCCCCATTAGTATAGGCAGTGTGGCATCCCCCCATTAGTATAGGCAGTGTGGCATCCCCCCATTAGTATAGGCAGTGTTGCATGCCCCTAGAAGTTAAAAGAAAAAAAAAAGTAAAACTCACATCTCCGCTGACACAGCACCGCTTCGGCCCCCATGCGATTAACGGAGCCAGCCTGTAAGAAGCAGCGTCGGGCTCTGTCCCTCTCCCTGCCGCTTCTATCGCTGTCTTTTCCGGCAGTGACAACAGCGACTGCTCCTCCATCTGCTGCTTATTCCTGGGCACAGGAGAACACCCAGGCCAGGGCAGTGGGTGGGTGTGGCCTGCATCGGTGTCGGTCGGTGCAGGCCACGCCCACCTGCTGCACTGATATGGGCGCTCGCCTGTGCCCCAGCCGGAAGAGGCAGCAGATGGAGGAGCGGTGGGCGCTGCCGAAAAAGAGAAATAGCAGGGACGGTCCTCTGTCTTCTGGGCTCCGACAGTGTGGCAGGCAATGCGGGAGCGCCGGTAATGGGTGGGTTTACTTTTTTTTTTGTTTTTACATTCGCCCGATAAGGCGCACGGACATTTTCGCCCCACTTATAGTGCGAAAAATATGGTATTCCTTTTTCTCTCTTAAGAGGCTGGGAAAATCAAATACAGTACTAACATGGTGGACATGGAGACTGGTGGTGCTTTTATATACAGATGCAGCTTTCTTTAACTGTCCATTTATTGAGCTGGTGCATCGTGCTATCTTGAATTCTTAACTGCTTTTCAATGGCTTCTTTGTGATAAATCACAATGGGATGAGCTGGGATGTGACGGCTAACGATTGCTACATCTGTTTGTGTGTGTATATATATCAACAGAAATAGAGCAGAATACATTTAGGGGTTATTTGTCATGTTTATAGCACTAGTCTACAAAGAGAAGATAGAAGCATTCACGTCCGTTTCCATCTGTCAGAGGCAACGTCATATATATATTCACTCTAAAGGGGAGGTGAACAAGGCTACCGCCACCACTTATCGATGGCAGCAGCTAATATAAAGCTATTTACTTGGTCCTCCACTAGACATTTTACCTGGAGCCTCCACTACACTTGAGGTTCTGTTTTTACATACAAACACACCCACACGTGTTTTTAAAATAAGAAACGCATAAGAAGACATAGAAGGGTGGCATTCCTCTCTTCCTTGACCATACGTTTTGAGTAGACTCAAAATGTATCGTTGAACTGGTAGCTTTTATGTTTTATACATTTAATATTATTTGAGGCACCTAAGAAGATGATGTAATGCAGGCACTCAGTCTGTCATAATTCAGACTTTTCAGCCCATTGGAAAGGTAAACTGATGATTTGTTGGGGCCCTAAAAGTGGGATAGCTTAAACCAGTTTGTGTGTGATGGGCATGGAAGGTGTGTAGCTTATTTACAGACTTTATAGGAACAAATATCTACAATATTCTATGCTACTCATGTGTTTGAGTAGGTGTAGTCCTGCCCGGTCACATGCTCTAGGGATCCATGGTCTACAAGAAATGTTGATGACTAAGCCAATGCTCAGCCAATCCACTACTGCCATTCAACCAAAGAGCAGTTATCCTGCATTTGGTGAGACAGTCTTCCCTGTAATTTCAGCAAAGAAGGGCATTTAGGGTTACCCATAGTTTCCAGAGGGACTGTGGGTCTTTAAAGTTAGCCTGTCCCACATTTGGTCTTTTTGTTTCTATTGTATGAGTCCAATTTTAGCAGTTCTTATAACCCAATTTTGCCACAGTATTTCAATTTCTCAAGGAACGAGAAATGTATTTTACTGTCATATAAAGAAAATAAAACCTTCTATAAAGAGTCCCCTATCGGCACTTACTGGAACATTAACTCCACATTTACCACTAGAATTAACGGAGGTAGCTCAGTGCCCAGGTACTTACTAAAATGAGATGGGCTGTGCTGTGCCAACTGCTCTTGCCAAAGAGAAATAGTAGGGCTTGGGGGGGGGGGGGGGGGTGTAAGGAGTGGTTGGAGTCATTATTGTGGATTTACACTGCTGGAACATTTTGCTGTAAACCTCAGAGTGAAATTGATAAAGTGGAAACTTCTTAAAAAAAATTGTTTGGATTAAGTTTGTATCCCTGCGCCTCGGGATCACCTCGGGGTCCCAAAAAATGGCAATATTCTCACAACCTCGTGTGTGAAGGAACCCCTCCGTCCAGGTACTTTACCAGTTACAGTATATAGCAGTTAGCTTATATTATACACTCAGCTGACCCACTCGACTGGGTAGCCTTTATCAATTGGTTCTTTTGTCAGCACTTCTGGGCAGTATGTGCACGTTCACTCCACAGATGAACTACAGTACACCCAGACTAAACAAGGATCAAGTATATAATCAAGGTCTATATACTGTAGACTGTGTGCAATCAAAACAGGCAGTACACATAATTGAGTCACATTGGTACAGGTAAAATCATATGGCCGTGCAAAAAATTGAACGTTTATCAGACCAGACACATCTGCATCTGGGGCAGGCTAAGTGAGTAACCTGGTTCATAATCTTGTAAATAAGCAGCAAAGAAAATGTATCCAGAGTTTTACCAGCAAAAGCTGGTACAATAGTCCAAAACAAGTTACATAAGCATGAGCCTAAAATAGCCGACATGATACAATATTGGCATCACAATAACGAATCTACATATTCATTCCAATAAATAAATAAATAACGAGATGGTGACAGGTAAGTACTGGTTGATTAGCCGCATAGGAGCACATGTAAGCCTTGTGCCCACTGACATGCCCCTTGTGTGAAGTCATGGACTTTCCTACTACTGATTCTTTATATTTTTCTAATTCCCTTTTAACAAAAAAAAACAAGCAGACAGTAACTTTTTCTCAAATGTGCTCAGTAAAATGCGTGTCAGCATTTTATAAATAGAAACATTTTTTTTTATGAACTAAACCCTTTTTTGCTCTTCATCTATAATCCTCAAAAAAAAAAATCATGTCAGGCGGTTGCATTTTGAAAAAAGAATCGGTCCTGTTATTTAGTGTTCCTACGTCTATTCATCTGATTCCAAATAATATTCAACAGGATTTTCCATCCAGAGAATTCTATCTTGGTCCTCACATTTTTATCCCTCAAATGAAGGTTTTTGATTTGAGGGCACATTCTCTCCTAGCATGCTCTTAGAAATACAATGTAGTAGATAATGGCCGGCCTCTCTCAACTGAGTAGAATGTACATTTTCATCACACAAATCAAGTCCTGTAAAGCCTCTTAAAGTATGTTGTATAATAGCTTGCATTCTAACTACCTTATGTGTGTGCAAAGGCTTCAGTTACAGGGCCTGCTTTTCAAGAACCTAAAAATAAAAGTCTGTATGTAAACGTGTATGTGTGTGTGTATATATATATATATATATATATGGTATATATATATATATATGTATAATATATATGGTATATATATATATATATATATATAATTTGACCCACCCGTGTCCTACTCTGCTTCCCCATGTGCAGGGCAGTGTATAGACTAAATAGCACTCAGGGTGAGTAAAAAAAAAAAATCTCCGCCCACTATAGTAGCCAGCGGCACACCACAAGTCCAAAAATAAACAGGAGTGCTAGAGACCCCCCCCCCCCCCCTCCGACTCTATATTGTATATGCAGCGTGCAAGCAGATCCCTCTAAAACATTAATGAAGTCAATTTGGGGGAGACACAGCCTGTGCAGTGGGAATATACCAGCTGTTAGCATCAGTGAAGCCTTACCAGAAATGTTCAGCCAATCCCGATCTAAACCCCCCGCCAATCATCGATATTTTACAGAATGATTTTACACTTGTATAACTGAATGAATATAAGGCAGTAACATGCCAGGATACAAAGATAAAGCATCAGTAGGGACTAATACTCTGAAAGCTATTCAATACGAGTAAAATTAAGTTGCAGGTAATGGGCAGTGCCTGCAACAGGCAGGTAAATGTGAGCAAACTGAGCCTGAAGCAACTACTTATGTATAAGGTCTGGCAGAGGGGATCACTTGTTTCTCTTAGATGCATATTCTTACAGCAGTTTAGCCTGCAGGACTCCATGGCAGTGAGCTGTCAAGTAAGTGAGTTTATTTTGTTTAATTGCCTGGACAGTCTCTTTAAAGTGGACCAAAACCCACTAAGATCTATAAGATTCCTGGGCTGATTGATTCCCTCCCCCCGGGGGCATCCAGATTCGGGATGCCACACCGTGTGAAACCCCCCAGGTCGCCCATAATCTCATCTTCTTTCCTGGTCCAACGGCGCATGTGCGAGCAGCGAGTTCATCCCCACTATCCCTCTAGCAGGACACGTGCCTGTGCCAGGTATTGTGAATGGCCGGCGCAGGGCACGCCCCCTGTTAGAGGGCAGCGGGGGATGTGCCCGTCAGCACGTTCAGATCCGGACATATTAGATGAGCTCCGGGACCAATGCGCTTGAGCGGATCCAAGCGCGCTGACTGGACGAGCTGTGTCGTAGGACCGTGAAGAGGTGAGTTTGTTTGGGCAAAACCCAGGATAGTCAATATCCTGGGTTTTAGTACACTTTAAATCCAACACTAATTTGGTCAGTTTAGCTTGGTTTTACTAGAACAACATTTTGGTAAATGTATTTGTTTTAAGCCCCCAGGCATTGATTTTTAGATAAAGGTTTATGTGCCATGTAGCTCACTTACGTATTTTTAAAATGAAAGTGGATGAAACCACCTTTAATAATACATCTTTACAGGGAAAGAGGAAATTGCTCCTCAGCTTCTCTAAAACATATGTATGCAAAGCTAGATGTTTTCTGTAAAAGAAGGAACCATGGAGTGGAAGAATTTCCTTTTATTTAATATATAATCTGTATAAAGCTAGGACCTCCGCTTATTAAATATCACAATCCCACTTTAAAAACATGTCAAGTGCACCAAAACTGGACCTAATCTGCAATCTTTATTTCCATGGCCGCCTAGTTGGCGATGGTGCATATAGCAGTGGGAGCAGGAATGCCCCAGCAGAAACAGAATCAATTCATTGATCAACAAGTACATTACACACAAGGAATTTGTTTTGACACACAAGGCTGCAGAGCATCTTGCAACAAATAAAAGTGACTATGGGGCTGATTCAGAGCCTGGTGATAAAACTCACTCCTTTTTATGAGAAAACGACCATTCACTTTCATTGTCTACCTTGGGGCTAATTCAGAACCAGGTGAAAATTTACACCAAGTAGACAATGATAGTGAATTGCAAATTCTAAAAAAATGAGTACGAATTCTCACCTGGCTCTGAATCAACCCTTATGTGCACGTTGAGAAGTTGAAGAGTTTGTCATGACCAGTGAATAAGAAGATAATCAATAATCATACTTAGGATAAAATCTATTTCCATGGAATTAATACATAATACATATTAAAACTGTAATTTCTACAAGAGTAAAGACAGGCCACATACTTTTACAGCATAGTTGATGGTCCCCTGAAGTCTGCTACTATACCATACGATGATGGAGGAGCACTGCGTACATTTAATTGTGGGGACATAGAACAAGCATAGGGTATTTTGTGGCAGGCAAAAATACCATTTTGTGAATACTCACCTGTAAAATGGGTATTATAAGTATGTCACACACCCCGCTTCAAGACATTCATTACACTTGGGTATACTGACCTGTAGATGGTGATCTTGCAGAGATGATATCAAAAAAAGGTAAGACCCTCCCGGCCCTTAAATACCTGGGACAATTAAAACTAACAAAGGTTCACCATATAAAGGATCCAGAATACAAAAGGGCAGGATGAAGCGGGGTGTGTGACATACGTATAATACCCATTTTACAGGTGAGTATTCACAAAATGGTATTCTAAGTATGTCACACACCCCGCTTCAAGACATTCATTACACTTGGGACATCCAATAGCAGTGTCCATAAAGGGCGGGGATCCAAAAAACAAGGCAACAAGGCACAAACTTAAACCACTGCAGCTTGCAGAACTTTGTGGCCCAAAACAGCATCCGCTGAGGCCCTAACATCAACCTTGTAAAACTTGGAAAAAGTGTGAACCGAAGACCAAGTAGCAGCCTTACAAACCTGCTCAACAGAAGCCTGGTGCGGGAAGGCCCAGGACGCCCCAACAGCACGAGTAGAATGAGCAGTAACACGAAAAGGGGGAACCTTCCCCTTGGCAGAATAGGCCCCAACAATGGCCTGGCAAATCCATTTACTAATGGAAGACTTGGCAGGAGCCAAACCCTTCCTAGGCCCAGAGGGCACCACAAAAAGAGCGTCAGTCCTACGAAAAGGAGAAGTAGCCACCAAATAGTACTTAACACAGTGAACCACATCCAAAGAATGCAAAACCCTCTCCTTGTCATTGCTAGGCTTAGGACACAAGGAGGAAAGAACAATATCCTGATTCAGATGAAAAGCAGAGACCACCTTAGGAAGGAAATCTGGCTTGAAGCAGAAAACAACCTTGTCCTGATGCCTCTCAAAGTAAGGGGCCGAAATAGACAAGGCTGCCAACTCGAAACACGCCGAACAGAAGTGTTGGCAACCAAGAAAAACAACCTTCTGAGTAAGCGTAGAAAGTGCAATATCCTGCAAAGGTTCAAACGGAGGACCCTGCAAGGCAGACAAAACCAAATTCAAATCCCACACTGGGAGCAAAGTCTTCCTAGGAGGCCGCACATGCGTAACCCCCTGGAAAAAGGTTTTAACCAGAGGATGAAGAGCAAAAGACTTTTGAAAGAATACGGCCAGGGCAGAAACCTGCCCTTTCAGCGTACTAAGCTGCAAACCTTGGTCCAGTCCATGTTGCAGAAATTCCAAGACCCTAGGGACAGAAAACGCCCTGCAAGGCAAGGCCCTACTCTTACACCAATCAATATAAGACCTCCAAGTCCTATAATAGATGGCAGAGGAAGACTGCTTCCTAGCCCTAACCAGAGTCTGAATGACAGCATCAGAAAGACCTTTCTCCCTCAAGATTGAGGTTTCAGCAACCACGCCGTCAAAGCCAGCGTTGGTAAATTGGGGTAGAGTAGTGTACCCTGAGTGAGCAGATCTGGCAGAAGGGGCAGGTCTAACTGATCCACTGCCAACCTTACCACGTCTGCGAACCAAACCTGTCTTGGCCACCTTGAAGCCACCAGGATTGCTGACGCGCCCCCTAGGGCCAGCTTGCGCACCACTCTGCCCACCATGGGAAACAGAGGGAACAGGTAAAGAAACCCCAGATCCCTCCAGTTCAGAGACATGGCATCCGCTGCCAGAGCCAGCGGATCCCGCGAGAGAGAGACAAATGCCGGAAGCTTGTGATTGTGACGAGAGGCAAAGAGGTCCACCTCCGGAGTCCCCCACCGGTGGCAAAGCGACCGAAACACCTTGGGGCTGAGCGACCATTCACCCCGGCTACTACTCAAATATTGGTGGAGCTCCAGGGCTAGCCCACCATTATGTCCTCATAGACGAGGCTGCACACCATTTCATCATATAAATAATCAATTTATTAATCAAAAATTAATCCAGTAATCCACATACAAATGACACACATAACAGATTAAAAAACATACAATTAAAAACCCCAAGTGGGGAGGAACTCCAGGGCTAAATGATATAAAGACACTCCAATATAGTCTCCAAATAACTCCTTAAATTTAATAAATATGTATAAATCTATTCACATCAACTAATGTATATACACTGACGTTTGCAGGACAAGATACTAAGTGCTTGTGCAGTATAAAACATAATCCTAGGGTCTATAATAAGTTATAGAGTAAGTGAAACTCTATATTGATTTGAAATCTAAACATGCACCCCCCGGCGAGATGACCCCCCTGCTCAGGGAGTCCACCTCCGTGTTCTCCACTCCCGGAATGTACACCGCCGAGATGCATGGGACATTGCTCTCTGCCCAAGCAAGGATCAAGGACACTTCCCTGAGGGCACGCCTGCTGCGAGTCCCTCCCTAGTGATTGATGTAAGCGATCGCCGTCCGATTGTCCGACCGAACCTGAACCGGTAGGCCCCGCAACTGATGAGTCAAGTGAGCCAGAACCAACCTGATGGCTCTCAACTCCAGAACATTGATGGGATCGTGAGCCTCCTGAGGCCCCCACAGTCCCTGAAACTGAAGATCCTTCCAAACTCCCCCCCCCCAACCGGACAGACTGGCATCCGTGGTGACCGTCTCCCAACGAGGGGTCAGAAAGGATCTGCCCCCCATCAGATTGCTTGGTTTTAGCCACCACCGAAGGGAACGCTGCACCTGGGGGGACATCAGAAAGGACTGATCCAATGACAGCGGGGACCCGTCCCAGGCCGCCAAGAGATGGAGCTGGAGCGTCCTTGTGTGAAACTGGGCAAAGGGAACCATCAATCCCACCAGTCTCATCCCTAGCC
The DNA here is from genome assembly GCA_027917425.1 of Gastrophryne carolinensis. Lineage (NCBI taxonomy): Eukaryota > Metazoa > Chordata > Amphibia > Anura > Microhylidae > Gastrophryne > Gastrophryne carolinensis. The sequence goes on from CM051234.1 coordinate 587,246,795, forward strand.
GGATGGACGGGCGGGGGATGGATAGGAGACGCTGAGTCAATTCCCGAATCAGAAGAACCTTGGCTCGGGGGAGAAACACCCTGGCCTGAGAAGTGTCCAGCTACATTCCCAGGAACTCCACCACCCTGGAGGGAGTGAGGCAGGACTTGGGATAGTTGATCACCCAATCAAAACCCTGTGGATACCACAGTCCTGGTATTCATCTGCGCCTGACTTAGGGAAGACGGCAGGATGAGAAGATCGTCCAGATAGGGCACGATTCGAACACCCCTGGCTCTGAGGATGGCCATCACTCCTGCCAACACCTTGGTAAAAACCCTTGGAGCCGAGGTAAGGCCAAACGGAAGAGCCACAAACTGAAAATGCCGATCTTCCACCACGAACCTGAGAAATCTCTGATGCGCCGGGAAGATTCGAACATGCAGATAAGCATCCTTGATGTCTATGGACGTCATGAAGTCCCCCTGACGAAGTGAATGGATGGCAGAGCGCAGAGTTTCCATGCGGAACTTCCGGGGACGGACAAACCTGTTGAGCAACTTCAGATCCAGAATAAGACGAACGGAACCGTCCTTCTTGGGCACCGTGAACAAATTGGAATAGAAGCCCAGCCCCCAGTCTGAGAGAGGCACCGGACGGATGACAGCCATGTCCGCGAGACTTGCTACTGCCGCCCGAAGCCCCTGGGCGGCCAGAGGATCTGACGGCACCCGATGACCTGAAGAATCTGGGAGGGGGGCCGGAACTCGAACTCCAGCTTGTAACCGGAAGACACCACTTCCTGAATCCACCTGGACCCAGACCTGGGAGAAGAGTTGCAACCGTCCCCCCACGGGTGAGGGTGCCCCCTCATTGCTGAGCTGACTTGGCAGCGGCTCTAGGCTTGGAGCCCCAACTATGTCCTGGACGGGTCCGACCCCTGCCCCTAGGCCAGGAATCGCCTCTGGACGCAGGGAAGGCTGAACCCCTACCAACTCTAGCCCCATGAAAGGACTGAGAGAAGGAAGCCGCCCCCCGAAAAGGGCGACACTGGTCCTTACGCTGAGGTAACCTACCTCCTTTTGCCACCGAATCCAATTTTTCTCCAAAGAGCCGCAGTCCCATGAAGGGAAGGGCCGTGAGTGACTTTTTGGACACAAAATCAGCCGCCCACTGACGTAACCAAACTGACCGGTGGATAGCCACAAGCAGGGCCGTAGCTCTGCTACACATCACCAATGTGTCATCCAGGGCGGACAGCACAAAGGACAAAAATAACTCACAGCGCTTAAGGTCGGCAAACTCCTCACTAGCCGGGTAAAGCCTGGAAGAGGTCAATAATCCTCTAACAACCGACCTGGCAGCTACCAATACAAGCTCAGAAGCACAAACCGGCCGCAAGGACGATCCAACACTGGCAAAACCATGACAAGCCATCTGGTCAATGCGTTTATCCTCACCATCCTTGAGGGTAGTGCACTCCGGAGAATGGAGGACTGAAGAGCTGGACAACCCCAAAACAGGAGCATCCACCTCGGGGGGAGATGACCAGTGCTTCAACGCGTCCGCCGGAAAGGGATATTTCTTGTCCCAACCCGGTGGGACACCCGGAAGCCGCGTCGGCCTCTCCCATTCCTTGCGAATGATACCATCAAAATGCTTTTGATAAGGAGCGGGGCTTCGTCTCTTCAAAGTTCTCCCCCTTCAGCGGAGGAGCCGCCTCGGGGGGAGAAATAACCAGGACCTCAAACACCTGAGCCAGGACCCTAGATGTATCCGAGGAATCCCCCTGGCCCTGCTCGGTATCAGCGCCCACACACTGCTGATCGTCGGAGTCATCGGACCCCTCATACAGCTCACCTTCCTCACGCGGGGAGCAATCAGACCAATCCAGGGAGTCAAAATCCTCCCTATCAAATGCCTGCGCAGCCGAATACAAATGTTTCCTCTTTGCTGTGGCCTTTTTTGCGACTGCATTAGAAAACAATTTTTCCAGATTGGCCAATCTGGCACACACCTCAGATTGCGACTCCCCGCTAATGACCACATCATAAGCACGTGTCAGGCGAGGGGGAGACCGGTGGAGCAGAACCAGACGCCTGAGATCCGGTCTGCCACGTAATAGACCTCTGCGCACAGTGTACACATAGAAATATATCATCCCCCAAAAGGGATACCCCACACCCCAAACAGCCTGGATTGCCCCGAGGGGGGCACAAGCCCAGTATCCGGGGAAGCCTCCATATGGTGATTTTTTAGTACTATATATATAGTATATACAATTAAATGTGTACAATGCTCTTTTTGTTTGGGAATTACGCAGTAATGCAACCCGGGACGCCCCTTTAAGTCCCGAGTGGGAGTATTTTAAGCCAGCTAAAAATTAACCAGGGACCCTGGACCGGGAGAACCCCCCTTTAATATGATCAACGGTCCACCTGGAACACAAGAACACAAGCACACACTCAGATCATGTCAAAAGTACAAGAGAAAGAATAATGTCATTGGTGGCCAGCAGGCGGTTCGCAGGCAACGGCGTGCAGTGTGTAGAAAAGGGGAGAGAGGGCGGCCGGCGCGGATCGCGCGTCGCGCCTGGCCCCTCCCCCGTCTCTCCCGGCTTGAAGCCGGGACATGAAACAACCGCGCACAGCACGGGGCTCGCCGCCATTGCAGCCAGCACCATTTGCGCGCTGGAGGACCGCCGGCGCCGCGGGACCTCCGGCGCCATGAAACAAACCGCAAAGTGACAGAATCGAAGCACAAACATGTACACAAAAACACACGCACACACACATAAAACAGGAATCCCTAAGGGACCCCCCCCCTCTAAGGGTACCTGGGAGAGGGGGAAACGATGCCTGGGAAGGGCCAAGGGACGGGGCATCCCAAACTGGGATCACCAACCCGGATAGCCGCCTACCCCTTGTTATGGGGTCTCACGGCTCCTAAGCACCTGAGGTGCCAGCTACCTTTGCCCGGACCAGCAGCCTAGGCTGGGAGGCAGGGAAAATTAAACAATGGGATCCGGGCAGAAATTGGAGAAAAAACGGGGCCGGGAGTCATCCCGGCTACCTGCAAGGAGGAGACATCATCTTCTGACTTGCTCGCCTCTGCAGAGATGAAAGACTGGGGGGTGATGAGTGGGAGGTCCCAGGTATTTATGGGCCGGGAGGGTCTTACCTTTTTTTGATATCATCTCTGCAAGATCGCCATCTACAGGTCAGTATACCCAAGTGTAATGAATGTCTTGAAGCGGGGTGTGCGACATACTTAGAATAATGTTGCTGTGCCTTTTTGTATTTTAGTTGTGTTCCTATCCCATTTTTGATTAGCGGTGATGGTTACTCCCAGGAAGGTGGTTTCCACTACCTTGTTACCTTCCTCGCCAAGTACATAGATAAGTGAAAGGGTATGAGTTGAAGTTGTTTATCCGTTTTACAGTCTTGAGTGTTTAAAGTGGACCAACACCCGATGCTGATCGGCCCGGGAATCTATAAGATTCCCGGGCCGATCAGCATCGGGCCTGCAGGGCATCCTGATCGGGGGTGCCCCGCTGTGTGAAACCCCCCAGAAAGCCCCAAAATCCCTACCTGCTCCTCGATCCAGTGGCGCATGCGCGAGCCGCCGGCGCTCGCGCATCCCTCTAGCAGGGCGCGCACCCTTCACAAATGGCCGGCGCGGGCGCGCTCTCTGTAAGAGTGACGCCCGGGAGGCGGCGGTGGGCGCGCTCGCTTGTCTGGCAATGGACCTCACTTGTCCGTCGGCGGGGATTGCCTGCAGCGGTCACGTGGGAGCCAATCGGGGTGCCCCACCGAAGTGGACCAAAACCCAGGATAGTCCAAATCCTGGGTGTTGGTCCACTTTAAGCCCAACAGTTAGACACCAATCGCTGAGACTCACAGCTTCTTGTCACTGGGTGATACACAATTATTTGTGTATATGGAGAACATAATATGGGAAAGTTCACTGCCTTGAGCAGCCAATGCTTATGGTCATTGCCTGCAAAAAGAGAAACTCATGTTGAGGCCACCATCCTCCCTTAACCTCAACTCTATTGAGAATATTAGGAGTATCCGCAAAAAAAAAATATGGGAGGGCAGGAGCAAATTCACAACCAAACACCAGCCCTGGAAGGCTATTCTGACATCCTGCAAAGAAATTCTAGCAGAAACTTTCCAGAAGCTTGCAATGGATGCCAGATATTTGAAGATCGTCTTATGTTAATGTCTAACCTAAACCAGACCAACAGCCTGGCACAGTTGGAAAAGAAAACTCCCTTGCCCCATCTGTGTGTATGATACTGAAGCATTGTCAGCACTTAGATTTGCTCATGTATCCACTCAAAGCTGAAACGCCTCCTTACTGATTTTCTAGTGTTAGCGCCCATTTTGGAGCTTCCTCTGCCAGTATCTCAGCCATGCTGCTGTCCGGATTCAACTGACATGACTGACAATGCACAGTATCAGGAAATCCAGCAGAACTTACTGTTTGCAGACAGCCTGCAGTTCTATGAGACACCGTTTTGTTTTTAAAGTTGACCACCGCAGTTGTTATAAAAGGGTATATTAATTTTTATATGCAGCAATCTAAATTGCCCTGGGGAGGGATGCATATGAGCACTGTCTGTTGTGTTGGTCTGGTTTAAGTTATTTTTGTCTGTTGGTTCACTTTAAGATGTTTTTGATTAAAATAGCTTTTGATTTCAGTAAATGTGACCCGTTAATGCTGCAAATTCAACAGTTTTCGAAACTGAGAAAACTCATATATTATCTTTGAGAGGTTTGTTCAATAAAATGTGATTTATACTCTTAACGGCTGATGACTTGAGAATTATACTGACTGTCATTTGCATCCAACAAATAGAAAAATTGAATTCGCCACATAGTTTGAAATGTGTTGTATGTGGTGAGATGACTTATGAGCACTAAAGTGATGGTTCAGTGCTGCTTACTTAGCAATTAACATGGTTTTTGACACCTTAACTGATATGTGACACAGTAGCCTAAAGATTTACACACTATGGAAAAACATCCTAAATACAAATACGACATCCTAAATACAGAAATACTTCCAGTAATTCTTAGGTTCATTGTTCATCAATACTTTTTGCCATCAGAGTGTCATATTTATGATTTTTCAATAGCTGAGCTTGCTAGGAAACGTTATTACCCTTTGATGAGTCCTATTAAACTGTCATTAATTGAACTGCCGTCCTGAAGTGTTTGCAGGTCTAGCCAGTTAGAAAATGCAATAAACCTCAACCGCTACTTGGCAAATCTTCAACTGACGGAAGGTACATTATTAAAGTGGACCAAATCCCACGCCCCAGTGGCCCTGGAATCCAGGGCCGCTAGATTCCCTCCCCCTGGGCAACCACAAATCGGGGTGCCCTCTGTGTGAACTTTCCCGGTCCAACAGTGCATGCGCGAGCAATGGCCGCATCCCCGCTATCCCTTTAGCAGGATGCATGCCTGCGCCAGGCATTTGTGAATGGTTGATGCGGGCACACTCCCTCTGTTAGAGGGTAGCGGGGGATGCGGCCGCCAGTGTGCTCAGATTCGCTCGCCTTAGATGAGCTCTTAGAAGAATGGGCGGGAGCGGACCTGAGCATGCTGATTGGAAGAGAGGCCGCGCATGCACCGAAGGACTGGGAATGGTGAGTCAGATCGGGCGACCTGGGGGGTTTCACACAGCGGAGCACCCACAGTCGGGGTGCCCCGGGCAAGGACCACAACCCAGGATAGTCAAAATCCTGGGTTTTGGCCCACTTTAATAGGGTAATATGTAGCCCTCATGCTCCTGGTGTTTGAGGATGGCAGGGAGCAGGTTCTTCTGGGCCCAGGGTGTTTCAAGTGTGTCTGTGTGGGTGGGGTGCTGGGGCTCTACCACAAGAGATGGTATTACTCACTGTGCAGCTCACAAAGATGATAGACATTCCAATAGATAAAAGCAGAGTTCCTCTTTATTGTTTCCAACAGTTGACCTCAAGACATGGCACAGGGCCATACATCCAGTTACATTCCCTCCTGTCACATCCACAGCCAAAGATCAGCCAGCTGGTCTTACTCCCAGATCAGGATTCCCAGGACTTCCTCCACTGAGTTCCTACAGCCATTGCTGTTGGGCTGGAGCTCTCTCTCACGCTCTCTGACAGGGACTGGTCTCACGTCTGCTCCTCAACAATTCCAGTGGTCTAGAACTGTGGTCTAGAACACTAGTACAGAGTCTCTCTTCCTTATATAACCTCTAACTACCTTCTAGAATCTTCCATCACATGTTCGTCCACATGCTAAACATATGAGAGGAGGCTCTCTCAGACCTTCCAACCAATCACTATCCTCCTGGTTGTTATTATGTCTCTACCAAGCATCCTGCTCTGGTTATTAACTCTAAGGTAACTACCTTACCTTCTAGAAGAGTCTCCATTCAAGTATATGGCCCAATGATGGCTTTGGCCTGCTGCCATCTTGAGTCTAATTAAGGGTACTACGATCTCTATACACTTTCATGGCTAGAAACCATAAAAGGGTTAATATATTAACTATATGTACAATGGTTTCTTATTAACTAACTGTCGTGTTCCTGTTTACATCTAGACCCCTATAAATAGCCACGTGGAAATTGCAGTGTGATAAACCAGTAAGAAGGGAAGGCCTCAGGGTAATCTGTCTACAATCATTAGACATTTAAATCTGGTTTAAGTAGCACCTGCAATTTTAAAATGCAAATAATGTTCATGAATTGTAAAGGAACAAAACCCAATATTGTCAGTGTCTTAGGTTTTGTTCCTCCTGCCGGTGTATCCCCTGGGATTGCCTGAAAACTGACCATTCTCCCATTCTGACTGAGCATACACAGACCTCTCAGGCAATCAGCAGCTCATGTCAGATTTTTCTTGCTGAATAGATTGTGCACCACCGGCTCACCTTTAGCTGTGGGACATGCAGGCTTCAGACATTCAGAAATGCCTGGTTCGGGTACCCACCCAGATTTAAAGGTATAGCGGGGATGTGATCTTGACCTGGGAATGAAACCTGTGATTGTGAGTGTATTGGTCAACCACTGGGGGTTTCACACAGTGGGGCCTCGAGTCTTATAAACTCTTCCTGTTAAACACCATAAAAATAGGACTCCACAGAATGCCTTTAGCAATACTCCCCCACGCTAGCACCTAATGGCCAGTTGTGGATCTTCTTCATATGAATCTAACAGAAATGACTGTCTAACCGAGGCAGAGCAAAGACCATCAGCAATGTACTGAGTTCATAGAAGCAGCAATGTCATAGGGCAACAGTCTGGCTTTGCTGGAGGTAGGTGAGTTTCACTGCAGGCATTGAGATCATGCTTACATTTTATCTGAAAATCTATAGGATGTAAAATAAATAAATTAAATTACATTTCTTTTAAGAAGGTTGTGGACAAATGGTAAGAATACATTGAAAATAGAAATGTTAATAGTTTATTTGATCAATTAAAGTGGACCAAAACCCACTGAACTCGTGAAATTCATTTGACCAAAGCCCCTGCCGATATTCCCTTCTTAGGGTGTAGAATTAGAAATGGATATATTCCCAGTATGTCACACACCCCGCTTCCGAATATTCATGACACTTGGGTAACTGTCCTGTAGAGGGCGATCTTGCAGAGATGACATGAAAAAAAGGAACCCCTCCCGGTCCATAAATACCTGGGACCTCCCACCATTCCCCAGTCTTTCATCTCTGCAGTCGGCGAGCAAGTCAGAAGATGGTTGTCTCCTCCTTGCAGGTACCCGGGGTAACCCCCCGGCCTTTTGTTTCTATTGCTGCCTGAACCTTTTTAATTTAAACTATAGCAGTATGCCTCCCAGCCTTGGCTGAAGGTCCAGGCAATGGTAGGCTGCACCTTATGGTGTATATGGGAGCTTGCTCCCCCGTGAGACCCTATACAAAGGGGTAGGCGGTGTCCGGGTTGGTGATCCCGGCTTGGGATGCCCCGTCCCTCTTACCCTTTCACCTATTGGTGTGGGTTCTCCCCCCTACCGTGTCCCTCTGTGCCCCGTGGGGGGGAGGCCTTTTCTCCTGTGGGTTGTTTTACTTTATTTGGGGGAAAAGGTGTGTGGTTTGTGTGTGTGTTTGTATGTGTTCTTGCGGCCGTTGTTGCTGGGCCGGTTTCACTTTCAACAGGTGCAGTTAAGGAGGGGGCGGGGCCGGGCACTTGGCGTGCTCGTTGTGGCCCCCCCACCCCAACCTCCCCACCCCCTCCCTCGAGGCCGGCTTTTCTCAAGCACTCTTTCTGGCCTCGCTGCCTGCTTTGCTTTGCTCTCATTCCCTTGCTGCTGTGAGGGTTGACGGTCGCTGCTTTGCTGCGGTGAGTGGATTTTATTTATTTCACCATTTTTAACTTATGGTGGGTGATGTGCATGTTGACACTTATGTCTGTTCTCACGTCTTCTAGGTGGGATCCCTTCTTTTGAAGTTTAAAGAATGAGTTCTCCCGGTCCTAGGGTCCCTTAGAGTTTAATTTAGGGTTTCCCAAAAAAAATAAAAAAAAATAAAAAAATAAATAAATAAAAATCCTCCCACTTGGGACCTAAAGGGGCATCCCGGGTAGTTTAATAGCGTAAATCCCTCTGGTCATTGCGACTACATTAAAATCACTATATAGAGGCTTCTCAGGATACCGGGCTTGGGCTCCCCTCGGGGCAACCCCGGCAGTGTGTGGGTTGTGGGGCATCCCTTGCGGGGGATAATGTACTTGTTTGCATACCTTGTGCTCAGCGGGCCATAACGCAGCAGTCAGGGGCCCAGGCGTCTGGGTCCGGGGTCCCGGCCTTATCTCCTTCCCCACCCTGACTTATCCTTACCCCTAGTGATGTTGTCACAGGTGGGGAGTTGCAATCTGATGTTTGTGCCAGACTGGCTAATATTGAGAAATGTATTTCTGGCTCTGTTGCCAGAAAGGCCTCGGCTAAGCGAAAGCATTCGTCTCCAGCCCCGCCGGCCTTTGAGTTTGATGATTATGATTTTCTTGACTGGTCTGATTATTCCCCGCTAGAGGGGGAATTATTTGAGGATTCTGAGGGTTCTGACAGCAGTTTGTTGGTGCTGATACTGAGCAAGGGTAGGGGGATGCTGTGGATACCCCGAAGGTCTTGGCTCACCTTTTTGAGGTTCTGGCAATTTCTCGTCCTGAGGAGGCCGCTCCTCAAAAAGGGGAATTCTTTAGGACTTCCAAGCCGCGCCTGGAGTTCCCAAATCAAAAGCATTTTGATGGCATTATGCTTCCAGGTATTCCTCAAGGTTGGGATAAAAAGTTTCCCTTTCCGGTGGACGTGGTAAAACGATGGTCGTCCCCTCACGAGGTGGATGCCCCCGTGCTCGGGTTATCCAATACTTCTATTTTGCATTCTCCTGACTCCACCACTCTCAAAAATGGTGAGGATAAACGAATTGATCAGATGGCTTGCCACGCGTTTGCTAGTGTCGGTTCAGCCTTGCGGCCTGTTTGTGCTTCGACGCCTTTGGCAGTGGCTACCAGGTCTGTGGTTAGAGACCTGTTGAGTACCTCCAGGCTTGACCCGACTAGTGATGAGTTTGCCGCCCTTAAGCGGTGTGAATTGTTCACGTCCTTTGTGATTGCCGCCTTGGATGACACCATGGTCATGTGTGGTAGAACATGGGCCTTGCTTGTAGCTATTCGGCGGTCGGTATGGTTGCGCCAGTGGGCAGCTGATTTTGTGGCCAAAAAGTCACTTACAGCACTTTACAGCACAATCCCTGTGGGATTGCGGCTCTTTGGAGTAACATTAGATTCTGTCACGAAAGGAGGGAAGTTACCTCTGCGTAAGAGGCAACGTCGTCCCATTCGGGGGGCGGCCTCCTTTAACCCTTCCTTTCGTGGTGCCAGAACTGGCAGAGTTTTGGCCTTCTCTACCCTCAGAGGTGATTCCTGGAGTAGAGGCAGAGGTCGTGCCCGTCCAGTTCCAAACCCAAGCCCGCTGCTAAGCCAGCTCAGCAATGAGGGGGCACCCTCACCCTTGCGGGTGGGGGGACGGCTGCAGCACTTCTTCCAGGTCTGGGACCAGGAGGTCTCAGACTAATGAATTCTGGAAGTGGTGTCTTCCGGTTACAAGCTGGAATTCGAGATCCGGCCTCCTCCCAGATTCTTCAGGTCTCGAGTGCCTTCGGATCCACTGGCCGCACAGGGGCTCCGGGCGGCAGTAAGTTATCTGCTGGACATGGCTGTCATTTGCCCAGTGTCTTTCGCGGAAAGGGGCTTTTGGGATTCTATTCCAATCTATTCACGGTGCCCAAGAAGGACGGCTCCATTCGACCCATTTTGGATCTGAAGCTCCTCAATCGGTTTATCCGCTTCAGGAAGTTTCGCATGGAAACCTTGCTGTCAGCCGTCGATTCTCTTCGTCAGGGGGACTTCATGACGTCCATAGACATCAGGGATGCTTATCTGCATGTACCTAGCTTCCTGGCACACCAGAGATTCCTCAGGTTCTTGATGGAAGATCAGCATTTTCAGTTTGTGGCCCTTCCATTCGGGCTTACCTCGGCTCCGAGGGTGTTCACCAAGGTATTGGCGGGGGTGATGGCCCTCCTCAGGGTCCAGGGCATTCGCATTGTACCATACCTGAATGACCTTCTCATTTTGGCTTCCTCTCAGCCAAGCGGAGCTAGACACCAGAGTGGTGGTATCCACGCTGGAGAGGTTCGGTTGGGAGATCAACTATCCCAAGTCCTCCCTCTCCCCGTCCAGGGAGGTTTCGTTTCTGGCCATGACTCTGGATGCCTTTCAGGCCAGGGTGTTCCTTCCTCAGCCCAAGATTCTTCTGATCCAAGATTTGGTTCGAACTCTGCTTTCCAATCCTCGCCCGTCTATCCGGCTAGGGATGAGATCGGTAGGTCTGATGGTGGCTTCCTTTGAGGCAGTCCCTTTTGCCCAGTTTCACATGAGGACGCTTCAGCTCCATCTTCTAGCGACTTGGGACAAGTGTCCGCTGTCATTGGATCAGTCTTGTCTGCTGTCTCCCCGGGCTCAGCAGTCCCTTTCAGTGGTAGCTAGTGTCAAGCAATCTGTTGAAGGGCAGATCCTTTCTGACCCCTTGTTGGGAAACGGTCACCACGGATGCCAGTCTGTCGGGCTGGGGGGGCTTCTGGAGGGAACATCAGTTCCAGGGGTTATGGGGGCCTCGGGAGGCTTATACCCCTATCAACGTTTTGGAGCTATGGACCATTTGGTTGGTTCTGTCTCGCTTGACTCTTCTATTGCAGGGATTGCCAGTTCAAGTCCGATCGGACAATCGGACGTCGGTCGCTTACATCAATCACCAAGGAGGGACTCGCAGCAGGAGTGCCCTCAGGGAGGTATCTCTGATTCTTGTTGGGGCAGAGAGCAATGTCCCATGCATCTCAGACATTTACATCCCGGGAGTGGAGAACACGAAGGTGGATTCCCTGAGCAGGAGATCCTCTCGCCGAGGAGAATGGTCTCTCAGTTCCAAGGTATTCCAGTCCCTTTGTCACAAATGGGGGACTCCGGAGGTGGATCTTTTTGCCTCTCGTCACAATCACAAGCTTCCTGCCTTTGTGTCTCTGTCTCAGGATCCTCTGGCCCTGGCAGTGGATGCCATGTCCCTGGCTTGGAGGGAACTGGGGTTTCTGTACCTGTTTCCCCCCTTCTCCATGGTGGGCAAAGTGGTGCGCAAGCTGACTCTAGAAGGGGCACCAGCAATTCTGGTGGCTCCAAGGTGGCCAAGACGTGTGTGGTTCGCAGACGTCGTGCGGATGGCAGTAGATCAGTTTTATCTGCCTCTTCTTCCGGATCTTATCACCCGGGGTCAGCTACGCTACCCCAATTTACCAACGCTTTATATTTTTTACTTACTAGTATTAGCACTGATTGGTTACACTGTGTTCACACTGACTGTGGATACATTCTGCAACATTGATACATTTTGCTGGAGATAAATGTGCTTGAGCACAATCCCCTGATTGATTTTAACCTTGTATTGTGTGTATGTTCCAGCTGATGATCATCTATTCATTATTAAAGTACATTTATTTTTTTGTATTAATTGGGAACAATCGTTTTTTGACTATATGTCCACTTAGTTATTTTCCTATAATGATGCCTGAATGGATAAATGAAGAGACTTGAAAGATGCTTCCCTCCACACTGTCTGTAATGGGGTGATTGGTGGGGGGAATTCTGGACACTGCCTGTTATGGGGTAACTGTGAGGAGGGGGGGTATTTGGTTCAGAATATTTTTTTTTCTTATTTTCCTCCTCTAAACCCTAGGTGCGTCTTATGTGCAGGTGTGTATTTTAGAAAACATATGGTAAATGTGGTGGAGCACTGGTGCAAACATTAAATGGGGCCCTGTCAAGGCTCATACAGTAAACTCTTTTCTGTCTTTAAACTCAGTTGGATGGAGCTAAACAACTAAAGGCTGAAACAGCAGAGTTAAATCGAGCTTCCTTTCTCAGGATACCAAGTGAGCACAAATATGATAAGGTAGAGTTGCAAAAACGACGGGGCCTCCCTGACCTGCCTATAGTTACGCCCCTGCTCACAAAATCGCAATTCATTGCAATGGAGGTAGTGACCGAGACCTGACACACCACCTCCTCATTGTAGTGAATGGAGCGGTCGTGGCCACACCCCTTTGACTAATGGTGGGGGCGTGAAAGCACGGAAGTTATGGTGAATGGAGTTTGTAGCCCCGGATGGTGCAGGGGCTCAGTTCCAGAAATCAGGTGTTACTGATCACCGGATTGGCATCGATCAGCTGTGTGGGACAAAAGGTAAGGACCTTTTTTGTTTTTTTACTTGCCCACTGAATGGAGGTTAGATAGTATTGTGAAGGGGAGCAGATATTCTTGGACCCTGAGATGTCCTGTGGTGCATGTGGGTTGTTCATGTTCAACCACTAACCTCTTGCAGGAGTACACATCACGTCCAAGCATGTTTCTTAAGATGGTTCCACTCAGAAACATACCTAGTCCTGATGGGGCCCCGTAGCAGGGCCCCATCATCATCAGCACCCCCACGGATACTCACTGGGTGGTGGGCATCTTTCTTCAGCGCACAAGGTAGGTGACATCAGAGATGCCGTGCTGTTGGAGGAGCGGGGGCACACGCGACACCGTCACAGAGACAAGGCCCCCCAGTGGGCCCAGAGGGAAGAAGGTGTCATAGAGACGGCATGGCTAGGTAAGTATGTGCTGCAGGTACTTACCCTGGAGGCAGCTTGTGCCAGGCCCCCTTTTTCTATGTGACATGTGCCTGCACTGCCCCTATGGTATGTACATCCCTGGTTCCACAAATTTTATTGCAAGCATGTCCAGGGTTACAGCACACTGTTCTAGTAGTAGCTTTGAGCATCTCAGCAGTTGTTCCAGCCACACAGTCATACACCCCATTAGGCCTTTCCTTCCGTGATTTGATATAGTACAGTCTCATGCACTTCAGCAGATAACTGGGCCCTTACGCTCCCTGCATAGGTCCTTGTGGTGCCTGGCTAGTCCAGGTTCAAATGTTATCTCTGGCTGTCCTTCCCCTTGCTTACTACTGATCCCTCCTCCTCCAATGTTCTTTGCTGGCTCTACTCTCAGAATAAAAATAAGTAGATCTAGAAGGTTCCTAATCTTGTATAGGTTCTGGTACTTCTCTCTACATTACTGTGCATGGCCCTATTTATAACCATATCAGATCCTGGCACATTTCTTAGTTCTTAGAAGAATTTTTACTTGTCTGGATAGCTGTCCCTCAGGGGCAACCCTTAAACTCTACAGGTCCCCCACTAATCTGAAAAAAAATACAGGCACAAGTAAAATACAAACATGAATTCAGAGGAACACATTACTGAGGCATGGTAAAAAAATCAAACACCACTGACTTTCCTCAACAGATGGTAGGTCAAAGGATGCCCTTGGCTTGCTTAGATAAGAAGACTTAAGCAGAAAAAAAAGGAGTGCCGGAATATCACATAGAATATCAACATCATACTTTGTCTTGTAAAAAAATATCTTAGATTAATAATACCCTATTGACGACTAGAATATGTGATTTCATTTTTGACTTGATGATTACAGGCCTCATTGAGCCATGCAAAGTAAATATCCACCCTTCATTTCTGTTTCTTGTTCGGAACCCAGAGCCCAGCTAAGCATGCGGAATGGAGCAATTTTCAAACACCGCTCGGTTATTTTGTGTTTGTCGTGGCTGACAGTTGACATTTAAAGAAGAAAATGTCTTTTCAACAATAAATCAATAGAAGCTTATTCAGTGCCTACTAATGTGAAAACATTTCAAGCTGCTGGATAAAGGATCTGCCATTGGTAGACACGTTAAGACTCTCTTCACTTCATAAAACTGTTTGCTGATTACTTGTTTAAAAGAAGTTTTGCCTCCTTTTGTATAGTTAGAGATAGTGGTAACATCACTAGTGATAACTAAATAACATTAGTACATTTGTTGCTATTTAAAGGGCATTGGTGGGCTAAAAAAGCTGTACTCTTCTTATCTCCTTCACAGCACTTTGCCACCAGTACTATACTTACCTGCTTAGAATATCCAGCTCCATGCAAACCCACCAACTCTAGTCCTCCTTGAATCTGCCTTATTACGCTGTATTATAATTATAAATAAAAATAAAAAGGAACTTACCTTCTCTCTCGAAGCAGATGCCGGATGATCCACTGCTCAGAAACCTCCTCGCTGCGTTAAGAATTCTTGGGGCCAAACCAACGCTCATTTTAGGTTATGGTCCCACCACTCCCACCAGTCACTGTGTCTGTGTACAACCTCCTCCATTTATTGCAATGAATAGACTGCGCTGATCACAAGCCATAAGGCCAGAACAGACAGGACAATGCACAAGGACACCGGGAGCCCTGTTATTGGAAACCGGGTAGTTTCGGAGGGTAGTTAAGTGTCTGTTTTTTCCCTGGGTTTAGTGCCTGAGGCACTTGGGGATGCCCGGCTATGTGAAACCCTACAGGTCGCCCAAACTAACCAACCTCTCTCCACTCCTACAGCGCATGCACGGCCTCCTGTCGAATCAGCATGCTCAGATCCGCTCCCGCCCACTCGTCTAAGTATTGTCTAAGACTTGACCTGAGTTCGCTGGCGGCCGCATCCCCACTACCCTCTAGCAGGGAGCGTGCCCGCACTGGCCATTCACTTAAGTCATTTATTAAGCCTTGATTCTGTAAACTTTCCTTAAAATCAAAATAGAACTTGTTGCTTGCCTAAAATAAGGTGTAATAATTAGGAGAAGTTGTTAAGTGACTTTTAAAGTGAGTGTTAAAGCAAAACCCTTTTTTTTTCCCTGGCCCAACACCCCCCTCCTCGCCTGAGCACCCTGTTGCGATGGTGCCGACTCAGTGGTGTCCTTGCTAAAAAAATTAAAAAAAAAAAGTTTTTTCCACCAAAGCCACGCCCTCTGGCAGATTTGAGATTGGCCAACTGGCTTATTGCTGTCCGCATGCTCGGCTTTCTAATTGAGTGCGCTCCCGCACTCCTCGGTAACCCCGGGGGCTTTTAAACAGCAGGCATCTCGCTATAGGATGCCCCAGGGGCAGGCTGGCCGCCTGCCTTGGAATCTTTGGCCACAAAGGGTTTTAGTCCGTTTTACATTAAATCTTAAATGTACCGCAAGTCTAAAAAAAACCCCAAAAAACATAAATATATATATTTTTTCAAGGGGGTTGGGGGTCAAATTGGGCAATTGCCCAGCACAAAATGGGCTAGGGAAAGTACTCAAAATAGTAACAGAAAACTAACAAATTAAAGAAATGCCTAGGTAAATAAAAAAAATATATAATTGTATGAGGGTTAGAGGCCAAATTGTGTGTGTGTGTGTGTGTGTGGGGGGGGGGGGGGGGGGGGAACTAGAACATTTAAGAAATACATATAAATGCATAAATACATTATATATACAGTATTTTCTCCCTATAAGATGCACCCAGGATTTGTGAAAAAAAATATTCTGAACCAAATTTTATGTTAAAATACCCCCTACCAATTACCCCCTACTCTTTTATAGAGAGTGTGCAGAATTCCCCCAATCACACAATACAGACCCACATTACAGCAGTAGTGAGCTGTATTCCACATTACAGGCAGTGAGGGGCATCCCACATTACAGGCAGTGAGGGGCATCCCACATTACAGGCAGTGAGGGGCATCCCACATTACAGGCAGTGAGGGGCATCCCACATTACAGACAGTGAGGGGCATCCCACATTACAGACAGTGAGGGGCATCCCACATTACAGACAGTGAGGGGCCTCCCACATAACAGGCAGTGAGCGGTATCCCACATTACAGGCAGTGTACGGGCATCCCCAATTGCAGGTAGTGTGCAGGCATCCCAAATACCGACAGTGTGCAGGCATCCCAATTACAAGCAGTGTGCTGGCATCCCAAATACAGGCATTGTGCAAGCAAAAAGAACATACATTGTCTGGTGTTCCAGCCGTTGCCCGCCACCACAAGTTCAGAGCAGGCCGATTCCGGCCCGGGAGGGCGGGGCCTGTGACTCCTGCCAGAGTCCAATGACGCTGGTAGGAGTAACAGGCCACGCACACCCAGAAGCTGGAACCGTCTCGCTCTGAACTTGCGGCTGCTGACTACCGCTTCAGTAGCCGTAGTCATAGGCCATGCCCACCTAGAGGCCATAACCAGCTCGCTCTGGTCTTGCGGTGGCTACAGAAATGGCAGTCAGCAGTTTAGAGCGAGCCAGTTCCAGCTTCTGGGTGGATGTGACTTATGACTCCTGCCAGCGTCATTGGATGCTAGCACAAGTCACAGGCCACACCCTACCTAGGGGCCGGAACCAGATTGCTCTGAACTTGCAGCAGCTACAGAGGTGGCGGGCAGAGGGGGAGCCATGGAATGTATGTTTTTTTCCATTTGCCCATTGCACTGGTATATCCCCACCCCCCAAAAAAAAAAAAAAGTGGGTAAAAATAAGTGCGTCTTATAGGGCGAAAATACGGTATACATGAATAAATATATGCATATATGCATAAATAAATAAAATACATTTTTTATAGGTGTCAGGTTTGGGGGAGGAGGTGTTGGAAGTGAATGTGGCAGTGTAAGCAGAAGAGACGAAGGAGGTAGATGTGGCAGAGGAGGAGAAGGTGGCAAACACAATAACCACTCACTCAGGTGCTGGTACAGCTGAGTCCAATGGGCTTCATGTCTGGTCTCATTTTAAGGAATTTAGGGATGTCCACGTTGACTGTGGATAGGTGGATCCTCCTGTCGGTGATGACACCCCCTATGGTGCTGAACACATGTTCGGATAGAAAAACTGCCGCAAGCCAGCACCGCCAAGGCATAGAGGGCAAGCTCTGGCCACATGTCCAGTTATTGTGGACAGGTAGCCATTCACTATACGAGTCAAAGTTTGTCTCCTGGTACTACGGGCCGTATCCAATGGGGGTGGACAATGGAATGGGTTGTTCCACATTGTGGCCATGCTCACCCTCCCCTGGGAGGTGGTGCTGGTGCCCTTTCTGTGTTGGTGACTTGATGCGTTTGTACGCTCTCATTTGGTGATGCCACTCCAGTCTTGTATCAAGGAGGTGATGTTGTCCATAAAGCAGCAATCTAGCAGGGTGGCCACCCAGTAATCAGCACTGGTAACTCTAGGTGCCACCCTGAGAGAGAAGATACTCATACTGGACCAGCAAGTTCTGTACCACCAAATTTGGAGTGCATGTGCCAGGCAAGAGATGTGTGTCAACCCAGCTTAGCCCCAGGCTGCTACAAGGTTATACCCATTGTCGCACACCACCTTGCCAGACTTCTGGTGCAACAGCAGCAGCCACTCATCTGTCTGCTCCTGGATGACTGTCCACATCTCCTGGGTGGTGTGAGGTTTATCAGCCAGATAGATGAGTTTTGTCACCGCATGCTGCTGTTTCCCCATGGCAGTGCTCAAACTGGTGGTGCAGGTGCTGCACTGACTGCTTGAGGAAGAGGCAACAGGAGGAACCGACTGATTTCCAGCAATCCTGGATGGTGGAAGTATATGCACCACAGTATTTCCTGTTTCAGTCCCAGCCATTGACCCAGTGGGCTGTTAGAGAGATGTAACATCCTTGCCCATGCTTACTTGTCCATGTGTCAATGGTGATGTGGACACTGGAACTAATGGCATTGCCCTGTGCACATCTAATTTTTTTCACAACCCATTGTAGGGCATGGCTGGCCTGGCGAGAAACGTAGTGGTGGCAGGGAATTGTGTATTGTGGAACAGCCACCACCATCAGAACGTTAAAACTTTAAAGGCCACCAATTTGGAAATGCTCCCATTCAAGGCCAGGGCTCAAGGGTGGGATGGGCCCAACATTCGGTTTCTCTCCATAGTTTGCGGGAAGGAACGCTGAATGCTTCCCTGGGACAGTGTGGACTGGCTTGGTGGTGCTGAGGGTGTTGGTGGTCCCATATCCTCACTTTGGGGGGAAGCAGGTTGCCTTGTAGTTGGGAGGCGGTGGTAGCAGCTAAGTCAACTGAAGCACATGGGTGTATCCATGTTTTTTATTTTGTCTTGTGTTTGGATTGCATGTGCCTGATCATGGGAGTACTGCTGAGATTATTAAGAATTTTCCCTCATTTCAGGCACTGGTGGCACAGCATGCAAATTACCTGTGTCTTATCCTCTGTGAATGGCTTAAAAAATCAATGAGATCCTTTGAGCCTGCCTTGGTGTATTCAGTCCGTGGGCGTGGCG
Source organism: Gastrophryne carolinensis (assembly GCA_027917425.1). Lineage (NCBI taxonomy): Eukaryota > Metazoa > Chordata > Amphibia > Anura > Microhylidae > Gastrophryne > Gastrophryne carolinensis. The sequence continues at coordinate 587,265,517 of CM051234.1, forward strand.
GGCTGTGGCAGCAACGGGATGACCGCTGGCACCCTTCTCTCTCTTCTGCTGGCTGTCTGGGGCTGTGTGACCACCACCTCTTCCTCCGAACTTTGATGGCCTGCAGTCCAAGTTGGGTCTAGGACCGTGTCATCACCACTGGCATCCTCTTCCACCCACTGCCCCCTACTAGCCTCCCTCTCACCCTCAACATTTCAGAAAGAAGCAGCAGTCAGCCACTAGGGTTTCATCATCATCAAGGGTGTCCTGTGATGGTCCGCTGGGCACGTCCTTATCCTCCAACATAAGTTGTTGGGCATCTGGGAACCCTAGGTCTGCAACTGGGGTCGGGGCAGGTGAATGGCCTATAGTATCCTATCTAGGAGTGTCATCATAGAACATTATTGACTCCTTGACTTGTGGCCTTGCTGATAGTAAGTGGGGTGATATGGAGGGCTCAGCACTCCCGGCAGAAGTGGAGTGCGTGGAAGACAATCCCATGGAACTGGTAGCACTGCATGCCATATAATCTTTTGACGATTTCAAGAGGGCATTAAGTGCCCTGAACCAATGGATACTCTACTAACAATTAGTATTAAAGTGTACTGACACCTGGTTCGGGTTGAACTTGTGCACAGATTTCAACTTGAAATCCATGCTCGGATTCGGATCCCTAACTCGCAAAGTTCAGTGTGGTTCGCACATCCCTACTGGCATCTACTTGTTAGCTGGTTAGTGGGAGGTGGCATGAACAAAAACACACAACCAGAATTTCCTTCACAACAGACCTGTGTCTTTTATATCATTTATTCAAAACTTTTTTTAAAGTCAACACTAAAGTCAACAAACCGGTGACTATATTTTCCAGGGGTTGTTGGCTTCCAGGACCATGTTCAATATTTTAATCCTCTGCACATACTAAACCGGACCTTCAGCATGATTTAATGAAAAGCCCAAACCCTTAAAAAATGATTTCCCAGCATCTAAAATGTATTTTAAGTTTGTAGTCACTTATTTTTACCCCCACTGGGCTCCACCACTGTTCAGGACTCTAGGATACAGACGCCGCCATCTTGACTGTGAAGCTACACATATACTGAGGAGAGGAAAGCAGGATAAAGTACAGGGGCCAGGGTTATACCTGTGCTTTGCACAGATATCTTCCACATGTATCTGCAGATATATGCAACCAAATCTCTGTCTTTCCACACAATTAGACATGTTTGTTTCTTGATATTTAGTTGATGAGAGGGTTAAACTGGGCGGTAAATTAGTTCCCAGGCCCTGAATAATAGTAATAATAATTTTGTATAAATAATAGTGATTGAGCTGCTCCCACCCCCCTTTATTCATTCATTTGCACAGACAGAGCAGAGCTTGGGTCAGGAAAAGGACAGCAATCCCAGAAAGCAGAGCGACACAGTCAGAAGACACTTCCTGTTTGCAGGCTGCCTGTTGCTCCATGAGCCGCCATCTTGGATGTTTAAAAGCTCATAACATGCAGTAGATGCAGGTAGGATGATTTTTTAATGTTGGCAATCTGTATGTACAGGGTGTGGGAAACTTATAAGATATGCTCTTATTCAGGGTGAAGGTCTGCTTTAAAATGGGCGTCCAGCCATATAGGGGGTTATTCAGCCAGGTGAGAATTCTCACCCTTTTTTAGGAGAGAAAACTTTCATTGACTTCATTGTCTACATTGGGGCTGATTCAGAGCCAGGTCAAAATTTGCACCCGGTAGATAACGAAAGGCTCTTCTAGAATAGGAGTGAGAATTCTCACCTGGATTTGAATCACTCCCATAGTATCCCCCTCCCCTGGTGCTGGGGAGGGGTTACTCTATGACTGAATTTCACTTTAATAAGAGACTTTAGGGTTCCCTCTGTGACCAAACTGGTAATTAATGTGTCTGTGTTTTATATATATATATATATATATATATATAATACCTTGGCTATATATATATATATATATATATATTATACCTTGGCTGACCCCTCTGCTCTGTATAACCCCCCCCCCCCGCTGCTGCCATAAAATAAACAAGGTAATGGGTAATGGAGTGAGGGTTATTAGTCAAGCCTCAAGCATAGAAGCAGAGACAAGGTCCCTATCCTGCCCCGCTTCCATGGAATGTTCTCCTCCTCCCTCCTCTCTTTGGAATCCCAGGGCCGATGTAGAAGATGTAGAATCCCAGATGCACCAGTGCCGATGTAGAAGATGTAGAATCCCAGATGCACCAATCAGACAGTGGGTGTCTCCAATTGCTCTGCCCATAGGAGGGGGTCAGAAACTGACCCCTGGTTAGAGGGAATACGGTGAGCTCCAGAAGGGGGACAGGGACACTCTAATCTTACCATCAAGAGTGACACACGCTCCCTTTTAACATCCAAGTAGAAGAAGACCAGAAAGAGTGTAAGGACTATTTGATCGGACCACAGCCCAGACAGACTCTTATATATAGTATATTTTTCACCTTTTCTTATTTTGTAATTGCTATTTATCTTATTTATTGTGTTTTTATAGTCAAACCATGTTTTATCACCTTGCACCTTTTTTCTTGTTTTTGTGTTTTTCTTAAATAAATTCTAAAAATACAGCAGAGGGTCACTGTTGCTCTGAATTAAGGATCTAAAAAGCTCACACTATTTCTGAAGAGCCTGGCTACCTTATTTGCCTAGGACACTCGATCGCCCCCGCCTGGAAGTGGTTGTGGATCGATCCATTTGATCCGATTGTGTTGTGTGTGGCTTATATAGAGTTGAACCCTGTTTGGGTTCTGGTGGCAGCGATTTATAACCACGGGTGTTGCCAGTTGAACAATTGCAGTGACACAAGTGGGGTACGATCGGTTTGATCAGATAAACGATCAATAGGTCTGATCAATCGTGCAATCGTCACACCCTCCCCAATATATATCTAGCTTATTCTAAATGATAATTGTATTCACTCGGGCTGCACTACACTAAACAAATTCCTCCTGTGTGTAAGAATTCATGGCAGTAAAATAATTTCTGATTCAAGACTGAGAGATATATAGCTAATTTTACAGCAGACAGCTGCCAAGATTGTGTAGACTCTAACTCTATTATCTTCATAACTGTAATTCTCATATGTCTATTTGTGAGTATCTACTAACACAAGAGGATTAACTGAAACACAATTTCAGTTTTTCAATTTCTATTTTCTTTTGTACAGTATAATTATTAAATGCAATTTGTAGTTTGAAATAAATGTTATGGGGGTCATGTGATATGCTGATAACATCCCACAATGCCAGAGATATACTAATAATCTTTTTTCTGACAGCAATGAGTTTAGCAGAATTTGTTTAAGGACATATCGGATGTGTCAGCATGAGAGTGGAGAGGTTGTATTCTGCTTTATTACATTTGCATGGAATTCTACAGTTAGCTCATATACCGCTAACATAGACAATTCAGTCTAGCGAGTATATATTTTTGTTATTAAAAGATAACTACAAAATCAGAATCAATTGAAATGGCCTTGTTATAATGGATTGCTTTTTTGTTTTGGATTGCTTTTGAATTCAGTATGCAGGTAGTCTGAATGCATTTCTTACACGGTGGTCAACCTGCCATATACAATGAGTTTCACATGTTGCCCCTGATGTTACTGAGGGGCCATTTATTATATCTGGCATTCCCTATACTTTTTTATTATGCATTTTACTCTTGTCTACCTAGTGCAAGGGTAGCCGGGTCAGGGAAGCTGGCATTTTCTGGGCCTAAGGGGTCTTGTAGTATGCGGATAAAGGTTTGTTTCTCCTAAGCATCACTAGTCCACACAAGTCATTGAACAAGGCTCCATTTACTTTATTAGAGGTTCATCCACAGGTCACTCCATACTATTCAGGAGTACAGCTGATCGTTTCACAGTAGTAGTTACAGATGTCACCCTTGACGCACTACATTTTTTATGCCCTCTTTTAGGACAGACAAGGCACAGCTCCATACCCTCTACGGGTTCCTTGAGCTCTATGGCCCATCTGAAGGTTCCTTAGTGGTGTTGTGGGTTCTTTCTGCTTTGGGGGGCTTCTTCAGCTGTTGCATTGGAGCTGGCTAATGGAGGAGTGGTTGGGGAAAAGTTGCAAATTGTATGGGGGAGGGCATTCCAGGGCAATGGAGCAGTGCATGTAAATTTCTGAAGATGAGCATAGGTGAAAGTTGCTTCTGGGCTGGTATCTTTGGACTTAATCAAATGTAGGGCAGGGCTTGGACAAAGAGAGCTTTGTAAGTTATAGTTATAGTTATAGGATAGTTATAGTTATAGGATAGTTGTTTAAAATACATTATTTCAGATATTGACAGCCATTTTTCTCAGGTGACCTATATATATTATCACTGGCATGCATGGTCTAAGCTTCACTGAAAGTATGAATTTCAATCTAGAACTAGTGATGAGCAAACTCCTAGAAGTTCCGGCACCCATACTTGACCCAAAACCCTGAACTTGGGGGTCCAAAAATGTTTTAAATTGGGGGTAGCAAGGGCTAGAGGGCTGCAAACTTGGAATGGGAAGGCATCAGTGTGATTGCCCTAAGCAAAATGGGGTAGGGAAAGTACTTCAAATCACACAAACCAATAAAGTTAAATACACAAAAAAAAAAAAAAAAATATATATATATATATATATATATTTAAAATAAAGCAAAAATAAAAATAGATATATCAATTGTGGGACAAGGTGGGGTTGCCCCTTGTCCTCTGTTTTTTTGTATTAGAGACTGCGGATCCAACCAACGTTTAAGAGAGTAATGTGCGGTATTAAAGAGCACAAGTGTGCTCTGTTTGCCTACGACTTGCTCCTGTTTGTAACCAACCCCGAAGTATCACTTCCAGCAATTATGGAGGCTCTGAAGCTATTTGCTATGATCTCTTAGGATAAACAGGATCGAGTCATTGGCCCTTGACATTGGCTTGGAACCAAGAGTTAGGGAAAGAATAAGTAACTTAACAGAAGTTCAGTGGGTAACATCTGACCTAACATACCTGGGTATTACATTTCCCTCTAATCCAAATAAAGTTTATAAATTAAATTACCTAACCTTGTATAAGAGGCTAGAAGAAGTTCTTCAGAAATGGTGGGTGAGCAAAGGTCTGCACAGAGTTGGACATTTTATGCAGCAGGCAAATCTGATCTCTATGGAGAGGCTGAGAGATCTGTACCAACTACCCCCAGTAGAACTACAGAGCGAGACAAATTTTGCATTTTGTAAGATCAAAAATTAACCGACAAAGAAAAGGGTCAGTGTATACAGTTTTTAAAAGATATTGCATGAGAAAACCAGGGGACCCAGGGGGATTTTTTTTGATCTATCTTGCTATAGAGAGGGCACTCAAACAGGGCGTGCATCAACGAATAGTGCAGTAAAAGAGGCTAATATTCTAGTCCTGACTAGATGGTGTCTAGTTCGACACAAGCGACTAGGCACATTGCACGGTGGCACATGGCACACCTGGTGGCATTGCCCTAGAGTCAGGGTCTTTTTGCCAAAAGTCTTTAGGGCTATTAGGAAAGTTTATAGATGGTAACATTCATTGCAACCCTAAAATGGTCCTACTAGGGAAAATCCCCATAGGGATAGACAAAGCCATAAAAGATTGATTGAGTTAATGTTATCATAAGCTAAGATCACAATAGGTTATTGTTGGAAGCAGGAATCTCCTTTAGCCAATTTAGCCAAAATTAAACAGGATATCACTTTTACAGAATAATCATTCACAATTTGATCATTTGTAAAATGTATGGGAGAAACATAGGAGGAATATAAACTGGTGGTTCTGTATTGGGGGGGGGGGGGAGAAATACATTGTTTACTGCTGGCACAGTGGTAACCGGGTTAGGCTATGATTGGTACAAAGAGTTTATGTATGATTGTATATTCTAAGCCAGTGGTCTAAATGTTCTTATTTACAATAAAACTATTGAAAATATATTAAAAAAAATAAAATATATTATTTAAAATTTTTGTCAGGGGGAAAATCAGGAGGTAACAATCGAGAGATTGACCTGTACAAAATAGGGTAGAGACAGTATGAATATTGTGTATCCTTTATTAAAAAAAAAAAGACCCCCTATAACAGGCTGTGTAAAAGAACCCCCCCCCCATTACCAAATAGCAGACCATAGTGATGGAGCCCCCCATCATCCCCATAGCAGACTGTGTGGCAGAAAACCCCACATCATCCCCATAGCAGATTGTGTGGCAGAACAATCCCCATCATCCCCATAGCAGACTGTGTGGAAGAACACCGCCATCATCCCTATGGAAGACTCTGTTCTAGTCCAGCCTCCATCATTCCCCACAGCAGACTGCTTGACAGAGCCTCTATCATCCCTATAGTAGACTGTGTGCCAGAACGACCCCCATCCTCGCCATAGCAGACTGTTTGGCAGAATAACCCCCATCATCCCTATAGCAGATTGTGTGATACAGGACTGGACCAGATTAGGGTTGGATGCAGGGCTTGACCATAGAAATCCAAGGCTCAGTTGACAAAAAGGAGGCACACTGAACAATATGGTCAGTAGTGGGGTAAAAATAACTCACCCACCCATCAGCTGTTACATCAGTTGGTGTAACCTGAGAGATGCTACCCGGCAGTTGCCAGGTGATACTGATGCCATCTGACCCTGGACATGAGGAGCATGCAGGAACGCCTGCCTTGAAAGGTGCTCTGGGTGACGGGGGAAAGTTAGAGCAGGATTTGAACCTAAACATTTCACTTGAGTAATGTGACGGTTTTAATTTGCTATTTAAAGTAAAGTTTTACAGTCAGTGGATCTTTACTTCTACCCAAAGAGAAGGTTTTATTTTTTTTTTTAATCACACACTCACCTTAAATAAAGCCTTGATTTCCTTTGGATATTTTAAGGAAAGTTTATTCAAGGTCTAAATCTTCAAAACCTAATTTCAAAATCTGATGGAAAGCTTAGAGAAGGCTGTTTCAGCAACCCTTATAAATTGTGCAAACTGAAAATATAGGTAGATGAGTTGTGTACAATATCTCAATTTACAAAAGACTAAATAAATTTTAGGGATATTAGGGATGTTAAGATTTGCTGCAAGTGTTTTGTTGTTCGCTCGTTCCCAGAAAAGGAGACAGCAGCTGCAGATCAAGCCGCATTCACAAGCTATTTAGGCAGGGAATGTGCTGCACACCTGCGTGTCTCTGCATGAAGCCTTACATGATGCAGATCTGATGTCTACGGTGCTTCATTAGAGCTGATCTCTGCAGGGAGTTGTGGAAAGGCCAGGAACAAATCTTCAAATGGAAACAAAAATATCATAGCCATTGATCACAGAATATGGACTGGTATTTTCCAAGATGTTGATGTTCTCCTTTTCATAAACTAAGTGAAGCATCCCCAAGGCAATTCTCTTTACTGCAAGATAATCTGAAGTTGTTGTTTCCAGTGCTTGGTGACCAGGTATAGACACCACGATCGGTGCTGCTTTCCCATTTGGTCAAAATTAAACTTTTACCAGAGGCAAAATGGGATTCTCCTTTTAATCTTAAAACGGACCTAAAGTAAAAAAATTAAAGTTTAGTAAATTGCTCCCCTAAACCCCGCCTCTGGCAATCAGTGACTATTTAAAAGTGCTTAACCCCATGCAGATATTATGGAATAGCATGTAGATTCTGAGAGACTGAACTACATGGGAGTGGCTATCTCGATAAGCCTCAAATCTCTGTGCAATCATCTCTTATTTCTAGTAGAAATCCTATGTAGATAATAATGACTCATTATTGCTCTGCTCACAGCTGAGAGTGCCTATAAACATTTTAAATACATTAATTTCACTGTTTGCCCTTCGGCTGCCACACGATTGACATATCATGAAGAAACAATGTAACCTCTTCCCCCTCGCATAGAATTCCTCCAGCGGCTGTTTATTCAATGTGGGGGTAGAATAATAGAAACACTTCCATATGAATGCTGCTGGCAAAGCTCTGCCTTCTTGCTCAGTAAGATGGCTACTCCCATGTAATTCTAGGAGCTCAGCTTTTTCAACATCTGCATGGGGTCAAGCCCTCTTGTTTTGCTTGGGTGTAATTGAGCTAAAATTCACAAGTATATTTGGAGCCCTTAAATGTATAAGGCAACTTAAAAGCTCAAATATATTTATATCTCTAAAATTACACCTTGTTGTCTAATACGTTCATTTGTCACTAACTCCCAAGGAAAAGCTAGATGCACTTTAAAGAGTTATTTTTATACCTTGCTTGCAAAAAATGTACAATACAAATAAAAACACTACAAGCACTGTTAACACATAGAAAGCCCAATGGGGCAAAACCATATATATTTAGACAGATTTCTTATCTGTTTAATCTTGTCCAAGCAGAAATCAGCAGGCCTCATTCCCATCCATTAGCATCTCCAAACAAGATGGCTACTGTATTCAGGTTCACAATGCAGGTCCCTAAGCAAATCTCATCATTATCCATCTGTGTCAGTCCTACAGTCGGTATTACCGGCACATTCTTTCTGCAGCTGCCCTCCAAGTACCGGTACATCTCTTGGCTCTCACCAGCCATCTTTTTTTTCCCAGCTGACCCCTTTGTTTCCATTTTGAAGTAGCACAGGTGATCTTTGATTGGCCCAGACAAACTAACCCAGGTGATTGGCTCAAATAAAACTATCACAGGTGGTTTTCTGCAGGCCAGCTTAATTTGCATTCAGATGCACACATGAAACTAAACTCTGGCCAAGCCAGTCTTCATAACAAAGGAATATCTCCCACCATGCTGCATATTAAAGAGCCAACCACGTGGCTAAAAGAAAGGGCCATTCTACATACAGTGTAACTTTGAATATGTTTTTTACACTTTTGTTGGGAACAAAATATATAAAAATATCATAGCTTCACACCTCTCAAACCAATTATACTACCAATAATCACTGGGACAATTTAGGGGAGCAATTAACTAAACTTTATTTTTTTGACTGAAGGTCAGCTTGATATTTAATGAAAAAATCAATTGGAAGATATTTAGTTGATTATTTCTTAAATATTTGTACCCACACTGTCATAGTAGTTCCTCTTCCTTTTAATTATTTGTCTACATATTTTTCCTTGTTGGGTGACAAGGTAGCAAGTACACAGTGGGTATCTTATTTACAGGATGGTTTGCAGGTGACAACAAAAAGGAAATCAGTAGGCTTTAACGTTAAATCTGTGAAAAGAATAATGGGTTCCCCACTCCCTACACTCCCTACAGGACCTCTTTATCAGCTAGGTTAAAGGAGCACTATCACAAAATTGTGTAATATTAAAAACATATAAACATGTCGGCTAATGAAAGAAGGCGTCACTTATACACCCAAACTGAATAAAACTTCCACCAAGCTTGTGGTTTTCCTCTCCTTGCAGGAATAAAACAACAACAACAAGCCTGGCTGGGAATTTCTTGATGCCGGGTGTATAAGAGACCCCTCCCCTCACTATCCAGCAAATTTATATGGATTTTTATCATTAGGCCATTTCTCGCAATAGTCCTCCTTTGAGAGCAGAACTACTAAGATTATGCATGACCTTACTCACCCAGTTCACTCCCTTCTCATCCTGCTTTTATTGGGACAAAGGTATAAAATCCCAACAGATAGGGCTACTAAACCCCAAATGAGCTTCTTTCACACATCCATCCAACTCCTAAACAGTGGGTTATGATAATGTAGCTCATTGCCTCATTGTATCCTCTTGAATTGATTGATTGTGTATTGTATATACATTGTATTATCTTGATACATTGCTGTAGATAGTGCTGCCGAGGGGGGGGGGGGGGGGGGTAGATGTCCCCATACATAGATGTTGATCAAATCTCCAGTTGGTTTTGACTGAAGGTCCTCTTTTATGATAATACAGGTGGCACTTACAGTAATGTTGGCAATGTGTCTGATAATTATAATCTGATATTAAATGCAGTTTAGATTTCACATTTGCCATCCTCTGCCAGTGAAATACATTCTGGTGGAAACATGTAGATAGTGTTCTATGTGTGAATTTCCAGCCTATAACCTGCTGAACAGGAGGCTGTCGAGACGGCTCGGCTTATCTGCATCTGCTACATTTCCCAAATTACTTCTATTAGCATATCGGATAGTGTTTCCACATAATCTAATAGCATATAGAAGCATCTGTTCTGAAATATTTGATTACTAATGTGCCTTCTGATTGCATAATATGTATTACAGGGCCTTTTAACCAAATAACCTCTGTCATGGTATACGCTAGTGCTTAGTCTATAGTCTGCAGCTGGAATTTCATCACATATATAAAGAAATTACACTCTGCCAAACGGAATCTTAAATAAAAGATGATTCAAGTTTGGCATCTTAAATAAAAGATGATTCAATCTTGTTGTTTCTTGTGAATTTATGGCATGTGAGTCAGACTGACCCGCCAGACTATCCTGCAGTGGGCCCCAGGCAGTGACAAAGGGCCACCATCAGTCTAAGCCACCATAAGTCTAAAACTAGCTCTGTTATGTAGTGGTAAGGGAGGGGGTGTCAGTGAGTACAAATGAGCAAAAGGAAGGAGAGAGAGAGGGCTCAGAATATCGAGTAGCATGTGTTTATTTGGTGGACAGATTATCCTGAGGCAAAGTAAAGCTATAGCTTTGTGCAGCCAGAGAATAAGCATATAACTGTGCTTGGACCAAAGAAACTGCTGCTTTACATCAACCACCAGGTAAGAAATGTGCTGGGACAACAATCGTTTTGGATGGTCACTCTGGTGGGCCCCTGATCTGAGCATGATGCTGGTACCACTTCTTAACCTGTAGCTATGCCCTTAATCCAGGTTCTAGTCTGATTACATGCTATTAAAAATCCCTACCTGGTAGTGGTATATGTGACTGTATGTGAATATTTTGTTAGACATGCTTGTTGATAATTGTTAGGACATCTGCTAGGCCAATGGAGGAGGTATGAGGAGCAATGGGGTTTATTTGGACCCAGGATTCCAGTGTCACTTGGTAGTGAGGTGGGTGTGGGTTAGGTGTACTTTTAGCAGCGCTTCCAGAGGCAACTTCAATGAAGTAAAAGCAAAGGTGATTTTTATTCCTTACAAGCTTGATTCAACAACAGGCTGCAGTACAACTTCCACATCAGCCATAGTCCGCTTCAGCAAGACACTTCCTTGGGGTTTCACCTGTATAACTGTACAGCAGGGCTATACTGGATTTAAACCAGACCAACAGCCTGGCACAGTTGGAAAAGAAAGGTAGCAGCCATTTTGGAGCTTACACGCCCAACTGGCATAACTGACAAAGCACAAGCATGAACCGCCATCTTGTTTATAAAATTTACCCAAGCAGGAGCTAGAAAAAGCTAAAATAATTTTTATGTGCTGCAATCTAAATTGCCTGGAGAGGGATGTATATGAGCACGATTTGTTGTTTTGGTCAGGTTTAAGTCGTTTTTGACTGTTGGTCCACTTTAATCCCTTTTTCTAGACATCAAGTATAAACCAGCTGAGGACTCTAGGGCTGCCACGGATTTTCCTCTCCATTCAGCTTATCTCTTGCTGCCTCTCACTCTGCTGCTTCCAAACTCCTTTCTATGTATCCACTGCTTTTTCTAGACCTCCCACAGTCACACCCAGACATACGTCTCACATGGACTTGGCCAATGCTGCACATATCATGAATTTACCTGCTGCTCGATCAGTCTGGTTCCTGTTAGTCAGGCTTTCCCTCCAAAATTGGTGATCTTTCCCCCACATTGTATTGTAGTCTATTGGTTTTCCATTCTATCATATAGGATTGATCTCCCCCTACTGCCATCCTGTGTATGAATTCCATCTCTACAACCAACTCCTACATTCCATTAAAGTGTATGGAGATTAATCTAACCAAATTGTGTCTCTCTCAGGGCCTACTCCATTGAGAGGTTCTAATCTTTGCTAATTGTAATTGTTAACCCTTTCAGCCCTTCACATAATGTAATAAATATTTTCTTTGACTATTCTGCCTCAATAGCTATTTAGACATTTTAATGCTAATAGTCAAGTTTTAGGATCAAACTGCATTGTCTGAAAATATCACATTTTTCGTAATGCATCATAATGCATTGCTCATATAAAGCTAATGATTTGGCTAGAGAAAAAAAAAAAGGGATTAGGGCGGTTGGGCTGAGAGTTCAGGGGCTAAGCATTGTGCAAATTTGTCTGATGGATGAAGGATATTAATCTTAGGAGTGTCAGTCAGGTGGCAGATTGTGCCCTTGTGGCCCACTGCAGAGTATCTTGCAGTGTGTAGTCTCTGCATAGCGGCTAATAACCATGAGTATGCCACCTTGTATTCCTTCTTGTAATGAGTTATTCCATTCAGAAGTTTATAATTAAAAATTGACATTGCCTTCTTGGCTGGATTTCAATCAAGCTGCCCCTGAATATCACTTCATCATTTTATGGGCCACATGACTGCATCTCTGTGTGGCCATGCAGCACTGTATGTATAAAGAAAATATGCACGGGATGTTAATTGTCTTCCCTAAATGTTTAGGCATGAGTTGGGGACAGAATTACTTATTGAAGGCACTGTAGCCAACATTTTGACTCTTTCCAAAAAGTGAAATGTATATGACTTTTATATTCATCAGACTACAACACACCTTTGGTATACAATTCTACGAAATTACTCCTCCAAAGGAGGAGACTGCCTGTTTTTTCGAATTCCCTTGGGGGTTTTACACAAATAAAAAAACACTTTCCTGTCTCGCTATGTAGCGGCGATCTAAAGACGATTGTGGCGCTGGTCGCCGCCATAATTGTAATTAAAACATTCAAAAACACAAATCTGAAACAGAAAACCATGGGCAACAATACAGGCTTGCAATACCAATATACAAATGCACAGATATTCAGATTTGGAATGATCTAATATATCATGACTGCTCCTCTAAGGGGGATGGGGGGCTATTTATCAATAATGAAAAGATTGCACTTTGCTCCTCAGCCAACTTGAGCAATGAGCTTTCCTGTCCCCCCACCCACCTGTCATTTACTTCCTGCTTCTCGCCCTTCTGTGTAGAGTGCAAGCTCTTCAGCTAACAGCAGCTGACATGCACTCTTACTTACACCCCCCACCCCATGTCAGCTGTTGTTAGCTGAAGAGCTTGCACTCTACACAGAAGGGCGAGAAGCAGGAAGTAAATGACAGGTGGGTGGGGGGACAGGAAAGCTCATTGCTCAGGTTGGCTGAGGAGCTTGCACTCTACACATGAAGTAAATGGGGGACAGGAATCTCACCTCCTTGCACTTTCTCAGCAGCTCGATGAACTGGTCCCGGGTAATGGCCTCCTCGCCCCGGGCCAGCCGCTCCTCCAGCCAGCGCAGCAGTGTGTTCTGATGCCGGGCCTCCAGGTGTGTGCAGCGGGCTCTGCTTGCCGCCCGAAGCCTCTGCCAGCTCCGCGCTCTCGGCTTCTTCCTCCTCCCGCGCCTCTTCGTCTCCACTCCTCCCCCGCCGTCTACGAGGCCCGAGACGCTTCCACTCCCCCGGCCTGGCCACGCCCGTGTGCCCGCCCCCAGCACTGACAGCCCCGGCCGCCAATGGCCGGCAATTGTCACCGGCACCGCCGAATCCCGGGCTGATGTGACAGCCCTGGGCAGCGGTCCGGACAAATGGCGTCTGCGGTCCGGATTCGGACCGCGGTCCGCCATTTGAGTACCCCTGGACTAGATCAACCGCCTTGCCCAGGGCCTACTGCTCTGCACTATAGTAATCAGAAGAACTAGTCTACTGAACCAGTGTACAAACCAAATACATAAATGGGATAACGAGTTATATCAATTGTGAAACTCCTAGTCCAAATATTATATCAAATATAATTATACGGTGATCAATCCACAAACCCATGAGCATTGCTCATATAAAGCTAATGATTTGGCTAGAGAAAAAAAAAAGGGATTAGGGCGGTTGGGCTGAGAGTTCAGGGGCTAAGCATTGTGCAAATTTGTCTGATGGATGAAGGATATTAATCTTAGGAGTGTCAGTCAGGTGGCAGATTGTGCCCTTGTGGCCCACTGCAGAGTATCTTGCAGTGTGTAGTCTCTGCATAGCGGCTAATAACCATGAGTATGCCACCTTGTATTCCTTCTTGTAATGAGTTATTCCATTCAGAAGTTTATAATTAAAAATTGACATTGCCTTCTTGGCTGGATTTCAATCAAGCTGCCCCTGAATATCACTTCATCATTTTATGGGCCACATGACTGCATCTCTGTGTGGCCATGCAGCACTGTATGTATAAAGAAAATATGCACGGGATGTTAATTGTCTTCCCTAAATGTTTAGGCATGAGTTGGGGACAGAATTACTTATTGAAGGCACTGTAGCCAACATTTTGACTCTTTCCAAAAAGTGAAATGTATATGACTTTTATATTCATCAGACTACAACACACCTTTGGTATACAATTCTACGAAATTACTCCTCCAAAGGAGGAGACTGCCTGTTTTTTCGAATTCCCTTGGGGGTTTTACACAAATAAAAAAACACTTTCCTGTCTCGCTATGTAGCGGCGATCTAAAGACGATTGTGGCGCTGGTCGCCGCCATAATTGTAATTAAAACATTCAAAAACACAAATCTGAAACAGAAAACCATGGGCAACAATACAGGCTTGCAATACCAATATACAAATGCACAGATATTCAGATTTGGAATGATCTAATATATCATGACTGCTCCTCTAAGGGGGATGGGGGGCTATTTATCAATAATGAAAAGATTGCACTTTGCTCCTCAGCCAACTTGAGCAATGAGCTTTCCTGTCCCCCCACCCACCTGTCATTTACTTCCTGCTTCTCGCCCTTCTGTGTAGAGTGCAAGCTCTTCAGCTAACAGCAGCTGACATGCACTCTTACTTACACCCCCCACCCCATGTCAGCTGTTGTTAGCTGAAGAGCTTGCACTCTACACAGAAGGGCGAGAAGCAGGAAGTAAATGACAGGTGGGTGGGGGGACAGGAAAGCTCATTGCTCAGGTTGGCTGAGGAGCTTGCACTCTACACATGAAGTAAATGGGGGACAGGAATCTCACCTCCTTGCACTTTCTCAGCAGCTCGATGAACTGGTCCCGGGTAATGGCCTCCTCGCCCCGGGCCAGCCGCTCCTCCAGCCAGCGCAGCAGTGTGTTCTGATGCCGGGCCTCCAGGTGTGTGCAGCGGGCTCTGCTTGCCGCCCGAAGCCTCTGCCAGCTCCGCGCTCTCGGCTTCTTCCTCCTCCCGCGCCTCTTCGTCTCCACTCCTCCCCCGCCGTCTACGAGGCCCGAGACGCTTCCACTCCCCCGGCCTGGCCACGCCCGTGTGCCCGCCCCCAGCACTGACAGCCCCGGCCGCCAATGGCCGGCAATTGTCACCGGCACCGCCGAATCCCGGGCTGATGTGACAGCCCTGGGCAGCGGTCCGGACAAATGGCGTCTGCGGTCCGGATTCGGACCGCGGTCCGCCATTTGAGTACCCCTGGACTAGATCAACCGCCTTGCCCAGGGCCTACTGCTCTGCACTATAGTAATCAGAAGAACTAGTCTACTGAACCAGTGTACAAACCAAATACATAAATGGGATAACGAGTTATATCAATTGTGAAACTCCTAGTCCAAATATTATATCAAATATAATTATACGGTGATCAATCCACAAACCCAATTAATCCAAGAAAAAATATATAACATTAATTCATCTCATACAAAGTTGAACCGAAGATAGTAAGGGCACTACAAACCGGGATGCCCCAGAGGGGCAGACCAAACCCCGAGAGTGAAAATCCCAGGTTTTGGTCCATTTTGAAATGTCAATGTTGATTCTTTCAAATACTTAAAACTGTGTAGTTATTTGAAATAGATTCTAGTTATTCCCCTTTATATGGCTTCTAGAAATCTATTCATGTAGAACGTGGCTCCTGGCCGTCACTCAATGTCGCTCACATTGTAAGAAAATTTGGGGACCCCCACCCTATACAGAGTGATGCTGATCTAGACACTTAACTTCTATGAGGAAAAGATAATAAAGGCTTCAGGGCTTTAAGTGTAGCTCTTTAAAAAAGATGTCATTGCGCTTTTGGTGAACTTTAAAGATTGTCTGTATAGCAGTTTATTATTTTCATGCTGCCAGAATCGGAGGCACATCCTCTGGGAATTTTCTTCTCGTGCAAACCATTTCCATTTACAGTTGCATTGTTTTTATGCGGGGAGTCTGAAGAAGAAATCCTTTGTTCAACAGGCAAAAATCCATTGTCTTTGATCATCTAAATTTCATACCACTGACATTAAAAAGGCAATTACATTGGGATAATCACATCAATATTACTGTGATCTTAAGATAAAGGTATATTTGTTGTATATAAATTATTTTAGATTGCTAATGTTATTGAACCCGTATATGTACAGGGGTTGTTCTTGTAGAAATCTTATTTAAAGAATAATCATAGGTCAAAATGAAAATCCTGCATGTAAAAGCTCTCTATCTCCTTCTTATAGCTTTTAATTAGCTATTATTTTGCTGTTTTGGCTACTGCTCCCCTTCGTGGCTGCTTCTAAATTAAAATGAAAGTCCCTGTTCAGGCAGTAAAGAAAAAACAAAGCCTCCCCAATCCTTAACATTCCTTCACAGTCCAGTCAAGAAAATTCGATTCGACTGATTCGACGAATTTTCCGACAAAAATAGTTTCGACCCGAATTTATTCGCAACGAATCGCTATTAAAAACGGCTATTTCTGAGCATCCTAGAGCCTCAATAGGGTTGTAAACCATTCTGCCTTGCTGTAACACGCATAGGATGCGTGCTGGGTTAGAGAAATAATACTGTAAATAATTATGAAATCCAGATCCGAGGCATCGCTAATAGAATTGCAGAGCGGCACAGTTGCAGAGAGTTGAGGTGGAATCACTATGAGGGGCCCCTAAAGTGCCTGAAAAACACACCCTGGAGCTGGCAGTAGCAGGAGCCCAAAAATTAGCTGAATCACACCCTGGAGTTGCAAGCAGCAGCAGCCGCCCAAACAATGGTTGAAAGAGACACTGGAGTTGGCAGCAGGAGGCCCAAAATTGGATGAATCACACCCTGGAGTGGCAAGCAGCAGCAGGAGCCCAAACATTGCTTTAAAGAGACACTGGAGTTGGCTGCAGGAGCCCAAAAATTGGATGAATCAAACCCTGGAGTTGCAAGCAGCAACAGGAGCCCAAACATTGCTTTAAAGAGACACTGAAGTTGGCTTCAGGAGCCCAAAAATTGGATGAATCACACCCTGGAGTTGCAAGCAGCAGCAGGAGCCCAAACATAGCTTGAAAGAGACACTGGAGGTGGCTGCAGGAGCCCAAAAATTGGATGAATCACACCCTGGAGTTGCAAGCAGCAGCAGCAGGAGCCCAAACATAGCTTGAAAGAGACACTGGAGTTGGCTGCAGGAGGCCAAAAATTGGATGAATCACACCCTGGAGTTGCAAGCAGCAGCAGGAGCCCAAACATAGCTTGAAAGAGACACTGGAGGTGGCTGCAGGAGCCCAAAAATTGGATGAATCACACCCTGGAGTTGCAAGCAGCAGCAGCAGGGGCCCAACATAGCTTGAAAGAGACACTGGCATTGGCTGCAGGAGCCCAAAACTTGGATGAATCACACCCTGGAGTTGCAAGCAGCAGCAGGAGCCCAAACATAGCTTGAAAGAGACACTGGAGTTGGCTGCAGGAGGCCAAAAATTGGATGAATCACACCCTGGAGTTGCAAGCAGCAGGAGCCCAAACATAGCTTGAAAGAGACACTGGAGTTGGCTGCAGGAGCCTAAAAATTGGATGAATCACACCCAGCATAGCTTGAAAGACAAACTGGAGTTGGCAGCAGCAGCAGCAGCAGGACACCCTGAAGTTGGCATCAGCAGGAGCCCAAAAATTGGCCTAAAGACATAAATATGTTTTGCACCATTTGGAAAGTGTAAAATGTGGCACCATGCTGAATCTAGTCGCATGCATCAGCCATTGGTGGGTGGAAATCCTTGCTGATCCGTCCCTGATTCATTTTCACAAAGGTGAGTCTCCCTGCCGCACTAAACACCCGCTCAGATGGCATGCTACTTGCCGGGCATGACAGCTTTTCCAGGGCAAACTCTGCTAGTTGCGGCCACAAGCCAAGTTTGGCTGCCCAGATGTCCAGAGGATCCTCAAGGTGTGTTGACATGGTCATGTCAAGGTATGACATGACCTGCTGGTTCAGGTCCTGCTCCAGGTCTTCCTGCTGCTCATGAGTAGCCTCACTATGCGGGTGTAGAAAGCTACTCATTAGCGACTGAAGACTGAGGCTGCCGCTGATGGAGCTGCTGCTGCTGCTCCTGCCAACCCCCCCAGCAGCCATGGCAGTGGAAGGTGAGCGAAGAGGTCCCCCCGAGTCACACCTGCGAGAGTATGGACCATGGCGCAGATAGGCATCGGCCAACTGACTACATAGAATGTCTTTGTAGTAGTTCCGTTTTTCCTCCCTCTCGGCGGGTTTAAAAAATGCCCCCATTTTGTGCCGGAAGCGAGGGTCCAATAAGGTGGAGAGCCAGAAGTCATCCCGCCGACAAATGGAAACAATTCACTACGCAAGCACGTGAGCATGCTTCCTGCCATTTGTGCAAGTGACTCGGAGGGACTACCTGTCTCCTTCTCCACTGCATACTGCCACGGTGTGTCTGGGTCCTCTGTCTCGCCTTCCTCACAACCCTCTGGCTGCTCCTGCTCCTCCTCTCCTGTCCGCTGACTAGATAAACCAACCATTTTGCCAAGCCTAAACTGTGCTTCACTGGGCCACTCCTCCTCCTCCTCTTACTCCTCCTCCAGTTCAGCTCCAACGGGGTTCATGTGGCCGTGAGATGTAGACGCCATGTCTCCAGTGCCCTGACCAGCTATGGTTTCCAACATGTGCTGTAGTACATGAAGCTCTGGAATCACGTCGTTCATCCCGTAATCCGGCCGACTGACAAATAAAGTGGCTTCCTCAAAGGGCCTGAGCAAACGGCAGGTGTCACGTATGAGCTACCACTGGTTGACATTGAAGTTACACAGGGGAGTCCCGGATTGCTTTTCTCTGTTCATATAATTGGTCCAACATGTGAAGGGTGGAATTCCAAAGGGTGTAAACATCGCAAATCAGACTATGTTGGGGGATACCGTTCTGACGCTGTAGCTCAAGAAGGGTGTGTTTGGCGGTGTATGAGTGGCTGAAGTGCATGCAAAGTTTCCTTGAAGTTGTTAGGATGTCTTGCAGATGGGGGGAACACCTCAGAAACCGCTTGACAACCAGATTGAAAACGTGAGCCATGCAGGGCGCATGGGTCAGGCTTCCTTGTCGCAGCGCAGACAAAATGTTCTTCCCATTGTCGGTAACCATGATTCCCATTTTAAGTTTTCTTGGAGTAAGCCATGTTTGGATTTCGTGATGAATAAATTTAAGCAGTTCCTCCCCTGTGTGACTCCGTTTGCCAAGAAAAACCATGTAAAGCACAGCGTGACACCTCCGTGCCCTGCACACATGGTAGTCTGGAGGGGCACTGAGACTTGAGCCTACAGTGGAGGGTGAGGAGATGGCAGAGGATGAGGAGGCCGAGTCGCACAGTGTCACAGGCACAACGGCCAGGGAGCGCGGAGGCCGAAGCGGCGTGACCTGTCCAAGTTGCTGCTGCAAAGAGACCACATTCACCCAGTGGGCTGTAAACGACATGTACTGTCCCTGACCGTAGTTACAGCTCCAGACGTCGGTGCTGCCATGCACTTTGCTACACACCGACAGGCTCAAGGACTGGCCCACCTTCTGTTCAACAAAAGTGTGCAGCGCTGGTACTGCCTTCTTGGCACAGAAATGACGGCTTGGGACTCTCCACCTCTGCTCGGCACAAGCCATCAGTTCTCTGAAAGGTGCAGCGTACACCACCTGAAAAGGGAGCGACTGCAGCACCAGCAACTTGGACAGGAGCACATTCAGCTTCTGCGCCGTAGGATGAGTGGGCGCATACTGCTGTCTCTTGGACATGGCTTCGCTGATGGATTGCTGGCGGGATGTCTGACTTGGAGGAGGAGCAGGAGCATCTGGAGCGACAGAGGATGGGTATGACGCACAGCTGCCTTTGGCTGAGGTGCTGGAGCCTTGGCTGGCAGAAATTGGGAGCGGCGTGCCGCTTGGTGAGGAAGCAGGCTGGACCACCTCTTCGGAGCCTCGGTTCTCCCAGGCCGCTTTATGGTGACGCATCATATTTTGAAGCAGGGCCGTGGTGCCAACATTTGGGCCCTGGCCACGCTTCACCTTCTGCCTACATATCTTGCATGTGGCCATGTTACCCTCCTGCGGATGCTTCAGGAAAAACTGCCACACTGCCGAGTAGCTACTTTTCCCACCAACAGGCCGCACTGATTCACTGCTATTGTCGCCAACTCCAGGAACCCCTGCTCCACTACCACCCGATAAGGTAGCCTGCCGTGCAGCAGGTGCTCTACCCCGGCCCCGTTTGGCTCCAGGCTTTACAATTGTGCCCCCATGCTGACTGCCAACCATGCTGCTAACACCTTGCTGCCTCAGCTGCTGACTCCGGGGCAACCTGCGCCCCTCTTCTCCTGATGATGACGATGAAGCCCCTTCTGCACCCGGCTCCCAAGTGCGATCGGCTTCTTCATCATCATCATCACCGAGTTGTGGCTGCACGTCACTGATGTTCTCGGTTTCCTCAACAGTGTCTGGCGCAGGAGCTGGAACGCTCGCAACACCCACGACACTCTCCACATCACTATTTGTCTGCCTAGCTAAAGAAGCCACCTCCATTTTTGGCTGGGCAGTAGCTGCTGACTGTCCTCTATCTGATCATCCTCCTCACTAAAGAGTGGAGCTGAACCCAAAGCATAGGATACGTCGCTGGGGGAGGGAACGGCGTAGGACAGAGCCAATGGCATGACGGGGACTGCTCTCGGGGCATGCCAACTCAGGGTTGTGTCAGAGGAACCTACCGACCCTAGACTGGGGGTCTCAGATGTAACTTGTGATGATGTGGATGACCGCGTTAACCAATCTACCACGGCAGATGCGTTACTGGTGGAGACACGACCGCTAGCAGATACTGGCAGATCAGATCTCTCACTGTGACTCCTGCTGCCACTCGCCCCTAGTCTGCTGCGACCTCTGCCTGCTGAATCTTGGCCTATGCCACTCCTCTTTGAACATCCTGGCACTTGTCTGCCTGACATTTTTAGGTATATGAAATGCGCAATAGGTACTTCAAAAAATGTGTTTACTTTAAAAAGTAGAAGCTAAATAAAGTGAGGAACTGCTTCTCTGCACCAGATACTATGAAAATTGGCAATATGGGATACCCTGCGGCCTGGTGTTTTGACAGCAGGACAAAAACCAATTCAAAATGCAATAGCTTAATAAAGCTGAGGCTGAACAAGCTTTTTTAGTATAACAGGGTGCAACGTGGTGGTTTGGGATACCCTGTGGCCTGGTGTTTTGACAGCAGGACAAAAACCATTTCAAAATGCAATAGCTTAATAAAGCTGAGGCTGAAAAAGCTTATTTAGTATAACAGGGTGCAACGTGCAGGTTTGGGATACCCTGCGGCCTGGTGTTTTGATAGCAGGACAAAAACCAATTCAAAATGCAATAGCTTAATAAAGCTGAGGCTGAACAAGCTTTTTTAGTATAACAGATAGGGTGCAATTTGATCTTGAAACTTTTTTTAAGTGTTTAACTTACTCTATTATACAGTATACATCTTCTTCTAACTGTTGGTTCATTATATACATTATTCTTCCTTTAGAAAATTCGTTTACGTCTGTTGTTCCTCTTTTTCTGTTTCAATCTTTTTGTTGTTCTGTAAAAATGCAAAAGTACAGTACAACAAACGTTTCATTTGCACCTTACGTTGAGTTATTGTACAGTATAATTAACATAGAAATAAGTTAACTTTTTCCTATTATAATATGTATGCAAAAATACATTTTTCTTTTCTTCTATTAAGAAAGGTAGTAATGTCTCATATAACATAGCAGATGTAAGTTCTGGTGAATGAGAAGGTCAATACCACCACCCCTCAGATAAAGGGAGAAGGGGGCTATTAGGAGGTGTGAGAAGAAAGAGGAGGAAGGGGGGAGGAGAAAGGAAGGAAAACTTAAATTACTAAATAGAGAAAGGGGTGAAAAGAGAGAATAAAGGCGGGTGGAAGGCAAAGGTTGTTATTTGTCTCTCATTGTAACAGGGTATTGCTTTGATTAGGAAAGGTGTATTCCACCCACAAACTGCATATTTTCATGAATTTCTTGTGATAATATCTTAATAGGCTTGTTAACTTTCATTTGATGAAGATTCCATTTAGCCTTTCTTTAAAGGAGCATTACTAGTTTTCCAGGAACTGGCGATGGTTAACAGAACTTGGGAAATCAGATTGTGTTGGGTTCTAGACATACCTTCTGGTTTCACGTGTAACAAAGCAACCCAGGGATATCTGCAGATGATGGTGTGAAGGAGAGTATGTAATAGGTCGAAGACCCGTAACCAGAATCTCCTGACTTTGGGACATTCCCACCATATGTGTAGGACTGTGCCCTTTGAGGGATTGCCTCTAAAGCAAGTTGCTGGGAAACTTGGGAATGCTTTTGCTATGCGTGATGGTACTAGATACCACTTTGTGAGTATCTAATATGTGGACTCTAGAGTAGTGATGTTGATGGAGCAATTGTTAATAGCTGTCTAAATGTATGTCCAGTCTTTAGATCAGTTTCTCACTTGAGCATGCATCCATGCTTAGATTCAGGGGGGAAGCACAGTGAACTGTGAATAAATTGTGGATATTAGGCCAGAAGCACGTCTCTCCTGTGAGTAGATCTTTTCAAAGCTGGTCATGTCCGCACCAGAGATTTTATTTTTAAGTATTGGTATGGAGAGATTTAAATCGCTCAGCCATAGGTATGTTTTTTTTTACCAGTGCAGGCCAAGAAATCAGTTCATGCCCAGCTGGTGAACTCTACAAATGCATGCGTGTACTCAAATGCCCCAGGAATCTCAACCCCAAGGAGGAACAGAATATTTTTAAATAGTAAAAGGGGATGTTTGGCGAAATTTGGTCCCCAGAGTAGGAAATGGTTCAGTATTGGGCATGTGACTTGGGGCCTTTGCTGCAGTGAGAGCTGCATGCGGGGGCTTTCAGTGACACCCAAAACGGAATTTCCACTTGGAGGTTTACGTTTTGTGGTTACGCTATTTGAGCTGCTTGGAAAGACTCCCCTATGTCAAAGCATGGTCATTTTGACCACTCTCAGTCTAGTGTTTCCCCAGATACATTTCATGATGCTGTCCTGAAAAGCAGAAAGAACAATAAGCGGTGGCACCGTGGACCAGGCACCCACCTATGTTGGATTGTAAGTGTGCACTTGCCGTTTGGAACATTTTGGTGATGCTGTCCTGAATACTTTTGAGCTGAAATGAGAGGATGTGTACCTGCGTTCAAAAGAAATACAGCATCTTGGGTAGTAGGGTCATTTTCAGTGCATTTATTTGACCCCATTCATGAAATATCATGCCCCCGCCAGGACTGTAACTTCAAGGACCAAAAGAGGGGGGAATAGTTAGCGTTCTATAAAGAGTAATAGTGCGGCGTGTCCAGGTAAGATAGGGTTGGACTGTATAGTATTTAGGGCTGATGGGGGAATATTTAAATTGAGCCTCACAGATTTTTCTTTATTGACCTTTTTTTTGTTTATTTTTAGGGGAGAAACTCAAAGAAGGCCTTGTCTTTTTCAGCCAAAAATCTATTTTTATGTTTTCCAGGCCTTGGCACAAGATAATCTATTTGTCGCTTCTAGATGTTTCAATATTTAAAGTAGTTGACCAGCCAAATAGAAAACAGAGGCATTCCCCTTTTGTCTCCCACAGTTAATTGATCCTAATCTGGCGACAAGCAAATCTCTATTGCTTTATCACATCTGACATGGACCTAGCCCAAACTCCAGGCTCCAGGACTTCCTTGTTGGAATTGTGCCCCCTGGCATCAGTCGCAGAAGCTTGATTGCACTGCATCACAGCAGAAACTAGATGCAGGACCAGAGAAAGGATACAGGGTAGGCTCTCAGCAGGATTCCTGGATTGCACGGCAGCTCAGCAGGAACTAGATGCCGGACTCTAGAAAGCGTGTGGGGTGGAAAAAGTCGCAGGACTGACACAGCAGGATTTCAGGAGCCTGTGGAACACATATTGTTTAGGCACAGGCCTCAAGCCTGTGTCAGAATTTGAATCCAAGGACAGGAAGCGGGGTGGGGCTTGAAGACTCGTTGCAGCGCATCCCAACGTCACTTTGGATGTCCAAGCCCTTTGTCCTGGAGAGAGGGAATTAAGATGCCCCTGTCTCCAATACGTCCAGTGTTGCAGTGATGCAAAGACAGCATTGCTGACAAGTGGGCATGTCAGGCCTCAGCACCCCCCCCTCCATTGCAGGGAATGGACTGTCACATGTGCCCAGTGGGGTTCTCCAGGTGGACATGTGCATAGCATTGTGCAAGAAGCCCCACCCCGCAAAACATTATTGGCCTCCAGTGGTTACATGGGTCACCAAGAATTGTGCTTCATGCAACACTTTTGTACAAAAGCATTTTTGCATAAGACATTTCTTGCATGATTTAGGGGACATGTGCAAAACAAGTTTGCATTTGCAAGAGAATGAGCGAAAGCTGCTTTTTTTTTTCTCTACTCAAATGAGTTTTGAGTCTTGTATCAGTGAAATAACCGACAGTTAGTAAATTGTGGCTTTTTTCATTTAAAAAATGTGCGCCGCAAATTCTGCATGGTTTTTTACATGACATGCGAGGGTTTTTTTTTTAACAATTGTAAAAATTAAGAGAGAATAGTGTACTTCCGCCTCCCAGATCCAACCAGTCTGGACACCAAGCATAGGGTCTGGTAACCCAGGGCTCATGGGACGTTCCATTGTCCCCTGGCCCTGCCAGTTTAACAGGCCATATGCACTTTGGTATGGGTCATTACTCCTCCAGGGGTGCCAGCCTATAAAGATGGGTACCAGGCTCTTTCGCACCCCCAAACCCCCAAAAGGAGGTGCAGGTAATTCTGTGGGGGTAAGAGCATGCCAACCCCCTACCCTGTGAACTGATTTAAGGGCCCCTGAATCCCTTACCAGTGCACCAGCACTAGTTGAAAATAAAACATGCACACACAAATATTGTCTTACTGGTCCATTCTTCTCCATTCGGCCGATTGCTAGGCAGCGTCCTCTCTCTGTCCCTCGTCGAGTCTTCCTCTCCCTTGCATTCTTACTTCAGCTGGTGGTCTTCTGAAGTACATGCATCACCATCTGTTCAATGGAGGGGCACAAGGACACCTTCTATCCTGGCTCCCAGTCTGGAGTAATGGTCTCTTTATTATTTTTTCTACTACTGGTAAGGGGTCCACAGGATGGTTTGCTGAGTCCACTCCCCCTACATTAACCAGACCACCTTGCTCATTGTGGTTCCAGCTCTGCAAAAATGACCAAAAATAAAACAAATACTGCAAATGTCCTCTTTCTAACCTTTTTTGCCCTGTTTAAAATGAAAAAATACAATGTTTTGCCTGGAGCTGGGCTGCAAAGCTCAGATACATAATGTATTGTGGGAAAACAGCTGTTGAATGAGAGTCAGATGTGGTGGGACTTCTGATCTCATGTTCCTTGATCTTTGGTAGGGTGGTACCATTTATGCCTATTGAGACTAAATTGTATTGATTGTATTGATATACAGTATGTATTTATATGGTACAGCTCAGCAAATGCATTCCTGTGCCCTATATTTTGAGCCTCGTGCACATCTATGTCTGATGCTCACCCCCTGCCGTCAAATTGCCCTAGTTTCTCTTGAAAAGTTAATGTTCTCCACTGCAGTTACTTAAGCTAGCTGGTGTTTTATGCAAAGCCATACAATTTAATTACTTTCTGCTAGCCTAGTTCTCCGCTGTTATACCTCATGTAGGTCCAGACTTACCAGTATTGCTCTAGTGACATCAGAAGTTTTTAGAGAACTATACTGACTGCCTTAACCTGAAAATGATGAAAAATGTATAGAAAAAGAGCATATATAATGCGCCATACATTCTGAAAATTGTTTTAAAGATATTCCCTTTAAAGGTTTCCAGGTAGCCTAGTCTACCCTTTTTATTCTTACAATATGTTTTTATTATAGTATAGCCAATTAAATGGACCAACAATACACCTAGCATCTATAACATGCCAGGTTGGTTTACACATTGGGGGGTTCATCTAACATATACACAGGATGTTTCTTGCACCATTTTGATGGCTGATGTAAATACCATCATGGAGATTGTAGGCTAATGGCTGGGGATTAAGATTTATAGAGAGAGAGAGAGACTGGTGTAATTTAGCTTATCTAAATATCCACTTGAGAGTCTATAGTGCATGATCATGAACTACCATAAATCCAAGATTTGCCAACTTCCATGGTTCTGCCCCCATTAGCTTCAAGAAAGTTCGATTTATGCAGAACACACGTGCAAGTGCTGGTTTATAGAGCAGGTGTGCAAACATCCATGTACACATCTCCAAGATGGCACAAGATAATCTCTCTGGATCATCCTCTACACCACTTGCTCTTGGAGTATTCCTAATTACTTGCTTTAGATTTCCTATTGTCGACCCCTTACTACATATCTGGATTCTGCCTGTTCTGTGCCAGCACCTTGATCCAGGTTATAGACATTGCTTACTATTGAACACTTGTTGCCCATGCCCCTTGGCTTGCCTTTTGGACCTCCTTTGCTCACTCCTGGCCTCTGACCTTGGCTTTGTCTATGAACACTGCTGTGTCATCTGGAGCAAGGAAGGCACTGTCTGCCTGCGAAGACCTTTTATTCCTCGGGCACGACCAGGTACCCCTCAAGCAGCAAGCCCCTCAAGCCCGATCCTCTCTTGCGGAGGGTTCCATAAAAGTCAGGGGTCCTTAGATTCCAGGCCACAGGGTTAGGTCTTGGATCCAGTAGGTTCTAGGACGAGGTATGTCTCAGGAAGCGCAGCCCTGGTTCCTTGAAGTTTGTTTCCTGCCTCACTGCTGGCCACTTACATTATCACCACACACATCATCATTCTAAATTCCAGCTTTATTCAAATATAGTCAAATGTGGCTAATTAGAGCAAGACCTTAACAGAAGAATATCCAACAAATCGGACGAAGTTTTCTAAAGCACTCTCCTCTGAATATACTCAAGTTAGCCTACAAAAGGTATTGCTTTATTCCTTCACTTTCTACTGAACCTTCCTGATGACAGGTTTACTTTATCATAGACCTGCTTTATTGCAGTATTACCTAACACGTGAGCCTCCAATATACACAAAAACATTGTTGCCCTTCTGCTTAAGAACCTAAAATTGTCACTGAAATATCTTGAAACCGTATGTAATTATACATTTTTGACTCATAATCAACTAATGAAAATCAGGCATTGCTTTTGAATTGCGGTTAAAATTTTAGTTTAGAACAAACTAGTAAAACTTGCCCGGGCAACAATGACGGTACCCCTAGAATATATTGCATATATTTGACCATAGGGATGCTAAACTAATGTGTGTCCTAAGCTACTGATATTTTTTTAACTTTCGACTTGCCAAACACTTTAATTCAGACTCAGAATTATAACTCAGAGTTGCCCTTTAGGATGCATAAGATACATTCACTGAACAACAGGAAACTACTGAGATTGGTTGGGAGCTTTTTGGAGTGAAAATGTTTTAGGCATTGGTTTCATAAGGGGAAGCCAGAGGGATAGGCAGGGAGATCGTCCATAACCATGCTAAGCAAAAGACTGGAGTAACCTCTCTGAGCATCGCTGCTGAGGCTACTACAGAGACAAGGCCCGTGTGCATTTGGAAGCAAGTGAGAAGATGTGGCTGTAGTGCAAACAGAGCCGCGCTGAGTTGCAAATAGAGAGCGGAGGTCTTCACAGATAGAGGTCCATGCAGGAAGAAACCTAGTGGGGTCCTGGCATGGATGTGACAGAGGAGGTGCCTCTTAGAAGTAGAAGGAAACCAAATTGACCGACAGGCCACAATGCAGAAGCCACTGTGCTGGTAGGGTGTGGCTGCCCCTATCTGAAACTCTGCGCTCTAGTGACTGTTGTGTGAGGGAGAAGCCCTCATGCTGGGGAACAGTAGGGTCAGGACGCCTGATCAGGAGAGGTTCCCTGTGTGTTTTAACTTGCTGGCAGCTCGATGGCCCATCTGCTGACATCGAACAATCTGCATTCCAGTCCGGGATACCCCATAGACAATCTCCACTATGAGAGGGTGGTGGCCACTTGAATCCCCCTCTGAAAAAAAAAGCCTACATGTAATTGTCCTTATAAAGCAATTGTACCTGTATTGTTACAAGTTTATTTGGACTGTGAACTGTGTATTTGACTATGACGTGGATTAAAGTAAAAAAACTTTCTTTTCATGACCCTGTAACAATAAAAGAAGCTGATGCTTTCATTTATCCTGATTGCCATTCAGTGTCTATTTGCTGAGATACCATCTTGTCAGCTTCCCATGCTGCGGTCTCATTAACCCTTACCCTCAGCTACCTAACCTGTGTGCTGTGACATTGTCCGAGATAAGATGACACTGTGACATTTGTTGGATGATAATTAAAGCTGCTCTACTACTGATTAAACCACAATAACTACCTTTACACTTTACACTAACACTACCCTTTTCCTTGGGGTGGGCTAATTGAAATTTCAGATTATAGCCAGGTTATATGCTTGTCTAAAAAGGTGAGTTTTGATGGCACTTTTAAAGGTTTGAAGCACGGGAGAGTGATGGATTGAGTGGGATAGGGCATTCCAAAGGAGTGGAGGGGCAAAGGAGAAGGCTTGAAGGTGGGAGTGTGATCACGAAGCAGGACGACAGGAGAATGTCGGAGGCAGAGCGGAGCTTGAGTCTGGGTTGGTATAGCTGGATAAGAGGTGAAATGTAGTGAGGGGGTTGGAGAGCGCTTTCTATGTTAGTTTTAAAAGTTGAACTCTCTGAGAAACAGGTAACCAGTGGAGGGATTGACAGAGGAGCAGCACTAGAGAAGCGAGGGGAAAGAGGAATGAGGCGAGCCGCAGAGTTCACAATAGATTGTGTCACGGTCTCGTGGCATCCTCAGGCAGCTGGCCAGGACTCCTTCCGCCTGGCAGCCAGATCCACTCCGGACACTGGCTTGAGCAGCTTCGGCTCGAGCGGTGCCGAGCGTCCCCGCCTCCTCCTCTCCTCACTTCCCCGGCTGCTCTGCACGTGTACCCGAGCATGGATGAATTATGCCCTCCGGTCAGCGTGGCCACTGGAGCTTGAATTAAAGGGCCAATGAGCCCAAAGTTCACTGTGCGTGAAACGCCCTAAAAAATTTAAACAGGTTAATCAGCCCACAAATCTCAAAGTAGCCAATATGCTGTGTGCCTTCCGCCCTATCCCATGCACCCATGTCCTATAAAGGTGTTACTAGCTCATTCAGTTGTCGCCCGTGATAGCGTTTAGCTGGGTGTGATTTATACTGAGATTCCTGTGTTGTTCATCCGTTGCCGACCTTGCTAGCCTGACTAACCCGACTGCCGACCTCAGGGTGTCCCTGGGGTTTGACAGATTGAGGTAATTCCAGTCTGTTTGCTGTTAAACCACATAGATGGGTGTTGCAGTAGTCAACTAGGAATTTGACCGGGGCATGCACTAGATTTTAGTGGTATCAGAGGAGAGGAAGGGACGGATGCAGGAGATGTTTTTAAGTTGGAGGTGCAGGAGGGTTGCTAGGGAGTAAAGGTGATGTATGAATGAGAGAGAGGTGCCACAATGACATTTAGGCATCTCATCTCCTCTGGCCCATATCTTTCAATAGATTAAATATTGGGGATCATTTTGTACCCAACTGGGAAAAGGATGTCATTGCAAATTCATGCTTCCCCTGAACTAACCCCATTGAAGGAGGTGAAGTGAAAGTAGATATCAGCAGACTTAATCAAGGTGACGAAGAATCAGAGCATTTAATTAATTCTGACATGTTCAGTTTGTACATGACTCTTAATCTTAGACTATTAGTCTTTTCAAGAATATGGACAAACTTTGGACTACGTTTAGCAGAGGGGTGACCAAAATACAACATTATGGGTTGAGACTCAAACTTTGTCACCTTCACTAATGCCATGTTTTGTAAAGCTGTGGTTGTCCAACTTTTTAAGCCAAGTACCCCTATATACAAGAAGTTCTAATAAATAAATTTGACCAAAATGAGTAGGCCATAGGCCTCATAGCACTTTGAAGGGAAAAGGAATTATGTTTTACTGCTGAAATAATATAATAGATCCAAAAAACCCTTGTGTACCCCAAACATCCCAGTGTACCCCCAGAGATACATATACCGCAGGTTGGTGACCAGTGCTTGTATGAGCACCTATTTTTTTTTGTTCTGAGACAAGTTCTCCAATGCAGAAATATTTGGTATGGAGCCAGATAAAGAGGAGAATTTCAGATCCTGACCACTGACACTCAGGAAGTGAGACTTTCCAATGGAAGGTGCATAGAGTTGCAAGGAGATATGTAGTGTAGACTAGCAGAGCATGCGTGAGTAGTAGACTGCCACTCCAGCCGCCCGACTCACACACCTCTCCTGACTTCTCCCCGCCAAGTGCTTTGCCGCCTGGCCGCAACCAGCCGCA
The DNA here is from genome assembly GCA_027917425.1 of Gastrophryne carolinensis. NCBI lineage: Eukaryota > Metazoa > Chordata > Amphibia > Anura > Microhylidae > Gastrophryne > Gastrophryne carolinensis. The sequence continues at coordinate 587,296,207 of CM051234.1, forward strand.
ACCGCTGATGCGGTTACGGCGGCCGCACAAATCTCTGGACGGACCCCGGTCTTCATCTCGTGACACCGCGCACAGCCCGATATACCGAGCAGTCTTCAGAGCCATCGAGCCCCCGGCTTCACCGCTCCCATTACTCGACCTTTCAGCCGCCCATCATCATCTCAGGACACAGCGCAAATATACCCGTGTGCCTGATAAGGCAGAAAGACAATGAGCAATAAACCAGGAAATGCTCCCTGGAGAAGATGGGAGTGGTTTAGATGAGTCAAAGCTCTGACCTCTGACATACATACAAGTGCAATACACAAAAACAACCAAAGGTGGCAGCATAACTGACTATAGAAATGTCCATAGAACAGCAATACAGGAATTAACTATATAGATAACATACATAATTATGAAATATTAACTGTGTAACAGCACACTCCCTGTCTGGCATTGAAAAATGTCACTATTTAAACCATAACGGTAGTTATGCAATGCAAATGAATAACAGTGTAATTTGCTTGAAAGCTTGAAAACCTGAAAAACATAAAGAGAACATGCAATAATGCAACAACCATACTGTAAGACTTCAAGTGTAACTTCTTTTCTTGAAGTAGTAGGCAAGATCCAGCAGTCTACGTAAGAAAGTTCATTCTCCAAAAGGCAAGAGCCCAATAAGGTCTGAGGAAGGTCTTTACAGTCCCTTGTCTTGCAACCACAGGCCATTCAATCCGCTCAGCTTGTTGGTCCTTGAGCAGAACGAAATCTTCAACTTGTATGTTAGGGTTCCTACGTTGCCATTTCCTGCGACCTTGCAGAGTAGAAAGATACTCCATCTTCCAACAATTCCAGAAGCAGTTGGCGAGGTGTTGTACTCGCTTCCACTGATCACAGCACAGATTTCTTGATTTAAAGTTTCCAGGTGGAACAGGAACAGTCCCAAGCTTCTGGGTAAGCAGAGTAGCTGAAGTAAGGATGATCGGGTTCTCTGGGGTCTGTAGACACTGGAACAAGTGGTCTGGAGTTGATTATGGCAGATGCTTCTGCTAGGAAGGTTGTTAGAACCTCGTGGGTAAGTCCTGTGGAATTCAAATCCATAAGCATAGAGTCAAGTATTTTACGTGTGATGCCTATCATTCTCTCCCAAGAGCCACCCATGTGGGAAGAGTGAGGAGGATTGAATATCCATGTACACTCCTTTTCAGCTAAAAGGTCTTGGATTGGCCTAGAGTTGAGCTGTAACTCTCGACAGGCACCAACGAAATTAGTTCCACAGTCGGATCTCAGTGTTTTGATTGGTCCTCTGATTGCAAATAATTGTCTAAAAGCATTTATGAAGCTCGAGGCATCCATAGACTCTATCACTTCAATATGTACTGCACGCACACTCATGCAAGTGAACAGCACTGCCCATCTTTTGCTGTTTGCTTGACCACCTCTAGTTCTGCGAGCTGTTACTGTCCATGGTCCAAAGACATCTAGATCGACATGAGTGAACGGCGGGTCAGTACTCAACCTGTCAGTTGGCAAATCTGACATTTGCTGTAGCTGATGTTTACCTCTTAGTTTACGGCAGTGAACACAGCTGTGTAGTGTGGTTGCAATTTGTCTCTTTGCTCCTATAATCCAAAGGCCTGCAGCTCTTATGGCACCCTCTGTGAAGTGTCTACCTTGGTGCTTAACCCCTTCGTGGTAGTGCCGTATGAGGAGAGTGGTAATGTGGTGGCGAGCAGGTATGATGAGAGGATTTCGCTCTTGTCCTCCTAGCTCAGCATTGTCAATGAATGGGTTCAGGTTAGCAATGGGACTATTTTTTGGAATGTCCCTCTTGTCAAGGATACATTTTGATTTCTGAGCCAAAGACTTCCTGTTGTACAATGCGCATTATGGTCATTTCACCTTCAGCAATGTTGTTTGCAGAAAGAAGCTTTTGACACATGTGCCAACCTTGACATTGAATATCAGTGGGCCTTGTGTAGAAGCAGCGTGCAATGTGGACTAACCTTGCGATGGTGCGTACAAGCCTTGTCCACTTAGAAAAACGTTCAAAGCGATGGCAGCCCAAGCCAAGTCCTTGCTTAGTATGGGTGATGAGGGTTTTAACTTCTGGACCAATCTCTGGATATTTTTCAGGTTCTAGAAGACTGAAGACATCAGTTGTGGTCTCATCTGGATCATCCAGCAGGAATTCAGGACCTGTTATCCAAGAAGAATTAGCAAAGGCACTTGCAGACACTGGCCTGGTGGCATGATCTGCAGGATTCATTTCAGATGGGACATAATGCCATTGTTCAGGCCTAGATGATTTTCTGATTCTTTCTACACGGTTACTGACATACACATAGAAACGTTTAGTCTGGTTGTATATGTAGCCCAGGACAACCTTGCTGTCTGTGTAGAATTTGGTGTCATCTATCTGAATGTCTAGCATGTCTAGCATTATGAATCAGCAATTTCTACAGCCAACACAGTCCCACAAAGTTCAAGCCTAGGAATTGTGTGCTCAGGTTTAGGTGCTAACTTAGCTTTCCCAAAGAGAAACCCTATGTGAGTTTGATTGGAGGAGTCTCTTACCTTGAGGTAGGCAACCGCTGCTATGGCCTCAGTAGATGCATCCGAGAAGATATGCAGCTCCCTTCTCTGACTTGTAGCGAGGGAAGTTAAAGTGTAGCAGCACGGTATACAGATTTCATTTAAGGCATGTAGAGATTTTCTCCAGGACTCCCACTTTGAAAGCTTGTCTGTTGGCAGCGGAGCGTCCCAGTCTTTAATTGTCTCTGACAACAAAAATGGACCTGTAAGGGCACCACTTCAATTCCTAGAAAATATATAACATATGGAGGTGGGTGCTCCCATAAACCCCAGACCAACCAGTTTAAGTATACTTGAACACCAATTAGGGTCTACAATTGGGCACTCACACCACTAATGTTCAGGTTAAGTAATACATTTTTATTCAATGTGCTATATACAGGAATTAAAAACACACAAACATAAACAAAAAATGACAAGACCAATTAAAAAGATATGGTACCTGGGAACAACTTAATATTAAATATATAAGCAATAATCAAAGTTAGAAGACAATAAAGTGCAATATGCTCTAATCTATCTGGCCCCCTTAGTCTAAATAATTTATAATATAGGAAATAAATGGGATATCTGGGTGTACAGCTAATCAATGGTATGGGGTGTAATCTAATAACCACTCCAAAAATTCAAACAGTGCTAAGGTGCTAAAAATATATAAATATATATATAATTAAATAAACCAAATATTTAAAATATTTTAACAACAATAAAGTGCTTCAGTGCTGAAAACCTAATCTATAAATATATCCTAATAATATATGAAAAATAATATATCAGAGCAATCCATATGGGGCACATATAAATATATATATATAAATGAGCCAAATATTATAACAACAATAAAGTGCTTCAGTGCTAAAAACCTAATCTGTAAATTAGTCCTAACAATACATAAAGAATAGTGTATCAAAGCAATCCATAGAATAAGAAAAAATTCATTTACAAAAAAATCCCATCACTATCACAAAAGATCAAAGCTGTAAATAGTAATATCCCTATCCTATTAATATATTGTTGTTGGATCCCATTCCCCTTATATGCAATGAGTAAAGAAGCTGTTCCCGTCTAGCGTATATTTCATCTTATATATTATAAACAAAACTTCAAATAGCGCTATGTATCAGCTAGACATGGGAAACAGAGAGGGCACAAATCCATGCAACTATTATTATATCAGTACAACATGATAAAGGATTACCGCCATTTACAATAAACGCCCAGGACCATCAGCATACCCCACGCGCTCCGCCGTGCGCCCACGGCTTCTGATTGTCTCTGAGAACTGTCTAAGCAAGGATTTCCCTTGTATGGTGATGGGAGCCACAAATCCCAGTGGATCGTATAGACTATTCACCACTGATAGCACACCACACTTAGTGAATGGCTTGTCTGTAGAGCTGACTTGAAAACCGAAGGTGTCCTTTAATAAGACCCACCGTAGGCCTAGACTTCTCTGCACAGGCGGCATGTCCATCCCCAGGTTTAGGTCTTTAAACCCTGGGGCGTGATCGCTAGGTTGAAAGGCTTTCATAACAGCAACACTATTTGAAGCAATCTTGTGTAGCCTGAGGTTAGCCTCAGATAGCATACCTTGTGTTCTTTGAAGCAGATCTATGGCTTCTTCCTCTGTAGGTAAATATTTAAGTCCATCATCAACATAAAAGTCTCTCTCAACGAATTGTCGAGCATCTGTTCCACACTCTTTTTCTCCACTAAGAGCAGTCCTTTGTAAACCGTATGTTGCAACAGCGGGTGAGGGGCTATTTCCAAAAACATGTACCTTCATGTGATATTCCATAATCTCATCGTCCATGTTGTTGTTACAGTGCCACACGAACCTTAGGAAATTTCTATGGTCTTCACGTACAATGAAGAAATGAAACATTTGCTCAATGTCGGCAGTTATTGCAACTGGCTCTCTTCTAAACCTCATCAGTACACCTACAAGGTTGTTGGTTAGATTAGGACCTGTGAGAAGAACATCATTCAGGGATATGCCTTGATACTTGGCGCTGGAGTCAAATACTACCCTGATCTGTTTAGGCTTACGTGGGTGGTACACTCCAAAGAAAGGTAGATACCAGCACTCATCTTGTTCTTGAAGTGGTGGCGCTGGTTCGGCATGATCATTGTCAAAGATCCTTTTCATAAAGGCGATGAAATGTTCCTTCATTTCTGGCCTGTTCTTTAGTGTACGTTGCAATGGGTTGAATCTGGATAGAGCCTGTTCACGATTGGTTGTGAGTTTGGCCCTTGCAGCACGAAGAGGCAGTGGAGCAACCCAGCTGTTACTCATCCTGGAAGAATTCTTTGTCCATTATTTTGATGAACTCTCTGTCTTCAACTGACAAGGCTATTTTGTCGTCATAACTTGTAGGAACAGGTTCTGAGAGTATATGGTGTGGCGTGACCCTCTATGCCGAAGACATCAAAGAATTTGGGCTTCACCAGGGATCTGTTGCTCTGTTCATCAATTATGGCATACATCCTGACGGCCTTCTCAGGATTGCCCTTTGGGTATATGTTGACTAGGCATACCTTGGCGCAGCATTTGTGATCCAAACCCTCTCCACAGACTTCTGTGCATGAAGAAGAAACATTATCCTTCGCTGGAAAAGGGCCTCGTTGCTCCCCGCCATGATTTGAGGTAGGCATGGAGGTAGGTAGCTGCTGTGGGTTGTCAGGAAGTGGACCAGGATGCATAACTGTAACATGTCTGTCGCTACCACATTCTGTACACTTGATAACAGCTTTACAGTCTTTAGCGAGATGGGTATATGAAGCACAGCACTTGAAGCATATTCCAAGTTTCTGGAGAATCTCCCTGCGCTCATGTAAAGTCTTAGCCCTAAGCCCACGACATTTCTTAAGGGGGTGAGGCTTCTTGTGAATTGGACACTCACAATTAGGGTCTTTATCTTTATCATCAGCAATGCCTTTATCGCTAGGTGTACTAGTGGGGGGTGAGATGTCTGTTCTCTTGACAGATATTGCTCTATTAAAGTCTCTACGTTTAGGTGGTGTATTATCATACCTTGATGATACAGCAGGCAAGTTGGTTTTACTGAAGCTGGGATCGTTTCTCATCCAGGCTTGATCGCTAATGAACCTGCAAAGGAATGAGAATGGAGGAAAGGAAATGTTGTTTCTTTTGTACCTTGATCCTTGTGCCCACTTCTCTTGCAAGCTGTATGGTAATTTAGATACCACTGGGTTGACACCATGAGCGGTGTCCAGGAAGCTTAGTCCAGGTAGACGTGGGTCTGTCTTTGCCAACTCTAGTTCCATGAGGAGGTCACTTAGACCTTGGAGCTTGCGATAGTCTTTGTTTCCTAATTTTGGGATGGTTTGCAGTCTCTTGAATAGAGCACTTTCTATGGCTTCAGAGCTACCGTAGGTTTGCTCGAGTCTTGCTCATGCAGCAACAAGACCTGCATCTGGGTGGTCAACGTGTACTGTTCTCAGTCTCTTAACGCGATCTGCAGACTCTGGTCCCAGCAACTTTATGAGCAAATCAAGTTCTTCTTTAGTAGTAAGATTGAGGTCAGCAATAGCAGCCTTGAAGGTTGATTTCCAGACCCTGTAGCTCTCTGCACAATCGTCAAACCTTGAGAGGCTAGTGCTAATGAGCTCACGGCGTATCATATATCTGGCAAAGTCATTCAAGTCTGATCCCTCACTCTGTGGTGCCAAAATAACTTGTGGAACCCCTTGGGTGTGAAAGTTTTCTGGTGCTGTAGGGTGAGGTCTACCAGGGTACAATGATGTTGCATGAGCGTTTAACCGTGGTTTAGTCTCTAAGAATTGTGCTGGCGGTGGCTTGAATTGCGTCTTGTCGCTGGACGTTACGTTGTTGTTGGCAGGAGCTGATGTGGTTTGCTGCGTCGCTGCGCTTGCGTTGAAGACTTGAAGAGGCTCAGGCATATGGAGCTGAGAGGTCTCTGTGTTGTGAGTCAGAACAGTGTCGTTAGTAGGGTGCACAGGAAATGACTCTGTGTCCTTGCAAACTTTATGCTTTAGTATGTAGTCACTGGTGCGTTCAACTGGATCTTCCAGTTCTGCTGGGATAAAACAGTCCGAATTAGTACTTTGTCCTATTGCTTGTTCAAGGACTTTGAGCCTTGCCAGGGAAGCTGCTTCCTCTCCTTCCATTTGTAGAATCTTTATTTGGAAGTCTGCTTCTGCTTGTTGAGCAGCCATTTGCGCTTGGAGAGCTTTGCTCTGGGCTTCTATCTCTGCTTCCTGAGCTACCATCTCGGCATGGTGAGCTGCCTTGCGTGCTTCTATCTCTGCTTCCTGAGCTACCATCTCGGCAATGGCGAGCTGCCTTGCGTGCTTCTATCTCTGCTTCCTTTTCGGAGAAGGATCTTTGTGCCCTTTTTGATTCAGCATCAGCGCGGGCCTCTATTAGCTTGTCGCTTAACGTTGAGCCCCTGGAGCGTGAGGATCTAGAAAAGAGTGCGGTGTGCTTGCTTGATGTGGATCTGTGAGATCTGATCTCCTCCAGTTGAGTGATGCGGAGTTCTGCTTTACACTTAGCACTTTGCACTGCGAGGTCCCTTTGTTGGTTCAGTGTCTCGATCCTTGTCTGTTCTGCTGAAGAATCTCCAGCATTAGAGTCCTGCAAAAAGGTGGAGTACTTTGCAGACAGCCGCTGGTAACGTTCATATACAGCATGTAAGTGATTTATAGAGTCTCTCAATTCGGCTGGTCGGTCATTAAAACGTGAAATAACTGGCATGCAGTGTGAGGTTCTGTCCCATAGGTCTGATAGATTAATGGAGAAGTCAGTTTTAGTGGCTTCATAGTTTTCCATGACTTTCTGTGTCGGTTTTATTATACGTTTGGGTCTTACGCTCTGCTCAGTAACATCTGCAGAATCTGCTCCCTGCGTGTCTGCTGGTTCGGGGGCATGCTGTTTCTGCATTGGTTCTTTCATAGACAAATGTTTGGAGCCTGGTCTAGACATTTTTTATAAGTTTGCAACAAATGGTACTGTCTCTTTAAGAAGCTGAGCAGCAGCTTATGGCAGGTGAGATGCAGTTCAATGTAGAGAAGCAGTTTCCACATGAAGTGCAGTAAGCCTATGCGACGTGCTTTCACAAGATGGCGGATGCCACTGAGTTTGATTGCAGATTAGGCACACACATATATTCAACAGGCTGTAGGGATTCTACGCATCTTTTGACTATTCTGACTCAGAAGGTTGTGATAGCGATTCTTTCCCTTGTAAGAGCAGTGCCAAGCCGTGTAAGTTAGAGAAATGCTGGGGACGATCCTTATCAGATAGCTGAACTCACCAAATACTGTGTTCATCCACAAAGCAGGTTTATTCAGTCCATCACAACAGTGGGATACAGCAAAATGAATGGATTTCAGTATCATGCGGCGGTCAAAAGATGATGCTTTGATCAGAGTAGCATGGAGAATACACCTGTGTGCCTGATAAGGCAGAAAGACAACGAGCAATAAACCAGGAAATGCTCCCTGGAGAAGATGGGAGTGGTTTAGATGAGTCAAAGCTCTGACCTCTGACATACATACAAGTGCAATACACAAAAACGACCAAAGGTGGCAGCATAACTGACTATAGAAATGTCCATAGAACAGCAATACAGGAATTAACTATACAGATAACATACATAATTATGAAATAAATGAACTGTGTAACAGCACATACATCATGAGAGAAACATATAGAAAAACAGCCGTAGTAGTTAATGATATAAACGAATCAATCCGTATCTACTATAGATACGATCTATCAATATATACATTAACACATACTCTACAAACGACGATGCAAACTAAGCTCTAAACATCATAAAAGATCATTATGATGAAACATCCTAGTAGAGCAATCTGACTGCTGACTGTTTGAAAAAAAAAAAAAAAAGAGTTGCAATATCCCTTAAAATTAAACTTAATGCACTGGCATTTAATATTTTAGTGCCCTAGCCTAAAATCTTCAATGCTTTTCACTGGCTTCTCTGCTGAATTAACTTAATTAAAAAGGACCAACACTACTATCCCCTGCATTCCTCGCCCTACAGGCAGAATCTTTTGGATGGTTTTGCAATAATGTGTTCACTCGCAAAGTCAAATATTGCTGGGGGTTTTCATTGGCAAGACCAGCAATTGCATCATAAACCAACGTCCAGGGTTTGAATATGCTGCTGTTCAAATCTTGTGGCGCTGGGCCTCAGGGCTAGCAAGCTCATGATAAAGTAGTATGGGAGTATAACACTAAGAACAGGGTTTACAATATGTCAGGTTAAGCAATTTGGCTACTGGTGTGGATTTGGCCAATTTGCATCACTGGTGGGTTTTAAGTCTTTAAAGTAATCCTATACCTATAGAGGGAGTTTATGTAGTCACAAGGCTAGGAAACCATATGGATGCCATTCAAACATCAGATTGCATCAGACTGTTTTTATTAATTTTGAGGCTTTAGTAAACAAAAATAAATATAGGCTTTTTTGGGGCACTGAGCTGGGGATGGAACTTGACTTTATTAACTTCATTTCTGGGTATAGTTAAGCTCCTGGGTTCAGAAATTGCTCTCTGAAATTGGATACATTGATTTTTACTATTAATATTTTTATTTAATTATCTATTATTATTATACATGGTTATAATATTTAATGTTTTGTGATAAAACTAGTTTATTAACTTTATTAACTAGTTTATTAATATACCTAGGGTTCTGATTCAGCACGGTTTGTAAAAACTTTACCTTAGGTCCCCTAGAAGAACCTGCTTTATGCCTTTACTAGAGATGCCAAATCTTCCAGTGTTTGTTTTGTAGCAATTAATCATAATCTGAACATGAGAGGTGAGAGATGATGGGATTCACTCATCCTCAGCCTTCAACTCTTCTGCCTAATTACAAATCAGGCTTTTGATGCTTCTTCAGGAGATGACTTGTTTGGTTATTTTTCACATTGTAGCATTTAGGCTACATGTTCTCCTGTGACCTCGATGTCTTTCATTTGACTGTACCTGTACCTGTGTGTGCAGATATAACGTAATTTGAAATCAATAAGTCAGCGTAGACGCAATTGTAATTGCAATTTAAATTCTGTCACTTTGTGCTTGTTCCCTAGGGGAAAATGCAGATGCAGTGTGTGTAGGTTGCATTTGAGAACCTATAACTATACTATATAAACTATAGAGTAACTGCTGAGAATAGCTAACTAAAACTAACTGACTGGTGAAGCGAAACTAAGGCTATTTTCACAGGCCCTTGAATGGCTTTGATGTTGAGCAGGTCATATGCAGAATAAGATTTTATTTTGCATACTTTTAACGAGAATCCAAGTAGCTTGGAGAACTGAGCAGTTTTTATCTGTCGCCAGATGGACATGAAATATTTCTCAGCCGCTTTGGTCTTAATTAACGGATATTGTTAGCGTGTGTCCTTCTGTCCACACGAGGCTTTGCTTGTCTGTCTGGCAACAGAGCAAGCAATAGAACATTTTTATGTTTCTTGTGGATTTAATAAATTGGTCAATATAGTTGGGTATCTTATGGTGCACATCTGGGCTTTTTTATTAGAGCAGCAAAATTAACAAGAATAATGACCCAGAATAGCATTTACTGCAATTAAATAAACAATTAACTTTGTCACTGTTAAAGCAAATCTGGGTGAGGGGGCATCCCAAATCATAATCTACAGAATATTCTGTATGCCCCCTTCACTAACACCTGCCATCAGACCATCAGGGACAACAGGATTTGAACATATCATTCATCTTTTACCAGTTCAAAGCATAGGGGGCTGGCGACCCCCCCTGCTGGCATGCTGGCAGGTGACTTTCCAATACCCTTTGATGACCTGCACCTCCACTGGGTAGGAGGAATGTGAAAGAACCTGGTAACCATAGTCACAAGAATAGTGTTATTCCAGAGGTCCCCCCTGAGTCAGACCTATGAAGGTCATAAGGACGGTACGTTCAACTTTTGAGCAATGAGGGATTAAGCCCCTATACTTGGTGAACCATCTGGTTGCCTGGTAGCAAAGGATTGCTTTTTTGCCCCAAAAATTTAATTTTTTGAAATTTAAATAATTGCACGTATTTGGCTTTAGTGACTGATCATTGTGTTTTTGATCAAATTTCGCAGAATTTCTCCAAGAAATTTGGATTTGTTCGAATCAAATTTGCTCATATAACAATAAAAAGAATAAGCTTACCTCAGTTCCCATTCCAGTGTTGGGTGATGTCCCCATCCTCCGGCTGGCCGTGGTGTCTTCAGCAGGACAGAGACCCGCATCCTCTGCCCCATGCTGGGCCCCAACGGCCCCTCTTTGCAGCGGGGAGCGAGATGTCAGAAGCTGGAGAGATCGTCAGAAGCAGAGGTGGATGGTGCGGGACATCCACGTGGATCAGAGGACATAGGGGAAAAACAATAATAAATATTTTTTGTGTGTTTTTTTTTTTACATTTAACTTTTTGTGAACTGGTAAGGGGTCCTTGAGACACAGGGCAGGAGTGACTGGCAAGTCACCTGCTAGCAAATGGGTGACTTTCTCTTCCATTTTACTTCAGGCCATCAGACTTAATTCAGAGACGATTGGGTTAACCTCTCCCGAAGGGTGTGGTCTGCAAGAACAAAGGTGTGTCTCCACCTCCCGGGCCTATATCCACCTGGCTGACTTGATGCACTTCAGTTTTCTTTCTTGCAGTGGTCACTGCAAGGACTTATCTGAACTCCTCTCCCATTTACTTTTTGTTTTAAAAGGAATTATGCCTTGGAAGCTGGAGTAATGGAAACCTGACTGTTCCTTGGCCCTTATACTCCTTGGATCTGAATGGACCCACTTTGACTCTGCAAGCTAAGCTGCATTTGGATCAGGATGGTAAGGTAAGCGCCAGGGTCTTGGGGCGCTGTGGAGTGTCACCTTTTTGTTTTCTTTTAAAAAAGAGTGACACTCATGGCTGAGAATTCCGCCACAGGAAAAAGCAGCCATAAGGCTTTTGTCTGGTGAGCCTGATTGAGGGGAACCAGGGGAATTCATTTCCTCTTTATTGCTGTTCCCATGTGATTTTACTGGTTGAAAAATTCAAAATTTGTGCCCGCCGCTATGGAAACATTTTTGGCTTAGCATAGCAGCGAGCACCAGTGTGCGGCTCTTTTCTTACCCAACTCGCGCTGGAAGATTTTCGGCCAGGTGAAACGGCAAGCACCGCTAACATTGCAGTTCTCCTCCGGCCGCTCGCACTGCAACATTTTCGGGCCGGGACTAAGTGGCAAGTACTGCTAACATCGCGGTTCTCCTCCGACCGCCCGCACTGCAACATTTTCGGCCGGGACTAAGCAACAAGTACCGCTAACATCCCGGTTCTCCTCCGGCCACTCGCACTGCAACATTTTCGGGCGGGACTAAGTGGCAAGTACTGCTAACATCGCGGTTTTTCTCCGCCCGCTCGCACTGCAACATTTTCGGCCGGGACTAAGCTGCAAGTACCGCTAACATCGCGGTTCTCCTCCGGCCGCCTTCAATGGAAGATTTTCGGCCGGGCGAAGCGCAGAGTACTGCTGAGATCGCGGTTCTTCTCCGACCACCTTCACTGGAAGTTTTTCGACCGGGCGAAGCACAAAAATACTGTGAGCCGCTGCACGGCCACCCTCAAGCGGACCTAAATCTTTAGGTAGGTCATTTTTTAATTACTATGTGTATCAATATGATATTTATTCATATATTCATATTAATGTTTTTTAATTGTTCTTGTTTTTAAGATTAGTATTAATCACCACGACTGAGGCATCTGGGGTAATCAGATCTGGTCCTTTAGCAGATAGTTTCACCCCATGTCCAGTATGCAAACAGACACTGAATGAGGATAGCACGGTGTGCAGGGTTATGCTACTGTAGTAGTGGATATGGAAGACAATTGTCTCCTCCCTGCAAGGGCTCTGACCTTTGGTGCCGGTGCCCTCTGAGCTTAAAAAAACCCCTGGCAGCCTTCAAGCGGACCTAAAACCTTTAAGTCATATGAGCTACTAAGAAGGTTTTGAAAAAAAAAATTTCCTCTGAGTTTTGAAGAGGATATTGTGGCTGCCATAGCCTCCTTCTGAGTCTTTAAACTCTGTCGGTAGCCCTCAAGTGGTCCTAAAACCTTTAGTGAGTCATTTAGAAGGATTGGCTACTAAAAAGGTTTTTAAAGAAAAGATTTATCTTCTAACTTGAAGAGGATATTGTAGCTGCCATAGTCTCCCAGGAAGTTATCCGTTGGGAGGATTTATCCAGTAGGGACTCGTATTCAGAAGTCCTCTACACAAGGGGGTGCTCAGTTTAGATGGATGGATGGTTTTGATTTCCTCTATTCTGGAGGATGTTGCAGAGCATACGCATTATTCTAATCTGATCAATAGGGAATGGCAGAAGTCAGGTTGTCTTCCATCCATGCCTAAAGTACTAGATACTATGTATCCCTTTCCTCCAGATCAGATTGAATTATGGTCTCACCCTCCTGTGGTGGACGCTCTGGGGCCAGGTCTTTTAAAGATTTTAATTATGTCATCCTCGGATAGTGCTTCTCCAAAGGATCCAGCGAATAAGTGCGTGGATCAGGTGGCATGTCCTGCTTATTCTATTATGGGGTCGACCTTGCGACCATAGCATTTTTGGGGAGCAGGAGGTTGTTAAAACAACTGGACCTGAAGACTCGTAGGGGTCATTCATGGAAGTCATGCTCCCAGGTGACCAAGACCAGTTGGCTACAACAGGTATATGATACGGGCTATGGAGGATTGAGCAGGTTAAGTGCCAGAGGCCTAGCTCTGGTGTTAGCCTTAAGGCGTGCTTTATGGCTTAAGCAATGGTCAGCTGACATAGCCTCCAAAAAAGAATGACAGGACTCCCCTTTGAGGTGGGGTGTCTGTTTGGGGAGTGCTTGGTTGACATGGTTAAGCATGCTGCTAGTGGTAAATCATCTAATCTGCCACAGAAGCCGAAGTCTAATACTGCTTCCACAGGGCCTCTAATACTCCAAGGTTCCGGTTAGAGGTTTGGCCTCTTCGGGATACCGAAGAGATTTTTAGAATAAGACAAAGTTCCAAATTAAGGAAATAGGTGTCTGGCAGAATATAGCCAGACCCCCTTCAAAGCCTGTTCAGACATGAAGGGACGCCCCCGCACTTACAGGTGTGGGGGGACCGCTTCAGCATTTTGCTAATAAGTGGAGGCTTCATGTAACAGACATTTGGATACAGGAAGTTGTATCCTCAGGTTACAAATTAGGAGCCAGACCCCCTTGGAGATTCTCTTGGACAGGGGTATCCCAAATTCCGCAGAAGCATTGAGATCTGCCGTATCTCGCCTTTTTAGAGATTGGAGTTGTTGATCCACAGTGAAGTTACTCCAGCCGGGTAGTGTATATATAAGGATACATACCTACATTGCTGTAGGTGGCCTACATCTTCAGTCTATCTTCAGCACCAAGGGTGTTTACCAAGGTGTTGGCAGGTCTCATGTTTTCTCTAAGAAGTCAGGGTATACATATAATCCCTTACTTAGACTATCTGTTAATATGGGCCCCATCATGTTAGGGGGCCCAGAAGAATACACAGACTGTCTGATCGACATTGGATAATTGACTATCCAGTCGAATTCTTGTCAAATATCATATCATAGCTTCAAGAGTTATTCTTTCTGGGACTGGCATTAGACACGTCTCAGGCAAGAGTGTTTTTCCAACACAGAAGTGACTCTAATCTCAAGCCAGGTTACAGGGTCTCTTGTCTTGCCCTCACCCGATGATTCATCAAGAAATATGTCTGTTGGGCCTGATGGTATCTTGCTTTGAGTCAGTACCTTTTGCACTGTTTCACACAAGACCCCTGCAGATGGAATTGCTTACAATCTGTGATCAAGACCCACACACTCTGGATCACTCTTTTTGCATGACACCGTCAACAAGGTAGTCTCTAGCCTGGGCCTCAGCCTCTTCAGACTGGCAAATCCTCCCTTCCAGTACAGTGTAGGATCATCCCCATGGATGCCAGTCTATCGAGTTGGGGGAGTGTCATGGAGTCATCAACGCTCCAGGGACAGTGGAGTCTGAAGGAGAGCAAACTCTCCATAAATATCCTGGAACTGAGAGCGATTTTATTGTATCTCAGACATTGGACATACCATCTGAAGGCGCATTCCGTCCGGATTCAAACAGACAATCAGACGGCGGTGGTATATATCAGCCACCATGGGAGCACCTGAAGCAGTGAAGCCCTCATGGAAGTGAGCTGGTTTTTACTTTGGGCCGAGAAACAAGTTTCATGCATTTCGGCTGTACACATACCTGGAGTGGACAACTTGCAGGCCGATCATCTCAGCAGAACGGTCCTGCATCAGAGGGAATGGTCTCTTAGTCAGAGGGTTTTTTCAATCCCTATGCATGTGCTGGGGGATTCCAGACATAGATCTCTTGTGCTTCACGACACAATCAGAAGGTTACAAGGTTTGTGTCTCGGTCCAGGGATCCTCTAACTATAGCAACAGATGTCCTGACTCTTCAGGGGTCAGCATTCAAGCTTCTTTATGCATTCCCTACGATTCCACTCCTAGGGCGAGTACTAAAAAAGATAGCTCACTAGGGAGTCCCAACCATTCTGGTGGCTCCCTGGTGGCCAATAAGAAGCTGGTTCTCAGACATAGTAAGGATGTCAGAGGCTAACTCGTGGAGGTTACCCAACGATCCAGATCTTCTCACACAGGGGCCTCTAAGGCATCCCAATTCACATGTTCTGGGTTGGACAGCCTGGCTATTGAATACTTTATCTTGGCAGAAAGGGGTTTCTTCTGGCATAGTCATGCAGACTATGATTCAGGCCAGGAAGAAGTCTTCATCAATGATCTACTATAGAGTCTGGCAAGCATTATCGCTTGGTGCGAATCCAGAAGGTTCGCTGGTAGAATTTTTTTCTGTTCCCAGAATATTTGATTTTTTGGCAGAAAGGTCTTGATGAAGGTTTTCAATTGAGTACTTTAAAGGGATAGATATCTGCTTTATCTATCTTTTTTTTCAGAAACCCATTGCTGTGAATAAATGTAGCAAAGCTTTTTGTATAGTGAGTCGCTCATGTGCGGCCTCCTCTTAAGCCACTTCTGCCGGTTTGGGACCTGGACTTAGCTCTTTATCAGGGTTCTCTGTTTGAACCATTGGCAGATGCGTCATTAAGTTTATTGACTCTTAAGGTTATCTTTTTTAGTGGTAATAACCTCAGTAAGGAAGGTTTCTGAATTAGCAGCTTATCAGTTAAGTCTCCTTATTTAGTGTTACATAAGGACAAGGTCGTCTGTTTTTAACAGGATGTTTTTTACCTAAGGTGGTTCCCATCTTAATGAAGAGGTAAATTGCCTTCCTTATGTCCTACTCCAGTGTCCGATAGAGAAAGGATTCTACATTGCTGGATGTAGGGAAAAGCACTAAGATACGATCTCACTGCTACACAATCTTTCCGTAGGTTGGACTGCTCATTTGACAAGAGCTATTGGAGCTTCTTGGGCATTTTAGCATCAAGCTTCAATAGAACAAGTATGCAAAGGTGCTACTTGGTTTTCAGCTCATACATTTACCAAATTCTATAAGGTACAGCCTTTGGTAGGAAGGAATTACATACAGTGGTAATTAGATGGTTTTGGAATGTCTTATTCCTAAAAGGAATAAGGGTTTTTGGAATGTCTTATTCCTGAATGGAATAAGGGTTTTTGAGATGTCTATTCCTGAAAGGAATAAGGATTTTTGGAATGTCTTGTTCCTGAAAGGAATAAGGTTTGGGGATCCCACTCGAATTCGGGTACTACTTTTGGAGGTCCCAATCGTCTCTGAATTAAGTCTGATGGCCTGAAGTAAATGGAAGAGAAAAGAGAATTCTGTGAGTACTCACCTGTAGAATTAATTTCTCTTCCATTATTACTTCAGGACATCAGACCCTCCCTGTCTGCTAGGTTATTATGTCCATGTGTTGGATGCCTAGTTTTAGTGCAGTGGTAAATATGTAAATAGTTGCTGTAAATAATGATCAGCATAACGAAGAAAACACACACTATATTTAAATGAGACATAAAAATAGATTCCCCTTACAGCTGCTAAAAGTAAAAGCTAGTGCGCTGCCTCTCTGCCGTGTAAAGAGAACCTTGCTGTATTCTTGATTCTCAGAGAAGCTCTTTCTTGTTGCTACTAGTATACTGAGTGCTATACAGTTTTTCCTCAGATATTGTAGTTATGCTTGATGTCCAGTGATGCCTGAATTATTATCTCTTTACAACTGTAACAATGCAATCTTTTTCACCCTGAGTAATTTCCCTGCAGGGATGGCACAGAGGTTGTCTGTCTTCTTTTATCTCCTCGTATTCTCTGAACTAATTCCCAGTCAGCTCATTCACACTGAGTAGGGAAATACACACTGCACTGAAGGGGAAGAGCTGCTGTTTTTTCTGAACAGAATTGTAATGTACAGCAAAGTTAAATGTAGATTTAAACTCAGTTTGTCACCCTGTAGATAGAATATAAATACTGAATTTTCTTTTTCCAGCAAGAGGTTGTGGGGGAACATGCGGGCAGCGCTGTATTTACAATTAGGCAAACCTAGGCCTGTGCCTAGGGTGGCCACCTGCAAAGGCGGGGGCAGACGTTACTACTATAGTAAAAAAAAAAAAAAAAGTTGTTGACTTTTGACATTGTGTGTGTAGAGGGCGCAAAGGCTTAAAGGCAATCTGCAGCTTCATAATTCTTCCCTTTACTGCTGTGGCCATGTGACTTCTGTGTATTGAGTGCTGTGAGTCCAGTAATATATAATAGAGTGCATGCTCCTCACACATTTATTTTTTTATATTGACTGACCATGACGTCAGGGCAGGCGTCGGCACTGGGCGTATCCAGGCAGGTGCCGGGGCTGCTGCACATTTGTAGGACCCACCTTTGTTTTTTTCCATTTTATTCTTTTCTTTCCATTTATTTTTTTCATCTGTTCTTTCTGCTGTTCCCTTTCTTTCTTTCTTTCTTTCTTTCTTTCTTTCTTTCTTTCTTTCTTTCATCTTTACTTCTATTATTTTTGTCAGTCCTTTTATTCTGTGTCTTTCATTCTGTTCTATCCTTTCCATCTATTCGTTGTCTTTTTTTTTAAATTTCATCCATTATGCCATTTCTTTTCTTTCTTCTTTTCTTCTATATTTTTTTCTGTCAGTCCTTCTATTCTTTTTCTCCTCCAGCTCAGCTCAACGTCGCGTAACAATAGGGGGCGCCGGCACTGGAAGTGCCTAGGGCAGCATGAACACTAAATACAGCCCTGCATGCGGGAGCATCCTATAAAGTAGCAGTCTCAATGCTACAACAATAAAAAGTATTAAATGCAATATAAACACAAACCTGAATATGGCTACCCAAAATACCATACTTCACATACAGTGTCTTGAAAAAGCATTAAAGTGGAACAAAACCCATGAATTTGACTTTCCCAGGTTTGGTTTCATTCCCCCTAGCATCCTGAATTGGCATTCCCCACTGTGTGAAACCCCCTGAAGGTCCAGTAAACTCGCCTCTTACTCGTTCCTACGACGCACATGGAGCCTCTAGTCCAATGAGAGCTACCTGCTGTGACTACGTCATTCGTAATGTCGATCTCATTAACTTGAATTGGAAGCATGCGCTGCCGGATACCTGGCCATGCATGGCTTATCTGAATAGTTGGGGTGGGAGTGCACACATGACAGCGGGGATGATAGCCATTTGCCAAATGACGTAGTTACAGCAGGCAGCTCTCATTGGACATTGGACGAGAGTCCACAAGCGCTGTTGGAGCGGGGAAAGGTGAGTTTTTATGGGCGCCTGGGGGAGTGCCCAGGGAAAAAGCCACCCGCCAGCCCTGGAATCTTTTAGATTCCAGGACAGCCACTGCTGGGTTTGTACAGTTTTGGTTTGCCTTGAACTTTTTCCCATTCTTAAACTGGACCTTCAGCATCATTAAATTAAAAACCCAAACACTTAAAGTCACTTACTTTTTATTATTTTCCCCACGGGGTTGCAACTCTGTTCAGAACTAGGACACGGGTGCCGCCATCTTGCCTTACTTACTTGCATTACTGAGGAGTGGAGAGGGGGTTGGGTTATAGCTGTGCTTTGCACAGACAGAGCAGAGCTGGGGTCAGGAAAATGACAGCTATTCCAGAATGCAGAGCGGCAGTCAGAAGACACTTCCTGTTTGCAGGCAGCCTGAGACTCCATGTTCCACCATCGTGGATGCTGGTAGGATGATTTTTAATGTGAGCAATCTGTATGTATGGGGTGGGGGAAACATATAAGATAGGCTTTTAGGGTGAAGGTTGGTTTAAATCAGAACAAAACGAAAGACTCAATAGCCGGCCGCTGGACTTGCCCTGGGAATGGGGTCTCCCACAAAATGCACCTTTGACAGTGGCTCCCATGGCATTGTAAACAGTGGCGCCCGCAGCTCCAGTCTAATTTTTCCAATTAACTTTAAACAATTCAGAGATAACATGCCATATGTATGATTGAGGTTTTACAGCTGCTGTCCAAATGTTTTCTGTACACTTTAGATAATTTGCTTGCTTTGTACTGATTATTGGCTTGTTTACTGTCATGGTAGAAGCCCTTTGCCAAGCTGCACCTGTGTGATGAATTACATTCATTATATAAGGCAAAAGTTCTTCATTTACACACAGGCAAGGTGCATTCATTGGAAATTACCTGGCTAATGTCACCGAAGCAGACACTTAAAGGTCACCTGGCTGTGTGAAGTGGAAATTTTTTTTTTTTTCTCTTTAACAAGAGAGTGGATTGGCTCTCTCTAATTATCTGCTCAAAACCATTAAAAATGGCCAGCGTGACATGTTTGTTTCTTGCACATTCGATAAACAATGGCTGATAAACTCGGCAGCTTTACTCACTAGGCTGATAGACGGGGGGCTATTCTAATGATGGCCCTATGTGACAGACACAACTGATGGCACAATTGACAAACCAGGGTAATGCGTAAGAACCTCTGTGTCTAGAATAACACATTTGGAAGTGCACCCTTTTATAAAGTGCAGTGTAGCTTATTTATGCTTAAAGTATCAAATGTAAACATATTAAAGATACTAGAATGCAAAAGTTTAAGAAAAAGAATCTGCAGTATAACACATTAAGGTTGGGATGGGGAACTACCAGTCTTAAACCAGGAATTTTCTCAACTCTTTTCGTAATGCAGCATAGGTGTAGTTTCTGCAATTTCTGAAAAATTCGATTTGGCCTACCGATAGCCTCAATATGGTTGTAAAACATTTTGCCTTGCTGTAACACTCATAGGATGTTGGCAGCAGCATGAGGAGCCCATATATTGCCTAAAAGACACACCCTGGATTTGGCAGCAGCATGATTCATTTTTGTGAAGTGTTGGTGTGGCACCATGATCAATCTACTCTAATGTATCAGGCATTGGTGGGTGGAAATTCTGGCTGATCCATGCCTGATTCATCTTCACAAAGATGAGTCTCTCCACATTTTTCGTGGACAGAGGAGTTCTCCTTGGGGTTACTATGGCCCCCGCTGCATTACACACCTGCTCTGATGGCACTGGTACTGCCTTCTTTGCAAAGGAATGACGGGTTGGGACTCTCCACCTCGGCTCGGCACAAGCCATCAGTTCTCTGAAAGGTGCAGAGTCCACCACCTAAAAAGGGAGGGACTGCAGCACCAGCAACTTGGACAGGAACACATTTAGCTTCTGCCCTGTTGGATGAGTGGGCGCATACTGTTGTCTCTTCGGCATGGCTTCGCTGATGGATTTCTGGCAGAATGACTGACTTGAAGTAGGAGGAGCAGGAGCATCTGGAGTGACAGAGGATGGGTATGACACACAGCTCCCTTCGGCTGAGGTGCTGGAGCCTTGGCTGGCTGGAACAGGGAGCTGCGTGCCACTGGGTGATGCAGCAGGCCGGACCACCACTTCGGAGCCTCGGTTCTCACAGGCTGCTTCATGGTGATGCTGCATATGTTGATGCAGGGCCGTGGTGCCAACATTGGGACCCTGGCTACGCTTCACCTTCTGCCTACATATCTTGCATGTGGCCATGTTAACCTCCTGTGAATGCTTGATAAACGGCCACACCACCGAGTAGCTGATTTTTCCCACAGTCACCACTAATTCACTTCTACTGCTGCTGACTCCAGAGACCCCTGGGCAGGTAGCCTGGTCTACCCTGGCCCTGGGCATGTTTGCCTCCTGACTTTCCAATTCTGCCACCATGCTGACTGCCAACCTTGCTACCACCTTGCTGCCTTGGCTGCTGACTCACGGGCAACCTACAAACCTCTTCTCCTGATGCTCCCAAGTGCGATCGACTTCATCACCATTGAGTTGTGTCTGCACATCACTGATGTGCTCCTCGGGTCCCTCAACCGTGTCGTAATGCTCACAACACCACCTTCCACGCCACTCTCCTCATCACTACTTGGCCGCCTAGCAAAGGAAGCGGTGGATGTCTCCTCTACTTCTTGGCTGGTCTGTAGCTGCTGAGTGTCCTCTATCAGATCATCTAAAATAGTGGAGCTGAACCCAAAGCATAAGAGGGAACAGCATAGGACAGAGGCAATGGGAGGACAGGGACTGCTCCTGGGCCATGCCAACTGAGGGTTGTGTCCGAGGAACCTACTGACTATTGACTGGGAGTGCCAGATTTCACTTGTGATGAAGTGGATGACCGCATTAACCATTCGTTGACAGCAGATGCGTGGCTGGTCGAGACACGGTAGCTGATACCAGGAGATCAGGCCTCTCACTGCGACTCCTGCTGCCATTGTCCTTAGTCTGCTGCGACCTCTGCCTGATGAATTGAAGCCACTCCTCTGTGCACATCCTGGCACTTCTCTGCCCGACGTACTTAGTGCATATATGTGGGGTAAACATTTAAAATAGTATTTTTAGAAAAGCAGCAGGTGTTTAGTTTTGTGGGGCCTTTAACACTAACTAGGCTTTCAACACCTAGGCATAAAACGAAATGCAAAAACTCTCAGATGCACTTCAATGGGATGCCCTGATTTTGCCAGTTAACAGCCCTACAGAAAGCTTTAAAAAAAGCATATGGTACAAAAACAAGAGGTGTACATTTTTGGCCAGGTGTGTAGTTTTGTGTGGCCTTTAACACTAGCTAGGCTTTCAACACCCGGGCATAAAACAAAATTCAAAAACTCTCATATGCACTTCAATGGAATGCCCTGTTTTGGCCAGTTAAATGTGCTACAGCAAGCTTTAAAATACAGTTTTGGTCCAAAAGCAAGAGGTGGATTTATTTGGGAGGTGTGGGGGGGGGGGGCAGGTGTGTGACCTTTCACACTAAGCGCCAATGAACACTTGGACATAAACAAAATGCAAAAACTCTCAGATGTGCTTAAATGGGGTGCCCTGGTGAGGGCAAGTTACATAGACTACAGCATGCTTAAAAACAGAGGGATTTGTTGCAAGAGGTAGATTTGGGCAGGTGTGTGACCTTTAACACTAATCGGCCCATGAACACTTGAACATAAAACAAAATGCTAAACTCTCAGATGCCCTTAAATAGAATTCCCCAGTGAGAGCCAGTTACATAGACTACGGCAGGCTTAAAAACAGGCATTTGTTGCAAGAAGTGGATTTATTTGGGCAGGTATGTGGCCTTTCACACTAACTGGCCCGTGAACCCTTGAATATAAAAAAAAAAAATGCAAAAACTTTCAGATGCGCTTAAATGGGATGTCCTGGTGAGGGCCAGTTAGGTAACAACAACAAATTGGTACACCATTTACATGTACGCACAGGTTACACTTTATAGAGAACAATACACTTTTACAGCTCTGCTCATGGGCTGGCTACTTTTTGCTTTTGTGAAGGAAAAAAATATTAAACCTTTGGAATTGTAGACAGACAACACTGCTGTTTCCCAAGCCCTCTCCCTTCCCCGTCACGGATTCTATGCTTGAATTCTGGCACGTGAATTGCTTCTGCTACACACTGTCCCTGTGCAGAATCGCTTTTCCTTTACACTGCACACTGTCTCTCCCTGTCTTTTTCTCTCCCTCTCTCTTTCTCTCCCTCTCTCTTTCTCTCCCTGTCTCTCCCTCACTCTGTCCCGTTCTCGCCACAATACATCGCTAAAGTGAATACCCGCAAGATGGCTGTCGCTTATAAAGGGCTGTGACATCATTGGGGTGCCTGGCTGCTGATAGGCTGCATGTTATGCCTTCCCAGTTTTCCTTGCCCCATGGGACATGTCCTGACATGTGGATCCACCATTTTAGACGGCCTGTACAGCACTAAATGAAGTTTAAGGAAGTGATTCACGTAATCGTATCGCAGCGATATTTGGATTCGTTGTGAATATATTTTTTTCCAAAATTTGTTACAAATTCGAATTCTTCAGATTCGATTCGCTCATCCCTAGCCTCCACCATACCAGTCCCTAATGGAAGCGCACATGGCCATTGTATTCTAGAACTCCAGAAGCTAAGCCAACACACATTTTTTGCATCATTAGTTGGGACAAGATGATGTTTCCCTTTTTTCTGGGGGTTTTAGTAGGTTGTCTGGAAGATCTGGAGTACAACAGGCATGCCACATAATGAATACACATTTATTATTTCTCATTTTGCCAAATCATCTTGTTAATGTAATGATACAAGAGATCAGTAAACATGACTGTGAGTGCAGAGACCGTAAATGAGCATAAATTATAAAGGGTAAATGAGTCTGTTCCACCTCACACTGCCGCTTTGTATATATTCATAGGTGGGATTCACATTCTTAACTACCGGTTCCCTATACATAAAGCTTTAGGTTTTAAAAAAAAATGTTTGCATACAATCTAATAAAGTGCAATATATGTAATGTAATACTATTAAAATGTGTCTAACTTATTTGTGCCAGCTCCTCCGATCTGAGAACTGCTACAATTTTAACAACTGGTTCTGCTGAATCCCACCCCTGTATATGCCCTTCTTAAAGAGTGGCAACCACTAATCTCTAGAGCTGGCTCTAAGGCAATAAGGGCTTGCCTCAAAATCCAGACAGAACATATAGGAAGAAAAAACTGTAGGGGCTAGAGATTATATGTATACATTATATGTTATGGCAGGGCAGACGTAACATTGGCTGTAACTAGATCTCTGTCCTTTAGGTAGCCAGGCCTCCATTATCATCCAGGCCATAAAGGAATCTGAAAATCAGACTGGCTTGGCCCCTACTTTGTATTGAAAACCAACCTGGGGGAGGGGGAAGACACCCTCATTCAGCCGGATTTCTTAATTGGCACTGGAATGAGGACTAGTGTAACATCTTAAAGCGACTACGGGCACCAGGTGTTGGTACTGATGCGAAATGACAGTCTGAGGGGGCATCCAGAATGCTGAAGCCCCCCTTGCACATAACCCCTCAGAACGCCCGTAAATCTTACGTTAATCTTGTTCCTCCGCTGGTAATCCAGGGCTGCGATTGGCTGCCCATTGTACACGTGGGTAGCAAGTGGCACCATTGTTCCGGCCAACAGAATGTCCTGCCCACCTGAGTGCCAGCGGACAATCGCAGTGCTGGATTCCCAACAGGGGTTCGAGGTTAAGGTAAGCTTTGTGGGCCTTGTGCAGGGAGGCCCCTGCAGACATTTAGCAGCAGTACCAACACCCACGCTGCACTGGTGTTAGTCTGCTTTAGCAGTCCAGTTGCCTTGATTTATTGCAATACACATACAGTACAAGACCTGGATGGATGAGAACCTTACCTATTGATACTTCAGTGTGAGCACTCACTTGTCAGTACAGTATGTGTCACAACACTCCCCATCTGGAAGCTTCCCATTATGTTAAACTGATCTGTGTATTTATGGCCGCTCAATCAAGAATGAAAGGCAAGTAGCTTTCCATTCATTCTACTTTACAAGATTACTCTTGAGCAGCTCATTACTAACCCAGGATGTGGTGAGGAAATTATTAATGTAATTTTAGATGGTCGGAAACATGAAAACAGTGGCATATTGCAGCATAATTAATTTCGACATAAAGGATAAGCTCTTTTTTCCCAGCTGAATGATTGGAAATGACTGTAGCCACTCTAGTGGAACTGTTAATGCTGGTTTATCCGATTGCCTGATCCAATAGATAAGTGAGCCTGAAAAGTGGTCTCACGATGTGCACTTTATTAAGAGAAAAATATTTTCAAAGAGCATTGGCTGAACAGTTACTCATCACTAACACAGAATAAGGCTAAATGAGGCAACCAATGGGTTATCCAATGTAGGCATTTTTCTCTTTTCTATGGATTAAAACCTGAATCTGTGCTGCTTTCCAGAAGCTACTCTGTTTGGTACATAAATGAATAAATTAAAGCTAATGTTTCACCTCTCCTCGGTGACATTTACATAGCAACGGCTATGCATTGGCACCACTGTGCTTGTGTTTTGTGATGGATTTTAGCAGTGATAGAGATGCACTGGATTAAAAACATTTTTCTGACTGAAATTACAGGGTAATCCACAAACTATTTCTACTCTTTCAATGTTTTATTTCAAGTTTTTATTGTGAAACACAGGATACATCAGAAAGTACACTGTTCAAATGTATACAGATACACGTCAAGCATCCAGGCTTACATTATCCAAACTTACTTACTGCATGGCCACATTCCATGTAAAAGAAAAACTCATGCAAATGCCCAAGGCTATAAAGCTCTTAGGTACCACCACTCACCCTGTGTTGCTGTCCAGACATCCATCAGAAAAGAGAAAGAAAAGAAAGAAAAAGAAAAGAGGGTGGTAACCCCTCCTTGCCCCTCTCAGACCTCTTTTCCCAGCGCCACCACGATCCAAGGAAACACACCTCTCTCCAATTCCAGCAAAGTAAATCTCACCTCTCCCACAAATTCGACACCACCAAAAGCGTTTTATCAAAATTCCCCGGCAGATACTTGTTGACCCAAGGCATCCAGATTTGCTCAAGCCTCCCAAGGTTTCCTTACATAAATTGCCAAAAGCTTTTCCAAGGCCATAGATGCCTCTCTTTCAATAATTTTTATTAAGTAATTGTAAGGTACATTACAGAAAGGCCACAAATGTGCCATAGAACACAAAGTCAATCAAAAGCTAGACAAATTTAAGACCATAGAATAACAAAAATCAGACGGAAATCATTCTCTCGTAGTAACAAAGTGAACTCTGCCTCCAATGTCACCAATGCCAGGGTATGATCAAATAGTCATAAGCACATGATCAAAGTTAGAAGGATGGAAATGAGTATTCCGGGAATCCCATGTATCCTGGAAGCCCTGAATTAAGTAATTTAAAGAAGCAGTAGTTTCTACAAAAAAAAAAAAAACGTGACACAGTTTACGGGCTGGATTAGTTCCCTGAACGGGATCTTACAAAGTTTCCATGATCTAGAGATGATACCCTTGGTATGTTGTAATATGCTTGAGAAGCATAAATTCCTTGGCAGGGTAATTGGATATTCAAGAGAGCAAGAGAGTATGTGGTAAAGGTTTAATAACAAAGCCAGCAACCTGACTAATAATGTAAAATACTTTAGTCCAAAATAAGCTTGCAATATGATAGTTCCACCAGATATATATATATATATATATATATATATATATATATATCTGAGTACCGGGTTCGGTACAGCCTCGGAAGCAGTGAGGTGGATCAGAAGGAATCACTTTATGAATCTAGGCTGCCACCAGATACCACCTGAGCAGAACCTTAAAGTTTAGCTAAAGTGCATTACTATTCAGCATCCCAGAAAAAGTATTCTGCCAGCTCATCTGCCATTCCTTATCATCAAGGTGCACCACTTGTTCTGGGGACCACCCTAAGTGTAGGCCAGGAGGGAATATCCTACCCTTCCCACAATGTGCCTCCATGCAAATTCTCTCGAAGGGGGATACCCTGTATGGAGCAGATCCACCTCCACAAACTATTTCTAAATGAAAATATTGGCAAATGAAAACCTTCAAAAGAACAGTAGTCCCTAAGAAGGTACACCAACAGGAAAAGACTAGATATTACCAAACCCATTTGTCCAAGTGAAATTTGCTCCGAATTCCAGGGAAAAATTTGGCACCAAATGAAAATTGGGGATGTGTTGGTTAAATAAACAAACTCGCCTACTCATTTGCTATCATGCAGCGCCCAGCGTCTTATAGACTTGAGGGGGGTGTTACTCCTCTTTGAAGGTAATCTTGCATATACCTATCTTTTTACTAATTCTTATTGATCTGCGAATTGAACGGGTACTCTGGCAAAAAGCCTTGTAACAATATTTTCAATATATGTATAGAAATAATCTGATCTTTTTGCACTTCTACAAATAAAAATGATCCCACTAGAACAGATGAAAACATTATCCTTCATAACTCCTACCAGATTGCACCTTATTGTAAAATGAGTCACTGAGCCAGGAAATAATTTTCTAAACATCCCAATAGGTCACACAAGGCAGGAAAAGTAAAGCATTTCTTTGAAAATATACTTGTCCATTGAACTTCATAGCACTCTGTTACATCTCTGTTTATTGTGGCAGTTGGTGGCCTAAACCCTTTTATTCAGATTTACATTTTGTATCAGTCTAAGTGAGTATATTGAAAGGTAGTTGCTGGCAGTATTTAACATCTGTGGCTGTTTAAAACCACATCTAACATTAATGGTCACCCATGAGTGGTGAGATTGGTCTGTTTGATTGAACACATTTGGATGGTTCAACACAATCAAATGATCAAAAGTGTTTGTTGATCAGACGGACCAATCCTCACAATCGATATCAATGCATATAGTGCAGAGTCAACACACCCGCAAAAAGGGAATTTAACCTCTATTTAGTTTAATATAGTAGTGTATATCAGTGGAGTGTCAGACTGGTGTATCTTACGCCAACCAATAAAAATAATTTCTGGGGCTCATCCTTCAGCTATGTAGAATAATGCAATACCAGGCATTACTCTCTCCCCAATATACAATGTTATGTAAGATACTGAGCTTTCCTTCCAAGGGGTGGTTCTGTGAGTGTCCATGTTTTAGTGTCATGCATGGATTGTATCTCTTCCTTTGCATCCTTTATCCATTTACTGGCTTCTCCTTCTGAAAGCTGAGATATCCCTTCCCAAGTTGCAGTCTCATTGAGTGTCTTGGTTCTGTGCCTGAGCTTGCCTGTGTCTGCTCTTCAGCACCGGTAGGTTCTGCGCTCACGTCAACTGTTTGTTCAGAAGTTACATATGATGGCTGATCAGCATCAGTTTTCTCTTCTGTTCTTACTTCCTTTGTTGTCCTCACATTGTCTCTCAAATCTTCAACAAAAGGTATGCTGTTGCTAATGGTAACTTTGTTTGTTTTTGGAATTAGGATTCTGTAAGCCTTAAAGGGCCATTCCAGCCCCTTCTTGAAAAAAAAAAATCTGCCCTGCCCTCTACAAATAGCAATCCTGCTAGTCATCCGCTAGGAGAAGATGCTCTCTGCATCATGTGCACTCCCGCCCGCTTATTCACGTGACCGATTTGCATCCAAAAACGCTTCACTTATCTTTTCATTGTGCCACAGTTCTAGAAAAGAGTCTGTTCTGCAAATTAGTGACTGTCATTGCTGCCTCACGCCAGTATTTTTGTAGTAGTCCAGAGTCTGTCAGCATACATCTGATCATTTCAATCAATCAGTTCTGTTCTTTCTTTCAGCTGCCCCATTTTGCTCTGGAGTGTATAGGGCTATCTTTTGATGCTCTATTCCGTTTAGCTTTAAGCACTTTTTTACTTTGTGTACTGTGAATTCACCTCCATTGTCACTCCAAAGAATGAGAGGTTTCCTCTGAAACCTGTTACTTGCTTTTTACTACATAGATCTGTAATTTGTCAAGAGTTTCACTCATGTTTTGCATTAGGTAAGTGACTGTGCATCTTGAATAGTCACTATGTACATATTGCCTCCAGGTGTAGGTGGGTTTAGGGGACCACATACATCACTGTGAACTAGATCAAGTGGTCTTGAAGCTCTATTCTGACTGACTTTAGGATGTGTTGCTCTTTTAGCTTTGCATTTGATGCAACATGCACAACACCAGTAACTGGACAAGGAGATACTGTGAGATGTTTTGTCAGATTCCTCATTTGTAGTTCTTGTATACATTCTGTAACCTAAACAACTGTGCCATATGTGTATACAGTCATTGTGTTTATGGGTGCATAGTCTAACCTTTTCTTTCACTGTGTTGAGGTGATATAGTCAACCAGCTTGGTGCTCATTATGGTCTGCTTGCCACCCAGGATAGAACACTTGTCACCTTGGAATTTTACAGTAAGTCCTTTGGCTGTCAGACGCTTCACAGATAAGAGTCCTCCTCCTTGTTCATAAAGCACATCCTACACTGGTATGGATAAATTGTGTCCCACATCATTGGGGCATACGATGGTTCAATGCCCATATCCCTTGGCATGTATTTTACTTACATCTGCAAGGGAAATGGTCTCTTTGTTATTCAAATCAAGTTCTGTGAAAAAGCTTCTGTCACTTGTCATGTGACTGGTTGCACCAGAGTCAATGCACCTGCCTGGAAATGTATGGTTGCCTGTCACTTTAAATGTGGCATTCCAGTTCCCTTCACATGGATCAAAGATTGTGGCTTTTGACTTTCTGTTTAGTATAAGACGCATTTGTTCTGCTTTCCATACCGTACAGTCTCTCTTTCTGTCCCTGTTTGTTGCATCCAAAGCACATCCTGGTTTCCTTCCTGTGAATTTTTAGTTATCTGATCTGATCCTCATGTATGAGCCTGGTATTTACAAATGCTAGCCTCAGATCTGTCTCGGGCCGTGTCGCCAGCAAACTACCTTATTTTTACGCCCTATAAGACGCACTTATTTTTCCCCAAAAGTGGGGGAAAAATGTCAGTGCACCTTATCGGGCGAATGTAAAAAAAATTAAAAAAAAATAAAAAAAAAAACTCACCCGTCCCCGGCGCTCCCGCGTTGTCTGGCACACTGCGAGAGGCCAGAGGAGCGGCGGGGGCTCTGTCCCGGCCCGCCGCTGCGATCGCTGTCTTTTCAGGCCAGAGACAGAGCCCCTGCCGCTCCTCCATCTGCTCCTCCACACGCGAGCACGAAGGTCCCGGCAGTGGGTAGGCGTGGCCTGCACCGGCGCAGGCCACGCCCGCCCGCTGCCCGGACCTTCGTGATCGCATGTGGAGGAGCAGATGGAGGAGCGGCAGGGGCTCTGTCTCTGGCCCCACCGCTGTCATCGCTGCCTGAAAAGACAGCGATCGCAGCGGCGGGGCCGGGACAGAGCCAGCTCGTGAATGGGGTGGGCGTGGCCTGCGTCGACGCTGCGGCGCAGGCCACACCCGCCCCATTCACGGAGCCGGCCGATCAGCGCAGCGGTGTCAGCGGACAGGTGAGTTTAAGTTTTTTTTTTTTTTTACTATGGCGCCTGCCTATACTAACGGGGGGAGGGGGGTGGGAATGGGGGGAGAGGGGCTACAGAGCCTATGGGAATGGGGGGATGGGGATGCCACACAGCCTATGGGAATGGGGGGAGGGGTATGCCACACAGCCTATGGGAATGGGGGGATGGGGATACCACACAGCCTATGGGAATGGGAGGAGGGGGATGCCACACAGCCTTTGGGAATGGGGGGAGGGGTATGCCACACAGCCTATGGGAATGGGGGGATGGGGATGCCACACTGTCTATGGGAATGGGGGGAGGGGGATGCCACACTGCCTATGGGAATGGGGGGAGGGGGATGCCATACAGCCTTTGGGAATGGGGGGAGGGGTATGCCACACAGCCTATGGGAATGGGGGGATGGGGATGCCACACTGCCTATGGGAATGGGGAGAGAGGGATGCCACACAGCCTATACTAATGGGGGGAGGGGGAAAGCCACACAGCCAATGGGAATGGGGAGAGAGGGATGCCACACAGCCTATACTAATGGGGGGAGGGGGAAAGCCACACAGCCTATGGGAATGTGGGGAGAGGGATGCCACACAGCCTATACTAATGGGGGGAGAGGGGGATGCCACGCAGCCAATGGGTATATGGGGAATGGGAGGGGGGGATGCCACACTGGATATACAGGGAATGGGATGGGGGCATGCTACACTGTCTATGGAATGGGGGCATCCCACACTGCCTATGGGAATTGGATAGGGGAATGCCACACTGTCTGTAATGGTGCGTTTTTGGTTTAAAATTTTTTTTTCTTATTTTCTTCCCCCAAATCGTCTTATGGGCAGGTGCGTCTTATAGGGCGAAAAATACGGTAATCAGTCCAGTATATGTATCAAGTAAGCTGCACAACAATATGGCAGTGGCGTGACTGTGTTATATTCTCACCAATTGATCTGAATTGTGCGATCACTTCCAGCAGGGCATTTATATGTCCCTGCATTTCCTGCTCTCTGTTAAGCCTCATTTTGTAAAGTTTCCTCAGTGGAAACAGCTGTTTAAGCAGAATCTCTCATGCAGTCTTTTCAGTAGATCCCACATGCCTTTTGCTGTATTCTGACTGCGTATGGGAATAAGCTGATCTTCTCCAACTAATATGCTTATCCCAATTTGTGATGCCCCAGGGGAAAGGCAGGGGCCAGCCCTAGTGCTTTTTTTCCCACTTTAACTCATGTGTGCTAAGCTTCTCTCAGACAGCTCTTGTAAAGTCTCATGCAGCTGTGATAATTCTCTGCAGCGGTACTCAACGGACGGACTGGGGTCCAAATGCGGACCTCAGTGCCAAATTTCCGGACCCCTGCCCTGACAGCCCTTGCTTCTGTGTTGCCGTGCTCAGAGCTGCCCCCCTTACTTAATCGGCAATGTAGTGCTTAGTCTCCCTGCTAGTGTCAGGACTCTGCTGTCTGGCACCTAACATTGCAATATGAAGTACTGCCCGGGTGGGAAGTGGCATTGGAAGGTACACGCAAACTTTGGTTCTTGGTCCCACCCAATCCTGTCCTGCTGACCCAGCTTAGCCCTATCCATTCCTGCCCCCCCCCCCAGCTCTACCTTACCCATTCCTGTCCCCTCTGCTTTGCCCCATGAATTCCTGTCCCCCATCTTTGTCCCATAAATCCCAGCCCCATGCATTTCTACCCCTCAGCTCTGCGCCATTCATTCCGGTCCCCCCAGCTTTACCCCATCCATTCTTGCCCCCCCCCCCAACTCTGCCCCATCCATTCTTGCGGCCCAATTTTTGTGCCCCATCCACTCCTGTCCCCCCAGCTTTGCCCCATCAATCCAATCCCCATCCATTTCTACCGCCCCAGCTCTGTCCTATTCATTCCTGTCCTCCCTACTCTGTCCCATCAATTCATGTCCCCCCTGCTCTGGCCCATCCATTCCTGTCCCCCAAGCTTTGCCCCATCAATTCCATCCCCATCCATTTCTAACCCCCAGCTTTGCCCCATCCATTCTTGTCCCCCCAGCTTTGCCCCATACATTATTGCCCCCCCCCCAGCTCTGCCCCATCCATTCCTGTCCCCCCAGCTCTGTCCCATCCATTCCTGCCCCCCCAGCTCTGCCCCATCCATTTCTATGCCCCCAGCTCTTCCTCATCCATTCCTGCCCCCCAGCTCTTCCCCATCCATTCCTGCCCCCCAGCTTTGCCCCATCTATTCCTGCCCCCAGCTTTGCCCCATCTATTCCTGCCCCCCCATCACTACCCCATCCATTCCTGCCCCTCCCAGCTTTGCCCCATCCATTCCTGTAGCCCCAGCTTTGCCCCATTAATCCCATCCACACCCATTTATGCCCAACTCTGCCCCATCAATTCCTGTCTCCCTAGCTTTGCCTTCTCCATTCCTGCCCCCCAGCTTTGCTTTTTCCATTCCTGCCCCCCCAGCTCTGCCCCACCAATCCCATACCCATCCATTTTTGACCCCCAGTTTTGCCCCATTCATTCCTGCCCCCCAGCTCTGCCCCATCCATTCCTGCTCCCCCAGCTCTGCCCCATCCATTCCTGCCCCTCAGCTCTGCCCTATCCATTCCTGCCCCATCTCTGCCCTATCTATTCCTGCCCCCCCTCCAGCGCTGCCTCATCCATTTCTGTCCCCCCCCCCCAGCTCTGCCCCATCCATTCCTGCCCCTCAGCTCTACCCTATCCATTCCTGCCCTATCTATTCCTGGACAGGGACTTAAACAGTGCACATAACCCAAAATTATTCTCTGTAGGTTTTTCATTATGTTCTTTTTGTTGTCCTAGGCATCAGATGAGGCCCTTCATTCCAGACTGGAAGATGAAGACGACGAGGAGACAAAGACATATTTAGTGAGGAGACTTTCCTGTAGGACCATCCATCTACCTCCCCTGGCTTTCAGACTTGCAGAACAAGCAGAGCAAGCAGAATGGGACAAAAAAGGAGAATGTGAAGGTCCCCCAAGGCCAACATCACTGGCGCTGCGGATCCCCCCACTCATTGCAATCACAGCTGCTGACACCACAAGGTAGGGTGTGCACTTTCTTAAGGCATTTGGTTACTAAATGTATAGATTTCACTTACAGCATAGCCAGGGGAAAACTGGCCATTGTGAGACCTGGGAAATTCAGGTGGGCCATCTAGACTGCTGCTTCTAACACCCTCATACAATCCCCCCAGCCCCACTGTACCCCCAAAAACCCCAGTCCATGTTCTGCCCCCATTTCTGTAGCCTCCGCATCATGGCTGTGTGGGGGCCATTCCCACCCAGCAAGATTACTTACCCCAACAATGCTAAAGTGTCAATAGTCATGTATTCTGTCTTTTCTCTGCAGCTGCTGCACTGATTGGCTAACTAAGCAACCAGTCACATTGCAGCAGCTCAGAAGCCTTTCATCCCTGATTCTTATTCGTTCCATTACATGAAAAACACAAGCTAGGCTTTTTTTTTGCTTGTTATATAAGTAACCCCCTTTTCTCGCTATCTAGCATATTTATGGGGATTTTTAGCATTTCACAATGCTGCTCCTTTATTGGAATAAAGTTTAATCATTTATTTTATTTTGTGACAAGTCCTTTGTTAGGTAAAAGCATTTGTTCGATAGGATGTCATTTATAATTTGCAGCAACGTCCTGCTTTGGGGTTCTTGAACTTACCCATACCAGTACTCCATGTCCACCTCCTTCAAATGGGAAGTTCACACTGCATTCATTGCAATGAATAGATTGGGAGTGCAGAGGGGTGGGATTCTGTCTTGGCGGAGGCTGCCATGTCTCATCAGGGTTGGACGTTGGGGCACTTGTTCCCTGGCATCAGTTGCATAAGTTCTACACCAGAGCTGCAGGAGACAAAAGGTGCATGATCTTTTATATTTTTGTTCCTAGACAATCCATTTAAAGATAAAATGTAGCAAAATAAAATAGGATGACTGAAACTGGTAAAGTTACATTGTAGCTCCTGGCTTTTTGTGGTGTGTAACCTTGTCCTAGCTGTGATTGGCTTGAATAAGTCAAGCCGTAAAGAGCTCATGAAGGTTACTTTGTGTAACCTAGAAAAGTGTTTATGTAATCCTCAATGATGAGAGTTGAAACATCTTTGTATCTATATACTGTAACATGCACTGGAGGATACAGCAAAGCAGGCATGCTATGCACATTTACCATTCTCCTTTAAGAGCTTAGCATTTTCATGGTAAAGCACCAACTAAATGTCTATTTAAACTGAGGGGTTTAAAGGGGATTTGTCAGTATTTCATGGCTGGTGAGCATTACAATCTATGTTTGCTGGTGTACAGAAACCCATTAGATTGTGTAGGTTTCCATGTCTGCACACTGTAAACATTAAGCACCAACCAGCATCCGTCCATGTTTATTTACAGCTTCTCATTGCAGTGCATTGAATCGATATCAATTTATACAAGATCCATTGTGATTACATACAAAAGTCTGAGGCAACACAATTTAGCACTAAACAGGTGTATGTAATTAAAGAGATGGAAGTCTGCAGAGGTTCTCATTCATCCAGGTCATGCTATAGCCATAATAACTAGTCAAAGCCATTGGACTTGCTGTGCTTGAATAGTTTTTCACCAGTCATCCTGTTCACATTTTTTAAAACTTCTTATTAAAGGGTAAATGAAGTGTAATAATTATAGGTATATTTATTATACTTTATATTATTACAGATATCCTCCAAATTATACTCCTGAAATCTTAGTAACACTCAAATAGGACATGAGTCTGAGATCCTGCCAATTGTCTATAGTAAACAGACCATGCCCCATGAGTACAATAGACTATATTCATACCTAGCTGCCAGTAAGGTACCACAATAGCTGGGGTGGGCTCTGGGCTGCAAGTCATTTCCTCTTGAAAAGGCATTCTTGAATTCCCAATTAGGTTAAACCCCGACTCAGACATTCAAATGCACATGCATAAGAAGATATTTATGAGCAATGTGTCCTGAAATATGACAGTCATGACTATATTAATGAGATAGTCTTTTATACAGGATTATAAGACCTTTCATTTGATATTAAACATAGCATATATGTATTGGCCAGAGACTAATAATATGCATAGATGCTGTCTGATATGTATTTACTGTTTGGGTTCATTTAACTAGAAATGAATAGGGATAATGATTTTCTTAGTTACAATATAACATGCATATTGTGAGAATCTCACAGAGGTGGGTTGTAGGCAGATCCTTTAGACACACCCAGGAGGCTGGGAATGCTGCCCACACCTTCTAGTGTTAGTAGATTAGGCGGCTGGTTGCAGGGATATTCAGTCAAGGAACATGCCCACTTACCTGCAGCATGTATCATATAAAGTATAATAAATATACCTATAATTATTACACTTCCTTTCCCCTGTGACAGAATAATATCTAAAGATGGTTAATTCTGACATATTTGTGTTAATTTACATATTTGTGTAACCTAGAAAAGTGTTTATGTAATCCTCAATGATGAGAGTTGAAACATCTTTGTATCTATATACTGTAACATGCACTGGCGGATACAGCAAAGCAGGCATGCTATGCACATTTACCATTCTCCTTTAAGAGCTTAGCATTTTCATGGTAAAGCACCAACTAAATGTCTATTTAAACTGAGGGATTTACCTGCAGCATGTATCATATAAAGTATAATAAATATACCTATAATTATTACACTTCCTTTCCCCTGTGACAGAATAATATCTAAAGATGGTTAATTCTGACATATTTAGCCTTGAAGGAAATGTCATTCTACCCCCTTAGGTCCCTTTACAATTTACCAAATCAAATTTACTATATCAAATATAGAATACCATTGTTAAACTTTGGGCAGCAACAGTCTGCCAAGTGATTGCTAATGAGAAGCTGAAAAAACAGGCAAAACCCCTTTTTTAATGGAAAACCCAGAAAAAGCGCTCATATAAATTATTAGTTATAAGGTATTAAGTTCAGATAAGAGGTTTCTGATATAGAATTCTTGCTGCTCCGATCATCAAGATGCATCATCCTCATGTTCCCTCATTCTCCCAGTAAGGCCACCTGGAGACTGTTGGTCACACAATACGTTCCTCCTCTGCCCTCGTCTGAAAATGAGTCCTGGACTTGAATGCCTGTGAAATAGGAAACACAGCAGATGAACTGTCCACACCATTCTAAATAATAAACATTTAATGATTCCATCTGAGGTTCCCTTACATAGCTATCTCTCCTCAAAATTCCCATCTGGTAGTATATTTGAAACACCCTCCATCATTACCCCACTATAGTGGTTCTAAATGGGCTTACACAGATCGGCTCTTTAGGATGTGGGTCTATTGTAATTGAAAAGGGGACCCAATCTGTTGGCACACTATGGTATTTGGCACCCAATCTAGCTGAATAGACTACAGCATCCCATCTATGTGTGCATTGGGGCCTACTCTCAGGCTTTTCACTTTGCAAAGACTAGATACATGCCCTATTTTCCCACAGGAAAAGCATGTTGTTGTCATGACTGAGGCCTAAATACCTCCCCCTTTGTCCCTCTAAGTATACTCACCTGTTTACTAAGCAGAGTACTGTTAATCCCAGGAGGTGCTGTTGCTCTTGTATCCCTCTGAGCAAGCCCAAACCTACTTTTTCTTGAACCTAGGGGTGAGATGGATCTAGCATCCCTCGGGGGCCTTGGTTACTATTATCCCTGATATACCATTTATTATGCCTAGCCTTGCCTGGTTGTAACAGAGTCAGACAGATGAGGGCTATTAAATGGATGCTGTCTCTATCTGTGATCAAAGTCTAAATAACTCTGCATCTTTTCTCTTTATTTTACACAACTCAGTCTCTTTTTCCAACAAAGCAGACCTTAATTTGCAGACCTCCTCCTCTCTTTCAATTATGCATTGATACTGGTTATCCAATAAATTTTGGCAATTGGATGCTACCACCTGCACTCTAGCTTCAAATTATAATTTAATAATTTGCCTGACATATACATGTGTTTTTGTGTTTTTATTAAACACAGTATTTATCTTAATGCACACTTCATGTGAGAAGGCTTGTTTTGGAAGCACTACCCACAACGCTTCTGGGGATTTCTTATTCTCGGGTAACAATATTGGATTAAAATCACTATGCTTGGCTAACTTATAAAAAGTGGAAAGGGGAGCGTGTACTTTACCTGATGTCATTTTTGTCCAGCTGATGAAAAGATGCTCTTTGTCCTGGAAACCATATTTCCCCTTTTTCCATCATAAATGGCTCAGAAAGATGTCCACTGATGCAACTGTTTTGCCATGTAAATGGAAAAACATTAATACCTTAGAACAGACACTGATTCAGAGGTAATAGATTATTTGTGCAGATTATAATTTGTGCTAGGTTTTAAAAACAGACTGTGCTATCTGTCCTGAATTTCAAAGCTTGAGTGTGTGGCGACGCACAATTATTGTCTCCCTAGCTGTCCCACATCTACTTATCTTAATTCCACTAAGCACAAAACTAACACAAAACCAAAAAGGCAAAATTAAGTCATAACAGTAGGCTATCTCTGCTTAATGTAGGACAGAAAAACATTACAAAATAGGTTCGATGTTTCAATCCTATAGAGTTAAGCTTTAAACAAAACTGTGCTATTTCCTTTGAATTTCAAAGTCTATGCGCCCAGCATACAACCTACACTTCACTGTGTACCTATACTACTTATGCGCCATCCACTTAATTTCCTGAATAGTATACATTTTAATAAAATAAAACAAATAGAACAAAACAATAGGCTGCAGTCCCGCCAATATGGTTTAATCAATATTTGTAAATATTTGAAATATTTCCATATTTGTATTAGAAATTACCATTATAAATATAGCAGACTAATAATCATATCAACATCAATCTGATACAAACCAATGGTCACTGAGGCTATCCTCACACATTCAGTGAAATATCCTAAGAAAAAATACTTTCCCTCAAATGCCTTGCACATACAATCTATTGTGTGAGAAATTAGCCAACACACACACACACACACACACACACACACACACACACACACACACACATGTATAAATGAAAACAAGTTAATTTCACCAGCACAGTAAATACCCCCCAATATATCTAAAATTATTACACTTCCTTTCCCGGTTAACACTCAGAATGACTAAAAATCTGCAAAGTTATGTCATAATCATCTTAACCCATTTTTATAAGTGCAATCTCATAAATCAATCAGTTGCTTTAAGTATTCTGTACTCTTCAACAGATTGCTCATCCTATATCTTAATCCTACATATTTCTTCCCTCTAGCTGGCCCCATTGTATCCCCCCCAGCGGAAACATCCCAGCCCACTCCTTACCCCCACTATGCTTATAGCCCCAGCATACCCACTTCTGCAACAGTATTGTCCTAATTATCTTTTTAAGTGTACCTATTCCCACCTCTGCCTAAGATCTGCCCCTGCAGTGGTGTAGCCTCGCCTCGCTGACTGCTCGGAAACACCCTGTGGGCAGAGTTCAGCAACTCATGGGCTGGTCGGGATAAGTGAATTCCTGGGCTGATTTCTGGCACCAGGTCAAACCTGATTGTGGGTATACAGTGCAAGTGGAAAGAAAGGTTATAACCGCTTTACAAGAAACTGCAGCCAGTCATTGGTTCAGATATGTAATGACCTCTAGGATAAACATTTTCTATATGCCCCCTGAGCTTCCTGACATCCATTTTTCACTAACAGTCATGTGGGCACTTGTGTGTGATTTGTTTAATTTCTCGCTTCAGGGACATCACCAGCAGGTGTTAGTGGGCATAATCCCCTATCCATCAATGTACTTGGCTCTTCCCCATGATCAAGGCTTTGACAAGACACGATTGATAAGGGGGAAGTGTCTAAAGAAACAGAGGTAGCGTCCACTTTTGGTCCCTTTTTAACAACATCATTATTTCCTGTTTGTATTACACGCTGTTTTTTTTCAGCTGAAAATGAACCATATACAACTTAATTTTATAAAATGGGAAAATCATTCCATAGAATCTAATCATTCCTTAATGTAAATCAAACCTGGAGTGTGGCTTTAAATTTCATGAATGAATTTACTCTTTTCTTCAATTTTTTTCCATTAACATATCATCCGTCATCTTTGCTCTGCTGATTTTCAATTAAAGGCCATAACATACAAATGCATTTACATTCAGACAAAAGCTGTTTCTAAAACAATGGCTTTTTTGTCACTTCTTTGCACCAATATATAGCCCAGCCATTTTAGGCATGTAATGACGGCTTGGATTAGGGTAATGGTGTCCTTCCATCTAATGCTGGTTCTTGATTTTGAAAAACTGAATAATGGGACATGCTTGAAAATTAAAAGGATCTTACATGGCTGGACATGCTGCTTTGCTGGTGAGGGGGGGGGGGGGTAGGCTTTTATGTGCTCAGTCAAGTCATGCCATAATCTTTTTCAGATATTCGTGGCCGGTCCTCGTCCTATGGATTATCTTGTTTGTTCTCAAGCAGGTGATGTCATAATCTTTTCAGCTAGAGAGGCGACAAAGCTCAGAAAGCCATATATTGGGATGGAACGTTAAAACTTGGGATGGGCATTCTTTCCTGCTGGGTCTATTACAAACAAGATGAATCATTCTGAAAAGCCTGCCAGCTCCATGCTGAAAGGTCCATTGGGTTACATTATTAAAGCCAAATGGCAAATCATTTATATTAATTGTTTCTATTGTAATCAACTGTGATGCGTTCTAAAGCAGTCATGATGAGTCTAATATTGGAATTTAGATAGCTTACCGTGTAATGTGATGTGTGCATTGTGAGATAGAAAAGACTCTGTAGAGATTGTATACATGGCCAGTATAATCCTCAGAATTGCCTTGTGTTTGGCCAGGCATGTCATGCCATAATCTTTTCAGATATATGTGGCCAGTCCTAAAGGTAACAATGGAGTAGTGATGGGAGAAAGATTTGAAGATTTATCATAAGTCAACTGCAGAGCTTGTTTGGTAGGTATATTTTTTCCTACCAATGTCCTTTACGAGCAAGTCGAAAAGACTAAGTAAGTCACTCATCTGTGGCAGCTGTAGCTTTATTGGCTTCTATGCATTTCTGGGCAGTTGCTGTGATGTTCATTTCTTCTTTTTCGGAAAAGTGTCAATGCCATGCAAATGTATTTATATCTTTGAGAATCATGGAGTAAGATTGTTGCCTTCAGTCTGTGAAGGGAGGGGTAGACCTAGTCATGTCTGTTATTGCCTGCCTCTTGACCCTCCAGCACAACACAATTCATTTTGCTGTCAATAACAATATATATCTGTTTTAAAAAATAAAACCGAAAAGCAGACAAAAAAGTGAGACTTGCCCTGCTCCCATTACAAGTATTCCCAGAATCTGTATATAGCACAAGCAGGCAGCGAACGCCCTCCTACAGGTTAATAAACAAGACCAGATTAAAGTTTGTATTTTTATTAAACAGGTCGTAAGAACTGGGTAATGAATACGGAAGAATACATTAAATCAGAATACGTAAATATACAGAATACAATACAGCAGTTGTGAATACAACTAAAGCTTGAATACTAATAACTTCTTCCGGGTCGTATGCAATGACATACTGAGGCCCCAATTTATTTATAAACCCATGATCTTCCATGGTGCTGTACAATGCAGAATTACAAACAGGGTAAAACAACTAACTTGTTTGTTAGAAATAAAGGTTTGATAGAAATGTGCAAATACATCATAAGTCATACTAAAAAACACTGAGAGAGGGCCCTGCCCTTGTGTGCTCACAGCCACTACTAAAATGATGATAGTGAAGGCAGATATGTCAACCTGACCCTTTATCTCCAGTCCTGCACTCAGAATAGACCCCCACATCTAGGATCCAGAAGATATAGGATGGAATGTTAAGAAAAGCAGCCCAGCCAACCCCTAAAGCAGTGTGGCCCACCAGGAAATCTTCCATAGCCAGCCCTTTATATATGGGGTTTAGGCTGTGGGAAAACACATTTGTTTTAGAAAACATTTAGCCATTTTCTGGCTTTCTAGCAGTTCCCTCTCATCTTAACATTTGCTTAATGTTGATGCATGGTAAATCCATTCCTTTTTACGTTGATGGCTAAATGGGAACAGCTGGTGGCATATCGCTTACTGGGTTTAGGATAGGGGGAGTTTAATAAGCAGCTGCTGAATATGGCTCTCGATACAGGTAGAGACTTGTCCTCAGCACAACTTTTGTGTCATAAAACGTCTTTCCTTCTTATTTGTGCCATATTCTTATTGAGCGATCACACATCAGGTCCTTCCCGGAGGACGATTGCCACTTTCAGGTGGCTCTGTTATCATTCAGGTGCGATGATTCATCCGGTTTATAATATACCCCTTTGCTGCCCATAAAATAACACCACTGGGAAAATGGAGGTGCCCTAACCAACACTGATATTTTCAAACACCCTTGTAAGTTTTCCTATCGTTCTGAATACTTACTTCCAGTCTTTGTCCACAATGACTGGTATGATGTCACTGTGAACTTCTGGCAGCAATAACGAGCAGGGACAAGGGAGCCATAATGCGCGCCGGAGGAGAAGCTTTAATGGCTGCTGTTCTTCTCTGTTGACATTTCTCTAACCTTTAGGTCTGAATGATAACGGCCAATTTAATCTCCTGAGTGATTTAACCACTTGCTCATCAACTTATTTGCAGCATGTTGGTCTAAAAAGCATCAAATATTGTGGCAACAGCAACAAATAAAGACTGGCAAACCAGAAAATGTAACGCTGCATTCGGGGGTGGACTTACTATGGGGAGCATGAGGAGAGTACCCAGTGGGCCACATTGCTTTGGTCTGACCAGGATGCAGCGAATCTCACCCAGAGCCGGAACTCACTTAATGTCTATCCTCCACTCTCTGCCTCAAATCCTCCATCCATGCTCTGCCTCCCTGTAACCCACCCAAGCCAAGACATGCCAGCGCCAATTCTGTCATGCAAAGCCGTATAGCCTCAACCACATTGCTGGGGGTGAGGGGGGAGGCAGATCATGGACAGGCCAGGGCCAATA
Organism: Gastrophryne carolinensis; assembly: GCA_027917425.1. NCBI lineage: Eukaryota > Metazoa > Chordata > Amphibia > Anura > Microhylidae > Gastrophryne > Gastrophryne carolinensis. The sequence continues at coordinate 587,338,228 of CM051234.1, forward strand.
AAATATGGGTCTGTTTTTGGCCCCAGTCCACCCCTGACTGTCTTTCTGAACAACATATACAAGCTTGGTGCAGTAGCAGTACCCCCTTTCCCAACTATGTCCTTTCTCTTTTTTACTTTCTCTTGCTGAACAGCAGTGCCTATGTGGGGTGGTAGCCTTATGGGCCGGGGGCTGGCTGCTCACATGCAAGCCCACATAACGGGTGCCTGAGCTGGTTTTGCCAAAGAGTGGGGACCCCACAATTTAAAAAGAAGTTTCAGGGTTGGAAAAAAAGCAATGTCACAAGGGGTAGGGTAAAAACTTTCCCCGGCAGCTTACTCTTGGGTATGAATAGCCGATTGTTGCGAGGGGGCTCTGCTTGGTAAGCTGGCAGGACAGAAGATCTGTGTCCAACTGCAGAGCAGGAAGTGAGTTTGTTGGTTTGTTTTAAATCTATTTCAGGGGAAAATCTAAGAAATGTGGCTTTATGTTGAATTGATTTATCCCTGGTATTGGGAGTGAATTGGTTCGCTCGTCTCTACTTATAAGAATTAGCTTCTACACTAGTTACATACTGTAACTTTGAGGTATATTCCATGGAAGCAAGGGCTTATTTTTAATGGTAAGATTACACAAACCATAAAAGAACGGTGAGAGGTTCTTCCTATTGTCGATCATAATTTAGTAAGGAACAAACAATAAGGCAAAAATTAAATTAGAGAAACCTGCTGTTCACGAAAGGTCTCCATCCAATCTGATTGGGCTAGAAGAATGAACAAAGATTTCAGCCTCTGGTTGTGCAAATCTAGTAGAGACATAACCCAACAGATTTGCAGCTGTACTTTCAACTAAAGGTGGACCTACAAAATAATGGGAGGGGGGGGGTGAATACATATAACTGGGTATTATAAAAGTATGTATATTTTCTTTACACCTCACACATACTTGCTGCTTAATGTTGCTCTATTATATAAAGTCTCAATAATGTAGTTTTAAAGGGAAATTCGACTTTCAATGGTATTTTTGAAAGTGTAAAATTTTTGTGCCAAAATTATGTTCTCAAGGTGCTGAGCTTATCTAATAGTTAATAAAAATAAAAAAAATGTTAGGGAATGTGTTTTATGGAAGCAGTTTTCACTACCTGCAATATGCGAGCAGTGTGCCCTGTACAGACAGAACACTGCTGCTATGGCCACTTTTGAGGCTCAACCTTACTCATGCCCAGAAGCAATGTTCTGTGTATACAGGAACTTGGTCATAATAAGATGGAATGGAAAGGTCGGGGGGCAAACATTACTACAGAATCTACAGCAAGAAAGCAGAGGATAGGCACATGGACAGACTTAAAAAGAAACTATGGTCAAAAATGGCCATAGTCCTCTTTAAGAGACGTATGCTGCCCCGCTGTTGTAAAACAAAGAACCAGGAAACTCCCCTTTTCCAGGTCCTGTTCTACGGCTGTCCTGGGGCACCCTATTGGCCTCCATGGCCAGCGCTGGCCGTGCTCATAGGCTGCTCATGGCGATGTGCCCACAGGATCCTAAGCAGCCTATCAGTGTGGCCGAGCCTATCAACACAGGCTGAAATGGCTGGCGTCGGCCTGAAGAGGACCCAGAATAGGTTAGTTTCTAGGTGGCCGATTCTTTGTTTCACCTGTGTTGATGCACAATGGGGCAGCCTCAGCTGTGCTGCCCTGCTGCTGTATATTAAAGAGGATCTATAGTCATTTTCGACCATAGTTCCTCTTTAAGTTGAGCTCCTTGCTGCCAAATTTTTTACATTGGCTGGAATGTTCCACTGAAACATCTGCCCAAAGCATTGTATCATAAGAAGTGTAATTACTTCCATTATTGCACACATAACAGAGGCTAGCTCCGCAGAACAGTTCTCCCTGTAAAAAATGAAGGTTACATTCAAACCAGTTTAAATAAATAAAAAAATCTTGGCTCATTTCTTTTTGATTTTTGGTCTTTAAGTTAGGATGGGTTACTTATATACCCTAAATCAAAAAGAAATCAGCCAAGCTTTTGCCATCTAACATATTTATGTAAGTTTTTATTTTAGGACCTTTATTTTGCGATAGTGCTCCTTTAATTAATATAGAAAAGTGAAGATAATCAAAACAAGTTAATGCTTATTTTTGTAACTATATTACATAGAAATAAATAAATAAATAATAAAAAATAATGGTAAAAAGTATTCATTAACTAGTGAGGCTGGGTTCACACAGGGGTTTTCAATGTGATGTCTATTTTCTATGAACACCGTTACACAATCAGGGATCATAATCTAGCAGCAATATTAAAGCAGAATATGTAATGGCTACCGCTTCAGACTTAAAGTGGATGGAAAGGCATTTTTGGGGTAGCCGGTGAGCAGGAACGCAAGGAATGAATAAGTGGAAGTGAGGCTTCAGCCATGATTCCAATAGGGTAGGAGAGTATTGTCCAGAACTACTGGCGAGATTGTCAGGGTCAGATTGTGACCCCAGGCACACACCCCATCTGTTTTTTTCTTTATGCTGAGGTTATAATCTGGCCAAGGGACAACAAGGGAGGATGGGAAAGAAGTCCCCATAGAAGCACCCCATCTCTGGAGATAAAACTTCTGTGTAACCTGGAAATGGTTGTGGGACAAAAGGAATTGTGCAGTCAATAGAATAAATAAAATGGCATTATCCATAAAACTGAAGCTTTCTTTAAATGAGCCTTTAAACCAGACCTTCACCCTGAATAAGAGTTTATCTTATATGTTTCACCCACCCTGTACATACATATTGCTCACATCCTACCTGCATCTACTGCATTTTCTGAACCTTCAAACATCCACGATGGCGGCACATGGAGTCTCAGGCTGCCTGCAAACAGGAAGTGTCTTCTGACTGTGCCGCTCTGCATTCTGGGATTGCTGTCCTTTCCTTGACCCCAGCTCTGCTCTGTCTGTGCAAAGCACAGCTATAACCTTCCCACCTGTACTTTTGCCCCCCCCCCCCCTTCTCCCTCAGTATGTGATGCTTCTGAGGCAAGATGGCAGCACCCGTATCCTAGAGTCCTGAACAGAGTTGCAGCCCAGTGGAGGAAAGAGTAAAAAGGAAGTGACTAAAAAAATAAAATACATTCTAGATGCTGTGGAATAGTTTTTGAGGGGTTTGGACTTTTCATTAAATGATGCTGAAGGTCCGGTTTAAGGCAATTTCATGAGGGATGCTGGAGTACAAGGAAGTAAGATCCAAAGAACCCCATTTGAGACCTCAGGTGCAATGTTTTGTAACATTAATAAAAGCAGGTAATCTCTTGACCAGAGGCTGCAACTGTAAGTCTAATCATTGACTCAATCTCTTAGTCAGTGGTAGAATATAGTATATTCTATCTCCTCTTTCAATAATTTTATTGAGGTTAATAAAAGAAAAAAAGATCTCCCGTATACAGGACAACAGCAATAGGCAAAAACGCTCTGAACATAACTTCACTCTTCAAGGATTTTAGTTCTCACATAAAGTGCACTTTTGGGAGTTAACTGCATTATAAGTCTCCATACAGAAGATTGAGTATGAATATATGTTTAACCCACATTACCATACACATCAAAAAATAAAAAAAATTGAAATAATAGAAAAAGAGACAAAAGGAAAAAGAGACAAAACTATAGAAGAGGAGAAAAGAGGGGGCATAATTGGGAGGAAAGGGAAGTAAAGAAAAGGTTGCCTGATGAGAATGACTCATCCTAGGAAAGACCCCTATTGTGCTCTTTATAACGTAAGGAGAGAAGGGTCAACATGGAAGGTTATGCAATGTACCTTCCAGGGGGCCCATATTTTTATAAAATTACCCATTCTATGCTTGTTAATCACATCACCTTTTCCATGCAGATAACATTATTAACTCTATAATGAAAGTCCCGGAAACTAAGAGTCGATGATTTTTAAGATTTTGCTGTCACCTGCTTGGCAGCAGTGAACAGATGACACACCAGCCTTGACTGAAGTTTGGTAAACTTGGGATCTTTTTGTTTAATAAAGCTATCCAAGGGTCCTTTCCAACTTCGTCCCCCAGAATGATACCCACCATTGAAAACACTTTGTCCCAAAATTCCTTCACAATGTTACATTCCCACCAAATGTGCTTATAGGACCCTGGAAAGAGGCATCCCCGGAAAGAGGATTCAGAATAATTTGGGAATTCCACATATCCTGCCAGTCTTTAGAACCACATTACGCCCCAAATTCCGAATACCATTTTGTACATACACAGGAAATTGGACTTGCTCAAGCTAATGCTAAAGAGTTATAAATGTCAGATTTTATGCCTCTCCCACTAGGGTCAACTTTGCATCATTTTTTGATAAAGGATAAACTGCGTAAATCTGTCTTATCAAGAGTGATTGATTTTATAAAATGCAGAAGCTGGTAATATCAAGAAATTTCACCTGATGAAGTGTTATTTCTCTTTCATTTAACTTCAGGCCATCAGAGTAATTCAGTCACAATTGGGTTAACATCTCGGCTGAAGGGCAGGGACTGCAAGAACAAAGGCGTGGTTCCTCCTCCCGGGCCTATATCCTTCCGGCTGACTTCCTCCAATCTAGTTTCTTTCTTGCAGTTGGAACTGGACTGCAAGGGTGTATATGAACTCCTCTCCCATTTATTTCTTATTTTTAAGGATTATGCCTTGGAAACGGGTTATTGGAAACCCTGTCTGTTCTTGGCCCCTTATACTCCTCTGATCTGGATAGACCCACAATGCCTCTGCAGCTATGCTGCATTTGGATCATGATGGTAAGGGTAAGCGCCAGGGCCTTGTGGCGCTCTGGGGTGTCACCTTTTGTCTGGTGAGCCTGATTGGGGGGAACCAGGGGAATTATTTTCCTACTTTTTGCACCCCAGTTCACAAGTTCTGGCTTTGACGACCTGGCTATTGAATCCTTCATCTATGATTCAGGCCAGGAAGAAGTCTTCATCAATGATCTACTATAGAGTCTGGCGAGCATTTATTGCTTCATGCGAATCTAGAGGGTTCGCTGGTAGAACTTTTTCTGTTTTCAGAGTACTGGATTTTTTGCCGAAAGGTCTTGATGAAGGTATTCAGTTGAATACTTTAAAGGGACAGATATCTGCTTTATCTATCTTTTTTTCAGAAACCCATTTCCGAGAATAAATTTATCAAAACTTTTGTATTCTCAGTGTGTCACACACCCTGCTTTCCCTTTAATTCTTACGATCGGGTTAATCCACCAGCAGGTGGCGATGTTGCAGAGAGAAGTCTTGAAAACGAGCCCCTTCTGGCCTACATATACCTGGGACCTCCCACTTAACACCCAGTGTTTTCTCTCTGCAAGATGCGACAAGACAGAAGAAAGAAGTCTCCTGCTTGCAGGTAGCCGGGGTCAGACCCCGGCATCCCCTTTTGGTCTATTTCTGCCCAGTCAAATTGTTTTTATGCCTAGATAGATAACGGAAGCCTCCCAGCCTAGGCTGCTGGCTGGGCAAAGGTAGATGGCACTATGGTGCCTAGGAGCTTATCTCCTCCGCTCATCCCCACGCGTGGGGCAACGCGGTTATCCGGCATGGTGATCCGGATTTGGGATGCCCCTGTCCCGATGTTCCCCTTGGCCACCTTCTCCCGCTCGGTCCCTTCTCCCTTCACGTTGGGGGGGGGGGGGGGGTTGGCTTGTATGGGGGGCTTTTACAGTGCTGATTGTGTCTGTGGGGAGCACTGGCAGCTGGCGGGGTCAGCGCCGCGGGCGCGTGTCCCGGGCTGCTGGGGCTCCTTGTAATGTTTTCTACTGTATTCCTCCCACATGCCTTGTATGTTTTGGGGCATCTGTTGGCGCCTGTTTTACATGTGGCACCGCCATTCGGCGGGCCGCACTGCTCATGTCTAGGGGGTGGGGCCACACTCGCTCTCGGGCCACGCTGTTTGGCCGGCGGGGGGCGGGGCAGGAGCGCTGCGTGCGCTGAACCCGGCCCACCTTCCTCTCTCTATCTCAGCCGGAACCTCACTGCACGGAGGCTCTCAGCAACAGCCCAGCGGTCCCTAGCTCGGCTGAGGAGGGTGACACCATTTAAACAGGTTTTTTATTGGTTTGTCTTGCTTTATTTGTGCGGTGCTTGCACTGGAGCAGTTAACCCTGTCACTTTTCTATAGCTCCCCTCCTGGAGGCACATGTTAGTTATTCATGTTTAGGTATATATATTTTTCTCATGGGCTGTATATACTTCAGGCTTTTGTATATATTGTATATATTTTTTACTGTTACATTCTGTTTGGTTGTATGTGTGTGGCGCATGCTGGCAATCTTTCTTTGGGGGTCTGATTGTGGTCTATTTCCCTTACAAATCCTGGGATCCCCTCACTGCTGTGAGCCTCCCGGTCTGATATACCTGGCTAGTCTTATTTTCCAAATTGGGATTTTCCTAGGCTTATAAATCCTCCCACTCTCGGGACTTTAATTATAAAGGGGGTATCCCGGGTTGCTTAATGCGTAAACACCTGGGTTATTGCGAATACCATATTTTCACCATATGGAGGCTTCCGACATTACCGGAAATGGCTCTTTGGGGCTATCCAGGCTGTGTGGGGGTTGTGGGGCTCCGCTCCCAGGCGATGATGTCATAATATGTATTTCTTGTGCACAGCAGAATATTGCGCGCCAGTCCGGCATTCCGGTACCTGGCTCCTCGCAACTTCCGTCATCTCCTACCCTCCCTCACCTATTCCGGCCCCCGCGTGACATTGTCAAGGGTGGGGATTCGCAATCCGAAGTGTGTGCACGATTGGCCAACCTCGAGAAAATAGTTTCCGCCGCGGTGGCTCAGAAGGCTATGGCTAAGCGGAAGCACCTTTCTCCAGCATCGCCTGTTCTGGAGGATGAGGTGTTGGAAGTGTTGGATTGGTCCGATTGTCCCCCTGCTGAGGAGGGGGAACTCCTTGAGGAATCGGACGAGCCTGCGGACCAGCAATTGGTTGGTACCACTGGCGATCAGGCTGCGGGGGTGTTCCTTGACACTTCTTCCATTCTGGCCCAAATGTTTGAAATTTTGGCTTTGGATCCGCCTGAGGCGGTCCCCCCCACCAAAGGGTGAGTTGTTTGATATGCCCCAGCCGCGTTTGGTGTTTCCCAGGCAACAACACTTTGTGAGGGTTGTCCTTAAGGAATGGGAACAACCCACGCACCTTGTTGGGGTCCCTCCTAGTTGGGATAAGCGTTATCCCTTTCCGGAGGATTTGGTGAAGCTTTGGTCTGTTCCCCCTGACGTCGATGCCCCTGTGTTGGGGCTGTCTAACACGGCTGTGTTGCACTCCCCTGACACTACTACCATTAAGGATGGTGAGGATCGTCGGATTGATCAATTGGCTCGCCATGGTTTTATGAGTGCTGGATCGGCACTGCGGCCGGTGTGTGCTTCGGCACTTCTTCTGATGGCTGTTAGGTCCATTGTTAGAGATTTGTACGCAGATCTTGATCCCACTTGTGATGAGTTCGCTTCTCTCAAGCAGTGTGAATCGTTTATTTCCTTTGTCATGTCTGCCCAGGACGATGCGCTTGCAATGTGTAGCAGGACCACGGCGCTGTTGGTTGCTATTCGTCGGTCGGTGTGGCTGCGCCAGTGGACGGCGGACTTTAACTCTAAGAAGTCGCTTACAGCTCTTCCGTTTGTAGGTTTGCGCCTGTTTGGCGATAAATTGGATTCAGTTACCAAGGGTGGTAAGTTGCCTCAACGCAAGAGGCCTCGTCGTTCCTTTCGGGGAGCGACTTCCTTTAGTCCCTCCTTTCGGGGAGTCCGAGCGGGCAGAGGGGCCTCCTTTCCCGCTACCAGGGGTGCTGGTTGGACCCGGGGGAGGGGTCGTGGCCATCCCGGTCAGTCCTGGGGCGCCAAGCCCAAGCCTGCTGGTAAGCCCGCTCAGCAATGAGGGGGTGCCCTCACCCGTGTGGGTGGGGGGACGATTGCGACACTTCTCCCTGGTTTGGGACCAGGAGGTTCCGGACAGATGGATCCGGGAGGTGGTGTCGTCCGGTTACAAGCTGGAGTTTGAGTCTCGCCCTCCGTCACGGTTTTTCTGGTCTCGGGTGCCCACCGATCCTTTGGCCGCGCAGGGGCTCCTGGCGTCGTTAAAGAATCTTCTGGAAATGGCGGACATCCGGCCAGTGCCGCACTTGGAGGTGGGCCTCGGGTTTTACTCCAATCTTTTCACAGTCCCCAAGAAAGACGGGTCGGTTCGCCCCGTTCTGGATCTGAAGTACCTCAACAGGTTCATCCGTACTCGGAAGTTTCGCATGGAAACTCTGCGATCGGCCATCGGTTCTCTTCGGCAGGGGGACTTCATGACGTCCATAGACATCAAGGATGCTTACCTTCATGTTCCCATCTGCCAGGCTCATCAACGTTTTCTTCGGTTCGTGATGAAGGATCGGCATTTTCAATTCGTGGCACTTCCGTTTGGCCTTACCTCGGCTCCAAGAGTGTTCACCAAGGTGTTGGCAGGGGTGATGGCCATTCTCAGATCTCAAGGCATTCGCGTCGTACCTTATCTGGACGACCTTCTGATCATGGCTCCTTCTCTCAATCAATCGGAGACGGACACCAGGACAGTGGTCTCCACGCTGGAAAGCTTCGGTTGGGTGATCAACTTTCCCAAGTCCTCCCTCGCCCCGGCCAGGGTGGTGTCCTTTCTGGGAATGCGGTTGGATTCTTGTCAACACAGGGTGTTTCTGCCTCAACCCAAGATTTGTCTGATTCAGGAATTGGCTCGGTTCCTTCTTTCCAATCCTCGACCGCCCATCCATCTGGGGATGAGGCTGGTAGGGTTGATGGTTGCCTCTTTCGAGGCAGTTCCTTTTGCTCAATTTCACACAAGGACGCTTCAGCTTCATCTGTTGGCATCTTGGGACCAGCGACCATGGTCGTTGGATCGGCCCTTCCCGTTGTCCTCCCGAGTCCGGCAGTCCCTTCAATGGTGGTTGGTCTCGACCAATCTCTTGAGGGGCAGGTCTTTCCTGGCCCCTCTCTGGGAAATTGTCACCACGGATGCCAGTCTTTCGGGATGGGGGGGATTCTGGAAGGATCTTTAGTTTCGGGGGCAGTGGGGACCTCGAGAGGCCCACTTGCCCATCAATGTTCTGGAACTGAAAGCCATCCGGCTGGTTCTTGTTCATTTGTCTCAGCATGTTCTGGGCCTTCAGGTTCGTTTGGACAATCGGACAGCGGTTTCTTACATCAATCATCAGGGAGGGACTCGCAGTCTGGGTGCCCTCAGAGAGGTGTCCCTGATCCTGACCTGGGCGGAGGCCCATGTTCCTTGTATCTCGGCAGTTTACATTCCGGGTGCTCTGTTGAGCAGGTGCTCTTCCCGTCTGGGAGAATGGGCTCTCCACCCTCAAGTTTTTCGGTCTCTGTGTCTTCGGTGGGGGACACCGGAGGTGGACCTGTTTGCCTCTCGTCACAATTGCAGGCTTCCGATCTTCGTATCGCTCTCCCAGGATCCTCTGACTCTGGCGGTGGACGCCATGTCCCTGAGCTGGGGGGATCTGGGGTTTCTGTACCTTTTTCCTCCGATACCCATGCTAGGCAAGGTGGTACGGAAGCTGGCTCTGGAAAGAGTGTCCGCCATTCTCGTGGCTCCAAGGTGGCCAAGGCGAGTATGGTTCACAGACATCGTTCAGCTGGCGGTGGATCAGGTCGTTTTGCCTCTTCGGCCCGATCTGCTCACTCAGGGTCGGCTGTGTTACCCCAATTTACCAACGCTGGGTTTGACGGCTTGGCTGCTGAAACCTTCATCTTGAAGGAGGAGGGTTTTCTGACTCGGTTGTTAAGACTCTGATATGTGCCCGGAAGAGGTCTTCTTCTACCATTTACTATAGGACTTGGAGAGCCTATATCGCTTGGTGTGTGGTTAGATCTTTGCCTTGTAGGTTCTTTTCGGTTTCCAGGATTCTGGAGTTTTTGCAATCAGGGCCTGACTCTGGTCTCCAGCTGAGTACTTTGAAAGGGCAGGTTTCTGCCTTGTCTATCTTTTTTCAGAAGCCTTTTGCGCTTCATCCTTTAGTTAAAACTTTTTTCCAGGGGGTTACGCATGTGCGGCCTCCCAGGAAGCCATTGCTCCCTGTTTGAGACTTGAACTTGGTTCTTTCTGCTCTTCAGGCTCCTCCCTTTGAGCCCTTGCAGGATATTGCTCTGTCTACCTTGACTCAGAAGATTGTCTTCTTGGTAGCTATCACTTCGGTTCGGCGTGTCTCGGAGTTGGCGGCCTTGTCAATCCAGGCGCCCTACTTTGAGAGGCATCAGAACAAGGTGGTCTTTCGTTTTAAACCGGACTTTCTTCCTAAGGTTGCTTCTGCTTTACATTTGAATCAGGATATTGTTCTTCCCTCCTTGTGTCCTAAGCCTAAGAATGACAAGGAGAGGGTTTTGCATTGTTTGGATGTAGTACGCTGTGTTAAGTACTATTTGATTACTACTTCTCCTTTTCGTAAGACTGATGCCTTTTTTGTTGTGCCCTGTGGGCCTAGGAAGGGTTTGGCTCCGGCCAAGTCTTCCATTAGCAAATGGATTCGTCAGGCGATTGTTGGGGCCTATTCGGCCAAGGGGAAGGTTCCCCCTTTTCGTATCACTGCTCATTCTACTCGTGCCGTTGGAGCATCTTGGGCTTTTCAGCACCAAGCTTATGTTGAACAAGTTTGTAAGGCTGCTACTTGGTCTTCTGTTCATACTTTTTCTAAGTTTTACAAGGTTGATGTGCGGGCCTCAGCGGATGCTGTGATTGGCCGCAAGGTTCTGCAGACTGCAGTCGTTTAAGTTATGCTTCATTTTGCCTTCGGATACCCATCCCTTGTTGACACTGCTTTTGGATGTCCCGATCATAAGAATTAAAGGGGAAGCGGGGTGTGTGACACACTGAGAATAATACCGTTTTGTGAGTACTCACCTGTAAAATGGATATTGTCAGTGTGTCACACACCCCGCTTCACCTGCCCTTTTTGGTATCCTGGATCCTCTATATGGTGAAGCTTTCCTTTATTTTATTTTGAGGTTACCGTTGGATTTCCTGGTACCTTGTCTTACTGCTGTTTGAATTCACTGGGTGTTAAGTGGGAGGTCCCAGGTATATGTAGGCCGGAAGGGGCTCGTTTTCAAGACTTCTCTCTGCAACGTCGCCACCTGCTGGTGGAGTAACCCGATCGTAAGAATTAAAGGGGAAGCGGGGTGTGTGACACACTGACAATATCCATTTTACAGGTGAGTACTCACAAAATGGTATTATTGGGACCTGAATTTAGTTTTATCAGCTCTTCAGGGTAATCCTTTTGAACCATTGGTAGATGCATCATTAAGTTTATTGACTCCTAAGGCTCTAATTTTAGTGGCAATAACCTCAGTAAGGAGGGTTTCTAAATTAGCAGCTTTATCGGTTAAGTCTCCTTATTCAGTGTTACATAAGGAAAACGTTGTCTTCCACTTTAAACAGGATTTTCTTCCTAAAGTGGTTTCCCCTTTTCATCTTAATGAAGAGGTGATTTTGCCTTCCTTATGTCCTGTTCCAGTGTCCAATAAGGAAAGGATTCTTCCCTCGCTGGATGTAGTGAGAGCACTAAGATACTATCTCACTGCTACACAATCTTTCCACAGGTCAGGCTTCTTATTTGTCATTCCTGAGGGTCCATGGAAAGGTCTTCCACCAGCTAAGTCAGCTGATGGATTGGACAGTCTCCAAAGTGAAGGATCCTCCCTTTAGGTTTACTGCTCATTCGGCAAGAGCTATTGGAGCTTATTGGGCTTTTCAGCATCAAGCTTCAGTAGAACAAGTATGCAAGGTCGCTATTTGGTCTTCAGTTCATAAATGTACCAAATTTTATGAGGTGGATATTAGAGCCTCGGCGGATGCCGCTTTTGGTAGAAAAGTCTTACAGACTGTAGTAAATTAAATGTCTTGAAAGGTCTTATTCCTGAGAGAAAGGAATAAGGTTTTTGGGGATCCCACCCTGAGGTAAGGGTACTGCTTTTGAAGGTCCCTATCGTGACTGAATTACTCTGATGGCCTGAAGTAAAATGGAAGAGAAAAGATAATTCTGTGAGTACTTACCTGTAGAATTGATTTCTCTTTCATTATTACTTCAGGAGATCAGACCCTCCCTGTCTGCTAGGTTGTTATATCCACGTCTTGGATGCCTAGTGGAGTGGTAAATATGTAAATAGTTGCTGTAAATAATGATCAGCATCGCAAGAATGAAAAAAAAAAAATGGGAGTGGAGTCTTGTATTTGTCTCCAGCAAGAGATATAGATACGCCTCCTGGGCGGCTGGTTATACTGCTTTTAAATTAAACTGGAATGGACGTTAGCTGGAAGGATATAGGCCTAGCAGGAGGAGCCATGCCTTTGTTCTTGCAGCCAATGCACTTCGGCTGAGATGTTAACCCAATTGTGACTGGATTACTCTGATGTCCTGAAGTAATAATGAAAGAGAAATCAATTCTACAGGTAAGTACTCACAGAATTATCTTATTTGCTTTGGAGCTCTTGAAAGGGATATTCTATCTTCATAAATTCTGCTTCACTGTTGGAAAATTGAAATGGGACCTAAAGATAAATACTCATAAATGAGTTTAAACATCTGCTTCTGGTATTCAGATTGCTTTAGGTTATTGCTGAGAATTTAAATCTAACAACATTCTAACCAACCTCTTGGACATGTGAGTAATACCGCTTTGCACTGTGCTACTCAGTGGGGGAAACATTCTATTCAAGCAACTGAAGGCTTGTAGGGGTAGCCGAGGCAACCCTTCTGTGCTGTTTGTTGTGATATACCTACAAAAGGGGTCCTGGTAGTCAGAAACTGTACAAAGTACACTTGTACTTTGTGTATAAATGGAGAAGATTTTATGAAAATTGAGAGCCTGTGCTGATAGAATTGAGCAGCAAGTCTATTTGGTTGTACCCACTGCCACTGTGTATCCTCAATGCATAGCACAAATAACATTACTGCCATAATGCCCTCACAAAGATATGGAATTCTTACATGCAATCCCATGCTTGGACATGAATGCAGCACATAATTGCCCCCAGGCAGTGTCACCACATTTTTCTAATTTGAAATAACATATGAAATCAGCTTCTGTCGGCATAGACAATATCAAACATTTCTTGGAAAAACTAAATCAATTCCTATAAATAAATGATTCTTGTTATACATTGAAGCCTCATGGAAAGCTGTTATGTAGCAATTGACATCAATAAAAAAGTCGAATTCCGTTTTACAGTATTTGTAAAAAAAAAACTCATGAGATCTGTGAGTTGCCCCAAATATTGCGGCATTGCTGTGTTGAACATTTCTTGCAAGTGAACAGATGATGCAAGCTCGTACACTGGGTAAGACCAAGATTTTCTACCAGTTGACCAATATCTTTGCACTTTAGAGCTTAACTGATCTATGATTCTATCCCGCGCATTATATTTAAAAAAAAAAAAAAAATCATGAATTTAAATAGAGCCCATAAAGGAATTATTAACAGTTCTTCAACCACCATGTGGATCTTATCTTTCAAACATTTTCATCCGTGATTACAGCCACCAAAGCACACAATTGCACGTACCAGAATATGACCAATATCTTTACTGTCTTATTAAAGTCAACCTCCGGTTAAAAAAACTAAAATAGGACCAATAGCCTTGCATAGTTGCAAGAAAAACTTCAATTGCCCCATCTGCATGCATGATACTGAATCTTCATCAGCACTTACATTTTCTCCTGCATCTGCTCAAAACTGAAATGCCGCTCCTGGTCACAGCCATCTTTCCCTGCATCCCAGCTGTTCTACTAGCTAGACTTAAAATAGACTAATAGCCTGGTACAGTTGGAAAAGAAAGGTAGCAGCCATTTTGGAGCTTCCTCTCCCAACTGACATAACTGAAATGCACAGTAACAGGAAGCCCAGTATGACTTCCTGTTTGCAGGTGGCCTGCAAACCCATAAGCGGCCATCTTAATTTTAAAATGTATCCCAGTAGGCACTAGAAAAAGGTAAATACTTCATGTGCAGCAATCTAAATTGCCCTGGAGAGGAATTCATATGAGGACTGTTTGTTGTGTTGGGCTGACTTAATTCATTTTTTACTTTAACCGGCATAACCCACATGCTAAGTGTCAGGAAACCCAGTGGAACTTTCTCTTTGCAGGCCACTGGCAGGTCATCATTGAGGGGGTTATATTAATCATGGCAAAAGCTACAAAAAGGAAAATAACATTTTTATATACGGCCATTAAAATTGCCCTGAGGAGGAATGTATATAAGCACTGGAACCCGGGGTGGGTCACTCACATGAGTAGCAAAGCCTGTAAATAAGTCACACCTAAACCATACCCTTATCGTGTTCATAACACACAAACTTATTTCAGCTGTCCGCCCTCCCCCCCCCCCCAAAAAAAATGGTCAGTTTACCTAAGAGAATGACCCTCGTAAGGCTAAAATATACTGGTCCGGCCTAGTCCAACAAGTTGCTATACTGGGCATGCTAATACTCCCCACTTCTCACCGTTGACCAGACAGGTTGGCAGGGTGAGCAGTCACAATGAGTACGCCGCAACAGCCAACCTAAATGGTCAGCAGCGCTCGTTCCTTCGGGGGCCATTGCTGGAACATAGAAAGGGGTGAGTATCGACATACCCAGTATTGGGCTTGCCAGGCCGCATGGATGCTGTATTGATGCTTAGACTTTACCGCCCATTTATTATAGTGGGCAAAACATACCAAAAGAGGGGTCATGTGCAGTCCAGCTGGGCACACGGTCCAGATCCTCTCGTTGGAGCAACCTACGTGCACTTTGGGGGAGTGGACTGGAGAAGTCTGAGTGGTTGGGTAAACATGTATTTATTTTTACAGAAGTCCTTTAAAAAGTCTCTGTACTAGCTAACATGGTGCACCATTATATTTGTAAATAGTGATCGCTGTACTCTGCAAACACAGTGGTAATTTTTCCTCCCTTTCGCTTCTGATCTCCATACGCATAGCTCTGATCATTGAAGTTTACGACCTGTTAGACTAATTGGATGAGCTTTGAGTGTAGAGCCAGCATCACGTCATGTTCTCCATGACCCCCTCAGCTAAAAATAACAGAACTTTACCATGATACAAGATTGCAGTCACACAGGTACCGCCGCGCACATCTGCCTGCGAGGTCCCTGCAGGGGTCATTATATGCGGATTCAGAAGTTCATCCTCACCGCGCTAATCATTATACAGTGTGTGATGTAACGGATCTTCAAAACATTACATTCATGCTCAGAATTGTCATTCAGTTCACCCAGTAAACTGAATCATTCTATGCTAAAATGAATAGTCAAGTAATTATTACAACCTTTACACTATGCACAAATAGACAAATGATTCAAGTGTCTGGTGGATGTCATTTTTGAGTATTGTATACATTCATTAATATCAAAGACCATGACTGTGCCTTATACATCCATGGGGGGAAAAATCAGCCCTGGAAATTTACTAGCCGGGCCAACACGTGAGCTGCTGAGCCCTGTCTGTAAAAGAGTATGCTCATCAGCTGCAGCCACAGCACTGCATGGGCAGATCATGGGCAGTGGTGGATGGGCCACTAACATAGTGGCTAAGAAACCAGTTGCGTGCCTGGAGGGTTGCAGGTTTGATTACAGAATGGGACATCACTGAACCCCCCAACTGCCCCCTGGGCACTGTGGTTTGAGCAGCCCATTGCTCCGTGCATGTGTGCACTAATTGCCCATTGGTGTAGTTGTGTTTGTCCTCACTGCTCTGTGTATGCGTAAGCATGAAATGTTTAGAAATAAACACATTACATGACATTAAAGTGGACCAATCTCCCCTGTGGCCAGCCTGGAATCTAAAATATTCCAGGAAAGGCTGCAAGTCTGTGTGGGTGTGAAACCTTCCGGGCCACCGGTGATCTTACGTCATCACGACAGGTCTTGCAACACGATCGCCGCCGGCGCAGCATCCCCGGCTTCTCTGTAGCTGTGCGCACATTCCACAGGGAAGCTAGGGATGCGGCCGCGCCTATGCTGACACAAAGTTCAATTCAGCGGCTTTATGCCGTGCATTAGTATGTGCCGCATAAAACGCTGATTGGACTAGTGCCCATGCATGTACCGTGGGAACCGGGAAAGGTGAGTAAAAGTGGGCAATCTGGAGGGTTTTACTCAGGAGAGCATCCAACCCCTGGGGCAAGGAGCAATTACCAGGGTGGTCGAAATCCTGGTGATTGGTCCACTTTAAGTAGATGTTTTTCTTCCGATCCATTCTAGACCCTCCTTACACTTGGGATTACTTCCTTGCCCTAAGGGTGTGACTGCAAGACAAAAAAGGTGTGGCCCCTCCCGGCCCATAAGTAGCAGCTGCCTCCTAATCAAAACCAGTTTCATTCTTGCAGATGAAGTGACTGTGAAGGTTGTTGAAGATTCTTTCTTAAGGATTGGCAGCAAGCGGGGGAATGAACCCTGTCGGCTTCCTGCACGACCTTATTCCCACGGATTCCTCTGACCCAACTCTATGCCTCCCCAGCTTTTTGCTGTTTAAATTGGGGTCCGTGAAGGTAAGGTGAAGCGCTGGGGTCTGGGGCGCTTTCTGAGGTTAAACCCTCAGGGATGCAGGCTTTCATTAAAAAGCAAATCGGCTGCAGGTTTTTGTCTGGTGAGCCTGCTTGGGGGGACCAAGGGATTTTCCCTTTCTTATTGCTCTTTCCCATGTGTTTAAGCTGAGGTTGTTGGCCAGCAAAAAGGGGCTGCTCTGAGCCACTGCACGGCCACCCTCAAGTGGACCTAAACCTTTTGGCAGGTCATTTTGTTTGTTTTTTAATACGGTTTTATTGTTTTTTTTTCTCCATACTATTATAGATTGGGAAAGTGCAAATATAATATTACTATATAATTTATATATGATGGTACCCCCCCAGAGGACTCGCAGTACTCTTGTGACTGTCGAGAACCTATCTATACTGGTCAGAACCCCTGGGTCCTAGACTAGTATTATTAAATTCACCATGTCGGAGGCATCTGGAGTAGCAGATCTGTTCTTAAGAGATTTACTCCATGTCCAGTATGCATGCAGTGGCACTGGACAAGGATAGCACGGTGCACAGGGATTATGCTACGGTTGTAGTGGATAGGGAGACAGTTGTCTCTTCCCTGAGGGAGCTCTGACCCCTATTGCTGGTGCTCAGAGACTTAAAAACCCCCTTTGCAGCCTTAATGCGGACCTAAACCTTTATTGTGACTACTAAGAAGGTTTGTAAAAAAAAAAAAAAAAAAAAATTCCGAAGAGGATATTGTGGCCGTCATAGTCATTTTCGAAGTCTTTAAACTCTGTCGGCAGCTTTCAAGTGGTCCTAAACCTACAGAGTCATCATGGAGTATTGGCTACTAAAAGAGTTTTAAATAAAATAATTTTTCCTAAGTTGAAGAGGATTTTGTGGCTGCCATGGTCTCCTTCTGAATCTTTAAACTCCGTCGGCAGGCCTCAAGTGGTCCTAAACCTATCGAGTGTCATAATGGAGTATTGGCTACTAAAGAGGTTTTAAAGAAAAGATTTTTTCCTCTGAGTGGAAGGGGATATTGTGGCTGTCATAGTCTCCTTCTGAGTCTTTAAACTCTGTTGGCAGCCCTCAAATGGTCCTAAACATATAGAGTCATTATGGTGTATTGGCTACTAAAAAGGTAATAAAAAAAAAAAAGGATGGTTGATTTCCTCCATTCTGGAGGATGTTGCAGAGCATACGCTTTATTATAATCTGATCAATAGGGAATGGCAGAAGTCAGGTTGTTTTCTGACCATTCCTAAAGTACTAGATACTATTGGGTTGATTCAAAGAAACATGTAACAGCTTGGATTTTGCTCACGATCATCCTATTTTTTACGTCCGCTCGTGCGTTCGTATGAACTTGCGAGTGATTCAATAAGCAAATACGTTTCTATCCTAAAAGATACGTCCGTTCGTATGATATCTCCCGAACTTGCCTCAGTCAGTTGCCAATCGTAAAAATCACGTTCATGTGCTCACCTGTTGCGGCGGCAGCCTGTTTTGTCGGCGGCTTCCATCGTCCAGCTCTTCCAATTACTTGCGTTTGCCTCTGGTTTTCATTGGTTTTTGGCCTCTTAGATTCGTGCGTTCGTATGTTTATAAGATCTTGCGCATGCGCACCCTCAACCAGAAACTTACATAAACCCCGTAGCGGCTGCATCCAACTTCATTTCTCGGTCCCTTAAACTTACATAAACCCCGTAGCGGCTGCATCCAACTTCATTTCTCGGTCCCTTAAACTTACATAAACCCCGTAGCGCCTGCATCCAACTTCATTTCTCGGTCCCTCAAACTTACCTAAACCCCTTAGCGCCTGCATCCACCTTCATTTCTCGGTCCATAAAACTTACCTAAACCCCTTAGCGCCTGCATCCAACTTCATTTCTCGGTCCCTTAAACTTACCTAAACCCCGTAGCGCCTGCATCCAACTTCATTTCTCGGTCCCTTAAACTTACCTAAACCCCGTAGCGCCTGCATCCAACTTCATTTCTCGGTCCCTCAAACTTACCTAAACCCCTTAGCGCCTGCATCCACCTTCATTTCTCGGTCCATAAAACTTACCTAAACCCCTTAGCGCCTGCATCCAACTTCATTTCTCGGTCCATAAAACTTACCTAAACCCCTTAGCGCCTGCATCCAACTTCATTTCTCGGTCCATAAAACTTACCTAAACCCCGTAGCGCCTGCATCCAACTTCATTTCTCGGTCCCTTAAACTTACCTAAACCCCTTAGCGCCTGCATCCAACTTCATTTCTCGGTCCATAAAACTTACCTAAACCCCGTAGCGCCTGCATCCAACTTCATTTCTCGGTCCCTTAAACTTACCTAAACCCCTTAGCGCCTGCATCCACCTTCATTTCTCGGTCAATAAAACTTACCTAAACCCCTTAGCGCCTGCATCCAACTTCATTTCTCGGTCCATAAAACTTACCTAAACCCCTTAGCGCCTGCATCCAACTTCATTTCTCGGTCCATAAAACTTACCTAAACCCATTAGCGCCTGCATCCAACTTCATTTCTCGGTCCCTCAAACTTACCTAAACCCCTTAGCGCCTGCATCCACCTTCATTTCTCGGTCCATAAAACTTACCTAAACCCCTTAGCGCCTGCATCCAACTTCATTTCTCGGTCCATAAAACTTACCTAAACCCCTTAGCGCCTGCATCCAACTTCATTTCTCGGTCCATAAAACTTACCTAAACCCCGTAGCGCCTGCATCCAACTTCATTTCTCGGTCCCTTAAACTTACCTAAACCCCTTAGCGCCTGCATCCAACTTCATTTCTCGGTCCCTCAAACTTACCTAAACCCCTTAGCGCCTGCATCCACCTTCATTTCTCGGTCAATAAAACTTACCTAAACCCCTTAGCGCCTGCATCCAACTTCATTTCTCGGTCCATAAAACTTACCTAAACCCCTTAGCGCCTGCATCCAACTTCATTTCTCGGTCCATAAAACTTACCTAAACCCCGTAGCGCCTGCATCCAACTTCATTTCTCGGTCCCTCAAACTTACCTAAACCCCTTAGCGCCTGCATCCACCTTCATTTCTCGGTCCATAAAACTTACCTAAACCCCTTAGCGCCTGCATCCAACTTCATTTCTCGGTCCCTTAAACTTACCTAAACCCCGTAGCGCCTGCATCCAACTTCATTTCTCGGTCCCTTAAACTTACCTAAACCCCGTAGCGCCTGCATCCAACTTCATTTCTCGGTCCCTCAAACTTACCTAAACCCCTTAGCGCCTGCATCCACCTTCATTTCTCGGTCCATAAAACTTACCTAAACCCCTTAGCGCCTGCATCCAACTTCATTTCTCGGTCCATAAAACTTACCTAAACCCCTTAGCGCCTGCATCCAACTTCATTTCTCGGTCCATAAAACTTACCTAAACCCCGTAGCGCCTGCATCCAACTTCATTTCTCGGTCCCTTAAACTTACCTAAACCCCTTAGCGCCTGCATCCAACTTCATTTCTCGGTCCCTCAAACTTACCTAAACCCCTTAGCGCCTGCATCCACCTTCATTTCTCGGTCAATAAAACTTACCTAAACCCCTTAGCGCCTGCATCCAACTTCATTTCTCGGTCCATAAAACTTACCTAAACCCCTTAGCGCCTGCATCCAACTTCATTTCTCGGTCCATAAAACTTACCTAAACCCCGTAGCGCCTGCATCCAACTTCATTTCTCGGTCCATAAAACTTACCTAAACCCCTTAGCGCCTGCATCCAACTTCATTTCTCGGTCCATAAAACTTACCTAAACCCCGTAGCGCCTGCATCCAACTTCATTTCTCGGTCCCTTAAACTTACCTAAACCCCTTAGCGCCTGCATCCAACTTCATTTCTCGGTCCATAAAACTTACCTAAACCCCTTAGCGCCTGCATCCACCTTCATTTCTCGGTCCCTCAAACTTACCTAAACCCCTTAGCGCCTGCATCCAACTTCATTTCTCGGTCCATAAAACGTCACCAAACCACATAATGTACATCTGTCTTTTTTTTTTTTAGTGTGTATGTAATTTTGTGTGTAGTTGTTTTTTGTTGCGCATATTAGAAAAGACACATTTATGAAGGCTTAAAATATTTTTTTATTTAAATATTAATTTTTTAAAATTTCCTATATTTATTATAAATTTTCAAAATTTGTAGTTAGTTTTTTTACTAACTTTTTTTACTTAAATAGTTATCTGGGAAACATTTTTTTTTTTGTTTTTTTTTCTTTTTTGTAAGTAAAATTTTGGGTAGAACATTTAAAACATATAAAATTTTTATAAAATGCAGTAAAATGTATAAAAGAATTTTAACAAAGTAGCCAGGACCAAGGGCACTATTCATCCTCCTCTTCTTCATCTGTTGGCCCCAACGTCGCCTGTATGGCCAGCAGCTCGGCCACCAACTCCTGGATCCTTTTTTTTTTCTCTGCCTTGGTTTTTGGCATAATCCCTGTAAGCAATAGAGAAAAAAACCTAAATAGGAGTACCAGACCGGTTGGTATGCTGTAAATAGATTTGTGGTTAATCCAATACATGTAAATGCATGACATATGTCATTCTTCCAAGGGCTAAAGTTAATGCATTTCCAACAGGTAAGTATTTAAACTCCTTAAACCGGACCTTAAACATTATTTAATGACAACCAATACCTATTTCTAAATGATTATGCACCAGATCAAAGTACAGTTTTGACGTTTATGGCTTGCAGCGCCGCCATCTGAACTCTGAAGCCTAACAATTAATGAGGAGTGGAGAGTTGGATAAAGTACAGGGGAGTACGTTACAGTGGTGCGTTGACAATCCAGAGCATAGCTGGGTTGAGGGAAAGGTCATCAATCCCACAATGCATGCCAGGACCTTACTTTTTACAATCTGTATCCCATGCTGCCTGTAAATATTGCGCATTCCATATTCCGCAATATGGGCTGTTTTCACGCTCCTAACATGCATTAGATGGCTGAAGTCTGTTTTTCTATGTTTCAAATCTGTAGGTACAGTGTGTTGCCTAATTATTAGCTATGTTCTTAATACGAGTTAGGGTCCGCTTTAAGCTAAAGAAGTGGCCACATGAAAGTGTTAACTACACATTGGCTACGCCTTTAGTTATGTGTGTGTTATTAGCTTACAAAACATTAATCTGAATCATGGCAAGGAGACAGAGCCCCCGACCTGGCACCAGCCGGGAACCTAGCCCCCCAAGAGGGCCCCGAATTGCAACCATGACCACATCTACACCTGGAAGTTCGGTGGCCAGCCACGCAAGAACACCCAGTCCCTTGGCCAGTCCAGTCCAGTCATTGGGAAGCCACCAATCCGGCCATTCCCCTACCCAGCCCCAGGCCATAATGTCACCACATGTGTCTGCACACATGGAGGAGCAGCCAAGCCAACCATCTGGCCGCACATTGCGCCGCGGCCAGTTGAGTGGGAGATTCTCCCATGACCAAAATATGGCATTGGCTAGTGGCCTTACATTATACTATGACGAGCTATATGGGAGCAAATCCAAACACACCACCAAGCAGCGCAAGATGGAATTGTTTGAAACCATCCTCCGACAAGTAAATGCAGCGGGGGAAGAGAGGAAAGATGTGTCCCAAATTCAGAAGAAAATCTCTGATCTGAAGTATGCTGTACGGCAAAAAGAAATTAAAAGGCATAATTACAGGTAAATAAATGTTTTCGCTAAATATAATGTTTGGGATGTGCTGTATGCCCCTTTTCTGAGTACCAAACGATTTTCTCTTTTCAGCATGAAAACTGGAGGTGGCTTTCCATCTAAATTGGAGTTTACCCCTGCTGAGGAGATTGTGCTTGGACTTCTCCATCCGGTCGCGGTCGGTGGACATGCTGGTCTAAGGGACACAGACTCCCCGACCCGTACCCACGGTGAGTACTCTTAAATCTGCATGTTTGCCTGTTTGCTAAATAATCTACAGTTCACTAGTAACAAGATAACGGGATGCCCCTATGGTTTGCCTTGCTTGGCCTCGCACTACTGTGGCTGTTTGTGTCCTCTTTTGGTCCCTGGGAATCACACATTTAGGCCCACAGCCATTATGGCAAAGATCAAATGTCCAATTGGATTGTTAAAGTCATGAAGTTTCGCAAGATAAGTGAGATATTTTGAATCAATCACAAAACACACATCATTATGTATGGGTTGCCTTTTGGTTGTGTGAGTTGTGTTTGAGTTAACAATTTAATTAGCCACCCACAAACATATGTGACCAAGAGCAGCGAGACTCAACTGGCGGCCCGGGGTCCCAATGCGGGCCTTGCCACCACATTCAAGGACCCCTGCCCAGACAGCCCTGCACTCAGTTACTTCTGTGTTGACGTGCTCAGAGCTGCCCCCTTGATCGGCCATGTAGTGGTTGGTCTCCTGCCCAATGTCATGGCTCCCTGAAACATAGCATTGCAATATGAAGTACTGCACAGGAAGTGGCATTGCAAGGTACACAGTAACTTATTTAAATTTTCACTGGCCACAATCGTGTCCCGCTGCCCCTGCTCTGGCCCATGTGCCACAGTCCCCCCATGCCCCCCCCCACATAAGGCCCATACATTTGTAACAGATTGGCTCCATCCATCCCATCACCATCAATACGTTAACTCCCCCCTTTAGCCATCCAATCCCTGTCCCCTCAGCTCTGGCCCATCCAGCCCAGCAAGGGCAAGCAGCCTTTATTAGTTGGCACTTAGAAATCTCCAGCCCCTCCACCAGTGTCTTTATTTGTAACTAGACACCCCCTGCGTCAGCACCATGGCCAGACATTCACCTCTCACCACATACCTTTAAATGGGCGTTTCAAACTATTGTTTGAGTAGGCCGGACCTAGCGAATGGTAGGCTAAATCCAAAAATGTGCCTTGAAAGTTGGATGCTGACTGGGTACACTTCATGACTTAGAACTGAGGTCACTTAGCAGTTTGTCCGAGCCATTGCACCTATGTAAACTTGCGTGGGTTTGAACAAAGGTCACCATTGCTCTAGAGTTGAATAATATTACAAATAGAGCTATATTTGATTACATATCCAAAACAAGGTTATGTGTGTGTGTTTACGTGGTTTTTTTTTCTCTTCTTCAGCCCAGCATGATCCCTCAGCAAGGGTAAACTCACCCCCCAGTTTGGTTATGCCTACCAGGTCCGTACAGCATCGGAGCCCAGATCAGAGATTTTCGGTAAGTTAATTTAGTAGCATAAATACTAACAAGTGCTTAAGAATGTGTTAAACTGTTGAAATCCAAAATTGGGATGCAAACTTAGCCTTTTTTTTTTGATATGTCCCTACAGACCCCCACACTCATGGAAGAGATCCAGGACATGGAGGAAGATGATGATGTCTCCGTACAGGGCACGTCGGATGAACTCCCCCTGGGTCCCAATTTGGAACTGCTCCATAATGTTTCTCTGGCCAATCCTCAGCAGCAGAGTGAATCTCCATCCATTGTGCTTGCACATGGGGAGACTGACACTACAGTCCCCAGTGTTCACTCTGCTGCTGAGGATTTGCTAAGCAGGCCGGTTGCTGTTGAGGGTACGACACCACGCGGCAGGGCACGCCCAAGAGCCAGGGTAATTGTGCGGCGGACGCCATTACGCCGCCCCACAATTTCCCAGGGGAGGCAGAGTGCCCTGCTTCAATTATGGACCCAACAAAGGGACTCTTATGACGCCCAGCTCGTTACAGAGCGTGAGCAAAGGCATGCCGACATGGTGAACATCCATACCAGTCTACAGGGCATCCTCGCGGAGTTGCGTACCCTCAACAGCAACGTGGCCAATGCAAGTAATGGCATCCAGTCAGCCATGGCTGAGATGACCAATATGCAGAGAAACATTGTGGAGCAGTTTCAAATTCACAATGCTGCCATGGCCCAGGCTAGGTCCCATTCCCATGGACCTCCACCTGGACCTCCACCTGGGTATTATGGGCAGCCACCCTATTAAGCCATGGGTGTGTGGGACATCTTTTCTCTTAACCCCCACTGTATTTACTTGTCCTTTGAGGTTTCAAACAATCCATTTTGTGTTGCTCTGGCAGGTTGTGTTTTGTATTTGCTCCCATATAGCTCCTTAGAGTAATGCTTAAGGCCACTAGCCAATGCCATAGGTCTATGTGGAGTTTATCTGGCCACTTATGGCTTTACCTATGTATTTGGTTGATGCTCCTCCTGTTTGCAGACATGTTTGTGTGACATTATGGCCATGCCCAAATATCCCTGGGCACAGGCAATATTAATGACTGGACTAGGCTGGCCTTTGGACTGGGTGTCCTTGTTTGGTTGTGCCACTCACTTCCAGGTGTAGATGTGCTCGATGTTTTTTTTTTAATGTTATCCATTTGTTACCACAGATGTATGTGGACTGATTTCTGTTAACCACTATAATTTTTCACTTTCAAAGTAAAACAAATATTTCACTTCCAATACTTGTTGCGTTTTTAGTGGGAAGACATTTTTAACAGCTTGGGCTAAACCAGATACTTTAGGTTTGAAGAGGTGTAACAATGCAAAGCGAAAGCGAAGGAAACTACATGAAATACATTAGGCAACAATTAAGGTCTAAATGTTTTACTTAGAGGTAATGCCACATTACGGCAAAACAACATATGTTTCAAAAAGGATAACACAGACATACAGAATGGTGAGACAGGGCAAAAAGTTAACTAAAATGCTGGCTGATCAGGTTGGCTCGAACAGATTGGCCAGACTCACTGGGGGGCCCCTCCAAATTCTCGGCTTCATCCTCGACGGCTGAAAAGGGCAGGCTGTCCACATAACGTGGGACACGTTCCATGATGGCAAAATTGTGCAAAACAGCACATGCCATTATAATGTCGATCACTTTCTTGGGATCATATTGCAGGGCCCCCCCAGTATGGTCAAGGCAACGAAAACGTGTCTTCAGCAGACCAAAGGCCCTCTCCACAACAGCCCGGGTCTTGCGATGCGCACGGTTATACGCTTCCTGAGAGGCATCCTGGGGCCGCAGCACAGGCGTCATGAGCCAGGGTAGAAGTGGGTACCCGGAATCACCTTAAACAGAGAATTAAATGTAATCAAAATTAAAAAGGCAACACAACCAACACCAAAAAATTCACAGATATCATAATGATGTAAGGTAAAGTGTTCCCAAAAAAATACAGGGCACATTAGGGCCCACAAAAATTGCACTAAGGTATCACCTAAATAAAAAGGGCACTTCTATATACCAATTAATTAACAAACATCTGCACGGCCAAGGGTATTTGTATTTTACATATATTTGTAGTTTTCAGACATGTTACAATTAGGATGCTGCGGAGGGCCTATCCACATTTCTCTGGAAACTACAATGTATGCAGTTTAAGTCCACTTTGACATTTAAAGACCAATAGTCCCAAAGGAGCCAAAGGTCAAAGATCCCTATCCACATTTCACTGGAAAATACAATGTATGCAGTTTAAGTCGACTTTGACATTTAAAGACCAATAGTCCCAAAGGAGCCAAAGGTCAAAGATCCTTGGGTATAAACTCCAAACCAATATATTTAGGCACAAGGAACTTACAGACATCCTAACTAAAGGGAAAACATTCTGAAGGCCACAGCGAGCCAAGGATTTTTTGGGTAAGTTCATAATATATGAGCCAAGAAAAAGGCAGTTGGACGCTTCTGTAAATTTATCCTTAAAAAACATATCAACAAATACAAGATTAATGCCACATTTAATAACACACAAATAGGACACACTTACCAAGCAGCCATGCCCCCGAAAATTCACCTGCCTCAAATCTCCGAAACAACCCAGATCGCCGGAGGATATAGGAGTCGTGGGACGATCCGGGGTAGCCGGCAAGGACACTCATAAACCGCATATCCGGACCAACCACGGCCTGGACATTAAGTGAGTGTCCCATTTTACGATTCCTTAAGGCAAAAACATACCAAAAGGGTAATTGATATTTGACCCAAACTAATAAATTAACCACAAAACATGTCTGCACTCTATTGGGAAAGACTAATGAAAAGCCGAGATAAAGCAGCTACACAAATGAGGGATAAACAAATATGCTGCCGCAAAGGAAAACAGGTTACATGACACGTTGGGCAACATAATAACCAATCTCAATACCTATATATATACTCGTCGGCTGCCCTAGGTACGAGTGCCACATGTGTGCAGTCAATTGCACCAATAACGTTGGGCATGTCGGCCACATTATAAAACCCAAGCTTAATGGCGTTTCTGGCTGCCATATCATCAGGAAAATAAATATATTTTTGAGTTATGGCAGCCATGCCTTCCAAAAATTTAGACAGTGCGCGGCTCAGCGTAGGCTGTGACATCCCCACAGAGAGGGCACCCAGCCTCTGGAACGAGCCGTTCGCCAAAAATTGCAGGCAGCCAAGCATCTTGGTCATACCTGAAATTGCATGCCCCTTCCTTGTGGTGCGGGCTAACCATGGCCGCAGCTCACTATATAATTTATGGAGGGAAGCGCGATTAAGCCTGGTCAGCTCGAACAGCTCAACATCATTCATGCTATCGATGTTCATGCGACGACGCAGGGGCAATCTGCTCTCAGACATCTCGATCAACTCAATGCCAAAAAGCATAAGCCCTTGATGTGCCACAAACTCGCTCCGCTCCATCCTACTCCCGAGGCCAAATAGCTGCCGGCAAACATTTCGTAAAGCAGCTCTTTAATGGGCTTCAAAACAATTAACAATCACCTCTCTGAATTGGGCGCAAGCCCATGTGAAGGACGTAAAAAATAGGATCGGACGCAAATAATACGATTTGGACGGGAAAAACACACGAACTAACGCAAATTATACGATTCTCGTACGAAATGCGTATGTTCATATACGTCTATGCGCGAACGATCGTGCGAATACGAAATGGCCAAAAAAACAAGAAAAAATGACAAACACCCACCCAAACTTACGATTCTCGATACGAAATCACTTAACTTTTGCTCTTTGAATCGAGGGGTATGTATCCTTTTTTTCCAGATCAGATTATGGTCTCACCCTCCTGTGGTGGACGCTCTGGGCCCTGGTCTCTTTAAGATTTTGGTTATGCCATCCTCTCATAGTGCTTCTCCAAAGGATCCAGCGGATAAGCGCATGGATCAGGTGGCATGTCATGTTTTTATGGGGTCGACCTTGCGGCCGGCCTGTGCTACATCCATAGCATTTTTTGTGAGCAGGAGGTTGTTAAAGCAACTGGACTCTAAGACTTGTATGGCTCGTTCACGGAAGCCATGCTCCCAGTTGATCAAAGTCAGTTGGCTCTAACAGGTATGTGATCCAGGCTATAGAGGTTTGATCTGGTTGTGGGCCAGAGGCCTAGCTCTGGTGGTCGCCCTAAGGCGTGCTTTATGGCTTAAGCAATGGCCAGCTGACATAGCCTCTAAAAAGGAATATGACGGGACTCCCCTTTTAAGGTGGGCGTCTGTTTGGGGAGTGCTTGGTTGACTTGGTAAAACATGCTACTAGTGGTAAGTCATTTAATCTGCCACAGAAGCCGAAGTCTAATACTGCTTCCGCAGGGCCTCTAATACTCCGGGGTTCCGGTTAGAGGTTTGGCCTCTTCGGGATACCAAAGGGATTTTTGGAATAAGACAAAGTTCCAAATTAAGGCAACAGGTGTCTGGCAGAATAAAGCTGGACCCCCTTCAAAGCCTGTTCAGGCATGAAGGGACGCCCCCGCACTTGCAGGTGTGGGGGGGGGCACTTCTGCATTTTGCTCATATTTGGAGGCTTTATTAACAGATATTTGGATACAGGAAGTTGTATCCTCAGGTAACAAGATCAAATTAGGAGCCAGACCCCCTTGGAGATTCTCTTGGTCAGGGGTATCCCAAATTCCGCAGTAAGCAAAAGCATTGAGATCTGCCGTATCTCGCCTTTTTAGAGATTGGAGTTGTTGATCCACAGTGAAGCTACTCCCGGGCAGTGTATATATAAGGATACATACCTACATTGCTGTAGGTGGCCTACATCTTCAGTTTGTGGCGTTACCCTTCGCTCTATCTTCAACACCAAGGGTGTTTACCAAGATGTTGGCAGGTCTCATGTTTTCTCTAAGAAGTCAGGGTATACATATAATCCCTTACTTAGACTATCTGTTGATATGGGCCCCATCATGCCAGGGGGCCCAGAAGAATACACAGACTGTCTGATCGACATTGTATAATTGACTATCCAGTCGAATTCTTAAGTCAAATATCATATCATATAGCTTCAAGAGTTTTTCTTTCTGGGACTGGCATTAGACACGTCTCAGGCAAAAGTGTTTTTTCCAACACGGAAGTGACTCTTACTCCAGGCCAGGGTACAGGGTCTCTTGTCTTGCCCTCACCCGACGATTCATCAAGGAATATGTCTGGTGGGCCTGATGGTATCTTGCTTGAGTCAGTACCTTTTGCACTGTTCACACAAGACTCCTGCAGATGGAATTGCTCACAATCTGTGATCGAGACCCACACACCCTGATTCACTTTTTGCATGACACCGTCAGCAAGGCAGTCTCTAGCCTGGTCCTCAGCCTCTTCAGACTGGCAAATCCTTCCTTCCAGTACAGTGGAAGATCATCACCATGGATGCCAGTCTATCTGGTTGGGGGAGTGTCACGGAGTCACAAATGATCCAGGGACAGTGGAGTCTGAAGGAGAGCAGAATTTCCATAAAGATCCTGAAACTGAGAGCTATTCCATTGTATTCAAACATTGGACATCCCATCTGATGGGGCATCCCGTCCAGATTCAAACAGAATAATTGGACGGCGGTGGTATATATCAGCCACCATGAGGTCATCAGAAGCAGTAAAGCCCTGATGGAAGTGAGCTGGGTTTTTTACTTGTCTTTTGGTGGTACGCATACCTGGAGTGGACAACTTGTAGGCCGATCATCTCAGCAGAACGGTCCTGCATCAGAGGGAATGGTCTCTTAGCCAGGGTTTTTTTTAATCCGTATGCATGTGCTGGGGAATCCCAGACGTAGATCCCTTGCATCATGGCTCAGTCAGAAGGTCCGAAGTTTGTCTCAGCCCAGGGATCCTCTAACCATAGCAACAGATGTCCTAACTCCTCAGTGGTCAGCATTCAAGCTTCTTTATGCATTTCCCTCCGATTTTACTCCTGGGTCAAGTACTAAAAAAGGTTTAGCTCACAAGGAAGTCCCAACCATTGTGCAAGGCCTGTGTCAGGGACCACCGGACACCCTTCTTGCGTGAGCCAAAAATCCCCAATCTCCACCGCCTCTTGTGCCTATAGACAAGCCCCCGCTTGCTGGAGACACGGGTTATGCCTCTCCAGACTCGGCTGCCCCCAGGACTTACTGGCACAAAGATTGCTGGCTCACATTAAAGATGGGTGAACTGCGGGGTATCCCCAAAACAGGAGCTCAGGCGACAAAAGTCCAAAACGTCAAAACCAAGGGAGAAGGCAGAGAGTAGTCGGGACTAGCAAGAGGTCAAAGCCGGGTGGTCACAGAAGCGCTGTATCCAAGGGATAAACAGAAGCGAAGTCAGACAGGCAGAAGGTCGGTGCGGGCAGCGGACGGGAGTAGTCAAAGACAGAGCCGGATCAAAACACTAAGACGTAATTCCAAAAGCACACCCAAGCTAGAAATGGCTATATCGGGCACTGGTGGTCAGGGCAGGGACATATTTAAAGGGGAACTGGCCAATAGGAAGGGGAAATGTAATGATTGGTGCAACTTGTGTTTGGTGCAACTATGATCCTGCTCCTGATAGGAGCAACCCCAGGGATGGGACCGTCCTGGCCAGTCAGGTTGTCCAGTCCCTGGGTTCATCAGAACCAAGGAACCCCTGGACCAGGATTGGTTCTATTCAAATCTGCCCCGGCGAATGCGCTGGGAGCAGCACCACCGGAGGGCATAACATGAACGTGCTCGTGCACGCGTGCGAGCAAGTGACTGAATGCCGGGTGCACCCCCCGAGAAGGAGGGAGGGGACATTGCACTGCCCGAGGAGGCGGAGGAGCCGCCCGAGACGCCAGGGACCCCAGCCGCCGCCGCCGCCGATGCCAAGGGGGAGGTGGAGGCTGAAGCCCCAGCAGAGGACGAGGACAAGGAGGCAGCCGCCCCGCGCGGCCGCCGGAGGACCAGGGCCGGCCGAGACCGTGCGGAGGCGCTGCGGGACCGGCCCCCAGGTAAGTTTTACATTACCCCTCCCTTGAGGAGGGGCCTCTGGACCCTCCAACCTGGGTTTCTGAGGGTTCTCCCTGTGAAACTTCCTAACCTACCTCCCCGCGTGGACCTCTCTGGCCGGGACCCAAGACCTCTCTTCCGGACCGTATCCCTTCCAATCTACGAAGTACTGGAGAGAATTTCGGAAGAAACGTGACTCTAGAATCCGAGCTACTTCGAATTCTTGCTGCCCATCTACTAAAATGGCAGCAGGGGAAGTATTTGGCTCAATACCCTTAGCAGACTCATGGAAAGAATTACAAATTTTCATAGAAGGCTGAAGATCTAGGCAATAAGTAACCTGATTAATTTTCTGTAGTATAGGAAAAGGGCCAATAAATCTAGGGCCCAACTTGTCAGAAGGTTGACGTAATGCCAAATTCCTGGTGGAAAGCCAAACTAGCTCTCCAACCACATAATCAGGGTTACTAGATCGACAACGATCGGCAAAAGTTTTCTGCTGGCCTACAGCCCTGGTCAGGTTTTGCTGGATCTTTGCCCAAAGATCCGACCACTGGGACAACCATTCTTCCAGCGAAGGTACACTAGAGGGTATGTCCGACAGAGCAGAAAATTTGAGGTCTCTACCGAAAACACAGTGGAACGGGGAAACCCCTGTGGAAGTATGGGTAGCATTATTTAAAGCAAACTCTGCAAATTAAAGGTACAATAACCAATCAGTCTGGACATCGGAAACAAAACAAGGAAGGTATTGCTCAAATAATTGGTTAGTCCTCTCTGTCTGCCCATTTGACTGGGGGTGAAATGCTGAGGACAAAGAGACAGTGAACCCCAACCTGGCACAAAAAGCCCTCCAAAATTGAGAGACAAACTGAACCCCCCTGTCGGACACCGCATCTTCCGGAATTCCATGGAACTTGAATATATGGGTCAAAAAATGTTGTGCTAGGTCTTGAGCGGTAGGTAACTTTGTTAACGGGACAAAATGAGCCATCTTGCTGAACCGATCGACCGCCACCCAGATGACGGTAAACCCCTGGGATGGTGGAAGGTCGGTGATGAAATCCATGGCAAGATGAGTCCAGGGTCGGGAAAGAATGGATAAGGGCAACAGTGAACCTTCAGGAGAATGTCTTGGGGTTTTACTCTGGGCACAGACTTTACAGGCCCGCACATAATCTCGAGCATCTTTTCTAAAAGAAGGCCATCAAACATGACGAGACAACTTGGAAATGGTCTTCTTTGCTCCTGGATGGCCTACAGTTTTAGAAGCATGAAATTGCTGTAGGATAGCCGCACGCTGAGACACAGGTACAAACTGGGCACGAGCTGGTTTACCAGGCGGAGACTCAGACTGAAATTGATTCAGGTCGGAGAAATCCGGCTGGATAACAGCTACCACCATGTGTTGCGGCAGAATGGGCAAGTTTTTCCCCTCGGGTAAGATAGTCGTGGAAAAACTTTGTGACAAAGCATCAGCTTTCACGTTCTTTGGCCCTGGTTTGTAAGTAATAGTAAAGTTAAACCGGGAAAAGAACAGAGACCACCGAGCTTGCCTAGGGGTTAACCTTTTTGCAGACTGAATATACTCCAAATTCTTATGGTCCGTGAAGACCGTAACAGGGAACTGAGCCCCTTCCAACCAGTGTCTCCACTCCTGAAAGGCCAATTTAATCGCCAAGAGCTCCCGATTCCCAATGTCGTAATTTTGTTCAGCGGAAGTAATTTTTTTTTGTGAAAAAAGCACAGGGGTGAAGTCGTTCCGGAAAACCGCTGTATTGTGAGAGAACTGCCCCGACGCCAAGCTCAGAGGCATCAACTTCAACTACAAAAGCTTGTTGACATTCTGGGTGAACTAGTACTGGGGCGGAGCTAAAGACTTTCTTCAACTTTCTGAAGGCCTGGACAGATCGTTCCGGCCAGAGAGATGGGAAGCCCCCCTTTTTGGTGAGGTCAGTGAGAGGTGCTACTAAAGTGGAGAAGTTCTTAATAAATCTCCTGTAAAAGTTAGCGAATCCCAGGAATCTTTGTAGCCCCTTTAAATCTCTGGGTTGCTCCCACTTCAGTACTGTTTCAACCTTGGACTGATCCATAGATAACCCCGTGTTAGAAAAAATATACCCTAAAAAAGGGACCTCTGGGACTTCAAACATGCATTTCTTGAGCTTAGCATACAAGCAATTCTCTCTAAGTTTTTGCAAGACAAGGTGGACATATTCACGAAGTTCTGCTAACGAAGAAGAAAAAATCAAAATATTGTCAAGATACACTACTACAAAGCGACCCAAATACTCTCTGAAAATTTCATTTACAAAGTCCTGGAAGACGGCCGGGGCGTTATACAGACCAAAGGGCATCACAAGGTACTCGTAATGCCCATCTTGGGTGTTGAAGGCAGTCTTCCATTCATCACCCTGCCGGATTCTTAGGCCCCTCGTAGATCCAACTTAGTAAAAACCTGGGCCCCAATGATCTGCATAAACAACCCGCCAATCAGAGGAAGGGGATATTTGTTCTTAATGGTTATTTTATTCAAACTCCGGTAATCTATACGGGGGCGGAGCCCCCATCTTTTTTTTTTTCAACGAAAAAAAAACCCGCCCCAGCCGGGGAAGTAGATGCCCGTATGAACCCCTTTTGTAAATTTTCAGCAATGTAATCCTTCATAGCTCTATTTTCTGCCTGGGTCAAATTATAGATTTTCCCTCTGGGCAGCATGGTCCCCGGAAGAAGTTCTATGTGGCAGTCAAAGGATCTATGAGGTGGGAGAACATCTGCCACTTTCTCAGAAAATACATCGAGAAAGTCGTGATAGGGGCCTGGAATCCCCTCGGGAGATAGCTGTGTGACTCGCACCGGAACTTCCAAACAGGACTGGAAACACTGCAGACCCATTTAGTAATCTGCCTTGCAGCCCAGTCAAGGGTTATGTCTTTGTAACCAGGGTAGCCCAAGTACTAAAGGAGTTAAGGGCATCTTTAGAACAAGAAAACAAATCAATTCAGAATGCCCCGCTCCCACTCTAAGCAAAACTAACTCGAAGTCTGAAGATTCCACTCCAACTTCTGTCTAAGATTATTCGGGTTTCTGCCATTGATGACATGCCTATTGCCGGGGGCCACATTAATTTTAAGACACCATCAGTTGGGGCAGACTCTGACCAGGTGACCGTTCCCCCCACAGTAGAGACATAGCCATTCCGACAATGGCTGGAGCTCCAGCTTTCCGGCTGGTATCTGGATACGCCCCTCTTTCAAGGCGTCTTTCCCGTCAACGTCGGTCGATTCGGATAGCTAGTTGCATGGTTTCGTCCGGAGACTGAGGTACAGGGTGATTCACAAAAATGTCCTTATTGGCGGCAGATAAGCCCAGTCGGAATTGACCACACAGGGCAGGGTCATTCCATCGAGAGTCCACAGCCCACCGACGGAACTCGGAATAATACTCCTCAGCCTGCTGGTGACCCTGCCGCAAGGTACGAAGCTTAGCATCCGCAGTGGCACCTCTGTCTGGGTGATCGTACAGGATTTCCATCGCTGAGAAAAATACTTCAACTGATTGCCGTGCTGGATCCTGAGGTGACAGGATGAATGCCCAGGACTGAGGGTCCCCTTGCAGGAGGGAGATGATCAGGCCCAAACACTGTTCTTGGGATCCTGAGGAGTATGTGCGGAGTTGAAAGTAAAGTTTGCAGGCATCCCGAAAGTTGGAAAACTTGCTTCTATCCCCAAAGAATTTGTCGGGGAGTGGAATCTTGGGTTCCACTGGATGGACGGCCGGTGCCACCTGAGGGCCTGGGTTGATAGGAGTTGGACGGTTCTCCTGGGCTGCCACTCGATGAGCCAGGTGCTCAATGGCCGCAGTCAAGGCCTGCACCTGCTCCAAAATTTGGTCCATGGTTCTGGGCCGATATACTGTCAGGGACCTCCGGACACCCTTCTTGCGTGAGTCAACAATCCCCAATCTCCACCGCCTCTTGTGCCTATAGACAAGCCCCCGCTCGCTGGAGACACGGGTTATGCCTCTCCAGACTCGGTTGCCCCCAGGACTTACTGGCGCAAAGATTGCAGGCTCACGGTAAAGATGGGTGAACTGTGGGGTATCCCCAAAACAGGAGCTCAGGTGACAAAAGGCTGAAACGTCAAAACCAAGGGAGAAGGCAGAGAGTAGTCAGGACTAGCAAGAGGTCAAAGCCGGGTGGTCACAGAAGCGCGGTATCCAAGGGGTAAACAGAAGCGAAGTCAGAAAGGCAGAAGGTCGGTGCGGGCAGCGGACGGGAGTAGTCGAAGACTGAGCCAGATCAAGAGGTCAAAGCCGGGTGGTCACAGAAGCGCGGTATCCAAGGGTTAAACAGAAGCGAAGTCAGAAAG
The DNA here is from genome assembly GCA_027917425.1 of Gastrophryne carolinensis. Taxonomy (NCBI): domain Eukaryota; kingdom Metazoa; phylum Chordata; class Amphibia; order Anura; family Microhylidae; genus Gastrophryne; species Gastrophryne carolinensis. The sequence goes on from CM051234.1 coordinate 587,373,288, forward strand.
GCAGAAGGTCGGTGCGGGCAGCGGACGGGAGTAGTCGTAGACTGAGCCAGATCAAAACACTAAGACGTAATTCCAAAAGCACACCCAAGCTAGAAATGGCTATGTCGGGCACTGGTGGTCAGGGCAGGGACATATTTAAAGGGGAACTGGCCAATAGGAAGGGGAAATGTATTGATTGGTGCAACTATGATCCTGCTCCTGATAGGAGCAACCCCAGGGACTGGACCGCCCTGGCCAGTCAGGTTGTCCAGTCCCTGGGTTCATCAGAACCAAGGAACTCCTGGACCAGGATTGGTCCAATTCAAATCTGCCCCCGGCGAATGCGCTGGGAGCAGCGCCACCGGAGGGCATAACATGAACGTGCTCGCGCGTGCGAGCATGTGACTGAATGCCGGGCGCGCCCCCCGAGAAGGAGGGAGAGGACGTCGTGCCAGTGGAGGAGCCGCCCGAGACGACGGGGACCACAGCCGCCGATGCCGAGGGGGAGGTGGAGGACGAGGAGGCGGCACCGGAGGACCCGAGGAGGCGCTGCGGGACCGGCCCCCCAGGTAAGTTTCTTACAGCCTGGCTATTGAATCCTTTATCTTGGAAGAAAGGGTTATTTTCTGCCAGAATCATCTATGATTCATGCCAGGAAGAAATCTTTATTAAGTGATCTACTATAGAGTCTGGCAAGCATTTATAGCTTGGTGCGAATCCAGGGGTTCGCTTGTTGAATATATTGATTTTTTGCAGAAGTCTTGATGAAGGTCTTCAATTGAGGACAAATATCTATCTGTCTTCTTTCAGAAACCCATGGCTGAGAATGATTTTATCAGAACTTGTTTTACAAGGAGTCTCTCATGTGCGGCCTCCTCTTAACCCACTTCTGCCGGCTTGGGACCTGAACTTGTTTTTTCAGGGTCCCCCTTTTTTTTGAACCATGGTAGATGCGTCATTAAGTCTAAGAGCGCTTATGGTTATCTCTTAGTGGCAATAAACTCAGCAGGCGGGTTTCTGAATTAGCAGCTTATCACTAAGCCTCGTTATTTGAGTGTTTTAGGAATTCTTCCTAAAGGTATCTTTTCATTTAATGAAGAGATGGTTTTTGCCTTCCTTATGTCCTGCTCCAGTGTCAAATAAGGAAGGGGTGTTCTTCACTGTTTGGATGTGAGAGCACTAAGGTATTATCTCACTACACAATCTTTCCATAGTTTGGACTTCTTATGTCATACCTGAGGGTCCACGGAAAGGTCTTCCACCAGCTAAGTCTGCCATCAGTCGATGGATTAGACAGACAGTGGTAAGAGTCTATTCTGCCAAGGGGGTCACGGCTCTTTCCACTAGGGCCATTGGTGCTTCCTGGGCTTTTCAGCATCAGGCCTTGATGGAACAGGATTGTAAAGCTGCCCCCTGGTCTTCAGTTCATACATTTACCAATTTCACAAGGTAGATGTTAGGGCCTCAGCTGACGCTGTGGTTGGTCGAAAGGTTCTTCAGGCGGTAGTGAAATAAACTACCTGCTGTTCTGCGCTGGGGATCCCGCCCATAGATGGCACTGCTTTTGGAGATCCCAAGTGTAAGGAGGGTCAGGAATGGATCGGAAGAAAAAACACCATTCTGTGAAACTCACCTGTAGAATTGTTTTTTCTGGGGATCCATTCCAGACCCTCCTGCCCAGCCTTTTTGGGTCATGATCTATCTTTGGATGCTTTTTTGATGGTGTTTAGTCAATTTATTATTTCATTGGCATTAAAAAAGAAAAAAAAAAGTATATTTTGAGAGAATTCAAGCGGAGTTCGGTGTGAGGTAATATTGTGTCCTATAAGGGGGCCTCCCGGCCTGCCTCTGGTTTATGATTACTGCTTTCTAAGTACTGGTTTTGATTAGGAGGCAGCTGCTACTTATGGGCCGGGAGGGGCCACACCTTTTTTGTCTTGCAGTCACAGCCTTCGGGCAAGGAAGTAATCCCAAGTGCAAGGAGGGTCTGGAATGGATCCCCAGAAAAACCAATTCTACAGGTGAGTTTCACAGAATTGTGTTTTTGAACCTTTAGTGTTGTAGTGGCAGATACGGTGAGGGGTGTGTGTATATGGCCTCTTGGGGTGTCTTGGCTGTAGGCTACAGTGGGGCCAGGTATAGAGGTAGACTAGAAAATCACCCTGTGCTCCCTTTGGCCAGACATGCAAACAGGCATTATAGTCCTGATTTAAGAATCCCACATTCACCCTTTCCCTTGATCTGTCTTCACATGGGCGGATGTCTCTCCTGCCGGGCTTGCCCTTGGACCGTTTGACGGAGGGCCCACCAGTCTGAGAAAGCAGAGCTATGCTCCAAAGTACGTGGCTGTGGAGGAGACCGGTGGTGAGGGCAGCAGCAGGACTTGTTATCCTACTTTGGATCTGTGAGATATGGGGCACACATACATGGAGTGCATATCAATTTGACATCAGGTGCTGGATACAACCCTCAGGTGTTTGCTGCAGTGTATACCAGTACTTATACTTTGCTATATGCTTTTCTACTCCTATTTATGGTTTACTTATTATATATAGATGGCTATATGCAAGTCCATGGTTTTTGTATGCTTAGGGCACACAATTGTATTGTAAATTGATGTTACATATTGAGAGACTTTTTCTTTTATATAACTTGCACATTGATCCGGATCTTACACAGGGCTCACACCTTTGAGTTGTTACTTTATACATGTGTGCTTTTGATGCTTACCGCCACCTCTTGTCCATTCACGTGTTTATTTGTAGTGTTTTTTTGTAATCAAAAATGTTAGTTTGACAATAAAATCTTATTGCATGTGAAATTTCTTACAGTTACAGTGGTACCACATATGTATTGGTAGACACACTTTCCTGCCCAGGAGACTCCCCCAAATTTAAACAGCGCTTTCGATTTTCAGATACCATTTCTCTCGATTACAACGGTACCACATATGTACTAGTAGCCCCCCCATTCTTGCCTAGGAGATCCCCCAAACTGAAAAAAACACTTTAAAAATGGCGGTCCCCTTCCCTTGGAAGCCTTTTATAGCTGCTGGGCGACATAACATACGGGGGGGGGGCAGTTTGTGGAAATTTTAGGGGTTAAAATTTAGGGGAATTTTAGGGGTTAAAAATGACATGGCCCCCCCTACACGGCATAACCAGCCTGGGACCAGCTATTCAGGGCTTGTAGGAACAGGGCACAGGGGCCTTTAGTGCCCCCCCGCCCTGCAGGCTACAAGCCTAAATAGCCTCTGTGGGCCCACCATCAGATTCCTCGCCCTCTGCTCAGCACAGAAGAGCTTGGGGGGGGGGGGCAATCAGAGGCCCCCCCAGATGAAGAGGAGACCCGGCGGGAGGGATCGTGGCTGCAGGCGAAAAAATGTCATTTTTTTGTTTTGTTTTAACAGTTAGCAGCGGCCGCTGCTGAAGCGGGGGGGGGGGGGGCACTATTTTGGGCGCTCTCCTGAAGCGAGAAGAGCCCCCAAGGGGAAACGTTGGTCCGTTTGATTGATTGTTGGTTGATTGTTGGTCCGCTTTACGGGTCGGAGAGGCAACCACGTAAAATTCACATACTTGGCACTTAAAGGGTTAAACCCTTGTCCCCTCTCCCTCTGTTATACACACACTGTATGCATTTAAATCCTTGGCCACCCCCAAAGCTCTAACCAGTGGTCTGTCTGTAGTAGGAGAGGTCGCTGACCCAGAATGTTTTTAAACAAATTTGAACTTTTATTTGAATAAAAAGTTTGTAGCATGCTAAATAAGCTTTCAGTAGAAAAATGGATGTTACCAAACAAGATAGACACTGCAGCAGGGCTGGGACCTTCCCCAGCGGCTGACATTCCCCAGGAGATTTTATGTGTTCTAAAACATTTGAAAAACTGTCAAATTAAATGTAATAAAAAAATGTTTCTTTCCTAGAGCCCTGGGGATTCATTCCTGTGATAGATATATTTTGTTTTTATTTCCTCTACAGCGACACAAACTCAATTCTGTTTTTACAAAAAGTTAGCACTGGTCACATGATATTCGCAATCATTTGTAGCAATTTAGTATAAGACAATTTTTCATTTGCACACTTTTTTCCTTTTTTAGTAATAAAAAAAAATTGTACTAAACAATGTGCCCGTCCAGGGTCATAAGCCAGACATTCAGCCTGGTAACTCCATAGCTCATGAACAGTGGGCAAATAATACTTACTTTTGGCCTGGTCACTATGATTCCTAGGGGGCATCCTAGCTTGGAATGCCCTGTGGTTGGAATTCCACCTGATCAAAGTGCCCTAGTCCCGTACCAAGCCGCTGTACTCAAATTTTGCACATAGTCCTATGACTGGTGCTGGAACGCAGGGTGTTTATGATAACTTTCCTGACACACCCGCCCTTGCTGCTGCTGAACTCTTCTGGCCTGGAACTTACTCCCAACACCTAACTGCCACAGCCCACTCCTCTAGTGTGCTTGTTGGTGGCATAGCACTAGGAAATGCCACAAATTTGTTATAGCTGAGGATCCTACCTCTGGGACCTGCACCTTCCAATAGTGAAGTCCCCACCCAAAAACTACCGCCTAAAGGGATCTCTGCACTCACCAGCCCACAGCAGCACCTCTGCACCCAGCACCTCACAGTAGACTAAAAGGGTTCCCTGCACCTACCACCACACAGCAGGCTAAAGTGGTCCCTGTACCCACCACCCCACAGCAGCCTAAAGGGGTCCCTGCACTCAACCCACACCAGCATGTGTAACCGGCACTCCAATCACATTTATGGGATAGCCAAGCAGAACAGCATAAATGTTAAGATTGGCCAACTGCATGCAAGGAATCATCCTAAACATCCTGTTTACAGAAGTTGAAGAACTACCCTAAATTGTGAACAGGCTGATTTCCAACAGTTTTACATTTAGGGGGGTTCCTCCCTGCATACAGGCGGGTCCTGTATTGCGCCAGCCAGTAACATCCATTCCAATACTCAACATGGCTGTGATAGCTGCGAAAGTGCCCACAGCCAAAAGCTTGTTGATTGACTTTGAAAAAGCTTTATTTGGCTTCTGAACTCCAAAAATGAACAGAGACTTCCGGGGGACCCAGGTACCTGCTGTTCAGTACAATCCCATAACAGTTTGGGTTAATTCATTCTTAGTCCTGTGCTCCATGAGCTTGCAAGTCCCGTGCCTCCTCTCCCACCTTTATCCTCCCTTTGACCACTTGATAAATTATAGTCATCTCCTGACTGCTCATTGCCATAAGCATACCATTAATGCAAACACCGGCCATGCTGCACTCAAAATGTAGCCTTTTTCTGTTCTCCTCTAAGTCTGGGTGTGCATGCCTGCATTTCAAAGCACCATGGAAAGACGTTTTCCCTGACGTCCATAGGATAAGTGCCAACCTACATGAAAATTACACACAGTTACTAAGTACTAGAACACCTCTCACCTCACCCATAGCCTGTGTCATTCCTCACCCCCTGCTTCCTACGTCTCCTACTCAACCTTTCTCTCCCTACCCAGCCTTACTGCCCCCTCCCCCCTCCCCCTGGCCAAAACGACCCAGGCCATGCCTTGCCTCTGCAATGCTAAAGTCTCAGCATCATAGCTATGGGGTTCACATGCACCGTATTTGCTTGTACAATACTGTACTTGTACCATGGGGGGGCATTTCCACCCCTGCAATACTAAGGAAAATGCACAATTAGGGGCTGCAGTGGCATAAATAAATGTGACGGGGGCCCTGGTGCGAACATTTAATGGTGCCCCTTCAAGGCTCATACGGTAAACTTTTTTCTGTCCTTTAACAAAATTGGATGGCGCTAGACAACTAATGACTGAAACAGCAAAGCCAACTGGTGCTTCCTTTCTCTAAATAATGCCAAGTGAGCTCAAGAAATAAATTAATTATAAATAAGGTGGAGGAGCAACAATGTTGGGGGGCAGTTGCACCCCCTCAAGTTATGCCCCTAACTGGCTGAGAAGACACTGGGGCAGAGCTCAGCCTCTTGTGGGCAGGGCATAGGCTTGGTGGGCTTAGTAAAATCCAAGAGGGATTTTTGGCCCCAGTTTATCCCTGATGAGACTAAAGGATGCAGGATACAGTGTACAGCACTTGAAGGAACAAGGGCAGAGAATGGCAGAACGAAGAAAATCAAATGATAGCATGGCTGGAACTTAGTAGAAAAAAAGGCTTGGAAGGACAGGGTAGGAACTCCATCATACAAAGCGCAGCAGTATGCAGCCAATCGGCTTAGGTGGGCATGGTAAGCTATACAGACCTGACAGGGCACAGCAGCAAAGCAGGGTAGATGGGGTACAGAAATCCACAATGATTCACAGGAACTGGGTCTCTGCATGAAGATTGTTGCTTATGCACCTAGTGTTCTTAAATAATCTATTAAACCAGATATAACCATTGGTAATTCCTGACAAGATGTTAAATATTTTTAAAGACCCTGCCATAATTGATAATTTGCTATGGTGGCCTCAACTCTGTTTACAAATTTTTTTTGTACAAAACCATGAGAAGCAATTTAACATTTCTTTTGTCATTTTGCTCTTGCACATATATTGTATAGACTACAGAGCAAGAACACAAGATACGTGCTCAGTAAATGATGGCACAAAGGCAGAATTTGCTTTCTTGATTGCATCTCATTCCAATATCCTTTCCCTGCTTTAAAGCCTGGAGTCCTGCTTTTCATAGACTGCGGCTGATCATTCCTGATAAATCTATGCCAAATTGCTGCATGGCTTAGCAGGGAAAGCAGAGTATCTGTTGTACCTCGGAAATTGACTCGCTTTTTTTCCTGATTAGCTTGCACCAGTGACTCAAAAGTTATGATTTAAATTGGTTTGAGGGGAGTAGGAAACATTTACTTACTCTTATTAAAATGGACCAAAACCTGGAATTTTCACTTTTCTGGCTTTTGGTTCACCCCCCTCAAGCATCCCAATTCAGGACGGCCCGCTCTTACACCTCGTCAGTTGGCTGCTATATATACACCTCTCCGGCATTCCCATAGTGCAGACATGGCTCTCCTTCAATTAGCTTAAGAAACTGAATGAGAACTTAGCCATAAGAAACTGAATGAGAACTTAGCCATATTCCAGACTGGCGCACAGCATCCTTTGCCTCCATTATGGCTGTGCAAGGCCTCGCCAGCCATTCAGTTATGGCGGACAGGGCTGCGCACAGCTTGAGAAAGATGCGAGAGATGCCGCCACTAGCCACACATGTGCAGTGAGTGAGGTAAGCATATTGGGCGACTGCCAGCGTTTCCAAATTAAGCTGCCCAAGGGGTCAATGTCTTAACTGGACCTAGTATTTTAAAGATGCAGCAGAAAGCGCGCTGCTGTAACTCACCTCTACCTGCAATCCTCTTCCTGCCAGGACTAGGAGTGTCTTCACTCATGGGAGCTGGCGGCCATCTTTTTGGAAAAGGATCACTGGCAGAGATGAGTTACAGCAGCTTCCTGATGCTGCAACTTTAGGTAAAGTGGGTTGATGGATTGCTCAGTAGCATATCAACCAGCTTTTCCATGTTCGGGACGGACACCAAACTCTAACACGTGTTCTGGTTTGGGAACCTAAACTCACAAAGTGTGGTTCAGGCTTGCCCATCAGCAGTGATGATGCAAGATTTGGAGCACTGTTTTCTTCAGCACTTAAACTGGACCTTCACCATGATTTATTGAAAAGCCCAAACCCTTATAAAAACGATTCCCAAGTATCTAAAATTAATATATTTTAAGTTTTTAGTCACTTATTAATCTTTCCCCTACTGGGCTGCAACTCTGTTCAGGACTTTAGGATACGGGAGCCGCCATCTTGACTCAGAAGCATCACACATACTGAGGAAAGTAGAGCGGGATAAAGTACAGGGGGGCGGGTTATAGCTGTGCTTTGCGCAGACAGAGCTGGGGTCAGGAAAAGGTCAGCAATCCCAGAATGCAGAGCAGCACAGTCAGAAGGCACTTCCTGTTTGCAGGCTGCCTGATGTTCCATGAGCCGCCATCTTGGATGTTTAAAGGCTCATAACATGCAGTAGATGTAGTAGTAGTAGTAGGTAGGATGATTTTTAAAGTGAGTAATCTGTATGTACAGGGTGTGGGAAACATATAACATAGACCGCTTTAAGAGCTTTTAAACCCAAAACCTGCCTGCGGATACTCCCTTCTTAGGATGTAGAGCTAGAAATAGCTAGTTTTGCTTTTCGAATTGTCCTGGAACACTGATTTTTTTGTTGTCCCTCTGTGTGAGATGGCAGGTGATCTTTATTTTCATATTCCATGCTCTGGCGGCTTGCTTTAGACCATATATGCTTCACTGAAGTTCGCATACTAGGTCTGCCCTTTGTTCATGTTTCAGCCCTGGTGGTTGTTCCATGTAGATGTCTTCTGTTAACTGGCCATGTAGAAAGTTGTTTTCACATCAAAGTGTTTCACTTGCATTTTCCTTGTGTCGGCTACAGTCAGCAAAGTCCATATGGTAGCATATTTGACTACTGGAGCAAAAATCTAATCTTAGTCCTTCCCATATTTTTGAGAATATCCCTTGGCTACAAGTCTAGCTTTGTTTCACTCCACTGTGCCATCTGCATTGTACTTCACTTTAAAAGTCCATTTGCAACCTAAGGCTTTCCTTGGTAGTGTCCATGTTTTGTGTCATGCATGGATTTTATCTCTTCCTTTTACAGACTTTATCCATTTACTGGTTTCCCCTTCTGAAAGCTATATATGTCTTCCCAAGCTGCAGGTTCATTGGGACTAGCTAGAGATGAGCAAACTTTTCTGTAAAAGTTTGGTTTTGGCCAACTTTCATCTAAAATGCAAGGAAAATGCCTGACGGCCCCCAAGGCTGTATAAAAACAAGTGCACTCATTCGAATTTTAATTGACAGGTGCTAATTAGCATACACATAGTTATAGTTAATAATCATCATTTCAATAGCCCATGTCTGTCTTTGATAGTTTAAAGCACACACGATGGGAAGCCACAGGGTTTCCATTCCCAGAAAGTGAAAAGAAATAATGACTTTTTAAAAATGTTGAAACATTTACCCATTTTGGGCATCACAAGGGGTAGACCTGCAGTTGTGTAGGCATGGCAGTAGCGAGCAAGACCTCAAAAAATTGTCCCATTTATAAGCAGCGGGATTGGCACCCTTAAATTTTACCTGAAAAATAAGCAATGGCTTTTTACAAGCACTAAAAAATGTCTATTTTTGCCATCACAGGGTTAAACTGCGGTTGTGTTGGCCTGGAAGTAGCAGGGGTGGCAGGCTGGCAGTGGAGGTGCTATTTTTGGTAAAAGTAGTAGCAGCTTTAGCAGAGGCTGCAGTTGTTGGAGAAAGACTAGGCCGAGGTATAGGAAACCTGTAGTGGTTCTTCAGGCTTGGCAGTCGTAGACAAGTCCTAAAAAATTGTTCTATTTGTAACAGGGGTAGCAGGGGGGTTGGCACCATTACATTTTAGCTGAAGAAGTAACAATGGCTTTTGACAAGCGCTGAAAAATTTGCCTAATTTGAGAATCACAGGGTTGACCTGCCTGTGTGTTGGCCTGCCCGTAGCAGAGGGTGGCAGGCTGGCAGCGGAGGTGCTGTTGGTGGTAGTAGTGGCATAATCAGTAGCAACGGACCACATAAATGGTTTTAAAATCATCACCTATCCACGCCTGATTCACCCCACGCTTAGGGGTGACAACACCACCTGCCGCACTGAAAATCCTTTCGGATTCTACGCTTGAGGATGGACAAGACAGGACCCTATGGCAAACTGTGCTAGCTCTGGCCAATGGTCCAGTCTGCTCACTCAGAAGTTCAAGGGGTTTGAGCTGAGTATATCTCCTGGAGAAAGAGCACAGTCAAGGTAGGAGTGAACCTGGCTGTTCAGGTGGTGTTGCCGGTGATGAACATTCCTTCCATGACTATGTGGGCTTATCGGATGTAAAAACTTATACATCAAATTCTCAAGAGTGAGTTGTGAGCTGCTGCCACCTGTTTGGGAGGTAGCACATTGATTGGGCAGGAAGACATGCTTACAGCAAGTGTCTGCCATTTGAAAGCCATAGCTAACTGGCTCCATGTCCTTTGTTCCAAAATTAATATCCGTGGCATAACATCAATCATTCCACCGTTTAACCTGCTGAAAAATCTTGTCCCCTCTTCAAAAGGCCTCAGCAAGCAACATGCATCTGCCAATGCCAGAGATTACACTGGCTGGAAGAAATGGCTGTTTGCTGCATGAAGAAATCATTTGCTGCTTTGCGCTGGTGGTAGAGGCGGTCCAGCGCGTGGGGACATCACAGGTTAAGCGGCGTTCAAGAAGACCATTATGGTGCTGCAATTCTAGGAGAGCATGCTCAAAGGCATAGGATCAGCTATAGCAAACACTTATCTTCCTGGACATGGGCAGAACATCCGCCAGACCAAAATATGTTTTTAAGACGCGTTTGACGACCAGATTGATTACGTACACCAGGAATGTGTCAAAAGTAGAGGCAGAGCTGCCACAATGTTCGTTCCATTATCTGCAACCACATTGCCCAATCTAAGTTGACATGGAGATAGCCAGTGTGAGATTTCCTCATGCATGCACAGTAGCAACTCCTTGGCAGTGTGGCTTTTCTCACCCAGGCTCAGCATGCATAATATGACATGGCAGTGCTGAGCCTTGCAGTGATAAAAGGGAGGAGGAAGAGGCTAAGCTATGCCCTGCTGCCTACCATCTGTTTAGGAGGGGGATAGGCACCTGGCATCCAAAGCTGAAGCACATCGGCACAGTAGGTCGTGACTCATATGTATTGCCCTTGGCTGTAGCTACTGCTCCAAGTATCTACTGTTGCATGCACTCTGCTGCACACTGGCAGTTGCATAGACTGCCCCACTTTCTCTTCCATGTAACTAGGAATCTTGTTGGAGAAGAAATGGTGACTGGGGACACACCACTTGGGCTTGGGTACACCGTATTAGTTGCCTAAAGGTGGTGGACTCAACCAGGTGGTAGTGGCAGTGCTGAGCCTTGCAGTGATAAAAGGGAGGAGGAAGAGGCTAAGCTATGCCCTGCTGCCTACCATCTGTTTAGGAGGGGGATAGGCACCTGGCATCCAAAGCTGAAGCACATCGGCACAGTAGGTCGTGACTCATATGTATTGCCCTTGGCTGTAGCTACTGCTCCAAGTATCTACTGTTGCATGCACTCTGCTGCACACTGGCAGTTGCATAGACTGCCCCACTTTCTCTTCCATGTAACTAGGAATCTTGTTGGAGAAGAAATGGTGACTGGGGACACACCACTTGGGCTGGGTACACCGTATTAGTTGCCTAAAGGTGGTGGACTCAACCAGGTGGTATGGCAATAACTGCAACAGATGATGGAAGGGAAAGGCTTCTTTTTCTGTGACTTGTAGCTGTAGTGGAGGAAGAATCCACTGAAACCTGGCTCAGTCATTGCATCTTCCTCCTCCTGAGAGCAAGAGTGAGTCAACCAGTCCACAATGGATGCATTGTCCAAAATAACACGCCCACTGGAGGAAATAGACAACCCTGGCTTGCTGCTGATGCTGCTACTACTACAACATACATTACTGCTGCTACTACTACCATGCACATTGCAGGCCTTGGCAAATGGATGCTGCCACCACTATGGCGGGGCTTTGGCAGATGGGTGGTGCTACATTTTTTGTGCCTGGGCACATGGCTGCTGATCAAAAAAATGTGTTCTACCTGTTCCATTCCCTCACCTCTAGTACTGGCAGTGCTTGCTTTGTATGCAAGATGTACAGGTAGTTTACCTCTTTTTTTTTTCTTACTTCCATTTCTCCAGTTGTCATCAGATGTCTCTCAGATCTTCAGCAAAATGTATGCTGTTGCTAATGGTAACCTTGTCTGTTTTGGGATTTATGATTCTGTAACCCTTAACATTATCACTGTATCCAGCAATGATTCCCTCAAATGCCTTCTTCTATTCTTGGTGTGCCACACACCCCGCTTCACCTTTAATATTCTTCACGATTGGGTTACTCACCGCCAGGTGACGCTGTTGCAGAGAGGAAGTCTTGTAACGAGCCCCCTTCCGGCCTATATATACCTGGTACCTCCCATTTATCACCAGTGTTTTTCTCTCTGCATGACGACAAGACAGAAGATTGAAGTCTCCTTGAAGACCCCCTTTGGTCTATTTCTGCCCGGTTTTAATTGTTGTTACCTTTGTGGTTATATGGAAGCCTCCCAGCCTAGGCTGCTCACTGGGCAATTGGTAGACGGCACTATAGGTGCCTAGGAGCTTATCTCCTCCGCTCGACCCCCTGTTTTGGGGGCAATGCGGCTGTCCGGCCTGGTGATCCGAATTTGTGATGCCCCTGTCCCGAGGGTCCCCTTGGCCCCTTGCTCTCCCGTTACGGTCCCTTCTCCCTTCACTATGGGGGGGGGGGTAGAGGGATGTGTATTGTATGCATGTTTTACTGTATGTTTTATGCGTTTACTTATTTCAACGTTGTCGGGCTGCACCGCAAGCGAGGGTGCGTTTGGCCTGACTAAAATTCCTCCTTACATGGCAGTCTCTGTTTGGGTCAGCTTTAGGGGTGGCCGGGGCGGGCTGCGCTGTGTCAGGGTTGCCTGTGCCTTTCCCAGGTTATACAGCTCCCCCTCCCCTTGTCTCCTATTTAAAAAAACGGCCGCCGCTTGGCGGGCCGTGTGTCAGTTTTTGGGGGCAGTGCAGGCTGCCTAGGATCTCCTGTTTCCCCCTCCCCATTCTCCTTTTACTGAGGGCGTTGTTAGCCCTCTTGTTATCATGGCACCGCCGTCCGGCGGGCCGCACTGTTCAAATTTGGTGGGGGGGGCGGGGCCCGGATGACGTCAGGGGTGGGGGCGTGTTTCTGGCGGCGCGTCATCTCACCGGCCCCAGCCGCACTTCCTTCCTGTTATCAGGAGGACGTGTGCGGGGCTCTCAGCCGCATATGTGTGCTGCTGCTGCTGGCGGCTCCGCTGCTTCTTCCGCTGTCTGCCGCTATTGCTGCCATTGCGCCTTCGCTCCTTTTGCTGCCTGTCTTCCACCGCTTCTACTGGTCGGGTGCTGGGCTTTTCTTTAGCCATCCTTGGGCAGGTAAGCGGCCTCACCTGGCGTGGGGCCGTCTATTTTTATGTCTGACTGTTTATTTAAAAAAACAAAAAAAAAATAAGATATATATTGGAGAAATATTTTTATTTAATATAAAAAAAAAAAAAAAAAAAAAAGGAAAATCAGAGGCCAGTTTTCTTTGCCTCTTCAAAGCACTTTGGTGCTGTGTATGTATGTTGTACTGCATGTTGCCATTTGTTTCTGGGGGTCTTACTGTTGGTTTTTTCCTCCCCCACAGATCCTGGGATTCCCTCAATACAGTGGCCTCCCGGTTCTATTTTGCCTGGTATTTATATGTATATATATATATATATATATATATATATATATATACATAGATATATTTATTTAAAAAAAAAATTTATGTTGTAGATATACGACATAATGATTTATTAGTTAATTATTTTTAAAGGGGATCTTATGCCTTTAACCCAGGATTTTGCGAATACCATAAATCACCATATGGAGGCTTCCGATAATACCGGAAATGGTTCTTCTGGGCCATCTAGGGTGTGTGGAGGCTGTGGGACTCCGCTCCCAGGCGATGATGTTATAGTATGCATCCCTTGTGCAAGGCAGAATATTGCGCGTCAGTCCGTCGCTCCGGCTGCTGGCTCTTTGCAACTTCCATCATCCCCTACCCCTCCCTCCCTGTTCCGGACCCCGTGTGACATTGTCAAAGGTGGGGATTCGCAATCCGAGGTGTCTGCACGATTAGCCAACCTCGAGAAGATAATTTCCGTTAAAGCAGGGTTGAAGGCCACTGCGAAACGGAAGCACCTTTCTCCTGTACCTCCGGCTTCACAGGATGAAGTATGTGAGCCTGTGGATTGGTCCGATTGCTCCCTGGACGAGGAGGAAGAATTCCTGGTGGAGTCAGATGAGCCTGCGGATCAGCTTGAGGTTGATGCTATTGGCGATTTGTCTGCGGGGGTTTCCCTTGACACCCCCTCCATTCTGGCTCAAATGTTTGAAATTTTGAATTTAGATCCGCCTGAGGCCGTCACCCTGCCAAAGGGTCAGTTGTTTAATGTGCCTCAGCCACGTTTGGTTTTTCCCAGACAACAACACTTTGAGAGGGTTGTGCTTAAGGAATGGGAACATCCCACGCGGTAAACTGGAATTCCTTCCAGTTGGGAGAAACGTTATCCTTTCCCGCCAGAATTGGTGAAGCTTTGGTCGGTTCCTCCTGACGTCGATACCCCGGTACTAGGGCTTTCTAGCACTGCTATGGTGCAGTCTTCTGAAACCACTGCCCTTAAGGATGGTGAGGATCGTCGGATTGACCAGTACGCTCGCCATGGTTTTATTTATGCCGGGTCAATGATGCGCCCGGTGTGTGCTTCGGTGCTTCTTCTATTGGCGGTGAGATCTGTTATTCAGGATCTGATCCCACTTGTAAGGAGTTTACTGCTCTCAAGCAGTGTGAGTCTTTTGTTTCCTATGTTCTGTCCGCTTTTGTTTCCTATGTTCTGTCCGCTCAGGACGATGCGCTAGCTATGACTAGCAAGACAGCGGCAATGCTGGTGGCTGTTCGTCGGGCCGTATGGCTGCGCCAGTGGTTGGCGGACGTAGCTTCTAAAAGCTTGCAAAAGGTGGCAAAATGCTGCAACGTAAGAGTCCTCGTCGTCCTTTTCGGGGGGAAAGTTCTGGTAGGCCTTCCTTTCGAGGATTCAGAGCGGGTAGGGGGGCTTCCTTTCCCGCTACCAAAGGTGCAGGTTGGACTCGGGGGAAGGGCTGTGGCCGTCCCGCTCAGTCCTGGGGCACCAAGCCCAAGCCTGCCTGTAAGCCCGCTCAGCAATGAGGGGCTGTCCTCACCCGTGCGGGTGGGGGGACGATTGCGACACTTCTCCCAGGTTTGGGACCAGGAGATTCCGGACAGATGGATCCGGGAGGTAGTGTCGTCCGGTTACAAGCTGGAATTCGAGTCTCGCCCTCCTTCACGGTTCTTTCGGTCTCGGGTGCCCATCGATCCTTTGGCCGCACAGGGGCTCCTGGCGTCGGTAAAGAATCTGTTAGAAATGGCGGTCATCCGGCTGGTACCGTGCTTAGAGATGGGCCTCGGTTTCTACTCCAATCTTTTCGCAGTCCCCAAAAAGGATGGGTCGGTTCGTCCCGTCCTGGACCTGAAATTACTCAACAGGTTCATCCGTTTTCGGAAGTTTCGCATGGAAACTTTACGTACGGCCATCGGTTCCCTTCGGCAGGGGGACTTCATGACGTCCATAGACATCAAGGATGCTTATCTTCATGTTCCCATCTGCCACGCTTATCAACGTTTTCTTCGATTCGTGATGAAAGATCAGCATTTTCAATTCGTGGCACTTCCGTTTGGCCTTACCTCGGCTCCAAGAGTGTTTACCAAGGTGCTGGCAGGGGTGATGGCCATTTTCAGATCTCGGGGCATTCGGGACGTACCTTATTTGGACGACCTTCTCATCATGGCTCCGTCACTCAATCAATCGGAGGTAGACACCAGGATGGTGGTCTCCACGCTGGAAAGCTTTGGTTGGGTGATCAACTTCCCCAAGTCCTCCCTCGCTCCGGCCAGGGTGGTGTCCTTTCTGGGGATGCAGTTGGACTCTCATCAACACAGAGTGTTTCTCCCCCAGTCCAAAATTCATCTGATTCAGGAGTTGGCTCGGGTCCTTCTTCCCAATCCTCGGCCGTCCATCCGTCTGGGGATGAGGCTGGTAGGGTTGATGGTCGCCTCTTTCGAGGCAGTTCCCTTTGCTCAATTTCACCCGAGGACGCTTCAGCTTTATCTGTTGGCGTCCTGGGACCGGCAGCCTCGGTCGCTGGACCAGCCCTTCCAGTTGTCCTTCCGGGTCCGGCAGTCCCTCCAGTGGTGGTTGGTCTCGGCCAATCTCGTGAGGGGCAGGTCCTTCCTGACCCCTCTTTGGGAAATTGTCACCACGGACGCCAGTCTTTCGGGATGGGGCGGATTCTGGAAGGAGCTTCAGTTCCAGGGGCAGTGGGGACCTCAAGAGGCCCACTTACCCATCAATGTTCTGAAACTGAGAGCCATCCGTCGGGTGCTTGCTCTCCTGACTCATCACGTTCTTGGCCTTCCGGTCCAGGTGCGTTCAGACAATCGAACAGCGGTTGCTTACATCAATCATCAGGGAGGGACTCGCAGTCTGAGTGCTCTCAGAGAGCACTGACCTGGGCAGAGGCCCATGTTCCTTGTCTCTCGGCGGTATACATTCCAGGAGTGGAGAACCAGGAAGCGGACCGGTTGAGCAGGGGCTCTCCCCGTCTGGGAGAATGGGCACTCCATCCTCAGGTTTTTCGCTCACTGTGTCTCTGATGGGGGACACCGGAGGTGGACCTGTTTGGCTCTCGTCACAATCACAGGCTCCTGAACTTCGTGTCGCTCTCCCAGGATGCTCTGGCAGTGGACGCCATGTCCCTGAGCTGGGGGGATCTGGGATTTCTATACCTGTTTCCTCTGATACCCATGCTGGGCAGGGTGGTTCGGAAGTTGGCTCTGGAAAGGGTGTCTGCCGTTCTTGTGGCCCCAAGGTGGCCAAGGCGAGTGTGGTTCGCAGACATCGTTCGGCTGGCAGTGGACCAGTTCGTTCTGCCTCTTCGGCCCGATCTGCTCACTCAGGGTCGGTTGTGTTACCCCAATTTACCAGCGCTGGGTTTGACGGCCTGGCTGCTGAAACCTCCATCTTGAAGGAGGAGGGTCTTTCTGACTCAGTTGTTAAAACTTTGATCAGTGCCTGGAAGAGGTCTTCTTTTATCATCTACTATAGGACTTGGAAAGCTTATATCGCTTGGTGTGAGATTAGATCCTTTCCTTGTAGGGTCTTCTCGGTCTCCAGGATTCTGGAGTTTTTACAATCTGGGCTGGACTCTGGTCTTCAGCTAAGTACTTTGAAAGGGCAAGTTTCTGCCTTATCTATCTTTTTTCAGAAGCGTTTTGCGCTTCATCCTTTAGTTCAAACTTTTTTCCAGGGGGTTACGCATGTGCGGCCTCCCAGGAAACCATTACTCCCGGTTTGGGATTTGAATTTGGTTCTTTCTGCTCTGCAGGCTCCTCCTTTTGAGCCTCTGCAAGATATTGCTTTGTCTACCCTGACTCAGAAGATTGTCTTCTTGGTAGCTATCACTTCGGTCCGGCGTGTCTCGGAGTTGGCGGCCTTGTCTATCCAGGCGCCCTACTTTGAGAGGCATCAGGATAAGGTGGTCTTTCGGTTCAAGCCAGACTTTCTTCCTAAGGTTCTTTCTGCTTTTCATTTGAATCAGGATATTGTTCTTCCCTCCTTGTGTCCTAATCCTAAGAATGACAAAGAGAGGGTTTTGCATTGTTTGGATGTAGTACGCTGTGTTAAGTACTACTTGATTATCACGTCTCCTTTTCGTAAGACGGATGCCTTTTTTGTTGTGCCTTGTGGGCCTAAGAAGGGTTTGGCACCAGCCAAATCTGCCATTAGCAAATGGATACGTCAGGCCGTTATTGCGGCCTATTCTGCTAAGGGGAAAGTTCCCCCTTTTCGTATCACTGCTCATTCTACTCGCGCCGTTGGAGCGTCTTGGGCTTTTCAGCACCAAGCTTCTGTTGAACAAGTTTGTAAGGCCGCCACTTGGTCTTCGGTTCATACTTTTTCTAAGTTTTACAAAGTTGATGTGCGAGCCTCAGCGGATGCTGTTTTTGGCCACAAAGTTCTGCAGACTGCAGTCATTTAAGTTATGCTTCACCTTGCCTTGGGATGCCCATCCCTTGTGGACACTGCTTTTGGATGTCCCAATCTTGAAGAATATTAAAGGTGAAGTCTGTAGCAGTGTCAGTACTCTGATAAGTCTGTAGCAGTGTCAGTACTCTGATAAGTCTGTAGCAGTGTCAGTACTCTGATAAGTCTGTAGCAGTGTCAGTACTCTGATAAGTCTGTAGCAGTGTCAGTACTCTGATAATTCTGTAGCAGTGTCAGTACTCTGATAATTCTGTAGCAGTGTCAGTACTCTGATAAGTCTGTAGCAGTGTCAGTACTCTGATAAGTCTGTAGCAGTGTCAGTACTCTGATAATTCTGTAGCAGTGTCAGTACTCTGATAATTCTGTAGCAGTGTCAGTACTCTGATAATTCTGTAGCAGTGTCAGTACTCTGTATTTGCATCTCAGTGTCAGTACTCTGTATTTGCATCTCAGTGTCAGTACTCTGTATTTGCATCTCAGTGTCAGTACTCTGTATTTGCATCTCAGTGTCAGTACTCCGATAGTACTGCAGCAGTTTCAGTACCCTGGTAGCACTGCAGCAGTGTTACTACACTGTAAAAGCCTTTTCAGTGTAAAAATATGTAATACCCTTTGAGAGCCAATTGTATGTGTGGGGCTTTTGTGTCTCTTTGGGGCCATGTGTCTTTGTGGCTGCTTTTGGGTTTTGAGGCTTGTTTTCTCTCAACAGGCTTTGCACAGGTTTATTCATTTAGAGTGCCCCCAGTGCATTTCTTTTTTCTTCTTTCACCACCTTGCTGTGCTTCAAGTTCTGAATCAGCAACTACTCCTGGCTCCCATGACTGGATGAGGAAGCAGGGAAGAAGGAGGAGGATTATGAGATGAGTGGAGGCATAACCATAATACTTACAATGTTTTTCTGTTTGATTTGCAGTGCTGAAGATTATTCTGAGAGGCACCCTGTTTGCACAGTGCCACTGTCAGGATCAGGAGAATAACATTGCTGGGCTTTCAATGTGTGTGGGGAAATTCCTGGTTTAGGTATCAGAACTCGGGAGGCGTATCTTAGATAGGCAGTTAATTCCTCCCTGGAGGCCATAGTCAGGTGTCACTGTCTGGGGACAAAAGAAGCTAGGTAGCTGACTGGGACAGAAAGACAAAGGAAAGACACCAAAGAGACAAGCTGATAGCCACCCAGGGCATGGGTGGTCCGGTACTCGACAGAGAGCCCGTAATCCACCTAGTTCTTCAGCAGTGCTCCTAAAAGTGGAGATGAGCAGGCCCTGGGTAGTCCCTTGGTAGTCGCAGACTTGAGGAGGTGAAACACGGGGCAGGAGGTAAAACACGGGGCACACGGGGCCCCAGTGCAGGCTGTGGCAGAGCCGGGCCCCAGTGCAGGCTGTGGCAGAGCTTTCATCACTGCTACTCATCTATGTGCCTGGTTATTACAAATGCTAGTAACTAAGCATTTACAGGACCACCTTGATCATCTTGTCTACTCTATTGATCCTGCTGGGGCATGCACTGCAGTCAGCAGTTCAGATAATTTGTGATAACCTACCAGTCACTCCCAGCCCATCTAGCCACGGTCTGTACTGCACACAGCCATTACTCTGGATATTCACAAGTGGTCATCATAATGTAAGTAAAATGTGTATGTTAATTTGTTACTATGTAATAAATTGGCCATTGTTTAGAAGATATTCTAAGCTATTGTATTTTTTCATTTGTCCTGTTAAATACCATTTGAAATAAAAAAAGCACAATTTAGTTTAGCTTATTTTCTATTTAATAATACATATGACAAAATACCCCCTAGTGTGTCTACAGTGTATTGTCTATAGGGAAGTATGATCTGTTAAGTATTTAGAGGTTGCAAATGAGGGCCTTGGTGAATTAAAAGCATAAGCGGATTAAATAAGTACATTTACTCCTACAACAGCCTGAAAATCCAGGAGTGTTATTATGCTCCTTACAAATGGATCTTTCTCGCATAATGGGACGAGTGACCAGTTGTGCGTTAAAGAGGATCCTCTGTTACCGGCAATTTATAAAACACAGTTTACAGCTCTTGACTGCAAAGAAAAATGTCTATTTGCCTTATTGGAGATTATGCAACTCCGCTCAAGGTCTCCACAGTGACTGGCTATTGTGTTGGGGATGGCATATCGGATGAGACTGTCCTTAGAAGAAAATCATATCTGTTTTATTATTTACTGGGAAAACCATAGCAAAGGGACAATGGCTGTACATGTGCTTCAAGGTATGCAAATTAGATGGAAAACAATAGAATATATATATATATATATATATATATATATATATATATATTTCTATTATATATAGTATATATATATATATATATATATATATATATATATATATATATATACACACACACACACACCATATTGTTCACTCCAAGACGCACCTAAGGTTTTGATAGAGCAAAATACTAAAAAGAATAAATTCTGATCCAAATGGTGTGCTAAAATACCCCCTTCCCCAAGAACCTAATAACAGGACATGCCAGCACCCCCCCAATAACCCTAAATGCCCTAAAACAGGCAGTGTAACAGAATCTCCCTCCAATGCCCAATAAAATGAAGCATGCAGAATCTCCTATATAACAGTCAGAGTGCAGAATACCCCAAACCCCCTGTTTTTCTTGGGTGTAGTTTTGCTAAAATTCAAGCATATTTGCAGCCCTTAAATATATAAGGCAATTTAAAAGCTCCAATATATGTATATCTCTAAAATTACACTGCATTGTCTAATAAGTTCATTTTGTCAGTAAAGGAAAAGCTATACAAAGGAAAAGCTATATAAAAAGTTATTTTTTTATACCTTGCTTGCAAAAACATTTACAAATACACACTTCAAGCACTGTTACAAACACACAAAACCTAAACAGGGCAAAAACGAAACGTATATGAAAAAGGATTACTCCTCTGTTTTAATCTGGTGCAGGCAGACTTCAGCAGGCCTCATCCAATCTCCAAACAAGATGGCTGCTGTATTCAAGTTCACAACGCAGGTCTCTCTATCCCAAAGCAAATCTCATCATCGTCCATTTGAGTCCGTCTCCATTCTAAACACAACTGTGTGTCCTTCAACTACCCAAGCGAATCTCCTCTGTTTCTAGCCCCAGCCCGCTCTTTTCCCCAGGCTGAACCCTTTTGTCTCCATTTGAAATAGCACAGGAGATCAGCAGGCCTCATCCAGTCTCCAAACAAGATGACTGCTGGATTCAAGTTCACAACGCAGGTCTCTCTATCCCAAAGCAAATCTCATCATCGTCCATCTGGGTCTGTCTCCATTCAAAACACAACTGTGTGTCCTTCACCTGCTCAAGCGAATCCCTTCTGTCTCTCATCCCAGCTTTTTTTCTCCAGGCTGACCCTGAAATAGCACAGGAGATCTCTGATTTGGCTCAAATAAAATTAGCACAGGTGATTTTCTGCTAGCCAACTTAATTTGCATGCGAATGCACACATGAAACTAAAACTCAGGCCAAGCCAGTGTTCAGAACAAAGGAACGTCTCCCACTATGCTAGCTAAACAAAAGGTTAATGCTATATACAGTGTCATTTTTTGATTGTATAAGATTTTTACAATTTCTTTGGGAACAAAGTATATAGAAATAGCATAGCTTCACACCCCCATAATGGGCAGTGTGGCAGATTCCCCCCAACCCCCATTTAACAGGCAATGTGCAGTATACCCCCAACTCCCACATAACAAGCAGTGTTGCATATCCCCCCAATAACAAGCAATGTGCAGAACCTACCCTCCCACATATAACAGGCAGCTTTCACAATACCCCCAACCCAGCCTATAACTGGCAGATCCCCCCCAATCCCCAATAACAAGCAGCATTCAGAATCCATCCTCCCCCCTATATAACAGGCAGTGTGCAGAATACCCCCAACCCCCCATAATAGGCAGTATTGCCCCCAGTTACCATGCTAAGACAGGGTGGGGGTTAGATAAAAAAAAAATCAGTGTACAAGCGGCTACACCTACAGTGCAGAGAGCTCTGGCTTCCTCCGGATCCCAGCTGAGGTTAGAAGTTTTATTTTTTGTTCTAACCCCCTCGTGTCCACTCACCTTACCAGTGTTCCTGCCCCGCTGTGTCCCCCTAGTTTCCCCATGTAGTAAAATAAATCCTCGATCCCGCAGTGCAAGTGTGGGCCGCTTTGCAAGCTAGCTACATCTTGCAGTATTAAATGTGTGCTGGTGGTGCCACACGGGTCAGAGGGAGTGGTGGTGCAATGAGATGCAATGATGTGCCACTAAGTTTAATTGCAGCCATGTAAATAAGGATGAAGATGAGTATTTGGGTAAACTAGGGGTTTCATGCTGCAGGCATCCAAAATCAGGATACCAACAGGGAAATATAAAGGGCCGAGCATTTATATGACATTTGGTCCACTTAAATAGTCTGTAAATATTATTTTTTACCAGTATACTCTTTCAAAATCAAAAATGATTAAATTGATCATACACCAAGCTGTCAAAAATGTAAATGAAGCCGACCAGAGATCTGAGATGAATGACACAGCAGGGAGCCATTTTTTCTTACTTACATGCATAGCCTGTACTGATTGCATGTTTGTTTATGTCATAGCCAGGGAAGACTTTCTTTACTAATAGAATAGCGGCAGAAGATGTGCTGTTCTCCTTGGGTTGGACATTTATTTATGCATAAGAAACTCAATGTTTATTGTTCCCCAGTGGTAGATTTGAGCAAAAAGTCAGCCCAGGATTTTACTTGCCCCAACCAGCATATGAGAAGCCCACCAGCTGCTGAGCCCCGACCTCAATGTCCTTCCCACCTGGTCATTGGGTAGGTTCCACATCTGAGGCTAAAGTATTGCATAAACAGATCATGGTCAGGGATGGATATGCCCCCTCCTAAAGCAATAAGTCATAAAGCTTTATTTCTGAGGGGGCAGATATTGTGGTGGGGGCTATGACCGCCACGGAGATGATGCCAATTCTAGACTTGAATGTCTGCTGATGAGGCCATGCAGGGGAGAATGAGTGAGAATGCAGTGGGGTGCTGTGAAGTGTGGCTAAGCTTAGCTGCAGCCATATGATTGAGGAACAAGGGTTTCATGCTGTGGCCATGCCAAATCAGTATATCAGGAAATAAAAAAGGCCAACTGATTTATATATGATTTGTTCCACTTCAATAGTCTGTAAATATCATTTTTACCAGTGTACTGTATACCAGGGGACATTTGACTGGGGGATTATAATACCAGAATAACATAAAATAAGTGTTCTGCGCGCCCCTCCCCTTAGTTGCTAAGTGCTGGTATCTGAGGCCAATGCTGGTTGGGTAAATGGTAAAACAAAAAGAGGCAGTGACCTAATTCCCAGAATTTCTCTGGCTATTTGGACATGAACCTTGGTTTAGCATATAGATTTATATACATATATTTTTTATGCTTGTGACTAGTGTCTGGCCATCTCCAGTGGCCATATACAGGGATGTAGGTGGAGGAATCTGAATGACAAGTGAAACCAGGTGGTTTTGAAGCAGACATGGAGTGCTGTAAAACGGCAGCAATAAAGTGCATGAACGATCCTAGGCTTATCTTACAAATAAATGTGGCATCCATAAAATCACTGGCTGGAATGATTTTATAATCTAAAATGAACTTCTAATGATTTTATTTCTTCATTATGCTGGTCAAAGTACGGTCACACTGACTATCTCAGTTATCAATGAGGAGCAGAGCGAAGGCTCATGTTGTTGGCTCACCAGCGTTCCTCTCAGGCTGCTTTGTGCAGAATGGAATTTGTTCCATGATTAAGCTCTTGGGATGCATATTGCATTGAAAAGCTGTCTAGAGCTAACATTTAATATGATTTATTTATCCACATTCAAAGAACAGCCAATAACATAGACATTAAATACCTTTATTCTATGTTTCTGCCGAGACCTGTGTCTACCTTTATCAGTGTTCATTAGCTTATAGCTTGGGGCAAGCGTGAGCAAGGTAAAGGTCATATTTCCGGATGCTCACATCCATGTACTTGAACATGTTGACAGAACAGCCATATAAATACAGTGAAATCTAATTTCCATATTGCTAATGTGACAATTATATATGCAACTGAAACTAATTTAATTAGGGTAAAAGCGTTATTGAGTAAATTTTATTGTGCTTAGGTGTCTGTAAAATTAAATTCTGTTTAAAAAAATTAAGAAATTTATCATACACCAAGCTGTCAGAAATGTAAATGAAGCCATCCAGAGATATGACATGAATGAGACACCGGGGAGCCATATTTCTTTCTTACTCATTCCTTTAGATCATTTTTTTTCTCCAACCCAAGAGAAAAGGAAAACCTCACATGCATAGCCTATGAATAATGATTGCATGTTTGTTTATGACATGGCCAGGAAAGACTTTCTTAACTAATAGAATAGCGGTAGCGGAATAGCGGAAGAGGTACAGTTCTCCTTGGATTTATTGTTCACCAAGTTCCAAGTGGACTGGGCCCACAATCAGCTGAGATTTGAACCATGAGAAGCCCCTGAGCTTCTGAGCCCCAATGTCCCCATCTGGTAGGTTCTACATCTGAGGTTCAAGTATTGTAGGAACAGATCATGGTCAGGGATGAATATGCCCCCTCTTAAACTAGAACACCCATTTTTCAAAAAATGGGTGGTGTTTTTTGGGCACAGGGAGGCATCCTGATTGTGGATGCCCCTTGCGCATCAACAGGAAAAATCTTTCCCTTTCCTCCCCCACCTGATCGCCCCCACCTGACCACAGTGCCCCCACCTGACCTCCCCCACCTGATCGCCTCCACCTGACCACAGTGCCCCCACCTGACCTCCCCCACCTGACTGTAGTGCCAATGAGAGCACTGGATTTATCCGGAACAACGAGGAGAAAGCTGCGACCGTTAATGCGCAGGGGGGCCTCCCTGTGCCCAGAACAATAGGTGTTTTGTCGGGTTAAAGCAATAGTCTTGAAGCTTTAGTACTGTGGGGGCAGATATCGTGGCAGGGGTGGCTATGAACGTCACAAAGATTATGCCAATTCACAATTAAACAGGGAGAACAGCCTAGATTGAGTTTAGAAATACTGTAGGGCCACCTTAGTTATAGATTTTAGGATTCCCCAGGAAGAGAGTGGAAGGGCCAGTCAGGTAGCGACAAAAAGGTGCAGTTTAAGGTGCATTGGTTTCTCCATACAGGTATCTACAAACAAGGAATTCTATTCTGCAGGTAGGCTGTGTACATTACGGTAAAGAAAGGGAGCAAAGCAACTCCACTGGAAGAACATGGATTTGGACCAGGAAGATCTAAAGGATCAGGAAGATATATCTTGCAAGAACACCTTGTTTGCACTAGGTAATTAGAAGGTAATGGCTGCTGCTTCATTAGTTCATATTAAAAGGCCAGCAGGCAAGGTTTAACAGTAAAAGGTATGCAGCGTGTTGCCTTATTGCCATTGCCTGGACTGACTATTTAAGTATGTTAACCTTGGGACATCTGGATTTGGAATGCCCCTCTAGTTAACAATACCTTGCTCAGATGGTCCCTGATTCTGTGTCACCTTCATTCCCCACATGACCATTAAAAGCCAGAAAACTGGAGGCACATACTGTGCTGCCACAGTGCAGGTGAGTATTGAAGATTTCAAGCTATAGTACTAAACAAGCAGGAAAGAGTGGCTAATGGAAGTACAGAACCAGAAGTTGATAGAAAGCAGGGTGTAGGGGGTTCCTAAACAAGGATAGGGCAGCCATTCCATTCTAAGGTGCCACAGGTGTCACAGAGGTGTAGCTAAGCTTTCTGGCACCCGGGGCAAAGATTCGAAATGGTGCCCTCACCTGTGCTCAGGCCCCGCTAACCTTCTGCACCTGGGGCACGTGCCCCCCTGCACCCCCCTAGCTATGCCCCCGCATAGAGGGGGCGGGGTTAGGAAATGAAGAAAACAGCAGCGGAGGTACAGAAACAGAGGTTTAAAGAGGAGAAGGAGATTTCCCTAAACTACTGTAAATCAACATCTGTAGGCGCCTCCTACCCAGGCTCCAATACCAGTCACAAGGCACCACTTGGGAGTGGGTCAGAAGTTGTGATGCCCTGGGGGGTGGGGGTGTTAATGGACCTAATGTGTTCTTTTTACTCTGGGTCCTCTTTAAATATATCTGTAGCCATAATGTCTTTGTTAAAATATTTCTTTGATGTTTAGTGTCCAAGAAAGAGCTTTAATAGCCTATTACTTTTGTTGGTCCACTTTACCAGCTAGAGTATTTTCATCTGAATTTCTGCTCAGAATAGACAGACATTTTTATTGTACAAAGAGACACATTTGCGACCAGCTATCTTGCTGATGATCACATGACCTTTTAATAAAAGGACAGCGATTTCTGCATTGTGTAACAGAATCAGCCAAATGGCACATTTCATTTTTAAAAATCAGTTCTTTCACCTAAATTAGATTGTGCTCTGCATAATGCCAGAGTGGCGAATGAATGTTTAACGAATATTAAGTAGATGCGTGGATTGTTATAGACCCTCCACGCTCATTATTCTGCCCAAATGGGATTAATGACAGATTACAGGAATCTATAATAAGTATCACCGACTTTTATTCTTATCTGTCGACTGGCACCCTGAGCCGCTGAGTAGGATGTATAGCGACTTCAGAAGCAACCTAAAAATAATTGGTTGCATTAAAGAGGGAATAGTTATGTAAGATTGCAAGGACGGTCTTTGCCGTGCATATCTAGGGCACAAATCTAAACCGCATAATTTAGAGGCGGGAGGTTAGTGGACCTCTGATCTGGTGCAGCAGGGATGGAGAGCCGATGCATGCATAACAACGGGGAAGAGTCAAGACTTTTTCCTTTACATTATTAAATACAATACATGGTCACGTAGACTCTCCCAGCATTTTTCCTGGAACATCCTCCTAACAAGTGTGTGTTGGGGACAGAGGGGCCGTCATAGCTCATCTGCCTGAAAATGGGGGTGTTGGTTATTTTAAGATGCTTAAATCTTATTTAATTTACACTAGTATTTTTGAATGGACTATTCTCATCAGCAAGGTGTTTTGGTCCTGAGAACTAAAGATGGATATTTATGTTATGTTAAATGGTAGTGATACTTGTGGCCCAGATGAAGTAACGGGAGGTCCGTTACGAAACGCGTTGGCTGGCTGGGACGGGGTGAGGCGCTCGGCGCATGTCTGCCTGGTGAAGTACTCATAGCACATGTTAGGATTTACTGCACTGTTTTTCTATGTCTTTTTCCCCTCGGTGTTTTCATTAGGGTAGAGTGATACTGATAGCACTGGATTGCACTTTACTGATGTATATTTGTATAAAATAGGATTGCATATAGGATAGTTTAGACACATTTTATAAGCTGGTTGATATTGTATACTGATTTTTTTTTAAGACAACACGGGGTTAATAATTGTACGTATATAGATGTATATAGGATAGTTTATACACATTATATAAGTTGGTTGATATTGTATATTGATGTTTTTGAAGATAACACAGGGTTAATAGTTGTATGTATATAGATGTACTAGGCATTCATGTGTTCTTGTAGTCCTCCCCCTCATGAAATGTGTGTTTTTAATTGTTTTTAAACTTTTTTTGTATTGGATTAATAATACATTGAATACATTTTGTTATAAGAGTATGTGGTGGTGCCAGTTGTTTGGTTAGGTATTGTTTTGGGGTCTTGTGGGATCCCATGCTCTGGAGATTATTGTAATTTCTTGCCAACCAGGCACACCAGTTACTACTAGGTACTTTAACACTAGCTGGTGCGTTTTTTTCTTTCCTTTTTTAAATGGTAGTTGCATGTAAACATTCAAGGAGACCAACAGATCAGAATCTAATTTTTTCACCATTAAATGCAGAGCCGGCTCCAAGTTTATCCGGTGGGCAATAGTCTCAATGGGCCCCTTGCGGTGTGGTATGACGCTCCATACATGGCCATAAGGTTGCCTGTATGGAAAATACTGCTAAAGAATAGAAGGAATGACAAAGTATAGAAGAAAATACAGAACAAAAGAAAAGGAATGACAGAAAAAAATGAAAGCAGGAAAGGAACTGTTGTGATCAGGAATAGGGCTGTAACACGCAATATGAATATCTTAAAAAAACAAAACTAGATTGTTTTATTTTTTTCCACATATTTTCTCCCAAACTAGCAAGAAAGCACTTAAACAATATATCATTTGCCTTGATATCCCTACGAAAATCAGTTAAATATATATAGTGCAACAGTTAAAGTGGACCTTCACTCTGAATAAGAGCCTATCTTATATGTTTCCCACACCCTGTACATACAGATTGTCCACATTAAAAATCCTCCTACCTGCATCTACTGCATGTTATGAGCCTTTAAACTTCCAAGATGGCGACTCATGGAACATCAGGCAGCCTGCAAACAGGAAGTGCCTTCTGACTGTGCTGCTCTGCATTCTGGGACTGTTGACCTTTTCCTGACCCCAGCTCTGTTCTGTCTGAGCAAAGCACAGCTATAACCCGCTCCCATGTACTTTATCCCACTCTCCTCTCCTCAGTAAGTGTGATGCCTCTGATTCAAGATGGTGGCACCCTTATCCTAAAGTCCTGAACAGAGTTGCAGCCCAGTGGGGGAAAGAATAAGAAGTGACTAAAAACGTAAAATATAGATGCTAGGGAATCGTTTTTTAAAGGGTTTGGGCTTTTCATTAAATCCTGGTGAAGGTCCGGTTTAAAGCAGACCTTCACCCTGAGTAACAGCATATCTTATGTGTTTCCCACCCCCTATACATATAGATTGTGCACATTAAAAATCATCCTACCTGCATCTACTGCATGTTATGAGCCTTTAAACATCCAAGATGGCGGCTCATAGAGCATCAGGCAGCCTGCAAACAGGAAGTGTCATCTGTGTTGCTCAGCATTCTGGGATTGCTGTCCTTTCCCTGACCCCAGCTCATCTCTGTCTGTGAAAAGCACAGCTATAACCCCGCCCCCTGTACTTTATCCCCTTCTCCTCAAGATGGTGGCGCCCTTATCCTAGGGTCCTGTACAGAGTTGCAGCCCGTTGGGGGAAAGGATAATAAGTGACTAAAAACTTAAAATATATTAATTTTAGATGCTGGGGAATAGTTTTTTAAGGGTTTGGGCTTTTCATTAAATCGTGGTGAAGGTCCAGTTTAAATATATATAGTGCAGAGGGTGACAATCTCTAAGTTGGATGCAATTGATAAGGCTAATCATCAAGACACCTCGTCATTGTTTGTGTTCTTGGCACAAGTAAATGTTGGGCTCATTTTGCCAAGTGCCAAGTAGAAGAACAGTCCAGACCTGATATATCCATAAGCAAATAATGCACCATTTATATGTTCTCACTGAAATAGCTTTGTTTTCAGCAGCTGAGATAACACAGTTGTGACTTACTGCTCCAGTAATCCATTGCTCTTCACCACTTCACTGCTATTCTGGTAATTAGACAACCACTTATGGGAATAGAGAAAAAGGCCACATAAGGTATATGTATACACACTCTCATTTTTCTCAAGCACAAAGTAAAATGATTCTGTAAGAATAACAGCCTTACCACTCAAACCCCTCTGTGGAGACTTGGCGATAGACTCCTACCCCTTCATTGGGTCTGTAGGTAATTAGAGAGGGGCATTTCCATCAGGCCCCTAGAAAATGCCTCGCTGTTAATATAGGCTGTTCCCATTCCCAGGATTACCTGCCACAAAACAGGAGGCAACCAGATGGTGCTATGGCTTTTGGGTCATGGCCTGATTAAGGGTGGCCATGGTTTGGGCATTTCATTTATGAAGGGGCCTCCCCCAATATCACACCCTTTAACATCTGATTATGGCCAGACACTGCTGGGGCTCTCATCCCTTTATTATGCCCCTGATAGCCACTATATACACCCCATACTCCCACACTCCGTTAGTACCCACATTTAGCACATCCAGTTACTCTTCCCCAGGTGGGTACAGGGTCCCTATAGTTATAATCCCCCTGCTACTCCCTCTCCTTTGGCTTCTTGATTGTAAATATGCTCCTCAGCTGGGCAAGGGGGTTGTTATGTGTATGGTGACCCTGGGCAGGTTTTATTAGGAGTAAATTGCACCACTCCCATTAGCGTTCTTCAAACCTTCCATTAACTGCTTTGATGAGGAGCAGTGTTAAAAGTGATTTTATTCACTCCCAGCTGCCTCAGGGCTTCTCAGTGTTGCACTAGGTGGCACCAGGCTGCCAATTCATTCATAAATTGCTGCAGGCAACATGTGGGGGGAATAAATCACTAAGCCACCAATGAAAATTTAAGGAATAATAACCAGCACATGGTGGCCACATAGGTCCCACAGTGTAGCCCAATCCAACTCCCAACTTACATCATAGGACTAGCAACATTTGGCCTGGAAGGCAGATACAGCTGATTGTTTATTCACAAGTAGCGATGGGCAAACCCCAACCCCGAACATGAATTTCAAATTGAAATCCATGCAGGCCTTAGGCACAGCAGACAATCAGCCTTCTACCTCCTTAGCAACCACTTATTATAGCTGTGATTGGCTAGGTGGGGCACGTGACCCTGCCGTATAAAAGGTGGGGCTGGTCTCCCGGCACGCTCTGCATTAGATAGGGAGAGGTGTTGGCTGCTGCTGGGGCACAGATGGGGCTTTTTTTTACAAAAACCGTCCTTGTAAGGACATTAATTTGGGGTAAGCGGCTGGAGTGAGGGCTAGATAGGTTGTTAAGCACGCTATGTCCTTCTCACAACATTAATTCAGGAAAAGCAGCTGGAATGAGGGTTAGATAGGTTGGGTGTCAATACTGTTTAATACCACTTGTGTGTCACTACTCTTTAATAGCAATTGTTAGTGGAGTAATCACTGGTTCAGGGCACTTAAGACTCTATTGAAAAAAAAATGTGTCTAGTGTCCACTGGTTAAAACCACTTGGGTGTCACTGCTCTTTAATAAAAATTGGTAGTGGCCTATCCACTGGTTCAGGACACTTGTCTGTCACTACTTTTTAATACCAATTGTTCAGGCCACTTGGGTCACTGTTCTTTAATGCCACTTGCTCTAACCCACTACTCTCGCTACTCTTTAATACCAATTGTTAGTGTAGTGTCCACTGATTCAGGGCACTTGTGTGTCACTACTGTTTAATACCAATTGTTAGTGGAGTAACCACTTGCTCAGGCAACTGTGCTGTCATTGCAGTTTAATATCAAATAGTGATTATAACCTTGCTCAGACCGCTGTGCTGTGATTGTAGTTTAATATCAAGTAATACTGGAGCATACCCTTGTTCAGGCCATTTAAGGTCATTGCTGTTTAATACCAAGTTTTGGTGGAGTATCTTGCTTAGGCCACTTAGTGGTCAGTTAGTGGGAATTGTATACCACATTTGTTTCATATTGTAAAATCAGGGGGAATTGTATTCCACATCTGATCTATGTTCTACAGTCAGTGGAAATTGTATACCATATTACATCTAGATTTTACAATCAGTGTAGATTGAGTCTAGATCAAGTGCATTTGATGTACAGATCGAATACTTCCTCACTGATAATATGCTTAGCTAAGGCAGATATGACAGATTTAATGCCTTCTTCTGTAATTCAACTCCTTCAGATAGAGGGGTTCACAGTCTGGCGTTCCATTAGCTAAAGGATTACTAGAAGCGTTCTCACCTGGGGAGGCCGTTACTGGTGCTTGACTTAGCCATAGCTGCTGATAACCTCACCTGTTACATTGGATGAATTCTGGGACTTTTAGTCAGTAGTTTTTACCTAAGCTGGAAAACCATTCCCAATGTAGCAACACAGAGCCCTAAGTGTTTTGGAAACGGTGTGTAGAGAAGTAAATCACAGGTATAGACGCAATCCTAACACAAATTATTATTTTTCATTCCAAAAGAGGTGAACAATAAGAAAGAACAGCAAAAACCTTCCAAAAGGGGGATTCAGGCTGTGAATTGCAGTATCCATATATACCCTACCATCCTTGAAGTTGTTTATGTAGGCATCTCAGGGCTTAGCAGCTGTGGCAGAAGAGGATGGCAGTACCCACCCTGTAAGCCAGGTGTGGGATGGCCTGACATCTGTGTAAATGTGCCCTCCTCTTCCTCCTCCTGTGCTAGCATTTCATGACCTGAACTGTTTTGTAGCAGTCAAAAAATGGGGATGGTGGAGCTTATGATGGAAATGCCCGCCCACCAGAATGAACAGATTTTTTTTTTTCAAACTTAAATTTTCTATATTGTCATCACGCACGACAAATACAGTAAGTACAGCGCTGTAGTCACAGAGGCAGCAGTTCTAGATGGTGTATTTACAACACTTAAAGCAACAAGTAAACTCTTTCTGTAGACACATCGTATTACTACCATAATGAGCCCGGGGGCTGCACTAGGGGTTCGGGTACCCAAACCGAACTTTAGCTGTGAATTGCAGTATCCATATATACCCTACCATCCTTGAAGTTGTTTATGTAGGCATCTCAGGGCTTAGCAGCTGTGGCAGAAGAGGATGGCAGTACCCACCCTGTAAGCCATGTGTGGGATGGCCTGACATCTGTGTAAATGTGCCCTCCTCTTCCTCCTCCTGTGCTAGCATTTCATGACCTGAACTGTTTTGTAGCAGTCAAAAAATGGGGATGGTGGAGCTTATGATGGAAATGCCCGCCCACCAGAATGAACAGATTTTTTTTTTTTTCAAACTTAAATTTTCTATATTGTCATCACGCACGACAAATACAGTAAGTACAGCGCTGTAGTCACAGAGGCAGCAGTTCTAGATGGTATATTTACAACACTTAAAACAACAAGTAAACTCTTTCTGTAGACACATCGTATCACTACCATAATGAGCCCGGGGGCTGCACTAGGGGTTCGGGTACCCAAACCGAACTTTAGCTGCAAATTCGTACAAACACGCCCAAACTTCAGCGGGTTCACTCATTCCTAATCTCAAGCCTAAGTCTAGGCAAACAGAGCCGCATGAGCTCCAAGGAACCTTTATCCAGTTACATTCTCAAACCTGGGTAAAGGTATTTTGAAGGCTCCCCTAGATCATACCTGACCTGGGACTCTTGGATATGGGTGGCTCAGCCTACAGTACTGTAAAGAAGGACAAGAATCCATCTTCCTTCCACCTATGTAGTAAAATATGTCAAGACCGGCATGTTGTTTTATGTCTTTGGATACTAACTAGCTCAGTCTTTTGTAGGAGCAACGGCTCAGGGTGGGTTGGAGCTAGTGCTTCCTTGATCCCGAAGTCACCCTCTGATGGGCGTCAACAAATTGAAATTTTGTCTGCATCTCAAACGTTGCATTTCAGCTCCACAATACTGAAATAATTCAGTGCAGACTAAGACTGCTATATAAAGGGTTTTCTCTGCTAAAGGGCTAAGTGATCTCCTGTACGTAAGAAACATGAATTTAACAAATAGGGACCCTCTAGCAACAGCTTTTAGAGCTTTGTATATCCTTTATTTTAAGATGATGTGCTACAAAGCAAGTAAGATTGAGTGATTGGAAACTGGTCCATCATGACTAGGGCACAGGTAGGTCAATGAAAGAAAATCCATGGGTGCTACAAGGACCAGAAGGTTGGTACTGAAACAAGAGTCCTATATTTTACATTTTGATACCAGTGGGCATATGTGTTTTATTGTCATTCTCTCTTCTGTGACCAAATCTATGGTAGGCTACAAATGTTTCTTTGCCTAAATGGAATTAGGTTAAAGACTTAATTTCTCATTATAGCTTTTGAACTCTGTACTATGGCATGACATGGTAACTTACCTAATCAATATTCACCAGTTAGCCTCTCCAAAAAAAAACTAGATGACCATCTTGTTAAAGCTATGGAAAATAAATCTTTAGATCTCCCCAATGGCTTCACAGGCTGAAAGAAATTAAAAGCTGTTTTCACTATGTAGGAAAGTGAGTATTTGAATAAATGTTTCTGGGATTTGGCTTTAAATCTCGGTGACAAATAATGCCATACCTAAATACAATAGAGATAGGGGGAGACTGCTTCTATCGTGCTTGTGGCAGAAGGGGAACCAGTGCAAGCTGTCTTGTAGCGGCCTTTCAGCACCTGTGGGCAACACATTATCTACAGGGAGCACAGGGCAACAGGGCAGTAGGTTTCATAAACCTCTGTGTATGGAGAACTAGGGGAAACTAGGTGCTAGCGTCTTTGTTCGGTCCTCTGCAACCTATGGCCCTCACCCCAGGCATCACTCCGTAGACCGTGCGTGGAAACTGCATACTGACAAGAAACTGACCACACCTGGCCCACAGCAATATCAGTAAAAAGAGTATTTTTTGGTGGTGGGACCTACTTTGACTTTTTTGGGGAAAACCTATGTATGTCCTTTGTCCAAACTAGTAATAACCCAGGTAAACCAACCTCCCTAGATCTCAAAATCCACCAGTTACAGCTTTCCGGAGTACTAGTCTTAGGTTTATTTTCCATAAATGCCGCTGTATAGAGCCCTGGTAAGGCCACAGCTAGAATACTGTGTGCAGTTCTGGAGACCTTACCTGCAAAAAGACATTATTCAAATAGAACGGGTCCAAAGGCGGGCAACGAAAATGGTGGAAGGACTTAAACTTAAAACTTATCAGGAGAGACTTAAAGAACTTAATTTGTACAGTCTGGAGGAAAGAAGGGAGAGGGGAGACATGATTGAGACCTTTAAATATGTGAAAGGATTGAATAAGGTTCAGGAGGGAAGTGTTTTTAAGAAGAAGCTTAATGATAGAACAAGGGGGCACAACCTGAAGCTAGTCGGGGGGAAGATCAGGAGCAATGTTAGAAAATATTATTTTACAGAAAGAGTAGTAGATGCTTGGAACAAACTTCCAGCAGAGGTAGTTGAAAAATCAACAGTCACTGAATTTAAACATGCCTGGGATAAGCACACATCTATCCTAAGATAAAGAGTACATACAGTATACACATAAGGGCAGACTAGATGGACCGTATGGTCTCCTTCTGCCGTCAACCTTCTATGTTTCTATAATACAATGTTTTGAGCTAACTAGGACCCCTATTTTTATGGTCATAGTAGAGCAAATTACATATAGACAATATATGTATATGCCTCCCTCAGTGGGAGAAACAATCATGTTTTTTAGTAAATGATCGACCTAGTAACACTACAAATTCCAAAGGCCACCACTGTGATTCGGGGATTCTTGGAGTAATAGGGAACCCTTGAGAATTTACTAAGAAAATGTTTTATATATACGCGGCATCCCTTTAAATGTCAAGAATAATTTTTACTCTGTACTATGGTCCCATCCTGACATTTATATCGCTAAACTCATTTTTCATACAGTAATCAAATAAAATCTTTTTCCTTTGCATTTATCTTATGTACAGTAGATGTGCTGGTATCTCTCTGACAGCAATGATTAGGCATGGTACAGATATGGGGAGACGCAGCTCGCTATCGCTGTAAGCTGAATAGCTTTCTCCCTATGGCTCCGAATGAGGAAAACAACACTCAAGAAGATAATGCTTGACTTCTCAAAATGCTCACATGATTTGTAAATAACTGTTTCTCATATATGGCCAAAAGTATGCAACCAAATTGAGCCCAAAGCTAAATGTAGGTAGGGCCATGTTTGCGGTTTATGCTGCCCTTGGCACTTTTACTGCTTGCACCCCCTTCCCCTTATCATTGAGACACACCATGGTTAAAGGGACTGTAAACCCCAAGACAATAATATGGCAGCAAGACTCTTACCTGATGTCTATCTCATGTACCACTTCTCAATTTCCTGCAGCGCTGTGTAGAAGCCTAGCAGGGCTTCAGTGTTTGTCCTTGTTTCTATTCTATTTCTCCAGGACCACGAAAAAAGTGGTCTAACAGCCACTCTGTCCCATGGAGCTCTCAGTATGAGCGAGCATGGCAAGTTACAGTGGTCCCACAGCTGTATCTGACCAAAGAAGATCATGCTCTGACTCCCGACAAAGCTGTGCCATGATATGTACTTCCCAGCTCGGTCACAACCAAGAAAATGAAGCAAAGAAAATGTCTTGTTTAGAATACAAAACGTACATATATTTAGATTTTCAAAAGGAGGATGAGGTGCTTCCCATTACTGACTGTGTATACTGTAACTGAAAGTAGACCAACATTCAAACAGGCTTAGGGGGAGGGGGGAGCCCTCCGTGCATCACCCCACAGAACGCCCACAATTCTTACCTGAAACCTATGCTGGGAATGCAGCCCAGCAATTTGTTGCAACTCACAGGGATGGGTCCTTTTCGGTGACTAGATGCAAGGAGGTGACTGCAGTCCATGTGACAGCCGCCAGCCAATCTTAGGGCTGCATTCCCGGCTGAGGAAAGAGGTATGAATTTCGGGTGTCCTGGGGGGTGATACATGGGGGTGCTCCAGCATTCTGTTTGAATGCTCTGGAACACGGACCAACACCTGCTAGTGGAGAAAAGGGGTGTTGGTCCACTTAAATGTATCATCGCTGGGGGCCGGGCCAGGGAGCAATATGGCTGACTGCATCCAAATTGTGGCTTTATAAATATTGGGCAAAGGCTTTAGTAAAAAAAAAAGAAACAGGCTGTTTTGGGGCACTGGGTTGGGGTTGGAAGGTGACATAAATTCCCCCTGATTATATGTGCACTTTAACCCATGCATTGCTGGGGATCTTTCTGTAATTCTGGGTAATAGACATTTTTTTACCGCCGCGCCGCCTGTACCTTGCTTTGGGTTGCCTCATGAGAAATATGGCATTGTTATTTAGACTGAAAGGGTCCATCTAATGAAGCCTTAAACAGTAAAACTCCCTACACCTTGATAAAAGGGGTTTAAAACTAAAAATACTACCACAATAGTAAAAGAAAATGGTTGCTGATGGTGGATGGTATAACTATATCCTCCCTGATTCACCAGGGTTATTCAGATCAAATCACCAAACCAGGTATTAGCAGAAAATATAATGCATTGGAGATTTATTTACATATGTGTCCACACTAGGGATGAGCGAATCGATCCGGACGAACCCGGATTCGATCCGAATTTCATGAAAAATTCGATTCGGATCGAATCCGAATTTCCCCGCGATTCGATCGCTCGAAGTTTTCCTTTAACATCCATTCATTTACATTACAGGCATTCTAAGATGGCAGACGGGACATGTCCAGACATGTAAGCTGGGGCAGTGTATGCTGGGACAGTCACATGCAGCCTGTCAGCAGCCAGCAAGCCCGGTGACGTCACAGCGCTATTTAAGGCCGGCGGCCATCTTGCTTTTCCTCATTTCTCTATTGCATTCGTGAGAGACAGGACGCTGCTGTAGGCAGGGAGAGAGACAGTTAGACAGACAGGCTGGAGACAGGCTGGAGACAGGCTGGAGACAGGCTGGAGACAGGCTGGAGACAGGCTGGAGACAGACAGAAAGTCAGCGAAAAACAGGGAAAGTTAGGAAAAATCGGAGGCAGTCACAGGGAGATTTTTTTTTTTTTCATCCAGCCTGAGTGTTACTAGCTGGCTGACTGGCTTTGTTAGCATTTTCAGGCTGCTTATACACTAACTGTGCATATATACTGAACTGATCTTAAGTCTGCTGTGAGGCATCCCATTCTGTGACTACACCAGCCTCTATTTAATACCATAACCATTTGCACTTATTCTAATAGAAATTAGGCCTGATAAAGACACTTTTGCTGTGCATAGTCTTACTGCTGCCTGCCAGGTGCTCTCTGGTTTTTGGGGCATCCCATTCTGTGACTACACCAGCCTCTATTTAATACCATAACCATTTGCACTTATTCTAATAGAAATTAGGCCTGCTAAAGACACTTTTGCTGTGCATAGTCTCACTGCTTGCCAGGTGCTCTCTGGTTTTTGTGGCATCCCATTCTGTGACTACACCAGCCTCTATTTAATACCATAACCATTTGCACTTATTCTAATAGAAATTAGGCCTGATAAAGACACTTTTGCTGTGCATGCTCTCTGGTTTTTGGGGCATCCCATTCTGTGACTACACCAGCCTCTATTTAATACCATAACCATTTGCACTTATTCTAATAGAAATTAGGCCTGATAAAGACACTTTTGCTGTGCATAGTCTTAGTGCTGCCAGGTGTTCTCTGGTTTTTGTGGCATCCCATTCTGTGACTACACCAGCCTCTATTTAATACCATAACCATTTGCACTTATTCTAATAGAAATTAGGCCTGATAAAGACACTTTTGCTGTGCATAGTCTTAGTGCTGCCAGGTGCTCTCTGGTTTTTGTGGCATCTCATTCTGTGACTACACCAGCCTCTATTTAATACCATAATCATTTGCACTTATTCTAATAGAAATTAGGCCTGATAAAGACACTTTTGCTGTGCATAGTCTCACTGCTGCCAGGTGCTCTCTGGTTTTTGTGGCATCCCATTCTGTGACTACACCAGCCTCTATTTAATACCATAACCATTTGCACTTATTCTAATAGAAATTAGGCCTGATAAAGACACTTTTGCTGTGCATAGTCTTAGTGCTGCCAGGTGCTCTCTGGTTTTTGTGGCATCCCATTCTGTGACTACACCAGCCTCTATTTAATACCATAACCATTTGCACTTATTCTAATAGAAAAAAGGCCTGATAAAGACACTTTTGCTGTGCATGCTCTCTGGTTTTTGGGGCATCCCATTCTGTGACTACACCAGCCTCTATTTAATACCATAACCATTTGCACTTATTCTAATAGAAATTAGGCCTGATAAAGACACTTTTGCTGTGCATAGTCTTAGTGCTGCCAGGTGCTCTCTGGTTTTTGTGGCATCCCATTCTGTGACTACACCAGCCTCTATTTAATACCATAACCATTTGCACTTATTCTAATAGAAATTAGGCCTGATAAAGACACTTTTGCTGTGCATAGTTTCACTGCTGCCAGGTGCTCTCTGGTTTTTGTGGCATCCCATTCTGTGACTACACCAGCCTCTATTTAATACCATAACCATTTGCACTTATTCTAATAGAAATTAGGCCTGATAAAGACACTTTTGCTGTGCATAGTCTCACTGCTGCCAGGTGCTCTCTGGTTTTTGTGGCATCCCATTCTGTGACTACACCAGCCTCTATTTAATACCATAACCATTTGCACTTATTCTAATAGAAATTAGGCCTGATAAAGACACTTTTGCTGTGCATAGTCTCACTGCTGCCAGGTGCTCTCTGGGTTTTGGGGCATCCCATTCTGTGACTACACCAGCCTCTATTTAATACCATAACCATTTGCACTTATTCTAATAGAAATTAGGCCTGATAAAGACACTTTTGCTGTGCATAGTCTTAGTGCTGCCAGGTGCTCTCTGGTTTTTGTGGCATCCCATTCTGTGACTACACCAGCCTCTATTTAATACCATAACCATTTGCACTTATTCTAATAGAAATTAGGCCTGATAAAGACACTTTTGCTGTGCATAGCCTTACTGCTGCCAGGTGCACTGCTGGCTGTTGGGGCATCCCATTCTGTAACATAGCATACCCCTCTTTATTTACACTAAGCAGCTCTCTTATTTACACTAGGCAGGCCTGTTGGAGGCTGAGTGTTACTGCTCACTTTTGGTGTGCATTATATTCTGTTTCATATAGACCCACCGCTGCCTGGGGGTTCTTAAAATATCACCTACTACCACGCCAGTTAGACTATGTCAGGCAGACAAGTGCCTGGAAGTGAAAAGAGGAGTGGCAGAGGCCAAGATTCCGCAGGCAGAGCTTGCAGCAGACTGGGGGCCAGTAGCAGCAGGAGTCACGCTGAGAGACCTAATCTGCCAGTATCTGCTAGCGGTCGGGTCTCCACCAGTAACGCATCTGCCGTGGTAGATTGGTTGACGCGCTCATCAACAACATCATCACAACTTACGTCTGAGACCCCCAGTCTAGGGTCGGTAGGTTCCTCTGACACAACCCTGAGTTGGCATGCCCCGAGAGCAGTCCCTGTCCTCCCATTGCCTCTGTCCTACGCCGTTCCCTCCCCCAGCGACGTATCCTATGCTTTGGGTTCAGCTCCACTCTTTAGTGAGGAGGACCATCAGATAGAGGACAGTCAGCAGCTACTGCCCAGCCAAGAAATGGAGGTGGCTTCTTTAGCTAGGCAGAAAAATAGTGATGTGGACAGTGTCGTGGGTGCTGCGAGCGTTCCAGCTCCTGCGCCAGACACTGTTGACGAATCCACGAACATCAGTGACGTACAGCCACAACTCGGTGATAATGATGACGACGATGAAGCCGATCGCACTTGGGAGCCGGGTGATGAAGGGGCTTCATCGTCATCATCAGGAGAAGAGGGCGCAGGTTGCCCCGGAGTCAGCAGCTGAGGCAGCAAGGTGGTAGCAGTCAGCATGGGGGCACAATTCCAAAGGCTGGAGCCGGCCGGGGCCGGGGTAGAGCACCTGCTGTGCGGCAGTCTACCTTATCGGGAGGTAGTGGAGCAGGGGTTCCTGGAGTTGGCAACAGCACCAGTCAATCAGTGAGGCCAGGGGGTGGGAAAAGTAGCTACTCGGCAGTTTTTCCTGAAGCATCCGCAGGAGGGTAACATGGCCACATGCAAGATATGTAGGCAAAAGGTGAAGCGTGGCCAGGGTCCAAATGTTGGCACCACGGCCCTGCGTCAACATATGATGCGTCACCATAAAGCGACCTGGGAGAACCGAGGCTCCCAAGGGGTGGTCCAGTCTGCTTCCTCACCAAGTGAGCTCCCAATTTCTGCCAGCCAAGGCTCCAGCACCTCAGCCGAAGGCAGCTGTGCGTCATACCCATCCTCTGTCGCTCCTGCTCCTCCTCCTCCTCCTCCAAGTCATGCATCCCGCCAGCAATCCATCAGCGAAGCCATGTCCAAGAGAGAGCAGTATGCGCCCACTCATCCTACGGCGCAGAAGCTGAATGTGCTCCTGTCCAAGTTGCTGGTGCTGCAGTCGCTCCCTTTTCAGGTGGTGGAATCTGCACCTTTCAGAGAACTGATGGCTTGTGCCGAGCCGAGGTGGAGAGTCCCAAGCCGTCATTTCTTTGCCAAGAAGGCAGTACCAGCGCTGCACACTTTTGTTGAACAGAAGGTGGGCCAGTCCTTGAGCCTGTCGGTGTGTAGCAAAGTGCATGGCAGCGCCGACATCTGGAGCTGTAACTACGGTCAGGGACAGTACATGTCGTTTACGGCCCACTGGGTGAATGTGGTCCCTTTGCAGCAGCAGCAGTAACTTGGACAGGTCACGCCGCTTCGGCCTCCGCGCTCCCTGCCCGTTGGGCCTGTGACACCGTGCGACTCGGCCTCCTCATCCTCCACCATCTCCTCACCCTCCACTGTAGGCTCAAGTCTCAGTGCCCCTCCAGTCTACCATGTGTGCAGGGCACGGAGGTGTCACGCAGTGCTTCACATGGTTTGTCTTGGCGAACGGAGTCACACAGGGGAGGAACTGCTTAAATGTATTCATCAGGAAATCCAAACATGGCTTACTCCAAGAAAACTTAAAATGGGAATCATGGTTACCGACAATGGGAAGAACATTTTGTCTGCGCTGCGCCAAGGAAGCCAGACCCATGCCCCCTGCATGGCTCACGTCTTCAATCTGGTTGTCAAGCGGTTTCTGAGGTGTTCCCCTCATCTGCAAGACATCCTAACAACTTCAAGGAAACTTTGCATGCACTTCAGCCACTCATACACCGCCAAACACACCCTTCTTGAGCTACAGCGTCAGAATGGTATCCCCCAACATAGTCTGATTTGCGATGTTTCCACCCGTTGGAATTCCACCCTTCACATGTTGGACCGATTATATGAACAGAGAAAAGCCATCACGGATTTCCTGATGATCCAAGCAGATAGGGGGACTCCCCTGTGTAACTTCAATGTCAACCAGTGGCAGCACATACGTGACACCTGCCGTTTGCTCAGGCCCTTTGAGGAAGCCACTTTATTTGTCAGTCGGCAGGATTACGGGATGAACGACGTGATTCCACTGCTTCATGTACTACAGCACATGTTGGAAACCATGGCTGGTCAGGGCACTGGAGACATGGCGTTTACATCTTACGGCCACATGAACCCCGTTGGAGCTGAACTGGAGGAGGAGGAGGAAGAGGAGGAGGAGTTGCCCAGCGAAACACAGTTTAGGCTTGGCGAAATGGCTGGTTTATCTAGTCAGCGGACAGGAGAGGAGGAGCAGGAGCAGCCAGAGGAGCTAGAGGTTTTTGAGGAAGGCGAGACAGAGGACCCGGGCACACCGTGGCAGTATGCAGTGGAGATGGAGACAGGTAGTCCATCCGAGTCACTTACACAAATGGCAGGAAGCATGCTCACGTGCTTGCGTAGTGACCCCAGAATTGTTTCCATCTGTCGGCGGGATGACTTCTGGCTGTCCACCTTATTGGACCCTCGCTTCCGGCACAAAATTGGGGCATTTTTTAAACCCACCGAGAGGGAGGACAAACTGAACTACTACAAAGACATTCTACGTAGGCAGTTGGCCGATGCCTATCTGCGCCATGGTCCATACTCTCGCAGGTCTGACTCGAGGGGACCTCTGCGCTCATCTTCCACTGCCATGGCCGCTGGGGGGGTTGGCAGGAGCAGCAGCAGCAGCTCCATCAGCAGCAGCCTCAGTCTTCAGTCGCTAATGAGTAGCTTTCTACACCCGCATAGTGAGGCTACTCATGAGCAGCAGGAAGACCTGGAGCAGGACCTGAACCAGCAGGTCATGTCATACTTTGACATGACCATGCCAACACACCTTGAGGATCCGCTGGACTTCTGGGCAGCCAAACTTGATTTGTGGCCGCAACTAGCAGAGTTTGCCCTGGAAAAGCTGTCCTGTCCGGCAAGTAGCGTGCCATCTGAGTGGGTGTTTAGTGCGGCGGGGGCCATAGTTACGGCGAGGAGAACTCGTCTGTCAACTAAAAATGTGGAGAGACTCACCTTTGTCAAAATGAATCAGGGATGGATCAGCCAGGATTTCCACCCACCAATGCCTGATGCATGCGACTAGATTCAGCATGGTGCCACGTTTTACACTTTCCAAATGGTGCAAAACATATTTATGTCTTTAGGCCAATTTTTGGGCTCCTGCTGATGCCAACTCCAGGGTGTGAATCATCCAATTTTTGGGCTCCTGAAGCCAACCCCAGTGTCTCTTTAAAGTAATGTTTTGGCTCCTGCTGCTGCTGCCAACTCCAGGGTGTGATTCATCCAATTTTTGGGCTCCTGAAGCCAACCCCAGGGTCTCTTTAAAGTAATATTTGGGCTCCTGCTGCTGCCAACTCCAGGGTGTGAATCATCCAATTTTTGGGCTCCTGAAGCCAACTCCAGTGTCTCTTTAAAGTAATGTTTTGGCTCCTGCTGCTGCTGCTGCCAACTCCAGGGTGTGATTCATCCAATTTTTGGGCTCCTGAAGCCAACCCCAGGGTCTCTTTAAAGTAATACTTGGGCTCCTGCTGCTGCCAACTCCAGGGTGTGAATCATCCAATTTTTGGGCTCCTGAAGCCAACTCCTGTGTCTCTTTAAAGTAATGTTTGGGCTCCTGTTGCTGCTGCTGCTGCTGCCAACTCCAGGGTGTGAATCATCCAATTTTTGGGCTCCTGAAGCCAACTCCTGTGTCTCTTTAAAGTAATGTTTGGGCTCCTGTTGCTGCTGCTGCCAACTCCTGCCAACTCCAGGGTGTGATTCATCCAATTTTTGGGCTCCTGAAGCCAACCCCAGGGTCTCTTTAAAGTAATGTTTTGGCTCCTGCTGCTGCTGCTGCTGCCAACTGCAGGGTGTTATTCATCCAATTTTTGGGCTCCTGAAGCCAACCCCAGTGTCTCTTTAAAGTAATATTTGGGCTCCTGCTGCTGCCAACTCCAGGGTGTGAATCATCCAATTTTTGGGCTCCTGAAGCCAACTCCAGTGTCTCTTTAAAGTAATGTTTTGGCTCCTGCTGCTGCTGCTGCCAACTCCAGGGTGTGATTCATCCAATTTTTGGGCTCCTGAAGCCAACCCCAGTGTCTCTTTAAAGTAATGTTTGGGCTCCTGCTGCTGCTGCCAACTCCAGGGTGTGATTCATCCAATTTTTGGGCTCCTGAAGCCAACCCCAGTGTCTCTTTAAAATAATGTTTGGGCTGCTGCTGCTGCTGCCAACTCCAGGGTGTGAATCATCCAATTTTGGGCTCCTGAAGCCAACTCCAGTGTCTCTTTAAAGTAATGTTTGGGCTCCTGCTGCTGCTGCCAACTCCAGGGTGTGATTCATCCAATTTTTGAGCTCCTGAAGCCAACCACAGGGTCTCTTTAAAGTAATATTTGGGCTCCTGCTGCTGCTGCTGCCAACTCCAGGGTGTGATTCATCCAATTTTTGGGCTCCTGAAGCCAACCCCAGGGTCTCTTTAAAGTAATGTTTGGGCTCCTGCTGCTGCTGCTGCCAACTCCAGGGTGTGAATCATCCAATTTTTGGGCTCCTGAAGCCAACCCCAGTGTTTCTTTAAAGTAATGTTTGGGCTGCTGCTGCTGCTGCTGCCAACTCCAGGGTGTGATTCATCCAATTTTTGGGCTCCTGCTGCTGCCAACTCCAGTGTCTCTTTAAAGCAATGTTTGGGCTCCTGCCCCTCATAGTGATGCCACTTCAACTCTCTGCAATTGTGCCGCTCTGCGATTCTATTAGCGATGCCTCTGATCTGCATGTGATATTTATTCAAAGTATTATTTAACTAACCCAGCACGCATCCTATGCGTGTTACAGCAAGGCAGAATGGTTTACAACCCTATTGAGGCTCTAGGAGGCTCAGAAATAGCCGTTTTTAATAGCGATTCGTCGCGAATAAATTCGGGTCGAAACGATTTTTGTCGGAAAATTCGGCGAATCAGTCGAATCAAATTTTTCAAAAGTTCGCTCATCTCTAGTCCACACTCAACTGACCCTTAATTTTGGTTAAACACTCAAATTCTCGTTTTTTGCCAAATTCAGTTGGCATCTTATGCATGTGG
Source organism: Gastrophryne carolinensis (assembly GCA_027917425.1). Classification (NCBI taxonomy): domain Eukaryota; kingdom Metazoa; phylum Chordata; class Amphibia; order Anura; family Microhylidae; genus Gastrophryne; species Gastrophryne carolinensis. The sequence goes on from CM051234.1 coordinate 587,418,061, forward strand.
TTATGTCAAAGAAATTAATTTTGATTGCTAACTAGGTAATTTGTTAATATTACTGTGGTTTGAAACCTGTTATAGTTTTTTTGGGAAATAAGTTGGGTCTTTTTCACTCTGTGGGTGTGGGTTTACCTGGGCATATAGTCTTATAGGCTTTGAGTCTTTAGAGTTCTTCAGTATGGTCCATTCTATTGCAATCCTCCTGCTTTCTCTCTAATCGCAGCATGCAAGCCACTTTATTTTCTGTGCATAGCTACCTCTCTGTTTGACTGTCTGACCTGATTACAGGGAAGACTGGGGGTATGGCTATAAAATAAAGGCTAGATCTCAGTAACTGTTCTTAACAAATCAGGTCATGAAGTAGAAAGGTGTTTGATGAAGATTTGACCACTAGTAGTAGTCTACAGATAGTCAAGCACCCCGCACATCCCATGAATGGGAAATGCTTTGATATAAAGTTGTCTCTACAGATCATAAACTTGGACGTAAAGTGAGAAAATCCTTGATCAGAACCCTAACTGTCACCAGACACCGAGCACACAACTGTATAAACAGGATTTGTTCCCTGGTATAAAATAACACGCTCTGTTATAAGGCCGGCTTAGCTGCTTTGCTTCTATTGATTTTCAGTAGCATACACAGCTGCTCTGCAAAACTTTAGGATTTGCTGATTTGACTAATTAGTTGTGGACTCCTGTTAACATTTATTTTTAAAAATAAACAATTTTTCATCAAAGAAAATACAAACTCTTGGTATGGCCTCTAATCACACTATTCTCTAGTGAAAAAAAGTGCAGGCCAAAATAAATTTTAACTAAAGCTGTGTATTCAGAACAATATATAATTCATATAAAGTACCCAGAAACTCCAAACAAAACTAATTTTAAACTGATCCCGAAATAATAAGGGCTGGCAGCAACTTTTATTGCTTACACTCTGTAATGTCTAATATCTGCAAGATCATAAATATATAGATGTGAAAATAGTCAAATGGAATGAATAGCCAACCTTATATGGTCGGTATTGTGTTATACTATACTATAAAACAAAAGCATTTGGATCCAGCTCTATCCCTGTCTAACACTTAAAGTGGACCAAAACACATCCTGGAGTCTATGGCCCAGTAAGCTTATCTTCTCCCCGACCTTTAGCAGGGCGCACGCCCGAGCCAGGCATTTGTGCATGGCCAATGCGGGCATGCACCCTGTTAGAGGGTAGCGGGGATGTGGCTGTCTGTACGCCCTGCTAGATTTGGCTTAGATGATTTGGCGCAGTCCAGCACGCTGATTGTACGAGAGGCTGTGCATGCGCCATAGGACCGGGAAAAGGTGAGTTTTTGGTTAGTGACCTGAGGGGTTTCACACAGCAGGGCATCCCGCATCACAAGGACCAATTTAAACACCCATAGGTCCACTTTAAACACCCATAATTTGTGCAATAAATTCTTAAAGTGCATGTCCATATTATACATATAATAAACATACACCTATCAAACAGCAGTATACGATTACCATATAAGGATGTAAAAATGAACAATGTGTTCATGTTAGTAACAAACTGGTGGGCTGATTTTTACTCCTGTCTGCCTCTGGTCTCATTCTTTCTTAGGACCCTCATACACTCCCAAATAATAACCCAGCTTTTCTGACAAACTGTCAGGTCAAAGTCCTCGGTCATAAATACACAGGCGATCTCACAGTGCCAAATATTGTGATGGGAGTTTAAAATATTGAGATGCATTATCTCTCCCTCCTGCTTAGATTATAACATACAAAATTAGTCATTCTGAAAAGCCTGCCAGCTCCCTGATGAGTTGTTACATTGTTATAGCCAATAAGCAGTTGGTGTGTCTTGATTGTTTCTATTACAATCAGCTGCTATACATTGTAAAGAAGTCATGATCCTGCTAATGGAATGTAGATAGCATACATATAGCTTGCAAATGTGTACATTGCACTGTGTTATGGGGAGAACACCACAAAGACTGTCTCCTCTGTATTTCAGTAGACTAAACCCTTACTGTGCTGCAGGTCTTTGCAAGGGAGGGTCCTGGTTCACAGAGAAACTAAACTTCAACCTCTGCATGACACCTGTGAACTCTGCATTAGAGAGACCCACATTTTTGGAGCAGAGCTGTAGATAATGTGGAGGAGAGACAGCTGCGCACACACACCTTCTCCAATAGGCGACTTGCTTCACTGCAGTGTTTAACGATTTCCTTTCCTGCTATACAGAGCGCCTGCCAGGTCTCATTTTGCCTTTCTATGTGAAAAAGCTAAACTTTCATAATTCACATGTATTTTGTAGGTACCTATAGGGTCAGCAGGAGATACATTGAGCTACCCATAACACACTATTTGATGCAGTAACTATTAATGTTACTTCCAATGGGCCTACATTAGACTTTCTTCCCAGGGACTACTGCCACATTTAATCAATTCCTAGACATGACTAACATCTTGTTTAAACTGGACCTTCAGCATCATTTAATTAAAAGCCCAAACATTTAATATTAAAAATTCCCCAGCTTCTAAAATTAATATACATTTTTATTCGCTTACTTATTATTCTTTCCTCCGCTGGGCTTCAACTCTGTTCAGGACTCTTCACCTGATTGCTGGATTCAAGCCAATGCGGCAGCCCTTCCAGCTCTATCCAGCCCTTAAACTCCATTCACCGACACTTGCAGGCCAGACGTGTCAGGCTTCATCCCACTACCTCCATTGCAATGGAAAGGGCTGGCAAGGCATCTGTGATTGATGGCGAGTTGCAAACCAACCTGCCATCCATCCCGACCCCATGTTTGGAGATGGGCAGACATGCTCAGATCCAGCGATCAGGTGAGTTGCTGATTGCCAGACTAGCATCGATCATCAGGGGAAAAAGAGTAAGTACACTTTAAGTTTGTCTTTTTTTTTTAAGCCTACTGAATCAATTTAAGGCTGAGCTGCTGGGCCCCCTTCCTGACAGGGCCCCAGACAAGTCCTGTCTGATGCAGCAATCTAGGAAGCTGAACCCATTCCCCCTGTAACATGCATCTAGACAGCATATTTTCCCAGCCAGACATTCCCAGTGCCTTCTCACACATACACATTTGCGCAGTGATCTTACATATACAATATGTTCCCAAGTAAAGACAAACACATCAATATAAAATCATGAGAATATATAACACTCGTACAAAGGAACACACAATGCTCAGATGAATGTGACCACTATGACTTGTCACTTATCCAAACCACATGCAGGGACTAGAAAATGAAGCTGAACACCAATATTTTCCCATAAGCCAGTGCAAATGCAAATATGAAGCAATAGTTGTCTCTTTTGAAAGGATTATAAATATGTATCTAGCATTAATAAAATATCACAATCTGTCCACATGATTTTATTCCTGTTGAAGGACAGCTTATAAAATGGTAGATGAATATTAGCACTGGCAGCCCCTCACTATAGGTTTCCTTTTAAAACCAAAAACATGTCACTATTTATTGTTGCCTATCATATTTGATACTCGATTAGCATACCCCCCCTCCTTTATTTGTAGAAGCTGATATGCAGTGTCAGGTCAGGATCTTTTCTCTTTTTTAACTATTGGCTTTCTTTTAAAATTAGGGCTAAATTTGGTCTGCAGGGACCTCTACTCACGGATAATCCTGCCCCCTACCCTTGGTGGTAACCTTTAAGCTTTTTTTTTATTACATTGTAATTGCCCTGTTGCTTACCATTTTGGCATCCCTCTCAGTCACCTTGTTCTTCTGTTGGTCTCTTTTTTTTTTTTTTTCTTTTTGTTTTACTGCTGTTTGGCTTCAGAAGGTCTGGAATCTTGAGAAGTTATAGTAAGAGAACATGCAGATTCCTTGCATGAATGTGCTCTACTTCCAAATGAAAGGTGACATGTATGTTAGAATTAAAAAATGGTGCCAAAATAGTTCTCCTCATAACTAGTGATAAACAAGCCAGAGCCACAAAGTTCAGGCCCGTACCGAACTCTGCGAACTCCAGCCCCCAAACTCAGACTTCAGCAAGAAGTCCTTGTTCAAGTTCGACATTCGGATGAACCTGGAAAGCTGGTTGATTGGCTGTTCAGCAGCATTGTGTATAGATAGGGACAGACTCAAGCTGTGTATATATAGGGACAGGCAGTTGAAAATACAATTGTCCCTTTCAGGCAGATAGGGAGAGGAGGTTGCTGGAGTGAGGGACAACAGAAACTGTGCTGTTTAGGGCACCTAGGTAGGGAGCATCAGCGGCATCATAGACGCACATCTGCCTGTTGTCCTTATTGCACTTTTGCAACAAACTGCAAATACATTTTGCCATATCTTTGAAAAATCTGTGGCCAATCTGATCTGATTTAGTACAACTGTGCCCAATCTGATCTGTGCCAAATCTGTAGTCAGTCTGATCTGTGCCCTATTTGTGGTAATTTTAATACAGCTGTGCCCAATCTGATCTGTGTCAAATCTGATCTGATTTAATACAACTATGGCCCAATCTTATTTGTGCCCTATCTGTGGCCAATCTGTATCCAATCAGTAGAAATCTGATCTGATTTAATATAACTCTGGCCCAATCTGATTTGTGCCCAATCTGTGGCCAAATCTGATTTGTGCCCAATCTGTGGCCCAATCTGGTTCAATCTGATTTGTGGCCAATGTGATTTGCGCAATCTGATTTGTGGCCCAATCTGATTTGTGCTTAATCAGTGGCCCAATCTGATTTGTGCTTAATCAGTGGCCCAGTCTGATTTGTGCCAATCAGTGGCCCAATATGATTTGTGCCCAGTTGCCCAATATGATTTGTACCCAATCTATGGTCAATCTGATGTGTACCCAATCTACAACTGTGGCCAATCTGATCAGATTTAATACAACTGCACCCAATCTGATCTGTGCCAAAACTGGGACCAATATGATATTATTTAAAATAACTGTGGCTAGTCTGATCGGTGCCCAGTCTGATCCTATTTATTACAACTGTGCCCAATCTGACCTAATTTAATACAAATGTGGCCAATCTGATCTAATACAACTGTGGCCAATCTAATATGATCTAATACAATTTTGCATAATCTGATCTGTGCCTAATCTGTGTCAAATTTGTGGTCAGTCTGATCTGCGGCCAATCTAATTTAACACAACTCTGCCCAATCTGTGTCCAATCTGACCTGTGCCCAATCTGATCAGATTTAATACAACTGTGCCCAGTCTGTGGTCAATCTGATCTGTGGCCAATCTGATCAGATATAATATAACTGTGGCCAATATGATCTGATTTAACACAACTGTGCCCCCAATCTGATATGTGCCCAATCTGTGGCCAAGCTAATCTGATCTAATACAACTGTGGCCAAGCTAATCTGATCTAATACAACTGTGGCCAATCTAATCTGATCTAATACAACTGTGCCTAACCTCATCTGTGCCTAATCTGTGTCCAATTTGTGGTCAATCTGACCTGTGGCCAATCTGATTTAACTCAACTGTGCCCAATCTGTGGTCAATCTGGTCTGTGCCAAATCTGATCTGATTTAATATAACTGTGGCCAATATGATCTGATTTAACACAACTGTGCCCCAATCTGATATGTGCCCAATCTGTGGTCAATCTGATCTGTGGCCAAGCTAATCTGATTAATACAATGTGACCAGTCTGATCTGATTTAACACAACTGTTCCCCCAATCTAATTTGTGCCCAGTCTGTGTCCAATCTGTGGTCAATCTGATCTGTGCCCGATCTGATCTAACACAACTGGGCCCCCAATCTAATTTGTGCCCAGTTTGTGTCCAATCTGTGGTCAATCTAATCTGTTCCCAATCTGTGGCCATTCTTATCTGTTTTAATACAACTGTGCCCAATCTGATTTGATTTAATACAACTGTGCCCAATCTGATTTATGCCCAATCTGTGACCAATCTGATCTAATAAAACTATGCCAATTTGATCCGTGCCCAATTGTTGTCTAATCTGTGGTCAGTCTGATCTGTGCTCAACCTGATCTGTGCTCAATCTGATCTGATTTAATCCAACTGTGTCCGATCTGATATGATTTAATGCAACTGGGTCCAATCTGATCAAATACAACTATGCCCAATCTGATCTGTGCCCAATCTTTGTCCAATCAGTGGTCAATCTGATTTGTACTCAATCTGTTGCTAATCTGATTTAATACAACTGTGCCCCAAATAATTGTAGTGAATAGGCATTTTATACAACATCTGATCTGTGTCCAATTTGACTGTGGACATCTTGATCTGTGTCCAATTTATTTGATTTATTCATTCCCTGGCGGGGTTGAACGGTGTCTTGAGTTCCCAAGTGGGTAAAAAATCGGGGGGCCCAATAACCCCCTGGTTCGCATTTTTAGATCAATTAGTTTTGGAAATGGACTCCCCCACCCCCCTCCTCTGGTCACCGAAATGAACAGTATTTTTTAAGGAGAAAAAAGATTTATATTTCATTTAAGAAATATACTTTTTTTGGTTTTATGTTATTATTTTGAGTACTTTCCCTACCCCATTTTGTGCAGGGCAATCATCCTATTTTACCCCCAGTTTGCAGCCTTCTACCTCTACTACCCCCACGCCACATTACAGCCATGTTTGTGCCCCCAAGTTCGGGCGAACATGGCGAACCTGAACTTCTATGGGTTTGCTCATCACTACTCATAACTCATAAGTTATGAATCAGGCCTTGCTGAATTCCTGACCACATGGATCACCAGGTGATCACAAATAGCCATTGGGTCAGGCCAAGCATCCCTAAAAATCTCCAAACTTGTGCTCCAGTCATGGTTCTTAGCGTTCCCTTCTTTGTAAAATCCCCACACCGTCATCTATATAGTCTCCCTTCCACCCCTTGTTTCAGGACACTTTATGATGTATGTGACCCTTCCCCCACTTCACTGCAACTACCTGTAGAGTGTTAACCTTCCTAGCCTTCTCTGTGAATCTCGTCCTCCTTTTAGTCTTATCCACCTGTAAAGTTATCTGCTCTGTAGATAGGAAGTCCCTGTATGGGCAGAAGATGGGAGACTGAGCAGCGCACCCCCTCTTTTGTGAATCCTGGATGGATTTATGAGGGGGGAAGGAGGGGGCCCGGTGCGCTGAGCCCGGCTGCATAGGCAGCACACGGAAGGCAGAGCCTGATGCCGGCACCTCCTTCCTTCCATCCATCTTCATGGGGAAAGTTTGAAATGTGGGGCATGGGATGGAGGAGCGAGGGCAGCCGGGGAGGAGGCCACCATTGGCCAGCAGCCAGACAGGGGAGCTAGGTGCCTGGCAGCAGCGGAGGGGGATAGCATGCGGCGCCTGATCGGGAGCCTGCTGCCGGCACCTGTCACAGCCTTATCCCGGCTGCGGGGGATCGGAGCAGGGAGACCCCACATCTGGAGCCTGCTGCCGGCACCTGTCACAGCCTTATCCCGGCTGCGGGGGATCGGAGCAGGGAGACCCCACATCTGGAGCCTTCTGCCGGCACCTGTCACAGCCTCACCCCGGCTGCGGGGGATCGGAACAGGGAGACCCCACATCTGGAGCCTGCTGCCGGCACCTGTCACAGCCTCACCCAGGCTGCAGGGGATCGGAGCAGGGAGACCCCACATCTGGAGCCTGCTGCCGGCACCTGTCACAGCCTCATCCCGGCTGCAGGGGATCGGAGCAGGGAGACCCCACATCGGGAGCATCTGATCGGGCGCCGGGGCCGCTGCTTGGGACGGAGCTGTCCAGCACTTCAGCAGCATCCGCAGACGCGCTGCCATGTGGCCCTTCCTGAGCTACGGCCAATAGGTGGTGTACAGCTGATCCCCCGGGTGTGAAGCATGGATACAGAGGGTAGCACATTGCTCACCAACCGAGGCAGCAGCCCGGCCAAGCTGCAGGCACCAAAGCATCTGTGGAGACCAGAACTGCTGCAACAGCACCATCCGCAGGACTTCCTCCAACACCAGAGCTTCCTCCAGCATCAGCCCCAGGAGAAGCCCCAAAGCCCGGCCACCCTGCCAGCCTCCCCTCACCCTTTACTCCAGGAGAAGCCCCACAGTCTGCCAGCCTCCCCTCACCCCTACCTCCAGGAGCAGCCCCACAGCCCAGCAACCCTGTTAACCTCACATCACCCCTTCCTCCAGGAGAAGCTCCACAGCCCGGCCAACCTGCGAGCTTCACATCACCCCTTCCTCCAGGACCAGACCCACAGCCCGGCCATCCTGCCAGACTCACCTCAACCCTATCTCCAGGAGCAGCCCCACAGCCAGGCCACCCTGCCAACCTCACCTCACCCCTTTCTCCAGGAGCAGCCCCACAGGCTTCCAGCCTCACCTCACCCCTTTCTCCAGGAGCAGCCCCACAGGCTTCCAGCTTCACCTCACCCCTTTCTCCAGGAGCAGCCCCACAGTCTCCCAGCATCACCTCGACCCTTCCTCCAGCTCCACAGCCTGGCAACTCAGCCTGCCTCACCTCACCCCTTCCACCAGCTCCAGGAGCATCCTCAAAGTCTACCAGCCTCACCTCATGCCTTCCCCCATCACCCTAGTCCGGCCACCCTGCCAGCTTCCCCTCACCGCTTTCCCCAGGAGCATCCCCACAACCTATTAGCCTCACCTCACCCCTTCCCCCAGGAACATTCCCACAACCTACCAACCTCATCTCACCCCTACCCCCAGCACCACAACCTGGTCACCGTGCCAGGATCATCTCACCCCTTCTTCCAGCTTCAACCCGAAATCTACCCCGTTCTTACATCCCAATCCCCTCCTCTACTCCCAGTTCCACAGCCCCCATCCCCTCCCCATCCTCAGAGTCAAGCCCAGGCTCATCCCTTGCTCCAGGTCCAACTCCAGCCCCAGTCCCAGCTGCTGCTCTGCCCGCAAGCTCCGGCGGCCACCCCCTCCCGCAGCAGATACTCCAGCAGCAGGGTGAGGCACCGGGGCTTCTCCGACACTGAGAGGTACCTGCACTGCCAAGCCATGGACCGCTCCTGCTATGCTGTGGACACCGGACACCGACCCGGGCTGAAGAAATCCCGCATGTCCTGGCCCTCGTCCTTCCAGGGATTCAGACGGTAGGCTCGCTTTTCTCCTCCATTGGTCACAAGAAGCCCCGACACACAGGCGGCATTGGGCTTGGGGCTCTTCTATGGGACTGGTAACATTGCTGACACTAGTTATCTCCCATCACTATGCTGGAATACTATGCGAAGATTCCTGCCGTGTACTAAATAAAATAAGCTAAGGGGTCTGATGAATTAAGCTTTTACCATATAGGAATATTATTTTAATTTATAGGGACACTGGTGGCAGTGTTTCTTAAAGAAACCTTGACCAGCACATTTGCTGTTAGGCAGGACCAGTGCTGTAGTATCTATCCTCTGTTTATTCATCATGTATGGCTTGTGATGTGTGATCACTAGCAGTGTTATGCCATGATTCTCTCACATCCTCTCAATGGTGACAGGCAGCCATAGCCTGTCTCCTCTCTAGGGATATGCTGGATTAATTTGCTGTTCTCCCAAATGTAAATGACACTTTTTATATAATCTACCAAAACATCGTGTTTAGCGATCATTCCTAAAGATACCTTCACCAAATAAGTCAGCCCATGTTTCTATTTGCCACTGGCATACAGTACATGAGTCCGGTTTACCAAGAATGATGCTGATCAAGATACTCTCAGAAACCATGGTCCAGCACTGCTGTCCGTGCCCCTATGATTAAAGGAAAACTCTTTACATATATTTGTATCCAATGGAGGACATATAGGCATAACAGAAGTATAGATTGTGCAGTTAAGTGTGGAGCACTACTGCACACTTTTCATTGTCTTGTTGGGGGTTGTAATAGTGCCATACAGATACAGCAGTCCCTAAAGAGGAACAACAGCCTTCGGTTTGCTCATCTCTGGGGCATCCCAATACGGCAAACCCCTGCGATCACCCATAAAAACTAACTTCTTAAATGTAACACAAGATGCTAATTGGCAAGCGGGACATGCATGTGCTATGGGATCGCTGGATGGGAGGTTTTATGGGTGATCATGGGAGGGTTAAGGAAAGGGAAAAATACCAGCAAGAGTGAAATTATCAAGTGCTGTTCTCCTTTAAAGTCCTAAACTTAACCAGTTAACTTGCTACTGAAAGATTTTAAGAAAATACACTGGTGCATTGTGTGTTTAGGAGATTAAAATAGCTTTATGTATTCACCAGCCTTGGTGGCTATTGTAGCCACAATCCTTTCTCATGTATCTGGGGCTTTGCTGTAGATACTGTATGGGTCTTGTCTAATTGTACACATTGGGATATCCTCTTATAAATGTATAAGGCCGCCTAACTGTAACCTCACCAGCGACTTTGCTGGCAGTCTTGGCTCCCTTGACTCTCTTCATCCTCATTTTGGCATGTATGGGAGATTTATGACTCTTGCTGTGTGGTCTTAAATAATGAAATGCAGGCAGCTGACTTAAAGGACTACTGACAACAGTGACATAGTATAAATCATAAAGATAGCTTCCCTGGCATTACTGATGGCATATGAAGGTAATGCTTGGATGTGCTGACAGTCCTAGCCTGCCCTTTCTCTGCATAAGACTATCTATAGGAGGGTATCTATGAATTAGGGTACCATGTCTCAATATAAAATCGACAAGTGCTGGGAACATGGTTTAAAAACATTCTTCTAAGATATCTTTCAATAAGAACATCACAATAGACTAGATGTGCGTTTTCCCCTCGCTTTAGGTTTGTTGAAGTATTGTTTTTGTTAACTCTCCTTTTACATAGTTTCCCACTTCTACCTTGCCTGTCAGATAAATTTCCTTGTATATATGTTATAGAAATAAAGATTAATACCTTCACCAGACTAAGTCTACCCATGCATTTAATTTTGTCATTTGGGTAGAAATAGCTAATTTCTATTACAAATTTTGGCCAAAGTACCTTTAAGAACCATTCTCTAACACTGTTGTCAGTGCCCCTATACATGAAAGAAAAGTCTTTACATAAGTATTCATCCAATGCTTTACATCTATGCTGACGAATAGATTGTGCAATGTGGTACATTACGCTTTTCATTGTCTGGTTGGGGGTTGTGATGTGTCGTGCAGATAATACTGTATAATGTGCTCATATGATCAGTTTATGCTTATGCATACATAAGAAATCGTGGTCTGCTTTTTTCCCATCCGTGCAATGTATAACAAAGAAAATTACATTGGTGAACCGACTGAGGCATTGAGTGCAAACATGTGCCTCTATGTTGCCCGGGCAGAGGTTGGGGGGTTAGGTGTAATTCAGCCATGGCCTGGATGGGAACCAAACCGGCAACTCTCCAATCCGCTCCCAAACCAGCAGGTCATGACTGCCCCTTTATAGATAGATACAGCAGTCCTTAAACGGATGGGCTAGGATGAAAAAAGCTGGGTGTCAGCAGCTTACCTCCTCCTGCTGCTGTCCCAAGGGTCTGTTTTGCACACAATGTTGAGCTGTGAAATAATGCTCCTCTTCCCTTGCCTACAGTGCCACCATTCACAATCCAGTACACAAATGGAATGCTGGGGCTTCTGAGAGGACCACTTCCCTCATTCATACAGTGCTGCTGCCCCCTGTCAATTACCTCCCTCCTCCTTGCATTGTGTTAATGGTTTTCTGTTGGTTAAAACATAATTACATGCCCCCTCTTCAAGGCTACCAGCCAGCACACCAGGCATAGGGACTGAGGTCCCCATGGCTCAGAGGCCATGTCAGAATACCTTCTCCTGTGATCTTTGGTATGGTTCTGGAGCTCCTCCAGAGCTGAACACCAGGCACCAGGACAATTGGCACCAGGCTTTTCTGTACCTCTCTGGCCATTGCTGGCAGATAACTTGATGCCCCCTCATCTTTTAAACTACTATAGGACTCCATTGGACCCCTTACTAGTTCCCAGTAGAAAAAGGAACACAACACAAGCCCTTTAATATTCTAACATTAAACTCAACCCACCTCTGCCATATTCATCCAGCACCAGCTGTGTCCTCCCACTGTCCAGCAGCTCTGGGGTCCTCCATGGGATCCTCTTCTGTAGGCAGAATTTGGATGCAAGTTAGACAAGGGGCCCCCTTCCTTTCACACCAGGGTGTGGCTTCCTGCTGGGGGAATCCTTGCGAAGCCATGCCCTAGGGTATAAATACACCTCCTTTAAGTGGGTTGCTTGGGAATCCCTCTAATGTAATTTGACAACTAGGGGGCGGGGAGAATATCCCCAGGTTCCTTCCAAATGCCGGCACAATGGTTATTTTGATGGCTTCTACCGGCAGAAGAGGATGCAGCGCGGGACCCGAAGAGGCGCTGTAGCATCGTCAGCCACTGGATGATGATGCCGAAGGTTAAGAATATTGTAAATGCAGACTAATAAAATGCTTTTTCCTGTCAGTTTGTCCGTACAGGAACACCAAGAAATCACAAATGGGTTAATGAAGTAGCCTGTAGGCGGGACTAGAGCAGGAAGTGAGCTGTAATTCTTCCCCATGTTCAGGTATAAGACTCAGCCAGCCAGTAGGTTTCCTATTCTGCTCTAGTCTTCATCAGGAAAGAATGTCATATAAGTGTTCAGGTTTTTCACTGAATGTGGACATCGTCCACATTCCCTCCTATTGCCTGAATCTTGTTCAGCCAATAGAACAGATTTGGCACAATTGAGGTATTTAGTGCATTAAAATAATTTTTAGCAGCATTAACATTTTATATAAAATAGATTAATCGTTGTGCTTCCTCCTTGTCTCAAGAAGGGGTTTGGCTGCCAAACCCACTATTACCCATTGAATCAGGCAGGCTGTTTTTAAGCCTAAGCTTCTAGGGGTAGAGGACCTCCTTTTCATGTAAAAGCTCACTCTAGTAGAGCTGTGGGTGCGTCCTGGGCCTTTCAGCACCAGGCTTCAGTGAGCCACTGCCACTTGGTCATCAATTCACACCCTCCCCATTTTATAAGGTCAGTATCCGGGCATCCATGGACATTGTGTTTGTATCAAAGGTGCTTCAGGCGGCAGTTCAGTTCCTGACTAGAGATTGATAACTTCGCCAGACTGAATATGGCGCTTATGTACAGTCGCACTTTATTGTTCAAGCTTTGCTTTGCACTCGTGATGTTCCTGTATGGACAACCTGATAGGGAAAATAACATTTTTGTACTTACCTTGTTAAATGGTTTTCACTTACTTGCCCATGCAGGAACACCACACCTGCCCAATGGTGATGCAACTGTGCCTATTGTCATTGTTTTTGTCAAGAGTCTTAGACCATTGACTATCACAGCCCTTTTTGTTAATAAATCATATTAACATTTAGGCATTGCTCCCATAGACCCAGTCTCAACTGCTTTGTACTTTGTCGGGTGTTATACCTGCACATGGGGAGGAATTACAGCTCACCTCCTGCTCTAGTCCCACCTTCTGGCCACTAAATTTGTGATTGCCCCGTGTCCCTGTATGGACAACTAAGGGAATACTATTTTACAAGGTAAGTACAAAAACTGTATTTTTGTGTGCCTTTTTTTACTTTTACTACCTTGAACTAGTAAAGGGATCCAGGGGATATTAATTCAAATGGTTGGGGCTTGGGTTAGCAAGTTACCTGTCTGCATGGGGGATCAAGTTACCTGCCTATTGGGGGAGCAATGGACCCACGTCGAGGGGCATAGGGGTTGGTATCCTGGCATTGCCGGAGGCCATGGGGATCCCAGCCCCTAAGCCTAGTGTTCCGGCTGGTAGGGTGGGAAAGGGGGGACCTCACCTCATTTTTTTAATTGAAAAATACAAACGCAAATTCATGTAAAATTTTTACATGCATTTGCTTTGCAGACCATAGACATCTATAGGATTGCACATGGACTTGGTGTACCTGTGGTTATGTCCTGGATGCAAGTAGGACTTTCTGCATCCTCCTGTTGCACCAGAGATGTATGTACGCGGCCATAGTGGGGCTATTGTAGAATTGTAATTTCTGCACCGATACGTTTGCCGCAGCACACTAATGCATGCGGTACCAGACAAGAATGAGCCCTAAAAAAGGGGACCCCTTATCCTTCTTACATGCAAACGCCAACAGTGTGATGGTGCCCTGGTAGCCACTGTAGCCAATATCCTTTTGGCTACCCTACTTTCTACCTCATATTTTTCTCATGGTGATAACCAGGATGCTGCACAATTCCTGACTGTAGCCCCACCAGTTTTTTTTTTTTGGCAGTTTCTTGATTCTTCTTCTATCTCCTTCACATCCTAATCTTGGCATGCATAGAAAATGAAAGAATTGTTCTGTGTGGTCTATAATTCTCAAATGCTGAAATGTAGGAGGTTGCTGTGACTTATAGAGCACTGACAACAGTGTCATCATAGTATAAATCTAATAATGCCTTCCCTGGTATTGCTGATGGCATTTGCTTGGGCTCAATATGTGCTGCCTATCCTTCTACAAAGGAAACATTTAATAATTGCCTATACAAGGAGGTCTCCAATGACTTGTTTGGGCAGCGATTGCAGTGTTGTGGCATGATTCCTAAAGATGCCAGCAGAGCTGCTGGCAGAGAGACCGGCAATAGTGTTTGGCTTATAAAATAATAATTATTATTATTCTGAAAGCATTTTTCAATTACAGCAGATCTATTTTCATGTATGTAAATATGTAACATAAGGGCAAACCAGGCAACTCTGGTGAATTGCTCCTATATAAATCATCATTTAAAGGGACATTTCAGGCAAAAGGTTAAATTAGCCTGATTTCTGCTTTCCCTGTGCTAACTGTCAGAGGCTGCATCATTTATTCATCTTGCATAGTTTCTTAATAAGTCCTACTGAACTCTATCCCTTCTTCAGGTTCTCCTCAGCAGCAGAGGAAGGCTCATCCACGCGTGTCTCAGTGTTTCACATGTCCCCAGTGAAATGATTTTGGGGACTGAGAAAAATGATTAGGTAGAATGAAGCAAGTTCCAACAGGGTGTGCAAAGTGCTGGTGAATAGAAGATGTCTCCCATGAGAGCCAGCATGGAGCAAGCAGAAAGCAGCCTAGTTTAACCCTTTGCCTGGAATCTCCCTTTATGATACCGCTGATAACAGTCAACAGTTTGACATAGATATTCTAAGTATATTAATATAGATGTAGCAAAGGTAAACTTGATGTTACGTTTCAGAGGACCTCCAACCAAAATAGATTTCCAGAGCAGGTGATCTCTAAATAGTCTTTTTCATCTGACAGCATGATGCACACATCGAAATTTCATCTATCTATTTCCAATATTAGGTCCATGACTGCTTTAGAAAGAATCACAGCTGATTACAATTGACACAATTAAGATAAATTAATTGCTATTTGGCTTAAATAATGTAACACAATGCTGCCAGGCTTTTCTTAATGACTCATCGTTTTTAATGTAGACCCGGCAGGAGGGAGAGATCCAAAGGTTTTAACATCCCATCCCAACAAACTGCTCTCTGAGCTTTGTTGCTTCTGTAGATGCCCCTCTGCACAACAAACGCCTGGGAGGCCTATGACCATGTAAACGTGTCACCAAAGCTTTAAAAAAATTTAAAATGACCCTCTTATGTAACTGAAATCTTGCTCTGTCATCCAAGCACAGTGGTGTCCCCCACTCCCTCCAAGGGATGTCACTGTGTACACTTCTGTCGCAAATATTCACTAAAATGCTTAATGTGGGAGGGGTAGAATCTGCAGCCCAGTGGAGTGTTATTCAGCAATTCTGACAGTGAGGTGCCCTGCAATGCACCAACTGAGCTCACTAGGATCAATCATCGCTGCTGTTTGTGTGTCTAGGTTAATCATCACAATATTGGGGGGGGGGGGCATCACTTCCTTGCAATACCTCTAGGTTTGTAGGTGAGCGGACGCGCCACTCCATTCTGATCAGCAGACGGGGGCGTCCCCACAGCTTGAGGGAGGGTGGGGATGCGGCCAGTGGTGCTTGCTCCATTTAGATTCTCTTGATGCACTGATGTTAATGTGGCAAATTAAATCAGTGCTGCTAATTGGCTTAGCAGCCTGCTCATGCTCTGGGGGAACAGAAAAAGATTATCCAGGGCATAACAAATTTCTTGGGTGTTGATTTTCTTAAGTCCTTGTCCAAGCAAAAAAAATTAAACTTTTGCTTCAAGGGAAGGGGGGTATTCTGCCAGACTACCTATTGGAGGATTGGGGGGGGGGGGGGGGGGGAGATTCTGCCACTCTGCTTGTTAAAAGGGGATTATTGGATTCTGCCACAATGCCTGTTATTCAGGATAGGGGAATTCTGCCACACTGCCTATAATAGGGGGATTGGAGGATTCTGTGATAACTGCTGTTATATGGGTGTTGGGTATTCTGTCACACTGCCTGTTATACAAGATAGTGGGATTCTGTCACACTTCCTCTCACAGGGGGTTGGGGGATGTTGCCACTCTGCCTTTTATTCAGGATAGGGGGAATATGCCACAATGCCTGTTATTCAGAATAGGGTAATTCTGCCACACTGCCTGTTATAGGGGGATTGGGGAAGACTGTCACACTGCCTGTTATAAAGGATAGGGGGATTCTGACATACTGTCTAATATAGGGGATTGGGGGGATTCTGCTACACTGCCTGCTAAAGTGGGTTGGCAGAATTGTGCCACACCGGTGTCCCCGTATCATCCCTGCACTCCAGAATACCTGCATATTATTCCTGTGTCCCAATATCCTCCCTGTACCCCAGAACACCTACATAATATCCCTGTATCCTCCCTGCACCCCAGAATACCTGCATATGGCTCATGTATCCAGTATCATCCTTGCATCCCTGTATAATAACACATACAAGGTGATTGGTTTGTAAATTATAGATATGAGGTGTCCATTACTGTTTAGTGATACTAAGCAAAATTTAATCCAGCACCACTGATCAATGTTTGTTCCCGAGTGTGAATATTTGAAAAAAATATTTTTTCCCACTTTCTGAGGTGTAGTGTTTCTATTTACACTCAGATGTGTCTAGGTGCCTTCAAGGGTGATTACATAGATAAATGGTGGGGGGACTCGCAGTAGACGTTGTATTATACTCAGAGAGAGACACACACACATTATTCAAAACGAGAGTGGTGAGCCCTGTATATATAGAACACTGCTGCTGGGCATGTGTAGGCGTGAGTGAGCCCCCTCACCTCAGTAGTGGTCATAGCAGCAGTGTTCTGTGTGTACAGAGCTCACTTTTCTCTTCTTTAAGAAGAATAATTAAAAAAAAATACTAGATCAGCTCTGCACCTTGAGGATCTCACTTTGGCACAAAATCATCACAATGTCAAATGCCATTGAAAGAGAACCCTTCAATATCTATAGTACAGGGAATAGGGTCTGCCCTCATCTATTCAGAAAGTGATAACCATAGGCTTTCATAACAATGCTTTTCCGTGGCTTTACCCACATCCTTTATTTCCGTGTCTGGCTTTGATGTAAAAGTTGTGGACTGATTTATGGATTGTACATAAGGATTTACTATTCTACTAAGTGTGGAGAGACATATTTTATAAAGACAATTCCCCAGCATCATACAGACATGTTTGCCCATTCACATTATACACAGAGGAATAGGATGATATACAGTATGGGTTTACATAGATATGTTTGCAGTTACTTAGAGAACAGCAATAGGTGAAATGAAATAGGTGATACCTTTTTGGAAGTTTTGGAAGGTATGCCCTTTTCATTTATTTATTCATTTATTTGGTCAGTGACAAAAGTGTTGCAACATGATTCTTTCAGGGACGCCTCTAACAGCAGCATCAATAGAAGTTAACATGCGATTTTTGTGACTGCCCTTCATCTTCATTAGAGACAGCGGTGGGACTGGTCATAGGACGCACAGAAAACATTCCTGGTGGTCTGAACTGCATTGGCCCACCTCTGGTGGGCCCCAATCATTCTTGGGGCCCACCAGAGGAAATCGTTCTTGGAACCTACCAGAGGAAATTATTCTTGGGTTTTAGGTGTCTATTTAAGAATGATGAAGCAAGTGACTCCTGATGTTGCACCTTAGGCAAATAAACCTTCTCACCATACCTGTCCACCAGCCAAGACATCCAAGCCCATGATCTGCCCCTGCACCTCTACAGCCTCAGCATTGTGGCTGTAGGGGCCATACCTAACCCTACTGCAGGAGCAGCCCCTAAAATATTACATTTTTTACCATATTTCTATGACTATATCCACCATGCCCATGACCTGTACCTGCAATGTCAGGTTATAAAGACACTCATGATAGACTGGAGCCCATTTGGAGATGGGACTCTGTACCTTGTGGGCTGGTCATTGGTCCCACTGGGAAAAAATATTTGAGCCCACTAGAGCAAATCCTTCTCGGGCCCACTAGAGCAAATCCTTCTCGGCGCACACCATAGGAAATCATTCTTTGTGTGCATCCTTCCTCTAAAATGAAGTTTAACATGTATATTTACCAAATAAAAAATGTCACTTGGATCAAAATGTGTAAGTCTTAGATTGTTTTTACTGCCCTGGTGGTGATGGCCCTGGATCAGTGCCGGGGGCTTACCAATGGATTCTCTAGTCAGTGCTCTGGTGGGCCGGTCTGACACTGGTTCTTCTCCTTAAATTTTTTTATTATTGTTTCTAGGAGTCTCTGAGGAAAGGAAACAGAGGGGGAGGATTTGCTAGAGAATAGGAGTGATTTTGAAACTATTGCCTTGGTCTGCCAGCAATGGTGGTGCTAAATAAGTCTATAAACAGCGGACTAAATGAGTTAATTGCCTGAGATTTGCATTGACTATTGCTAACGGCTTTGGCGTACAACTGTCAAAGAATGAGGTGCTAAATGCACCCCTCCCCCACCTTCCATCTTCTCTCTTTGTTTTCCACCTTAGTTTGATTAAATTTGTCAATATTCTACAGAAGCAAATAGAAAAGAGGACAAAAGAGCCCACTGAAGAATAATGAATTGTTAGCCATTCCGCACCCCCACATCTTATGTCTTCCTTCCTGATGCTGAGCTCCATCTTATGTAATGTTATTACATCTCCTGCTTGTGTTGAAGATTGGTTGGCTGTAAACAAAGCAGTACTTACAGAAGCTTAACTCTGACAACAGTGTTTTTTATTCTGTAGGGTATTCAATATTTAAAAGGGAATCTATCGGCTTAAAGAGGGACACCTAAGAAATTGGTATTACCCGTGAACTCACCTTTTCCCCATTCCCTTGGCACATGCTCAGCAATCATCGTCACTTATTCCATTCTGATTTCCTTTGCTGCATTGAGCACAATGCATGTATGAGCTCTACCATAATCAGAAATGGTTGCTGTGCACATTTAAGGGATTGTCAAAGCTAAGTGTGCAAGCAAATAATTGTTTACTTACTTTCCACACAGATGATTCGCCCTGGTGTGCTGCTGAATGTTGTTGAGATTTTCCCCCTTACCTGTATCCCGGCCCTACCCTCAGCTGCATACACAAGCATCAGTGTGTCTCACGCAGTCTGATGTAAGAGAGGCGGAGACAGGTCCACCACCCATTGCTAAAATAAGTGGCCATGGCTAAATGAAACCAGAGGCTGGGCTCATACTACTGCTCTTTAAAGTGGACCAAATCCTGGGATTTTTGTTGTCCCTGATCCTGGTGTGCTGGCTCTGTGGGTTTGCTGAATAACAGGCGACTGGCGGGGTTTCTCAAATCCGTATCCCCCAGGGGTCACTATATAATCAGACCTAACATCTTATAGATGGAGGATAGAGGAGCCCAAGAATTGCTAATGATGACCTTGGATTTGAACAGTTGTTCTAATGTCATAGCTTGGATGCTTGTGCGGTTTCATTGTAGCGTTCCTCGACTGTTGCTGGATGTTACTACACATAGATGGTGATACTTTTCACACCTCTGTAAAGTCTTCTTCAGAGATCTTAATTGCTTGGATTGTAAACAGCACTGGAATGGTGACTCAGAGATCCAGCATGTGTTTCTCCGAGTCATCTGAAATCTCACTTTGCTTAATGGATTCTGCTAATGTATTCCTCTGTTTCTTTCGAAGCAGCAGTAAAAGCACCGGGCCTATTTTCTCATAAAAGGCCTCACACAAATTGTCCCCAATATGTCTTTTGTCACTTCTTAGTTGTGCATGAGCCTGACAGTTGTTAGATCAAAGAAATTCCAAGGTCGCTGTTTTTATTATTAAAATACAGATACTCTTGGGAGGGCTTGTTGAGGATTCGCTGGAATTCAAGACAAGACTGTTTATTAATTTATTAAAAATCTCTGCTGCATTCATGTGTACCTTGTTAAAAAAAAAGGAAGGTCCAGGCAAGAGTTAAAAACTAATAAGCATTTTCTCCTGATAAATAACCTGATGAATAATGGTAGTGTGCTTATCTCCTCTCTCACGATCAGCGCTGGACAGTGTTGTAAATCAACTACAACACTTTCCAGTCTTTTAGAGCATCTCATACAGATATCGGTTTGCTGTGTTTACACTCTTCCCACTTGTCCCCACACTTACACTAAGACGCTCTCTCCCTGCCTGTCGGCTGTCAGGTCCCGTGGAACACCCGCCTTCTGAGTATGTCCGCAACCCCCAATCTCCGCTGCTAGCTTCACCTATATTCAAGCCCCCGTCTGCCAGGATGCTTTACACGCCTCACCGGGCACGGTTGCCCCCAGGACTTGGTAGCACAAAGGATGCAGACTTATGGGGAGGAAGGCGGATGAACCAGGAACGACACTGGGCGAGGTCAGGCAAGCAGGGGTCATACACGGGAGATCAGTCCAGACAAGCGCAGCACCAAAGGATGAGACGGAAGAGTAGTCAAAGTCAAGCCAAGGGTCAAGCTGGAAGGTCATGGGTACGCAGTACAAGGGAGCAGGCAAAATCGGAGTCATAAACAGGTAATGGTCGGTCCAGGCGGCAATCACGGGATGGTCAATGCACAGCAAGATCAAACGGGAAGTATCAATACGGATAATCACACCCAGCAGCACCCTATCATGGGCAAGGAACAGTGTGAGGGAAACACCTTTATTTGAAGGGGGCTGACATGATTGGTGGGCAAGAGGGACGTGATTGGTGCAACTAACAATCCATGGGCTGATTGCCCAATTCACACTATAGGGCGTTCCGCCCAGAAGATAGAACCATTGGTCCACCTTAAAACCCTAGGGCTCATTGGCCCACCTTAATTCAGCCTCCGGCGGGCGCGCTGACTGCAGCGCTGCCAGAGGTTATAAGACAGCCGTGCTCGCGCACGCTGTCTTTTGACGTAATCGTGTGTTAATTAAGAAAAGGCCCCTTATCTCTCTGCGGTGACACTGCTATCCAAAACACAAATAAAATACTCCCCGGAGTTCCACTTTAATTCTTCTTGGCATTGTTGTGTTTGCTACCAAACTTAGGCATAACATCTTGTGATTCATTGCAACTGGGTTACCTAGTCTTTGTTCATTCAAGAGGCAGCAGCACAGGGAATAGTGATTAACTATAAGGGATTGCGGTGCCTTTGTGAGCGCTTTTGTGTGCTCAGTGCTGATTGGATCGGCGGGTAGCGATAACGCAGGAAGCAACACATTCTCTGTACAGTATTGGGATAAAGCCCTTGAGTTAGAACAAGAGCTCTGCAATGGAGATAAGTGAATTGACCAGACAATCTATTCTCCGGAATATGTGGTGCAGATTTGTCTGATTTGCCAAAATGCACATTTAATCCTGGAAACGTCGACTGAATCTGAATGTGGTGGTGAAGGTATTCATTAAAGTAAAATGCTCTTTTAACACCCATGAAATTGAAATATTATTATACGACAGACTAGAGAAAGATTTAATATATAGCACCTAGTAAGCTAGACACATGCTGGCTGGCTAAGCAGCCCATCAACCAGCTTACCTATGCAGAATGGCAACTGGAAGTAACTTACTTCAGGCCAGGGCTGGAATATGGGCGGGGTTTGAGGGGCGCGCACCTCAGGGCCTTCACCACGTTACATCTGTGAGCAGTGGCGGCATGCACCTGTGTTTTTAATGCCTGCACGCATTAAAAACACAAGTGTGTCCCGCCGCTGAGACACAGCCAAGGCCACTGCGGAGCCGGCCCTGCAGCACAGCGAACGCTTACTTTTCTGAGGGTGTAGTGCAAAGCAGAGGGGAGAGGAAGCGTTTGTGATTTAGAGGAAGAGGAAGCTTGTGTCAGGCAGGGAAGAAGCTGAGAATGGGCAACCGCTGCAAGTGAACCGAGTGGAGGAGCAGGAGTGAGCCCAGGCTAAGCCAAGTAAATGTAAGAAAGTCAGATAATTAAAGTCTTGTGTATGTTGATTCCTGACCCACCCCACCAACCTACCTACCTGCCCACTCACTATCTACACCCACCCACTAGGCTACCAAACCTATCTTAAAGTGTACCAAAACCCACAGCCATCAGCCCCCAGGGCATCCAGAATTGGGATGCCTCGCTGTGTGAAACCCCCCAGGTCAAGAAATTTTTAGGGTGAGAAACGAACAACCCAAAACTAGAAATGCAGTTAATAATATGTTGATTTAATGAGTGAAGATCAAGTACACAAAATTAAACACACAGCGTTCTTGTGTCTATATACAGATAAGTGAGGAAATATAAAAAAAATGACCGCTAGATGGCGCTCAGTTATAAGGACAACACTCATTAATCATATATATATATACAGTGCTGTAAGGAAGTACAAGGGTTTCTTATGCATATTCAGCATGCAGAGTGCGGCAGTTATAATGACTAGATCATTATGTATACATATCAACCCCATACTTAACAAAGCATTTCATGACAAGTATGATGCAGTATGTAACAGAGAATCAGTAGTAAGCTTACAAGCAGCGCCAGGTGGAAGTAACCCCTCGACGTTTCGGCTGCGGAGGCCTTTCTCAAGAAGGGAGCGGTACCAGTTAGACATGGGGAGACTGTTTAAATACCTGTATGAGAACCTCCTGTGTGATGGATGGCGGGAACGGGGGGCACACGCACGGGCGCCCGCCATTACGCGTCATCCATGACGTCTGTGGCTGTCCTGGCCAACCACTAGTTGGTGTTAGAAAACACACCAATCAGCGGTTGGCTCGCGGGGCGGAGCCGCGGCGTCATGTAATGTGGGCCAATGGGAGTAAGATCTGTGGACAGAGTCCCAGTATGTTGGTTGAAACCAACCACCAAGATGGCGACCGGCAGCGGTAGCGACAGGAAGTAAACAAAGTCATAATGCTGCATAACATAAAACCACCAAAAAGATGGCCGCCGCCATCATCGGCGACTAGGAGTAAATACCATGATGACAGTGAATGAGTCAATGTGAAGCCAGCCGCTGATAGGGCGGCGTCGTCACCAGTGGGCGGGCAGAGATGACGCGGCGTAGTCCTTCTGGAATCCATGATCAAGATAGGTGGAGCGTACAGTGCAGTGGGCGGTGCCGGTACAGCGGGCATAAGTCCGTCCTGACAGGGTCCATATGACGTGATGTAGAATCCAGAACGGCTCAAAAATGAGAGGCATAAGTCTCCTTAGTGAAGAAAGAGTGGTGGGAGGAGTAACTTTGTCCAGTGTGGACAGGTTAGAATAGCACACTATACAGTAAACAATGTAAAAAACCAAGCCGGGGTTCAATTTGCAGCCAGCTGTGTCCCCTCCATACACAGCAGAAAACTACTCAATGAAAAGAGATGGCTATATAAATGAACACCCTATACTATGCAATGCCATTAGTGACTGATATTTTAATCAGTAGAGTGTCACAACATACATATAGTGCTAGAACATTCTATATACAGTAAATACATGCATCAGGGTAGGTAAAGATATGTAATAGACTGTGTCTTTAAGTAACAAGGGATATCCCAAAATCTGTAAAGATCAAATGCATACAGATTGCAGTTAATCATAAACAGATAATAACACAGTATATCAACAAAATTCTTCAGACACTAGTGCATGCACATAAACACCGAATCAAGTCAATAAGCAAAGGAACAAGTAAGGAGCAGAGTACCTAAGATGGATGACAGATAAGACCCTCAACGTTTCGGTTAGAGAACCTTCATCAGGAGGTAAATCTGATTTCTTTTGGTCTTGACATACTCACATCTGTCACAAAGGGCACAGAAAATCGTAAAAAAAACATGGCACGTTTTACACAGTGAGGATAAACTGACCATGATCTTTAAAGACCCCCTATGACGGCTTATAGGAGGGCTGGCAGCATTAGAGACAAATTGGTGAAGACACATTATGCTACTCCACAGGAGACCAAGACCAACTGGCTATCTAAAATGCAGGCACCCATAGGTATGTATTCCTGTGGGCACTGTGCCCAGTGCAGCTATGTCCATAAGGGTTCCTCATTCACTCACCCCCTGACGGGCAAACGTTATCCTCTTAAGTCCTTTGCCAATTGTGGCAGCACCAATATTGTCTACCTGCTCAAGTGCCCTTGCGGTAAGGGCTACGTGGGCAAGACGACAAGGGAGATCTGTCAGAGGGTGAGTGAACATCGGTCAGACATGGTAAACTGGACTCTCCAGTAGCCCGACACTTCCTTAAGGAAGGACATTCCATCACACAATTGCGATTTATGGTGGTTGAAGTGGTCAAAAAACCTATTAGAGGGGGTAACCTGAACAAAAAACTCCTACAACGAGAACTGTACTGGATACACCAGCTTCAAACAAAAAGCCCTCAAGGCATGAATGAAGAAATGGACTATTCTCCTTTCTTTTAGGCACAACTTGTTTCCATCCTCAACTCACTTTTACATTTGGGGCCTCCACACTGGACAAGGTTACTCCTCCCACCACCCTTTCTTTACTAAGGGGACTTATGCCCCTTCTGGGTGGGCCCCATAGCATATTAACACAGGCCATGTGTCTTTTAGTCACTGGCCCCCTTCCTTAATTAGGGATCCTGAGTTAGGCCCCTCTTTTCCCTTTAACCTTTGAATATGCGCTGTTATGTGATATACTGACTCTATCCCCATCGGGGATACAGCCAGCCATTTACCACTTATTCACTTATCTTTTATGTTCTTTAATAGGGAGACTGTGCTTTAGTGCCTCACTCGCTTGCTACAAACACTGTATCCTGGGAAAGCTGAACCGGGGCTTAGCCTGCGTTTTGGATCTTCTATGCGTCTATAAGTCTGAGATTAACCTTCTATGTGTGCTGCCAACCTAAATGTGGGACCTGACCAATGCCCTCTCATTGTTGAGCCGTTCTGGATTCTGCATCACGTCATATGAACCCTGTCAGGACGGATTATGCACGCTGTAGCCGCACCACCCACTGCACTGTACGCTTCACCTATCTTGATCATGGATTCCAGAAGGACTACGCCACATCATCATCTTTTTGGTGGTTTTATGCAGCATTATGACCTTGTTTACTTCCTGTCGCTACCGCTGATGGCCGCCATCTTGGTGGTTGGTTTCAACCAACATACAGGGACTCTGTCCACAGATCTTACTCCCATTGTCCCACATTACATGACGCCGCGGCTCCGCCCCGCGCACCAAACGCTGATACGGGGCGGCCACAGACGTCATTGATGACGCGTAACGGCGGGCGCCCGTACATGCGCCCCTGTTCCCACCATCCAGCACACAGGAGGTTCTCATACAGGTATTTAAACAGTCTCCCCATGTCTAACTGGTACCACTCCCTTCTTGAGAAAGGCCTCCGCAGCCGAAACGTCGAGGAGTTACTTCCACCTGGCGCTGCTTGTAAGCTTACTACTGATTCTCTGTTACATACTGCATCATACTTGTCATGAAATGCTTTAAGTATGGGGTTGATATGTATACATAATGATCTAGTCATTATAACTGCCCCACTCCGCATTGCTGAATATGCATAAGAAACCCTTGTACAAACTTCCTTACAGCACTGTATATATATGATTAATGAGTGTTGTCCTTATAACTGAGCGCCATCTAGCGGTAATTTTTTTTATATTTCCTCACTTATCTGTATATAGACACAAGAACGGTGTGTGTTTAATTTTGTGTACTTGATCGTCACTCATTAAATCACCATATAAATAACTGCATTTCTAGTTTTGGGTTATTCGTTTCTCACCCTAAAAATTTCTTGGTCATTCGTACCCTGTGTGGTAGGACGCAGGTTAGAGACACAGAACACCATATCTTTATTTCTTTTGGTTCTCTGTACTAATTTTTTGGTGTGCTTCAACCATAACGATTTTTTGGATAAACCCCCCCAGGTCACCCAGTATGCTCACCTTATCCCTGCTATCCCCTTAGCAGGGCATGTGCTTGAGCCAGGCAATAGTGAATGGCCGGCTGGGGAAGCTGAATGGAAGCCCAGCCGAACTCGGCGCACAGCTCCCCCGCATCCCTGGGCTGTGTGCAGCCATGACAGCCATCCAATTACAGCGGGCATAGCCCAAAAAAGAGATGCCACCGCCAGCCTTGGGGATCCAGGGGGACTTGGGAGAGAATTAAGTTGCCTTGGAGTCTTTGATGTTCTGGTAAGTGTACGAGAATCAATTACTTTGCTGAGCTATTACTATAGCTATAATGGGATTTTGTTCTCCACCACTCTTAATGTGGCCCTGCCTCAGGCCCACAATCTGGTTCCTCTTCTGTCCCTGCCAGCTTGCAATATATCTCAGAGTGGGGCCACAGAAAGATGGCCGCCATGAGTGAGGACACTCTTAGTCCGGTAATTCTGCCAGCCCTAGGAGTGTCTTCATTCATGGTAAAGACGGTCATATTTCTGTAGCCCCGCTCAGAGATATTTTGCAATCCGGCGAAGACGTAAGGAGAAACCGGTTCGCGGGGCTGAGGTAAGTTACTTCCAGCTGCTTCCAGCTGCCAGTCTGAGCCCCACCCCCACAGCCGCCATCACAAGTTCAGGTCCCCATTGATTTGAGTACTAAAGGGGGTTAGCACATCCGTATTAATTAATTTTCAGTACCACATTTTACTGCAGGGGGATTTGGGATACGGCATTGTACTCCTTTCTGTGAGCGTTCCAAGAGTACCTAAGACTACTTTTCAGCAGTCATGTAAGATTCCATCTAACAAGTGATTTCCATTCATCATGAATGAAGCCCGCCTTCTGGCACAGGAAAAAATAAAGCTTTCCCTGTTGCTTTCGCTGTAGAAAGTGGTGAAGCCTTTGTTCAAATAGACGTTATGGCTATTTTTAGCTTTAATTGACAGCAATGATGCAACATACAGATCAAGGCTGCATGAGCAATTCATCGCAGTCATATAGGCTGGTCCCCGCTCCTGTGAATCTGAAGATTGCGTCGGAGAATTCTGGCTGACGATCATTAGATTTGTCTTTTCTATCAGAACAAATGTTAAGTTTTTCTTTACTCTATAATTAGAACAACTTATACTATTATACGTGTATATGACTCATTTCTGTTTTTGGAAAAAACAGTACAGCAGACAGCATCATCTGGAATGAAACATGACTAGCAATTTCTTATCGTAACACATGCCATTAAACCATAATCCAGCTTTGGATTTGTTTGATCACATGTGATGAACATTTTGGCAAACAATTTATTTCAAATAATAGCAACCACAAAGAGTTGCACATGACTGGATCACCATTTTACCAATCCATAGGGTCAATCCAGCATGGGTCAAGATATTCTTGGTTCCATGCAAGATCCATCTATCCATCTACCTATCTTGCATGATTCAGGAACACATGCAAGACTTGTATGTGCCAGAAGCATGCGAGAAAGTCATGAGAGAATTGTTACTTGCATACAGTTTTTCAGTGATCTGTCATGCTAGTTGTCTTGCATGCAAGTTGTAACTTATTTAATTGAAAAAAGCCCTGCTGCAATTACCGCAATGTGTTTTTTTTTTTCAATGAAAGTGACAGGCATTATAAAAACACAGCCCATTAAAATAAATGGCCCTTTCATATTAGTCCGCTGCGGTTTTCAAAATGCAGCTTCTTGGGGCCTCCAGCTCCTACTAAAGGGCCCCTAAGAGGTGACTGCAGCAGTGCCTGATCAGATTTGTCGGTCCCACCACTGAGCTCGTACGCCGGGGGACAGGAGACGGTTCATGGCAGCATGTACATTGGAGGCACAGCACAGGCAGACTTTTGAATGCTGCAAGAATGATGGAGACATACAGTGTGAAATGAGCCTTAGGGTACCACTTACATATCCCAACCGGTAGGTGGACCGCCACTAGAGTGTCCTCCTCAGTGTCTTGTTTATATGACGTCATTTGTGTATACATTTTCTGTATAAATAAATGATTTATATTATATTTTTTCTCATACAGTGGTACAAGTGATTTTGGTGGGTCACTAGAGTGACTTCATCTCCCCCCCCCAATTTTCTCTTTGCCTTTCCCATTTCATCCCCACAGCAGCTTGCACACTAGCAGGGGAGGACTGGCCATAGGGAGACCCAGGACAATGCCGATGGGCCGCACTGCTTTGGGGCCAGTTGGGCTGTTTCTTTTAACACCCACATTCAATCACTGCCCTCTTAGTCTCCCCCTCAGCCCCACTCACTGTACCCACAAGCCAAGGAACCCCAGACCCAATGCTATAGCCCCAGCATCATGGTTGGGGGGGGGGGGGGGGCTCAGCAAGGATGTCTCAGGCCGGCCAGGGGCTTATAAAATCCAGGGCTGATTTTTGGCCCCAGTCCGCCACTGCACATTAGCATTTTTGTTTTTGGATGTGCTTGCTATGGCTTTTCTCATTTTTTTTTTATATTAAACAACTCATTGAGAAAATTGTACTGTCCTATGTCGGTTTAATGAAGGACGTTGCTAAAATGAAACCTGTTCCAGATTGGTAAGAATGTTATTTCTGATAATAACTACACATATAAATCTCTCAGCCTCAGAGTAATGTTAGCTTGAAATTGTAAATGTTCAAGGCTGGACAGAAAAAATGAGCTACAGCAATGTAGTGAATTTGTTGTAAACCGCAAAAGAGTTATTACCAAAACCTTTTGAACCTGTTTCCGTAACCCCCCAGCCCAGCAATGGGCAGCAGGAGAACATAAAGTAATACAGACAAGTAGCTGTACTGGATTTGGCAGAAAGGTACCTTTGTCTTGAGCAGGGTATTGCATGGGTTTCCCAGGGGGGCTATAAGTTTGTCACCCCCCCGGCCCCTTCCCTAGAATTATTTTGGATCTGGACAATAAAAAAAAGACCCCCCCCCCCCATCTGTCATGACAGTAACATGACATGTCACTTGGTCACTGCTGCATCACAGGCACCACTGGACAGTGAACTCACAAGTGACATATCACGCAAGACACTTAGCTCCACCTCTACATATTTCTCCCCCCATGCCCCTGAAAGGCAGTGGATCTCAGTGAGAGGAAGTTTATGTTTTTTCCCAATGCACACATGAGATAATAGCACCTCCTACCCCCCCCCATCCTCCTCCCCAAACCAAAACAGACCACAAGTTGGTGGTCTCCTTCAAGGAGAATCTATATGGTGTTTGATTCCTGGTCCTGAGGCATGGACGACTTCTGCTTTTTAAGATCCCTCTTCTGCTCATGACTGGTGAATGCATCTTTATAAACTTGCCATTCTGTTTGACCGCCTGGCCCAGTTGTGCCAAATCATTTTGGGATAGCGACATTGTTCACAGAGGGGCTTGCACCCTCAAGCGACATTGTTCACTTTGAAGCTTGAACCCTTCTATGTCCGCATTCTGTATTGGGTGGTCCTGGAGATTTTGGTGATATGGGAAGTGCTACTTCATGAAAGATGGTTGGGAAAACCTGTATTAGACCATTTTTCTTATTAGGAAGACCTCCTGTATGTATCACATGTCTTTTCTCCTCATAGTTAAAGCTCCAAGTTTGTGCAAGGAAGACTTGCTTCAGCATCTGCTGTGGAGCTTGAGTAAATTGCCAACATGTTTTGGAAACAAATTTACCCTTAAAGAAAGAGCATTTTTTTAATCCATTGTATAATTTGTAAGCCTAAATCAAAACTCGAACATCTAAAGCTTCTACATAACCAATTAAACAGCTGTCTGTGGGGTTATATTTAATACTGGCACATTTGGACTATCTTCCTGGGACACAGATCACATTCATTAACAAGATCACAAGG
Organism: Gastrophryne carolinensis; assembly: GCA_027917425.1. NCBI lineage: Eukaryota > Metazoa > Chordata > Amphibia > Anura > Microhylidae > Gastrophryne > Gastrophryne carolinensis. The sequence goes on from CM051234.1 coordinate 587,448,137, forward strand.
AAGCGTTTCTCAAGGACATGCCGGGAAGTGTCCTCCTGCCTGCTGGCAGCATACAGCGCAGTGTCTCAGTGTTGAGAAGCGGCATTCTAAAAATCCTCTGCGCAATATGGCTCCTAGTTATTGATATCGATCTGCCGTTCTCAAGCTGTCGGTCAGATGGATAGCTTTTTTAAAAATGCCACATTGTTGGAGGAATTTCTTTTAAGATTAAGGATGGAAATCCTGGATTAAAAGTATACTCTGAGAAATTCAGGAAAAAAAGCATTTAATAAATCAGTTGCTCATACAAAACATTTGAGTCATCTGACTCTTGAAAATAGACTGTATGACGGGAAGATCTATCAAACTGCCCTACAGCCTTCTGCTGTCTTCATGCTTCACTTCTAATTGCAGTGCAGCCCTGAAATGGGGGCGGAAGTCCATTATAAGGAGTGTAATTAACTCTAGTCCCTTAGGAAAAGTGACAGACTAATAAGGTTAAATATAAGAAATGTAGCACAGAAGTTACTCCTGTTATTTAGCAAACTGACAGCTCAAGCATTGGCACACTTTGCTATTCCACACTACTTACCCGGTCGCATGGATAGTTTTCTTGTTCCAAAGTTGTCCAACTTGCAGGGTGAAGGGCTTGAAAAAAATTTCTGCTTATTTAATTGTAGGGCTTGGGTTGGCTGTTGCCCTAGATTTTTGTCTTGTGAGCTGAACCTCATGGTCTGAGCTGATGGGTGACATTTGACAAGAGTTGAGGGTGCACCATGCAGCTGATCCAATATGTTGTCCTGCTGCACAAAGGGTTTCAGCTCCTTTTCTGTAACAAGCCCCTCAGCTTTTTTCTAGCCCAACCACCTATCTTTAGACCAAGATGCAGAGTGAACCTCGCCTCTCCTATATCCCACTCTGTAAGCCACATAACTCACTGTAAGGGCACTGAGACTGAGACATTCTTCTATGCTTTTCTGTTTTATTTTTAGTTGCTGACAAATGTTATTGCCAACAAAACCATGAACCATGATGGCATATACGCTAAGCCATAGACTAAAATAAACTGACACAGTGCTTCCCTCACAGACTGAATGTAACAATGCCAGTCTGTGATTCACAGATACTACAGAGCAAACTGGAAGGTATTGTTTAAAATAAAGTATAATAAAGTATCGATTATAGCCTTATGATCCTACGTGGCAAGCATTATGACTTTTTTTTTTCCCATTGCTTAGGGCCTGCTAATGTTATCAGATACTGGTGTATATAGGGGGTGGCTGTTTGTTTAGGGGTTACCCACAACAGTTAACTACCCAATGCTGAATGTCATATGGGCAGGCATCATCACACAGGCAATCAGTGGTGCACCTAAAGCCCTGGCATACCATTCATTTATTCTGATTTGGTAATCCTAGAAAGGGATTTTTAAAACCATGACTTTATGAATGTTGACCTATGATGGCAGTGACAAGTGGTCCTCCCCAGGTTAGACCAGCAATTACCCCATTGACAATCTGCTCTGCTGATGCTGCAGTACCTGTATCCCCTGGCAGAGGCATAGCTAGGCTTTCTGTCACCCAGGGCAAAGACTCGAAATAGCGCCCCCCTTTGGCGCTCCCCTGGCCTGCTACACCAGGGGCATGAGCCCCCCGCCCCCTCCTAGCTATGCCCCTGTTCCCTGGGGAACCTATGTGCAATCCTTGAAACATATAGACCCCCAACTCATGTCTTTAGGCGACACCTATAGCAGTTCACCACCGCAATGCTGAAGACCCTATGGGCAGACACAGTACACCAGCACCCAATGATGGCCTAAAGCCTTCGCATACTAGCCATTTATGATGAATTGGTAGTCAATTTTTAAAAACCATTACTTTGTAAATTTTAACAGCTATAGAGAAATCAAAGTTTATTGATGATTCTGCCATAGGTTCAGCACAGAGAACAGCAGTGGGAAACACTGCATGCTATCATTTATTTTTAGCTGGCACTTGCTTCAGCTGAATCATTGTAGTTCATGCTGCCAGCATCAATCGAGCCACATAGGGTTTCTTGCATGAGATCACATACAAATTGTACTATATTAAGCCTGATAATTGCAAGGTATATGCTGCTTCCAGTTCTTTGATGCCCTCAAAATGCTGGATCTACCAGGTCCTCATTGTATTTATGCTTTACTTGATTTGCATCTCTGCATTTAAGTCAGTTCGATTTGCATTTAAGTCAGTTAATCTCTCTGGTGAAAGTATCATCTGTATACCTCAAACATTTCTTTTGGCCTTAGAGTAAAGTCTAACTCTGTATATAAAGAAGTGCTTTCACATAGAGCATGTAGAGTTTGCGTCTGTGTGAATTTCACTAGAGTGCTGGAAGCCAGAGAGTTTATTATGCTGCACAGGTGGGGCTTTAAGTGGTGATTCTGACTGCGGGGTGCCCCCTACGAAAGCTACTGGCCGGACCAAAAGTCTATTTTGACATTTGGTCTGGTTTCAGAGCTTCTTACTGTACACAGTATTGTACAATACTTCCACCATTATCTGTACCCACCTGTAACTCATATATACTGTCCAAGACATCCGGTCGCCCACCCTTCTAATTTGGTCCTTGAGTATCACCTGTTTATTAGGAGCAGTCATGGCCTTGAGATAAGGAAGCGGTCATGTGACCAGAGGTTTAATTCCCAGCCATGGGACATAACTGAGGTGCTCTTGAGCAAAGCACCTAACCCCCAACTGCTCCCCGGGTACTGTAATTAGGGCAGCCCACCGCACCGCGCAAGCACACAATGGTAACCAATGCCCCTAAAAATCCCCAGTAAAAATCACTACTTTGGTTCATACTATTTTGCAGCAACACAGAATTTTAAATACATAAGGAAGAAAAGAAGATTGGTGGCTAACGCTGTATAAAGAAAGAATACAATAACCACAAAGTGCTGTTTAATTCACTGGTGTCCCTAATTTATTGTGCCATGCTCAGGTAGACAAGCTTACGGGACTTGCTGCCTCTTTGTCAGGTCAATAAATGCAAGCTGGGCGGACTGGCCATAGTGGAGCACGGGGAGAATTCTCCCAGTGGGCTGCACTGCTTATTGGCCGACTGCACTCAATGTAGCCCTGAGCATGGAGTCCACCTCACCGGAGCCTTTGCTGGATTGCACTTGTCCTTCCTCCAAAACCCTCTCCATTCTCTGCCCCTCAAAACCCCCTTCATACCTGGTTTAATTTGTCCTCCAAGCGAAGACACCCTAGCCTACTCTCTGCCCCCTGCAATGCTATAGCCCTTTGGTGGCAAAACTTTTAGGGACTGAGTGCCCAAACTGCTAACCAAAACTTTATTTAAGTGCCAACACAGCAATTTAACCTGATGGTTTGGTGCCAGGGGGAGATGAAAAAACCAAAATGTGTGTACTGGAGAGATGACAGAGAGATGACAGGTTCCCACAGAGGTGGTGCCGCCTCTGGTACAGAGGCTATAGGAGTGGTGGAGAACCTATGGCACCATACCCACCGCTGCCACTGTATCTACCCCTACATCACTAAAGAGTCTCTACCATCATGTTAGGAGTGACTATATCCATCCCTGCCCATGATCTGTCCTTGCAATGTTATAACTGTCTGGAAAGCACACTGGGGGTGAAACTCCGCATCTCATGGGCTACTCAGGCCAGGAAAATCACAGGCTGAATTTTACCCCCAGTCCGCCTCTATATGCTACATAATAAAAAAGATAATCACAGCAGTATCACCTTGTTCCCATTCACAGCAGTAAATTGACTGGTCTATACTGTAGTTATGTTTTTATTGCCCATTTTGTGGCTTAGGATGATCCTCTACCAATGATGATGGCAGTAATGAATGGTCCTCGTCTGGCTTTTTTAAGAGCAGCAGTTCAGTCACTCTGCCCCTACCTCAGTGCCGGTCTCTTTTGTGCTGGGATGGAGGGCTGTGACCCGTGTGCTCCTGCAGATCTCATCACACAATCCATGTAACCGCTGTGGGACCTTTGTGCAATCTCTGTAACATAAAGACCTGCCACCTCTGGGATCTGCTTGCCAAGAGTAACAATGAAATGCAGGTTTCATTGTAGACAAATTGCTTTGCGTATCTGTCTTGTTCCATACGTGGAGCCTTCAGCATGATGAGGACTCAATGAGGCCTCAGTGACAGCAGTCAACAGCTACAAAATGATTGAGACCTGACTGTCGCCAAGGAGACTGCCTGTGTCCCCAATTTGTCAGAGCATCCAGAGCACTTTGCACTTTATTACTTTACAAACTAGAACCTTTTTGTTTCGGCCAGACTAGGATGGCTTTGCTACAAGCAGATAAAGCTACAGTCTTTTGGAATTTGCTTTTCTTTTTTTGCATTTTATCAGCAAAAAAGCAGAAGTCAAGGCAAATGTAAGAAAACTACCTGCAATCCATACAGTAGGTAAACAAGGGGGTGGATGATTTATATTTGCCTTCAAGAGGAACAACAACAGGGAATTTCACATTCCTGGTCATTGTTTCGCTCTAGCAGGGCATTTGGATTGGGGATGCCCCCCATGTGAAATTCCGCAGATCGCAACAAAACACAAGCCACTGGCCGAGTGCCCTGGATATTGGAATCTGCACCACGCTGAGAGGGCACTTTGTGCATGTGGCCCCATTCACCCATTTTTTTTTTTCGTATTGTAGAGACAAACAATTTGGGGGCTACACAGTGTCATTATATAGAGACTGTAGTGGGACTACAGTGTGTTTAATGTACAGTAGCACATTTTACAAGTATTCTGGAGAATATTGATCCACTGGATCAACAAAGGACTGTGGAGTTGAAAGTGTGAAGGGCACAAAAGGACAGATAAATCTCTGATGGATTTACTTTATATTAATATTCCTATGAAAATAACCCGCAAGTGAGTTTTTTTTTTATTCTTCACTTAATGTTATGTCTTTCTTTGATATATTTCTCAAAAGAAGTATTAAAAACGTAGAGAATAAAAGCACTCCCCTCACCATGCCTGTATCTCTCATTAATAGTATCATACATTGTTTTATGACAACTGAGATTTAAAGTTATCCTGAGGGCAAATAAGACTAGAGGATCTAAGCATATGGCCAAAAAAACAACCTTATTACTTACCTACTTAACAAATCCTTGGTTTCCGCTGCTGCATCAATAAACCCACGTGAGCACTGGCAGGTAGAAGCACAGCACTGTGCAAGCCGACCTATGAAATGACCACATTGCTACATAGAAGTAGCTGAGTACTGGGGGCTCGAGTTTGGGCAGTCAGCACCATTATTGAGATGCACCCCCCTAGGTTGGCTAGTTCAGGGACTGCCAAGGTGTCTTAATCAGGGGCGTCCTGATTTGGGATGTTCTGCAATCGATTACTAAAGCCTGCAAATTAGCAAAAATACCATTTTCACATACCACCACATTTCTTAGTGCTGCAGAGCAGTGCATGTTACCACCAGCAACCTGGTATGTGCACCTCAGTAGTACAAATTAAGGGCGGCATTTAAATTTTACTAATATACCCCAGGGCAGCCCAAATCAGGATATCCACAAAGGTGGGGGACCAGGGGTTTATGTCCGCTTTAAGTTGTAATGGCTCCAAAAAAGTGCTGCATTTTTCGTCATAAGACGCACCTGTCTATAAGCTGCACCCAGGATTTGGTGGAGAAAAATAAGACAAAAAATATTCTGATCCAAATAGTGTGCTAAAATACCTCCCTCCCAATCACCTCATTATAGACAGTGTGCAGAATACTCCCCATCACCTCATAACAGACCCCACATTACAGGCAGTGTGCAGGCATGCCAATTACAGGCAGTGTGCGGGCATCCTATATACAGGCAGTGTGCAGGCATCCCAATTACAGGCAGTGTGCAGACATCCCAAATACAGGCAGTGTGGGGGCATCCCAAATACAGGCAGTGTGCAGGCACCCCAATTACAGGCAGTGTGCGGGCATCCTAAATACAGGCAGTGTGCGGGCATCCCAAATACAGGAAGTGTGCGGGCATCCTAAATACAGGCAGTGTGCAGGCATCCCAAATACAGGCAGTGTGCAGGCATCCCAAATACAGGCAGTGTGCGGGCATCCTATATACAGGCAGTGTGCGGGCATCCCAAATACAGGCAGTGTGCGGGCATCCTATATACAGGCAGTGTGCGGGCATCCGAAATACAGGCAGTGTGCAGGCATCCCAATTACAGGCAGTGTGCAGACATCCCAAATACAGGCAGTGTGCGGGCATCCCAAGTACAGGCAGTGTGCAGGCATCCCAAATACAGGCAGTGTGCGGGCATCCCAAATACAGGAAGTGTGCGGGCATCCTAAATACAGGCAGTGTGCAGACATCCCAAATACAGGCAGTGTGCAGGCATCCCAAATACAGGCAGTGTGCGGGCATCCCAAATACAGGAAGTGTGCGGGCATCCTAAATACAGGCAGTGTGCAGACATCCCAAATACAGGCAGTGTGAGACATCCCAAATACAGGCAGTGTGCAGACATCCCAAATACAGGCAGTGTGCAGGCATCCCAAATACAGGCAGTGTGCAGGCATCCCAAATACAGGCAGTGTGCAGGCATGCCAATTACAGGCAGTGTGCAGACATCCCAAATACAGGCAGTGTGCGGGCATCCCAAGTACAGGCAGTGTGCAGGCATCCCAAATACAGGCAGTGTGCGGGCATCCCAAATACAGGAAGTGTGCGGGCATCCTAAATACAGGCAGTGTGCAGACATCCCAAATACAGGCAGTGTGCAGGCATCCCAAATACAGGCAGTGTGCAGGGCATCCCAAATACAGGAAGTGTGCGGGCATCCTAAATACAGGCAGTGTGCAGACATCCCAAATACAGGCAGTGTGCAGGCATCCCAAATACAGGCAGTGTGCAGGCATCCCAATTACAGGCAGTGTGCAGGCATCCCAAATACAGGCAGTGTGCAGGCATCCCAATTACAGGCAGTGTGCAGGCATCCCAAATACAGGCAGTGTGCAGGCATGCCAATTACAGGCCGTGTGCAGGCATCCCAAATACAGGCAGTGTGTGGGCATCCCAATTACAGGCAGTGTGGGATTGTTTGCTCTTAACTTGCAGTGGGGGAGCAAGGGAATGTATGTTTTTTTTTATTACTTTTGTTCGATAAGACGCAAATGTAAATGCCACCCCTCCCCCTATTTTTCATTTTATGGGACAAAAAATAGAGTAATACGTTTACCCACATTTCTTAAAAACCTCTTATACTGCATTTTTCTTCTGAGTAACACACTGAAACTGTGACCCACACCCACTGCTTCCAGGGACATCCATAGGTTTAAGGACTGTTAGAGGGTTAAAACGTATCCAATCTGTTTTAGTGGTGTTGGATAATTTAGATGAAGGGACCATTTTTTTTAGACAGTGCTCCTTGAGGAGGATGAGCGACCATTGCCCTACTGTCTATAACACTCAAGGGCTGGTGGTCTCCCTCTTTGCGGTGCATCCTGATTTGAGATGCCCCCGTGTGTGAATCCTCCATTGACACCTAAATAAATGTGGGAGGTCGCAAGGTGTTTTTGTGGTGTTTATTATGTTTTCTTTTTGGTCATATGAATTATTTCTAACTTACAAAAACATAACACACGGCTAATGCCTCCTGCAACACTGTTCAAACACACTGCACTGCAACTGATGTTCTCTAAAGGAGATAATGGATTCTCCGATGTCCCTCTGATCTTGCCAGAGGTCAGAATTAGACTTACAAATGAAACTGTATAATAATACAATAATAAATAAAAATGGACTTTTATTTTACCAGATAGACAGGAATCATTTTTAAAGACACAGATCTTGATGCAAAAAATTCTCATGATAGTAAAAAAGTCCCTTCATGAGATAAGAGCCTGAGAATGTCACTGTTGCTGAATCACCCACTAGGAAGATAATACAAGTCAAAGGCACTTTTTACTACAGTGTAAAAAGGAGTAAAACATTCTCTACTTTTCCTGGGAGTAAAAAGTACAAGTGAATTTTATTGTATTCCTAGTTGGTGATTCAGCAACAGTTACATTCTCAGGCTATTTTTTTCATAAAGTGATTTTTTTTTTGCTACCATGAGAATTTTTTTCAACTCTTACTGAATCAAGGCCATGGCCAAATTTCCCGAGTCCCTAAGGTCTAGCCAGACATATGTGCGATAAGGATATCTCTCCTAGGCAAGATCCCTAAACTTTCTCCAAACTTATCCCCTTTTGGGTACAATGTAAAAACAGCCCAAAATATCTCCTTTTATGTAAGTAGCCCTTCTGTGGTCAGAGAAAGCTGTGGGATCACTGTGGCTTACCAAGCTTGCTCATGTTGAGAGCACCAGGGGATAGAGTGGCTTTCAGACCACTTTTTTTTGTAGACGGCATGCTCTCGGAGGAGATGGAAATGGTCAGCCCTGGAATCTTTTAGACTCAAGGGCTCAAGGGCCAACTTGCATGGTGGTTGTTCCACTTTAATTAATCTTCCCATCCATGCTACTTATCTTCCAAGTTTCCATTCTACTGTTAAGCACCCTAGCATCCATTTTTAACATGCCACATCTCACTCTCTTGTCTCGCCTCTCTCGCTCTCTCTCTCAAGTCTGTCCCTCTTCTGTTTCCCTGTCTCTTGTGTCTTTCTGTCTCTCAGTTTGCTCTGTCACCTGTGGTTTACTGCCATTTTCCTCCCTTTCATGTGTCTTGTACCCTCCTCTCTCTATAGGGCCGGTTCAGTACCAGGTGAGAAAACATTTTAGGAGAGAAAATCACTCATTTTTAGAAGAGAAAAGTCCTACTCACTTTTATTGCCTACAATGGGCTGATTTAACACCAGTTGAAAATGTATAGTGGGTGAAAGACACAAGATACAGTAAAAATAGAAACTGGATAGAAAGAGAAACCAGAGAGAGACAGAGGGTTGCTTAAGCACCAAGTGAGAAAACTCCCGACTTTGTAGAGGAGAAAATTGGCGTTCACTTCCATTGTCTGTCTAGAGAATTATTCAGCAACTGGATTATTCAGGTGCTGAATCAGTCCTCAAGGTAGGCACGTGAATGGCCGTTTTTCTTACCTGGCTCTGAATAAACCCCTAAGTCTCTTTCCTATTCCTCTATCCTGTCTTTCTCTCTCGATTTTTCTCTGTGTATCTCTTTCTCCTTCCCTCTGTATCCATCTCTTTCCCCTCTGTCTCTTTTCTGTTTTTCTCTTTCTCTCTCTCTTTCTCCTTTGTATCTCTTCCTTGTCTGTCTGTCTGTCTTGCCTTCCCTCTGTATCCATCTCTTTCCCCTCTGTCTCTTTTCTGTTTTTCTGTTTCTCTCTCTTTCTCCTTTGTATCTCTCCCTTTCTGTCTGTCTGTCTTGCCTTCCCTCTGTATCCATCTGTTTCCCCTCTGTCTCTTTTCTGTTTTTTGTTTCTCTCTCTTTCTCCTTTGTATCTCTCCCTTTCTGTCTGTCTGTCTTGCCTTCCCTCTGTATCCATCTGTTTCCCCTCTGTCTCTTTTCTGTTTTTCAGTTTCTCTCTCTTTCTCCTTTGTATCTCTTCCTTGCCTGTCTCTTTCCTGTTTCTCCCTCTTTCTCCCTTGTGTTTCTTCTTTGTGTCTTTCTCTTGTCCTTTCTTTCTTTCTCTCTCTGTCTATCTCTCTCTATCTCTCTCATGACTCTCCCTTGTCTGTTTCGCTCTCCTGTTTCTCACTTTCTCCCTTGTGCCTCTCCCTTGTCTTCTTTCTTTCTTTCCTTTTTATCTCTCTTGCTCTCCTTTTTCTCTATCTTGCTCTCCTTTATGTCTCTTCTTTGTTTGTTCCTCTCCTGTTTCTCTTTTTCTCCCTTGTGTCTGTTCCTGGTTTCTCTCTTCTATTTCTCTTTTTCTCCCCTCTGTCTCTCCCTTGTCTCTTTTCTTTCTTTCCTTTTCTCTCTCTCTCTCCCTTTTTGTCTCTCCCTTGTCTGTTCCTCTCCAGTTTCTCTCTCTCTTTCTCCTGTGTATCTGTTCCTTGTTTCTCTCTTCTGACTGTCTCTCCTCTGCTCCACTGTCTTTTGTCTGTCTTTCTTTTCTTTTTGGTTCCTCTCTCTTTTGTCTTTTGTCATCTCTCTGTCTCCCTCAAACCACCAATGAGGATGTGATCTACCAGCCTACCATGGCAAAACATGTGGAGTTCATCCCTGGGATGATAATGGTGCTGAGGCCCAGAACAGTTGCTCCGTTGCACCGATAATAATCTGGCTCTATAAAAAAAACCTTTATAACCTTGTTATGTTATTTGAAAACTGCTCATGTGAATCAAATACAGTCCTTCATTTTTCTGAAATGTAAAATATAAATAAATACAAAAAAAAGGTGTTACGTCAAAATCCAGAAATTGCAATGGATGCTAAGATTAGAACATTTTAGAAATAAAACACTGGGAGCAGCTCTGCTCAGGATTAGCGCTTAGTGATTCAGCGGGAGCGTATTTCCTACTCATACTCTTGTCAGGAAAGTACATTTAATTGCCGCTCTGTGTCACTCCAAGCCGTGTGGCTGCTGATCCAAGGGGAACGGCTGCATGGCTAGCTAGTTATTTGCTGTAATTAAAGCAATCCGTTATCCCTAGAAGAATGATTTCCAGCAATTATGAGTCAAAACTGCTAAGGAAGCAGTCTACCTGTTTTCTGTCATTAGTGAAAAGAAGTTTAGGCCTGCGCTGCCGAAATGCCCATCACCACCTTAAAAATGACATTGGTACCAGGACTTCATACTAATTAACAGTAATGTGATGTTTTATGTTAAGTCCATTCTCTTACCTTAACCTTTCACTAGGTTTCTAGGAGTGCTCCTTTAACTTTATTGTGTGGGTTATACCAGAATACACACAGGCCATCACCATTTAAAATGAATGATCAGTTAAACTCAATTAATTGCCCCACAGCTTGCAGGATGCAGTGTCAGTCCCATTCTGTTCTGGTAACAAAAAGGAAAGGGATTTTCTTCTTCCTCTTCCCCTGCCTCCAGCACCTCCCTCCTGATCCTGACCACCAATACAATCATAAGGCTTGTGTCAGGTTGACAACCCCCTCTAGGCTACAATCAGTCTCAGTGCACTTCAATGCAATGTACACAGGGTGCTTGCATCACTCAGCCCTGCCACTCCCATTACATAGGACAGTACAGGTGAACCTTTAATTAATAAATTACTTTGGCAATATACAGTTGGGTCCATAAACATTTGGACAGAGACAACCTTTTTTAATTTTGGTTCTGTACATTATCACAATGTATTGTGAACAAAACAATTCAAATGCCGTTAAAGTTCAGAGGTTCAGCTTTTATTCAGTGGGTTGAACAAAAAGATTGCATAAAAATGTGAGAAACAAAAGCAATTTTAAACGCAATCACTTCATTTCATGGATGCAAAAGTAATTGTACAAATTATATAATTATAAAATGTTAATTTCTTATATTTGGTTGAAAACCCTCTTTGGCAATGACTGCTTAAAGTCTTGAACTCATGGACAGACATTGCCGTTTCCCCTTTATTAATGAACAAAAATTATGGCCGCACTAACTAATACTTGGGACGTGCTCCACTGGCTGTATATCTATAAGTTTAAACCATAGGAGGAGATCCCACAATCCCCCCAAAACCGCCAGAAAAACAGTACCATCCAATTTAAGAGTACAAAAATAACCTATTTATTTTTACTCATGAATCATGGATCACATATTACAAACATTTAAAAGCATCTAAAAAGGTCACACAGTGACCACCAGGGGGCGCAAACCGCTGGCTCTGTGCCAATTAATATAGCCTCTATATATAAACCATCATTAATAGTGCCTTTATCAAACTAAAAAATATTTAAAGTGCTAAGTGCTTAAGGTTATAATTACATAAGAGGACCGCCGAGAGCGGAAAAAGCAAAACAGACCAAAACCATATCACATGTGAATCAGTACATTACCCATACACTTGGCCAGCCTGTCGGTGTGTCCCCCTGCCCCTAGCCTACGCGCTCGTAACGGTCGGGGACCCGTTACTTCAAGGGCAAAACAAGCCCCTTTATTAATGCTCTGCCAGGCCTTTACTGCAGTGCTTTTTAGTTGCTGTTTGTTTGTGGGTCTTTCTATCTGAAGTTTAGTCTCTAACAAGTGAAATGTGGCTCAGTTGGGTTGAGATCAGGTGACTTGGCCATTCAAGAATATTCCACTTCTTTGCTCCTGGGTAACCTTGGCTTTATATTTTGGGTTATTGTCCATATCAGTTTGGCTGCTTTTGGCTGGATTTGAGCTTACATTATGGACTTGAACAAAGTTTGTAACAAGAAATTAGTTTGAATTAGTAGAAAAAATACTACTGTTTTAGCTTTTTCAAATTCTTGGGCTTCAACAAAGAATAAACCATGCCTCATTTTCTTCACTAATTTTTTTCACTTGTCTTTTCTCATAAAGTGAAAAAAAATTGTCTAAAGTGAAAAAAATACTGAAATTTACAATTGTAAAAAAATAGTGTGATTCAGTAATGTTTTGACTCTTTTGAATGTATTATTTACAGCTGCCCAAGCAGGTGTAAAAAATTCTCAGCTAATTCCCTTGTGGTTATTTTACCCCGAAAAACCCAAGTCACTAACTGCCAGCATGTTTTTTATCAATGTAAAAGACATGCAGAAGTAACTTTACATTTTTTATGACCGTATTAATTTAAAACTGTCGACACCCCAGTCAAAGCACCAAACCTGGGCCAAAGACTAAAGGGGCTAGTGAGTTACCAGGACCAGACGGGTGCACTAGCCTTGTAATTTGAAGGGAGGGCCATAATTTGTTTTCATTTTTATTGAAACAGTAAATATAAATAAATAAAATATAAATATAAAGTTGACTGCAGTAGGTTTTCATGAATAAATCTACGCAATGGCTTTTTTTTTTTTACTTTGATACATGTCACAAATCATCCAGCCACCTTTCCCAATAGGCAATGTTGATTTCATACATACATCCAGTGGGATGAATAACAAAACATGTGGAGCAAAAGAAAGCAGCAGGTTTGGTTGCCTTGATCTATTACGCAATAAATCTCCATGTTAGTTAATTTAATATTTTTTAATTACTGTTTTAATAAAATATTAAAGCTGACACCCAAGCAAAAGTGCTAAACCTTGGCCAAAGGCTCTGTGGCTGGAAAGTTTCCAGGTTCAGGGGGCAGTTGGTTCAGCGTTTTGTTCTTGGGACTACTATGCCTGGTGCACCAGTCTGGTAATCTGGAGGAAGGGCCATGATTCTTCTTTCATTTTTTTTGAAACGGTTACTAAATAAATAAATGAAGTGAATTCCAGCATATCTATAGGAATATATCTATGCAACTGCAATAGTGTTTTTGTTTTGCTTCAACACATTTCACAAGTCATCCAGCTGCCTTTCCTAATAGGGGAATGAATAACAAAACATGTGAAGCAAAAGAAAACAGCAAGTCCAGTTGCCTTGATCTATTACTAAATACACAACTAACATTACATGGATGAATGTGATCCTTCATAACAAAGTGACTAGTTGCACTAAAAAACAATTGTCACCCAAAATATAATACATGGGGAGTCACCTGATCTGAGTCACTACTTGGGGTAAAGAAAATTTTTCAACCAAAATGAATTTTCTTCTATGTTTGTTGAATCAAGCCGAATGTCTACAACCTGCTGGCTGCTAATCCAAACCCCCACCCAGAAAAATGTCGACATATATAAATTTTAGGCCCTTATTTAACAAGGGATAGCGCCAGGTAGCGAATGGTGAGCGAACGGTAATGACGCTCACCGCCACGAGAACGCCGGCTCCCCTCCGCAATCACACATTTATCAAGCCGATCCTGCTTAGCGACTGACAGAGCGCCAGATAGTGAATCATTCATCATTATTCCAGCCTCACCCCACAGCGCCAGCGAGCGACCTTGAACAGCGACAGGTATGACCTCTCGCTACCTGGCGCTCTCCAATGCATTTCAATGGAGCAATCTTTAAATATTCATAATTAATTGCGATTACCGTATATACTCGAGTATAAGCCGAGTTTTTCAGCCCACTTTTTGGAGCGACCGGTGGCAGGAGGAGGAGGGGAGGGGGACCCCGCTGCCCCTCTGCCCCTCTGCAGCGTAACCTCGGCCAAACCCTGACCCCCGACACCTGCGCATCTGAGAGCGGCGGCGGTGTGTGTGTGTGTGTGTGTCCCTGTGTGTGTGTCCCTGTGTGTGTGTCCCTGTGTGTGTGTCCCTGTGTGTGTGTCCCTGTGTGTGTGTGTGTCCCTGTGTGTGTGTCCCTGTGTGTGTGTCCGTGTGTGTGTGTCCGTGTGTGTGTGTCCCTGTGTGTGTGTCTGTCCCTGTGTGTGTGTGTGTCCCTGTGTGTGTGTGTGTCTCTGTGTGTGTGTGTGTGTCTCTTTCTGTGTGTGTGTGTGTGTGTGTCTCTTTCTGTGTGTGTGTCCCTTTCTGTGTGTGTATGTCTCTCTCTTTCTGTGTGTCAACTCCAATTCCAATTGAAAAAAGCCGCCTCGGCTTATACTCGAGTCAATAACCTGTTCCATTGTTTTGTGGTAAAATTTGGTGCCTCGGCTTATAGTCGGGTCGGCCTATACTCGAGTATATACGGTAATTTTTTTTTTTTTAAATGTAAAAAATTCTGTGACCACTTCTGCAATGTTAGTTATTTTTTTTAAGGTAAAAAAAAATTGTGCAGAATTGATATTATTACAGGTCTGATATTAATGTATTCATATTACAAAATGTTTTGAAAAACATGTTTTTTTTTTTTTCTAAAAATATGGTTGTTTGGGGGTTAAAAAACTACTTTTAACCCATCGCCGCCAGCGCTCTGGGGTTTAAACAAGCATTTCACAGCGCAAGAATTTTTGGAGCGTGATTTGTTAATGAATATGCTGGGAGCCATTCGCTATGGCCGTTCGCTGTCATGCGCTCCTATACAGCGCGAAACCTGTCAAACAGCGACTCCTAACCCCGTATTCAACATTACCGCACACCGACTGAGTCGCTGTCAACAGCCGAACAACGGCCAAGCACAGCGAATACTAGCGGGCGCTGTGAAAATAACGCTACTGTCGCTCATCGGCCTCTTAGTCTCATTAGTGCTTACACTACAGCATACCTTGCCTATTGCCTGAAGTGGACCAAAACCCAGCTCGATCTCCCGGGCCAATCATCCCCCCCCCCCCGGGGGCATCCTAAATTGGGATCGCTGCATTGACTTACCTTGTTTCCTGGTTCCATGGCGCATCCAAGAGCAGCGGCCGCATCGCACTCTCCCTCTAGCAGGGCGCGTACCCGCGCCAGGCATTTGTGAATGGCTGGCACGGACACGCTCCCTGATAGAGGGAAACGGAGGATGCGGCCGTCAGAGCCGCTGCTCTTAGACACGCCGTGGGGCCGGGAAGAGGTGAGCTGGTCTTGGCATCCTGGGGGGTTTCACACTGCAGGGCATCACTGAACAGGGTGCCCCTGGGGAAAGGACCAAAACCCAGGATAGTCGAAATCCTGGGTTTTGGTCCACTTTAAATGTAGCCCCAATATTAACCATGTAAATATAGGTAAACAGGCAAATAAAAAAGTTAAGAGTCAGAGAAACAATACTCTGCCCCAGAAATGCGCACACACAGTTAAGAATGCTTACAGAAAAATTCAAGCACATTTTTTAAATGTTTTCGTTTGCTACAGCCTTTTTACGAGCGCTTTTTCGCAAACATTCGAGTGCAAGTATTTAAATTGCCCCCTTTGCTGCATTGCATGAAAAAAAGTTAAAACTTCATACATGCAATTCAATTTTCAGAGCAAAGCGATTTTTTTTTCTACCTTTGTTGAATCAAGCCCTTTGTCTTTACAGACCCTTTAAAGGGAGTGCTTACTAGTAATTTAATTCCTAAAAAGAGTGGGATAACCCACTTGGACCTAACTAGTCAGGGTAATACCTCCTACAACCATATACTACTCATAGAGCATAAAATATAGATCCAATTGTATTTATTTTGTCAAAAACTTTGAATACACAAATCTTCTTGCACATTTATGCAAAATATACATTACAAAATCTCAATTTTCAGCTGTTTTTTGTTAGGTTGATATATAAATTTGTGCCAGACTCCAACATGTTTCACCCTACTGGCTTCCTCAGGGAGCAATATGTTCCCACCTTTCTTGCTCTCAATATATTCAAACTGCCTTTAGGGATTATATGGAGGTAACCAACAGGCGCAGGGTGATGCTCAGTTCTTACAATAGCTGATGTTCGTGCTCATATTCTTTCCGGTGAAAGCCGTTTGGGTGAAACATGTTGGAGGAGTCTGACACAAGGCCCACCTCACCAAGTGTCTGTGGAAGAATTCAGGACTTTGGTATTGTCCTGCTGCTTCTGGCACCCCTTCAGTCTTTTCTCCACCCGCTGAATCTTGACCCCAGCCTCTTCCCCATACCCACTTTTGCTGTACCCCAGCCAACACTCCTCTTTATTATGCATTGCTAAGAATGCTGGAGGCAAGCTCGTGCAAGTACTGTGGGATTGTAGGCAAGGTAAGCAAACAAGGCGAACTGGGGTGGGGGGGGGGGGTTCACACCAAATCAGGATGCCCCAGGGGCACAAAGCAGATATTTAATACTGTATAAATCTGAAAAAAATGAGAGGTTAGCACATTTACATTTGGATCATGGAAGTGTTTTATACCTTAAAGTGGAATTAAACAAGAAAAACAATTTCTGTGGGACTGAGGAGAAAGGTAAGAATTCTCCTATTTAACGTCAATGCACAGGGTGGCAATCGGGATGCACCCCCCCCCCCCCCCCCCCCGGGGTTGGAACAAAACTGGTTTAACAAGTCAGAAGAGACATAAACCATTTTTCTTTAATTGTACACATTGATAAAACTTGATTTAAAAAAAAAAATAACAAAGAATTATGGCACAAAGATTCAGTTTACTATTGCTACATTTTATTTCTTGCTGCGTTTGTGCCATACAGACGGTACAAGAGGGAGGCAAAATAAACAAATGGTTAAAATGTCTTCATACATGATATGGCTTCCAAGTTGGCTGTGCATTGTATTGACTAAAATTAAATTATGTCTATGTTAGCTGATAGGATTCAAGAGACTAAATGGATTTCTTGTCTCAATGGTGGCTGGATAAAATGGTTAATATCCATTATATGAATATTCACAGCCAGCCAGCATATTGCAACAATGGGCCAGGCATGGAGGGGATTTTTCAGATTTAATTTAAATTCATTCAGGATAATATTCCTGTCTTTCTTGTGAGGTGTATGACAAATAGCATACACATTTAAAGCGGACCAAAACCCACTATTGATACAAAACCAAGTTAGCCAGTTTGCCTGCCGAAAGTCCTCTGCTGGGGAAAAAAAAAATTAAATGTTTATTTTTGCTTACCCTGACTTATTGGCATTCAATTCCTGGGCCTTCTTTGTCATCAGATCCCCAGGGCCTACATTTCATACATAATGAAAGAGGGCCCAGCATTGCAACATATTCAAATCCTGACCGCTGAGTCATGATGCAATCTGGCAATTGCTGGTCCTGCAACTCGGACCCCCAGCAATCTGGGACTTTGGGGAAATTGCAAGATCTATTGCTGGGAAAGTAGAGAAGATAAGATGGAGAACCCAGCCAAAAGGTACTACCTATGGGGTGAGGGATGCGGAAGACATTGGTCATAAAGCTGCGCTTTAGTCTGCTTTCAATTAATAATAACATATAATAAAGCATTGCACTACAAGCATGGTTATGTCTTATTATTGGCAGCTAACCCCATTCAGTTCTTTGTTGCTTCTCACTCATACTTGCTATATTAGTGGAGCTAATTATCATCTTCTTACTACCGGTTTTCAGTTTTTATTGCATTTCTCTGTTTTGCTTTTGACACTGTAAATGAGTCACTGCACATAGTGATATATTTGTAGCTGTATAGTTTCTCTGTCCATCTCTAAGGTGTGATATACTGCACTCCTGTGTCCCCTCTGGACCACAGACAGCAAACACAGGCAGTACTCACAGTTTTTGAGATCGTTGAGGGCTTAAAGTCGACCAACACCCAGGGAGGATCGGCCCGGGAATCTATAAGGCATCCGAAATCGGGATGTCCCACGGGGGGAAACCCCCCCAGGAAGCCCACAATCCTACCTTTTCCACGTTCCAGCAGCGACCATGCGCATCCGCCGCCTCCCGCGCGTCCCTCTAGCAGGGCGCGCTCCCTCTTACAGGGAGCGCACCCACGCCGGCCATTCACAAACGGCCGGCGCGGGTGCCCTCCCTGTAAGAGGGACGCGCGGGAGGCGGCGGGCGCGCTCTGCTTGTCCGGCGCTGCCTCTCGCTTGTCCGTCGGTGGGGATTGGCTGCAGCGGTCACGTGGGAGCGGGGAGAGGTGAGTTTTCGGGGCTTTCTGGGGGGTTTCACACAGCGGGGCTCCCCCGATCGGGGGTGCCCCACCGAAGTGAACCAAAACCCAGGATAGTCAAAATCCTGGGTGTTGGTCCACTTTAAAGAGACCCGTTGGGCACCAGTTACTTTGCTAATGAAGTCAAGATTTATTAGATAACAGATCCTCTTTGCTGAATAGTTCAAACCAGGAACATCAAACCAATTGTAGAGTCTCTCTTGCATTATTAGGGGTGCAACGGGACATTCACATATCCTCTCTTCCTCTAGTTCTTGCAGTCAAGGTTAGCTGCTGAGTAGACATTTTTCCCTTAGATACTCCACTGAAGAAAGGTGGATGTCTTATTTTTTCTTCTGAGGGAGGTTCTCTCCTGACATAGTCTCTGCACATTCTAACCTAAAACAAAGGGCTCCCAAACCTTCTATAAATTTAGGATATACAAAAAGTAAGAAATATTAGTACATTGCACCCTTGTGAAGGTCTATATCAGTGGTGGCGAACCTATTGCACCTGTGCCAGAGGCAGCACTCAGAGCTTTCTTTGGGGCAGCCATCATCTTTCTAGTTCACACATTTTGTGCCAGAGCCATCAGGTTGGCACTTAAATAAAATTTTGGGTTGCAGTTTGACCACTCGGTCTCTAAAAGGTTTGCCATCACTGGTCTATACTATTCTAAATATACTTTTCTAAAGTAACAAAGTAACAATCTAAGGTACCTATTCTAAGTAAATATTGTCTCCACGTTCCTTGTTAAACACTGACATCTACTTTCAAATACATGCTACTACAGTTCTAACTGAATAATTCATATTCTGCAGATTTACTAATTATTAAATGGTAGTGCACCATATCAGGATAGAGGCAAAATTACTCACTCCCGTGTGTGTGTGTATGTATATATTTTTTTATTTAGAATTTCTTATAATATATATTATGTTTTTCTAATATGAATTTTTGTTTGATGCTCTACAATATGATAAACGTTATTTAATAACTACACATGGGTCTTTCCTAGACCCCTCCACCCTAGATTCCTCTAAATATTACATTAAATGGAGAAATACCACAAAGCGCACATACCTTCATTAATAACTGCTTTGGGGCTTTTCAAAAATGCACCTCGTTTGAAGCTTAAGATTTAATGAAATGAAACTTGTAACACTTGTTATTACTTGTAATGTAATGAAATTAATCATCACATTGCTATAGTGAAGGTTTTAGGTTCCATTCATGTTCTAACCCCTAGTCCCTCTTTAGCTAATTTCACATTATTTTTCCTCATGCCTTATTTTGAAATAAAGCAAGAATAAAAAGGCAAGTTTCCTGAATCAAGGACATAGTCTTGCTTAAAATCTCCTGGAAAGCAAATATACACTGCAAATATAATATTGCAGGGGTAATTAAAGTAAATTTTCAGCCAAAAACAAAATAAAAGCTATACTCACCTTTTCTCCCAAGCAGACCGTCGCTCCTAGTTCGGAGCTGCATCCAGCCTTTCCAGTAAGTGCTGGGAGAAAAGGTAAGTATAGGTTTTTTGTTTTTAGCTGAAAATGTACTTTAAAATCTAGAGCAGGAAATATTGAAGGAGTGAGCCAGATGGTCGTTCGAGGGCTTAAAGAGACCCACCAGTTACTTTGCTAATGAAGTCAAGATTCATTAGATAACAGATCCTTCTTCTGAGGGACGTTCTGTCCTGACCTGGTCTCTGCACATTGTAACCTAAAACAAAGGGTTCCCAAACCAAAAATTTTGGATATACAAAAAGTAAGAAAATGTTGTTGGTACATTGCACCCTTGTAAAGGTCTATACCAGTGGTGGCGAACCTATGGTACCTGTGCCAGAGGCATCACTCAGAGCTCTATTCTAGATCTCCAACACTGACTTACCCCAACTACCCCACCCCACCACACTTCTTAGGGAGGGGGTTGCTTGTGCTCCGCCCACTGATTTTGGGGGACTGAGGAGAGGCTCAAGATGCTCTCTGGATTAATTTATGGAGCCTGAAGGGTTTGCTTGCACACTGCCTTTTTATTTTTGAGGGTTGGAGTGCATATGCTTAAACTCTCCCTATTAATTATTAGGAGCTGCTCATGTTCAGCCATTGAGTTACTATTCACGCGCTGCGTATTTTAACCTTGGAAACTGGGGGTTTACTCGCACACAGCCTGCAAAAGGTCTCACAGTTTCCAGCAACCAAGAGATCATGTGAACCTGGAACTGGCCTTGTTGCCACATCTTATTTGGCTAGTAGTAGCTGGTAAGTGGCAGGGCATTACCCTTATGCTCACAAGTCTACTTTCTCCCAAGATGAGCTGGTTGGAGCCAGAAAAACGCTTTAAGGCTTCAATTTTTGCTGTAGGTCCACTTTAAGTTTGGTGAAAACTAGGGCTGCTATTCACAAACATTATACATTTCTGAATGCGAGATGGTGTCTTTCTCATTTTTGGTATGTTGAAAATGATGATACAGAAGGAAAATGATCACTTCTAGATCTCCAGAGGGAACATTTATCTGCTCCTCCGGTAATGGATGAGTGATGTAATGAGAGACAGAGGACAATTTATCTCCTCTAAACGTCACCCATTTACCAGAGATGAGCATAAAAGGGTGAATGCAATAAATCATTCCTCGGCCATTGCTTCTTTCTCAGCACAGATGTGAGCAGACACGTTTCATCTGAACTGCACAGGGTCACCTGAGAGCCAGGAGAACGTCTGTCTAGAAGTATTCTGCATTGAAAGTCCAATACTGCTGTAGAAAACGGAAGCTTTTTATTCCAATGTAACTTAGCAGAGGTGCAGTAACCATCTATAGGCTTCATATGCAGTTGGGTTTGTTAAACTGCTCTTTTAGACACACTTTTTATAGCCATCTTGGTTGATTTTAGTAGTGAGCTGATCCACTGATGTGTGTTGGTCTGCTCTTATACACCTTTGTAGCCAGGGTTCAGTGGCATGTGGTGCTCTGTGGTGCTATTTGTCCCCTCACAATCAAATTCATCATGACAGCAGGCAAAAAGTTCACAAATATTAGAACCCTTGTCACAAAAGCCAATACTCACCCTTTTTACAACGCTGATAATTCCTCCAGTTTTTATCTCTTTATGACAGCAACAAATGGTATGGTTGCAGACACGTGTTATATACCCACCAAGCCAGCTCAACAGACGTGACTTCCTTCATGAGTTAAACTGGATCTACACCCTGAATAAGAACCTTGTATGTTTCCCCCACCCGGTACATACAGATTGCCCACTTTAAAAATCCTTCTACCTGAACTAATTGCTTTTTCTGAGCCTTTAAACACCCAAGATGGACATGGACAACATAGAGTCTCATGCTGCCTGCAAACAGGAAGTTTCACTCTGCATTCTGGTATTTCTGTCCCTTTCCTGGCCCCACCTTGCGCTGTCTGAGCAAAGCACAGCTATAACCCTATAACTTTTGCCCCCTCTCTTCAGTATGTGATGCTTCTCAGGCAAGATGGCAGCACCTGTTTCCTAGAGCCCTAAACAGAGTTGCAGCCCAGCTGGGGAAAGAATACAAACGAATCGACTAAAAACACTAGATGCTGAGGAACAGTTCTTTATGGGTTTGGGCTTTTCATGAAATGATGCTGAAGGTCTGATTTAAGCTATGCCGACCTCAAAAGTAGGAAGTGGTTCTAATAACGGGACTCGACCTTATAGCTATATAGACCCTATCTTTCACTTCATCCATGAGAATAGAAGGAAATATATCCTTTAAACCTCTACAGGGTATGATGCAATTCAAGAAACATAGTATTAACCCCTGAAATATCTAAATGCAGACTGTTTAACTCCACTGGAAGGAGTTAAACAGGCTGAACTGGATGGACTAAAGTCTTTATTCAGCCTTACATACTATGTTACTATGTTAAAACCAATCCCGGGGGTAATATAGAAACACCTTCTTTACTTGCACGTCTTTTCTACTACACTCTAGAACGGATTTGGCCTCCTAAAATGTGAGATTTCTCCTTCAAGGTACAATATGAATCATTGTCTGTTCAGTCACCTTTTATGCAAATGATCCTCTTAGTGAGGGACAGAAAATAAATCATGCTGATTTTAGGCGGCAGTTCCCAGTGCATGGTGATGGCAGTGTCGTTGGGCTCTTGATGTGCATGGCTGCATCTCCTTCATGCCTGAGCAGGCACCCCTGACATTCCTGACCCGCATCTCTACTCCATTAGACACCCTTTCCATTCACAAATAGACACAAACTGTCACTTCAATCCAGAGCCAAGCATCAAGTGCCACGCACTGAGCTCAATGAAGCCGTGGCTCATAGAGATAAGGAGGTCCCCCCAAGCCATGAAAGCTGCTATGAGATAATACAATTAGTAGTGAAATACAAGTTGATTAGATATAACAGCAATACATTCTGTACATTAAAGGGACTGTTCATGCAAGCTATAGCCTCCTCACCTCTTAAAGTGGACCAACACCCAGGATTTTGACTATCCTGGGTATTGGTCCACTTCCCCGGGGCACCCCGATTGACAGCGACGTACAAGCAGCTTGCCCGTCGGCGCCTCCCGCGCGTCACTCTTGACCTGTGCGCGCCCGCGCCGGCCATTCAGAGATGGCCGGCGCGGGCGCGCGCACGTCTAGAGGAGCGCGAGTGAGGCGGCGGCGGCGGAAGCAGCGGCTGGAGAGGTAAGGTTTTTCGGGGGTTTTGGGGGGTTTACACCCCGCGGGACATCCCGATCTCGGATGTCCCGCAGTGTGTGAGGGGATCGGCCCGGGAATCTTATAGATTCCCGGGCCGATCACCTCAGGGTGTTGGTCCACTTTAAGTAAATGTTGTTTAGCTGTCTTTGGTCCTTGTATGAAGCTTGAAGCAAGATTTACAGTTTCTCATCTCTTCCCCTGGGCTCTGCGTTGTTGGCCAACAAATACAAATCCTTGGTTTCTTCTGACAAATGTCTTGCCCAAGCTCTTTCTCAACATGTGCATGAGCACAACATTACATTCCCCCTGCTTTGCATGGCCACGCCTACTCTCCCTCTATGTGTAAGAATACTCACCATCCCCTGACACATACATGGCTCTTGCCTTGCAGGTCTGTAGGTTGCATCAAGTACACACAGTCAGGATGCAAGGTGAAGGGTGCACATGCTCCTTGGGACAAAGGAGTCAGGCGAGTATATGGTGAATTTCACAACGTGGGGCATCCCAAAATTGGAATCCCCTAAGGGGGTGGTGGTCTTTGGGCACATAATAATAAAAGTAGTAATTAGCTTTGAAGTTCTGCCTGTGCAGGTACGCACCCGCATCCCAGGATGTGAGAATAGCAGTAAGGGAAGGAAGTAATCTAATCAACAGACATCTGCTCAGATTTCGCATTATTAGAATTTTAGATTCACACATTCTCATGTCTCTTTTTAAGAAAGTACAGCCAATCCTGAAATGTTCTCTTCTTTGTAAACGCACATGTGTGGTGGGTGTGAGAACTTCTCGGTTATATTATACACCACCAGGGCTGGCATCTGGCCAAATATAATTCTGCTAATGGACCGGAACTCTATTAAACAGAGCTGGAGGCATTCCTAAGGGGCTGGCAGGGCTCTGTTCAATGGTGGTAGTGAAATGGCCCCACAGCCTGACGACATGTATCAAGGGATCATGCCACGTGATTGTGGTGATGCTGTGAAGTCAAATGAGGCCACGGGGTACAATTACTCAGTTTACAATTCCAGCAGACCTATAGGTTGGAAACTATAGAGTAACCCCTGGGTCCTGTCTTTTAAAGTGGACCAAAACCCAGTATTTTGACTATCCTGGGATTTGGTCTTTGCCCCCGGGGCACCCCGATCAGGGATGGCCCGCTGTGTGAAACTCCCCAGGTCGCCCAATCTCACTCACCCTTCTTTGGTCCTGCTGCCTCTCGTCCAATCTGAACGCTCGGATCTGCTCCTGCACTTACTAATAGCTTGTCTAAGGCTAGCAGATCAGAGCGCGCTGGCGGCCCCGTCTCTAACAGGGAGCGTGCTCCCCGCCAGCCACTCACAAATGTCTGGCGCGGGCACATGCCCTGCTAGTGGGGATGCAGCCGCAGCTCGTGCATGTGCCATTGGACTGGGAAAGAAGGCGAGTCTCCAGGCGACCTGGGGGGTTTCCCACAGCAGAGTATCCCAATTCTGGATGCCCCGGGGGCAAGGAATTCGTATAGATTTCAGGGCCATTGGAGCATGGGTTTTCGAGCCACTTGTACTGGATCACAACCATGATATGTTACATCCATGACGCTTTAAACAATGCATGTGCCAGCTTCAGAATAGTGCCCACTGTAATATATGCACTTCTATTTGTCATTTATCCTCTGTTACCGCTCTGCGGTTAGCACGCGCAATTGCTGCCTTCTCAAGTATCCAGAAAAAATGAGCTTTAGCACTCCAGACAATTTCCGTTCTTTCAAAATAGCAATAAAATAAGTGGCCTAAATCTATCTCTTGATACACCTTCTTGCTAGAGATTTTATTGCTTTTTCCACTTCATCGTCATTGATCACGGGCGCATAGCTTGTTTGAAAGAGCAGGAAAAAGTAGACCTTTCGTAAAGCTCCTACTGCCCTTTGCTTTGAAGTATAAAATCTTTGGGCGACTTAAAGATCTGCAAACGTCTGAAGCTTTGTGACACTGAACCCAGACTGTCGGAGGAAAAATAGATGGGAAATGTCAAGCTGTTCTGGAGTTACTGCGCATTAACAAGGTTTTATAGCCTAGCTTGTTGCAGTACACGCTTGTTTTTGTATTACTTTAACAAGATGGATGGAGGCACTGTAATCCAGTAACAATTAATGGAGAATTCCTATATCCGTTCAATGAACACTGATGGGTAGCAGCCAATACAGTTGCTAATGGTCTTGAAGGCGCCATCCCTACAGCTGAAGGGCATCTTAGATCTATAGGTGCTAAAAAGTGACCTGTAGATTTAGGGTGTTCAGGAAGTCATCATTCTGTTACTCTCCTGCCCTTAATATGTGGATAAGTAAAAGAAGAATACTTTATACTATACTATTTTACTATAAAAACTGTAGCCTCCCACAGAAGCTTGTTACATCATCAACAGCTGACATCTTGAAAGAAGGTTAAATAAAAAATAACAATAACATTTCTTATTAGCTGTTTTTTGTAAATAAAAAAATGACTTTCCACATCCCTTGGTTGAACTTGATGGACATATGCCTTTTAACAACCATATTAAGCATGTGGATAAGCCAAGGACCCTTTTCTACAGAAGGGTTTATTTAACCTCTCCTTACTAGACTGTTTTACTTAAAGTCCCTTTTTAATATGAAGCAATGGGGCAGCCAGAGCCAGGCTTCCCTGTTGTCCATCTGCACCACTAAAATAAAAAAAAATGGCTGCCCGTGTACGCACCTTTTCCAGGATCCTTCTATGGCTGCCATGGAGCTGCCTTTCCGTGTGCATGGCTAGCACCGGCCATGCTAATAAGCTGCTCATGGTCACGTGGGAGCGCAACTTGGAAGAGGAGAGTATCCGGGGCATCATTTTTTTTTCTTTTTAGCAGTGTTGATGCACAGTGGGGTAGCCTGGGTGGGGCTACACCGCTGCTGCATATAAAAAGGGGCTATGGTAATTTCTGACCACAGTTCTTTACCTGAGGCATATATTTTGTATCTTTCTATATGAACTCCTGTTTGTATGCGAACTCCTTTGCTACCTGTATCCTTCCATATACCCTAATTTTTACTCTTTGCTTTGTATTCTCTTCTAATGTAGGTAGTTCAATGACTCTAAAAAGGTCATATGAGTCAGCGGAATATTTCTTGTGAGGCACTATAAATAGGACAGTCTTGTTTGGTAACAACAATATTTGGCCCCTTTAATATCAGACAAGTCTCGATGTCTTGTAGAAATCTTTTGTACAGTGTGTCATTGTGCCGTAGTTCCCAGTGGGGGGGGGGGGGGGTCTACATACAAATCCATTCTCCCCTCCAACAGAAGTCTTATATCATCAACATTCCCCCCTTTGATTCAGGGTGCCTGAGTGCATTTTTTCCTTGTACAGTTTCTTCAGTTTCCCGGACTTGCAGCCTATACTCATGTTGTGCAACACTCCGGAGATGTGTGGCCGGGGCAGACCCTGACGAAGCTCCGGTCGGCGGAGCGAAACGCGCTTCGGCGGACGGCCGGCCCCACCACGTGCACGTCACCCCGTCCTTAGCTTTGCCCCTGCCACACATCTCCGGAGTGCTGCGCAACACTAGTATAGGCTGCAAGTCCGGGAAACTGAAGATTGAATTAATCTACAGCTAAGTAGTGTTTATGCGTTGTGCCCCATCCATCACAGTGACTTTTAACAGCTATTTGCGCAACCAGCATTGTGTATGTGTGGAGTCAGTCACAGCTTCACTAGCGCACACACTGCTGAGTCCTAATATTGGAATAGAGGGCGATTTAAAGACAAACACTACCTGATGAGGCTTTTCCAGACTGGCCATGTGAATATCCTTTTCTGCCCTGAGTGGAATCATGGTGCAACACATCTAGTGAGACGGCTGCCATTGTCGTACTGAAATGTTTAAAGGCGCACGTGCACTGAGTCACTTTACTACCTGGCCGGATACAGCAGTGCAATTCTGGGGGGGTGTGTATGTGTGTGTGGGAGGTATGTATGTATGGAGGGCCCCCATTATTTTAAGGCACTATTAATTGTTTTTTATTGTTATATGGGATGTCTATCATATATGTGTGTGCTGAGATTGGTGCAATAAATATCTGTTGTTTCTTGGCAACTGACGTAATTGCATTTAGTGCCTGTCCCACATTTAACCATGTTTCTGTGTTTAGTATTAGTTAGCTAATTTAGGTTAGTGGGACGCCACATACGGTTCTCAGTGGTAGTGCACATGCATGAATTTGGGCTCTCTCAGTCCTTTTAATTTTGTTTTCTTGGCCTGGTTTAAGGCATTTTTGACTGTTGGTCCACTTAAATATCTGTGCAGTGAATCACTTATAGGAGCAAGAGTACAGTTGCCATGGGTACGAATAATAAGCTAGTGCTGCTTTTATAGCCATTTTTAAAATTTATGGCTAACTAAAAAGTAAGGGAATTCTTTTACGATAGTAAACTGCAAAAACAGCTTGGCTTTTTCTTTTAAATGAGAGTTTACCTTTAAATTGCTATTTTTAATTATTTACCATCTTCTTTCAAGTTTCCCTGGATCAGTCAGTAGTTCGTGCTGACACATTTGCTGTCTTTCCATACAGGACCATAATTCCCAGCGGAGCTGTTTGTTTTTTAGGTTGGTTACGTGTTGTCTACTTTCCAGTTCACCTGGCTGACCCTTTTTTTTCCGCTCTCATTATTTTCTGCTTATGCTCTGTTCTTGCTACTTGTCTTTCTTTGACCTCATCTCTAAACTTTAGTTTTGTGAAAATAAATATGTGTAATTATAGGCAGAGGTAGTTTTAAACAATTTGGACAATTTTTACTCCATAGTTTATGGTGAGGAATAAACCTTGATTTTAAAAACAGTGTTTTTTCTGTTTTTAAAATCAAGGTTTATTCCTCACTATAAACTATTGAGTGAAAAAAAAGAGAAATAATGTAAGATGGAAGGACATTCAATGGCTTGAAGCTTTTTATATTAAATTCAACCTGTGCTCAGGAAGACAAGTACTTCTGTGTATGTGCCGTGGTTGGACACCTATTTCCAATTAGTAAATAAGAAAAGAGATGGAAGATATGTGGGTGTAAACAACCAAGAGGGTCTCTCTTTTCTTGGTCCTCATAACCAATATATTAATAATAAACTAGAGGAAAATACACACCACTCCATATAGATATAAATGAAAGCGTGCTTCTCTCAAGCAGTAAGGCTCCAGGGCTAGCCCTCCACACAGTCCTCACAGATCAGGCTGCACACCACTTCATGATGCAATTCATATATTTATTAATCAAAAACTAATACATTAATTTTATATACAGCAAGGCAACACATAACACATTAAAAAACATATATTTAAAAACCCGAGTGGGGAGGAAGTCCAGGGCTAAAATAAATAAAGACACTCAATGCTCTAGTGTCAAAAATAATAAATAATCCACTAAATTATCCATAGTATATACTCATATCAACCAATATATATACATTGACGTTTTTTTGGACAAGTTGCTATGTGCTAGTGCAATTATCAAAATCCTAAAGTCTATAAAAAATAATAAATCAGTGCTGTTCCATATGGATTAACAGCATATATATTATGTGCAATTTAATAAA
The DNA here is from genome assembly GCA_027917425.1 of Gastrophryne carolinensis. Lineage (NCBI taxonomy): Eukaryota > Metazoa > Chordata > Amphibia > Anura > Microhylidae > Gastrophryne > Gastrophryne carolinensis. The sequence continues at coordinate 587,476,809 of CM051234.1, forward strand.
GTAAAGTGCCCTCAATAGTGCAAAAAGTGCTAAAGTGCCTAAGTGCAGCCATGCATTAACCTATAAAGTGCCACTACTCGTCTCCAAAAACGTCAGAGATACACATCAGGAATAGAATATATCATCATAAATCTAATAATCCACAATATAGAAGACAGCCCAATTCCTCCCCACTTACCTTCTCACCTACGCGCTTCGTGGTCCTGAACCACTTCACAAGGGTGACGGTATCTACTCAGCCAGCCTGCTTTTAAATGGTGTCTGGCGTGCTCTGGCCGGATGCGGCGTGGCGCAGCGCCCTCATTCTCCCTCACTTCCGCCCCTCTCAATACACTCTCAACCCACATCACAGTATGGGCAAAAGTGACGTCACCGCACCTACCCCGCCCCCCGCACACCCACCTACTCATCATCAGTGGGACCTGATCTAATTGCAGCTACTGCACCAAAGCCACACATCGCGCAGCCGCCCAGCAGAAGTCGCGGCGCCCGTCCATCCACCGCAACTCCCATCAAGCGCCGCACCATGTACTAGCCTCCCTAATAAAGCACATCATGCCATCGTCCCCATTTACTGATCCAATTCCTCTCGGCTCTTGGCTCCCCCTAAGGTCCAGGCAATTAAACATACACATTACACTCACATGCCAATTTGCTGCTTATTTAAACTAACAATAAATCCAATAATGTGTCATTCTCCTGGTCCAATATATACAATACTACCATTAAAGGGAAAAAATCTACACCTTGTCAATTACATATCCCATTCTAATATCTATAGAGATTCCAATCTAAATATAACCATTACGTCAGATATATAATAACTATTGTTAGAGTGCTTCCAATTCCATCCTCCCATATCGACTCCATTCTCAGGGCAATCTTGTTTTCAGCTTTCATGATGTTCATGGGTGAATCTTAATCTTCATCTCCATGTATTTCTTCAATGCACTCCAAACCCTTGCCGACTCCTTCAACATCACCATCAGTTATTCTTTTAATTCCTTCATCATGGGTTCTATTCCCCTCCTTCCTATCTGCTTCCTTCTTTTTGTAATTCAATAGATTTCCTCTAGTTGTATAATGCGCCCGAGCCACCGCCTTGTCTATTACTCTTCTGGGGTAGCCTCTCTTCCTCAGACGCTGCCTCATATTTTTAGATTCCACTTCAAAGTCTTCTTCTTTCGAGCAGTTTCTGCGTGCCCTTAACATCTGGCCCACAGGTATTCCTCTTTTCGTGTTGTATGGGTGAAAACAGGGAAAAGAACATTTGCAGAGCAGGTATGTTATTCCATGGGGGTGTGAAAGTTGATGGTTTCTTAAGTCGCCTGATATTAGACTCAACTCCTTCCAGTTCTTCTCCAGTATCCAATTTGGATATTTCTTATTCAGCTAATAGAGACTCTAAATCTTTGAGGGCCTGTTTTTCTTGTGTGCTCCAAGGGGGTTCTTGGCTCATTTGATCTGTGTCCAAAAACAAACATTTAAGAGAAAGTCGTCTACAGTATAGGAATAAATCCTTAATGATTGTAAATTTATCAATTCTATTGGTTGGTGAAAAACTGAGTCCTTTCGCTAAGACTCGCTCTTGAGTCTCAGTCAAAGGCTGATCAGTTAAATTTATGATTTTTAATTCCGTATTGTCCTCCTGTATCTCTGCGGTTGAGGAGATTGTGAGTGTTTGCGTTTTATCTCCCGTGGTCTTAGGCGATGATGCGCCCACCGATCTAAATCCCTCCCTCTGCTGTCTAGACCTCCTTTTTCTCCTCTTTTTGTGGTTCCCCCTCCTCGTACGCTTCCATCGTCCTGTTCTAAAAAATCTCCATCAGTGGAGGAATGATCTGAAAATCTATAGGATGATGAAGATGACGTCCCTGAGGGGGATCTCTATCTTCTCCCCTGCCTACTATCCTCTAGATCTAATGATCTATGGCTCACTGGTCTGAGATAATCCCTATTTTTTTGTCCCCTATGCCCCCTTTGGTTGCCATGGTGTTTCCACCTAAAGACTTGTCCTCGGATAACATCCTGTATGTCCCTATACAACTTCCTCTTTTTGTTATCTGTCACTTCCACTTCATATTTATCTAGTTCTTCTTGCATGGATTCCTTAAATTTCACCATTCTTTCTGTCTCTTCTAATTCATTGAGTTCAACATATAGTTCTTGCAATCTTGTCTTAGTAGATTCTAACAGTTTTTGTCCTCTTTAATGAGCATATCAATTAACGTGAGGGAGCATGCTATCAAATTAGACTCCCATTCCCTTCTAAATTCTGCTGTCACCTCCCAGGCTGGAAAAATTTGTATTCTTAGACCTCTAGGTATAATCTTTTCTTCTTTATATATTTCCAGGCTGCTTATATTCCACCAAATTTTTAAATAATCTCGCCTAGTACGTTTGATTTCATATAAAAGATCATTTATGGACATCCCTTCTTTGAGTTGTATATTCTCTTCTGAGGCTACAGTATTTCTCAGTCCTAGTAGTTTGTTGGACCAGACACTCTCAAAATTCATATTATAAATTATTGCGTGCACCACCCTCCTTAGGTCAAATAACAAAGCGTGTACATTTGATTTAAATAGCATATACAATAGTAATACAGGTACATTGGGATTGCAGACAAAAAAGGATACTGTAGCATATAATGGATCAAAGAGGGGCCTCTTGGAGTCAATGTTCATATATCTATAGCTACAGCACACTAGGCCGTTTGCACCATGTGAGAGTATAAATACTTCAACTTGTCACAAATGGACAGAAAACGCAGCCCAATAAAATAAATGGGTCCTTTCAGTGTGCTGCGGTTTGCAGAAAACTGCATTTTTTCCGCAGAGCAACTGCACTGGAGATGCAGCTTCCGGGTCTCTGCCGTTGCGCTCTCCTGCATCAGTCGCCACGATCTCCAGGCTCAGAAAGCTCCTTCCTTCCACCACCCCAATGCCCCCAAGTACCCATGTCTGCATCGCGGGGACAAGAAACAATGGGGCAGTGCAGGGCAGCATGTACACGCCACCACTATTCCAAACCAGAGGCATAGTGCAGCACACAATTGTGTCTCCACCGCAATAGAATAGTGTGGAAGTAGCCTACCAGTAGCTCTATAACAAATAATAATATAGTCTTTGGTAAATGATTTGAAAATTTGAACATTATCACAACTCCAGGTGGTCTGATATATATACACGCTCTGTGCCCATGAAAGGCCCGGTGAGACACCTACTTTCAGGTGAGGTGTCTCTGCCTTTAGACAAGTCCCTTTTTCCGGGATGCTGGATACACCTCACCTGACACGGTTTCCCCCAGGTCTTATGTAGCGCAAAGGATGCCAACTTATGGTTGAAGGCAGATGAGCCAAGGACACACTAGCCTGGGCCATACACAGGCTATCAGTCCAACAGGCGTCAAGTCACAGAGATTGAGCAGATGGATGGTTGAGAAATGCCAAAGAGTCAGAGCCTGGGGAGTCAGAGGTATCTGGAGGGTCAGGGAGAATCATAGTCCAACAGGCAGAGGTCGGTCCAGGTGGGTGGCAGAGAGTGGTCGGACGTAGCAAAGATAGGCGACGGATAAGTGGTCTTTAAACACAGAGCAAAGCCTAGCAGGAAACACTATCACAGGCAATGCATGCAGGGAACGGCCTGATTCTATTTGGCCATCGGCCAATCAGAGATGGTAGGCAGAGTCAGCCCACTAACATTAACCTGTGGCAATGCTGGCCTGTAATGAACAGCAAGGTACAGGCAGAAGGCATTCTAGGGAGACAGCACATCTAGAGGTATGACGGGGATGCACAGGGAAACAGACAGAGAACAGTGCATGTAATTAGCCGGCATATGGAGGATCTGAAAGCCTGAAAGCATATAGCTTAACAAATGATACATAAAACAGTAATTTCCAGTTAAATATACAAGTAGTAGATTTTTGATTAGGTAGCATCATATCAAAATCTCAACTCTAATATCAGCAACAATACAGCATGACACATATTTCAATCATGGCGCCCAGTCATGGTATAAGTATATGCACGTCAAGCACATTGAAACATATACGTATAATGCAGTTACCCCAAAATAGCATAAATACAGAAAGTAAGAAGTGGAGAGCGTTCTGCAGACTTACTAGGTGAGACCCAGGTTCAAAGCCTGCCTTTTATGTAATGCTTAATAAACTGTGCATTTAATGTTTTGTGTTCGAGTACTTGTTTTGTATTGTACTACCTAAGTAATTCTTTTGGTTAGACAGGTGTCTTTTTATTTGTTAAAATGACCGCGCCAGGCAAAAATCTGCTTACCTACCTGGAATCCAGTCACGTGGTCAAAGTTTCTGTTGTACAATTCTGACTACCAAAGGGGTAGCCCACAATGGCAAAGGTCCTTTTTAATGTGAAATAATTATTAAATGAGTACAAAACAAATCCCTAATTTAAAGAACGTTCACAGACTTCCCCTTCAGACCTCAGGTCAGATGTAAACCAAAAAAGAAAATTCACAGCTCACCCGCTACAGCTACCAATTCTAAGGGCGCTCAGATCAGGATTGCCCCATGAACCATCATATGTAAGATAAAGTCCAACATTGCTTCCTAATCAAAACTTAGCATTTAGCGATTCATTTAAAACATGAAGATTTGCAGCAACACACACAGGAAATTTTGAAGTTCTGCTAATACTGCTTAGCTTCGCTGCTAATAAAGCAGCTTCTCTCTCTTCCCTCTTCAATCCTTGGCAAAGTCATTTAAAACAAAAGAGTGCCAAATCTTATTCCCAAATCTACAACACTTTTATGTGTAGACCTAGAGGACCAGGGCAATGTACTTATGTTTACCAAGCTGACCACCACTTATATGATGAAGAAAGTACTTTTCCTAAGTGGCTTACTCAAAATATCTGTTAAGAAATATTTTGAAGCCCAGTGTCTTCCCAATCCACTCTGTTACTCTGTTACTGTGCATCTCAGTATGTAATCTTCATTATGTGTGCTGTGTACTCATTACATTTAAAGCAATCTCCGGCATTAGAATAAAATGACCGCTCTGTAACATCTTGTTTCAGACACAACATCATTATCTTGCCAGTTAAAGTTTCCTGCACAACTGTTAGATTAAGAAGAGAAGTAAATTGTGTAATGCAGACACATGGCACTTCAAGAGCATTTAGGAAAGAGATGGTGGAGTTTTAAAGGGTAAAGTCTGAATCAATTGAGGCTGCCTCAAATTTTTCTTCAAGAATGAGTTGTGGCTCATGAAGGGTGGGACTCAAAATTGTGACAACAGGTTTCCTATACCTTAAGTTATCCTTTAGAGTTTAAATAATGGATTGTGGTGAGGGCTCGGGGAAAGGTACGGCTCTTGCAGGCGATGGGGGGGGGCGTCGCTCACATAGTGGGGCATGCCTTGGGGGCACCTAGTCGTCTGTTCCTGGAGACTTTGAGTCCAAGATCTGAGTGATTAGTCCCCTTTTAATGTTTTGCATACAATCTAATAAACATAAAACTGCGTAAAACCATTTAAATGGGTAGAATCAATACATAAGGGATTGGACTGCTTAGTGTACTTATTTGTATCTGAAATAACCAGTGATAAATCCTGAACAATAATTTATTTGCCCTATTGTAACATACAATAGATGACTTTTGTAGATGATTTTACTAAGAAAATAGGTATGTGCCTCCCATTAGATAATGACTGCATGTGTGATTGTTTCAGCTGGCAACAAACTATTTAACCCTAACTGATTCAGTGAGTAGCTTCTCATTTGTTAAACAGCCATGTTGAAAGACACATCCTGTTGTCGTGGAAAATATGTTAATCTGTTTCAGAAGGGATCAACTTATCTGCATACATCAAGCAGAGAAAACATCTGAGGAGATTGCTGAAACTAAATTGGGTTAAGAACTGTCCAATCCATTATTAAATGGTGGAAGGCAGTTGGGGAACATCCTCTTTGAGGAAGGAATGTGGTTGGAAAATGATTGAAGAGAGATGGTTTTAGTGCAAGCTACTCTACAATCCTGTGGGGCAGTGCTATTATCTGGGGTTGCTGCAGGTGGTCAGGTCTAGGTTCAGAAACACTATGGGTCCAACGAAGGAGGTCAGCTGACTATCTGAATATACTGAATGACCAGGCTATCATCAATGGATTTTTTTTCCTCCATGATGGCACATTGGGCATATTTCAAGATGACAAAGGAGTCATCAGCATCAAATTGTGAAAGAATGGTTCAGGGAGCAGAATACATATTCTGGAATACAATATTCTGGATTGCCCACCAAAGAGTCCAGACCTAAGCCCTTTCCATACATATAAACAAAATATGTTCTACATCTACATAAGCAACATTCTTTATTTGGTATGTATTAAGGTAATGGAGTTTTACTTTCTGATAGCCCGTCAGCAACCTGAGCTGTAGGTGACCAGGGCACCCTTCCTTTTTCATGCTCCATCAGTCTCCATTTGTACTGACAGATCAGATGCAATTATGTAAACAGCAGTGCGGTCTTATTTTTTATTTTTTACATTAGCCTGGCAGCAGATGCCTGGGGAATAAAAAGATGAGGCTGAGAACAGACGCTAAGCAAGCATCCTAAACCCTACATTTTAATGGAAGGCTGTGAGTCTTGAGGCTTTACAGTAACTATACTGGTAAGTGCAGACAGAGGCACTAGAGCAATGCTTTTTTTTTTTTTTTGCTACATTCATTGAAATACATATATTTGTTGTTTTATGCTCCCTGTGGCATCAGAAGAATACAAAAACATGCACTATAATAGTCAAAGAGCCTCTCCAATTGAACAAAATGAAATACTACTTGTCTAACTCAGTAAGACAATGGGTCATGCTGATCAAAAATGATTTAACACAGTATTGGGTTAGCCAGGTCTGAAGAGTTAAGGATTTAGGGATACTGATTACTGACAACTGCAACATGAGTGGACAATGCAGTCAGGCAGTGGTGAAAAAAAGAAATAAAAATACCATTTATTGAATGCCATGACCAGTTATCATATTACTTAAAGTGGACCAAAACCCAGGATTTTGACTCACCCCGGTTTTTATCACCCCGATTGGGGGTGTCCCGCAGCACGAAACCCCGCAGATCGCCTAAGCATCTCACCTCTTCCTGGTCCTACGGTGCATGCGTGGCCGCTCATCCGATCAGCGCGCTCGGAGCCAGTGATGTCGCGTTGTCTAAGGCTTCGTCTAAGAGACGTGGCTTCGAGCGCGCTGACGGCCACATCCTTGGCTTCCCTCTAACAAGGTGCGTGTCCGCGCTGGCCAATCACAAATACCTGGCGCAGGCTAGCGCCCTGCTCGAGGGATGGAGCTTGTGCTGTTGGCCTGGGAAACAAGGTAAGATAATGGGGCGACCTGGAGGGTTTCACACAGTGGGGCATTCCAATTTAGGATGTGGTCCAGGCAGAAATGTGCTGGCTGCTGCATTCAAGTTCACACAGCAGGTCTCTCTATCCCAAAGAAAACCCCATCATCGTAGCTTTTTTGGGGGGATGATTATTATTGTTTATTTATAACACACCATCATCTTCCATGGCGCTGTACAGTGTGGAATTAAAACTAATAACATACAATACATGAGAAATAGATACCAATATATAAAACCACCACAGTAAATGTGATAATTGCTGCACGTATTTATACATATATTTATAGCACATGCACTTTATGGTTCTCATGCGACATATATTGTCTGTTGCATTTTAAGTATGGGTCACATGAAATAACATTAATTATATGTTGGATGTGCTTTAATATTGGTTATATAAACCAGGGGGATATAGGAACTACCATCTGTCAATTACAGTAATTTATGTGAGTGGCCGTAGTAGTAAGAGGTTGACACCCCTTTCAAGTGTGTTTATGCTTTTAAACGGTTTTAAATTGTCCATGTTTGGTTTTTGCTCTCAATAAAATTATATGCTTTTAGATTTACAGTGGTGCATTTTTTTGTTACTGAGCCACCCTCTTTCTTGTATAATAAAATACATGAGCAATATGATTCAGATGTGACAGAAATGCATACTGAAATACATAAGGAGAACAGACCCTGTTCTTGCTGGCTTGTGGGTCAAGTGATTGCTTATTTCTGCATTAATGCAGATCTAGGCCATCCATGACAACCCTGTGCAGGGGGATCTGGTTTACTGGGACAGTAAATTAGTGTAACCTACCTCCACTCACATCATATAAAAACCCTGCATTAGAGTTTAAATATTGAAAGTACAAAACAGAACGTACAGATTTAGCTGCTGGGACTCATTAAATGTCTGATACTGGGAGGCCGATTCATTAATAGCGGCAGGTAGCGACAGTTGGGCGACTGTATCGGCATTTTCAGAGCGCCCGCTAGTAGTCGCTGTGCTTGGCCATTGTTCGGTAGTTGATAGCGACTCAGTCGGTTTGCCGTAATGTTGAATATTGGGTGAGGAGTCGCTATTTGACAGGTTCCGCGCTGTATGGGAGCGCATGATAGCGACTGGCTCCCACCATATTCATTAAAAAACCACGCTCAAAAAATTCTCGCGCTGTAAAATGCATGTTTAAACACCAGAGCGCTGGCGGCGATGGGTTAAAAGTAGTTTTTTAACCCCCAAACAACCATATTTTTGGAAACCAAAAAAAAAGTTTTTTAAATAATTTAGTAATATGAATACATTAATATCAGACCTGTAATATCAATTCTGTACATTTTTTTTTTTTTTACCTTAAAAAAAATTATCTAAAATGGCAGAAGTGGTCACAGAATTTTTCACATTTAAAAAAAAAAAAAAAAAAAAAAAAAAAAAAACATAACAATTAATTATGAATATTTAAAGATTGTTCCATTGAAATGCATTGGAGAGCGCCAGGTAGCGAGAGGTCATACCTGTCGCAACTGTTCAAGGTCGGACGCTGGCGCTGTGGGCTGAGGCTGGAATAATGATGAATGAGTCGCTATATGGCGCTATCTCAGTCGCTAAGCAGGATTGGCTTGATAAATGTGTGATTGTGGTGGGGAGCCGGCGTTCTTGTGGCGGGGCCCGTCATTACCGGCCGCTCACCAGTCGCTACCTGTCGCTATCCCTTGTTAAATAAGGGCCTTAGAATACAGTAAGTGATATAACCACAGCGCATCAATAAAGTAAAAAAAAATTAAGAAAAAAAGAAGTAAAAAAAGAAAAAGGGGGGCAAGAAAAGCTAATATACGCAGCTATAAACATTTCAATTTCTCAAATGAATAAAAGGTAATTCAACTTTCAATTCCATTTTGAAAGTGTATATTTTTATGTGCCAAAATAATATGTTGAGCTGGTTTAGTATTTTTACCTTTTTATTTTTATGTTCGCAAATACGTGGTTTATGGTAGTAGTTTTTACTATCTGCAATCCGCTATTGGCAACTGTACACCAAGAAAAGAGATGGGAGTCCTGTACACACAGAACACTGCTGCTGGGGATGAGTAAGATTGTGTGAGCTCCCTCACCTTGGCAGCAGTGTTCTGTGTGTACAGGGCTCGCTTCTCTTTTCTTGTAGACATTGGTGTACAGACTTGGGGCCTTATTTATCAAGGGCTAGCGCCAGGTAGTGTCTGACTAGCGCCAGGTAGCGCCAGCCGACTCCAGAACGCCAGGCGGCGGACACAATCACGCATTTATCACGCTAAATGAGGCTAGCGCCGGCGAGAGCGTCAGCTAGCGCGGGATTCACCATGTAGCCGACTGCAACGAACAGCGCCGCTGATAATCCCATCACAGCGCCAGGTATGACCTGTCGCTCCCTGGCGATGTCCAATGCATTTCAATGGAGCAATCTTTAAATATTCATAATGAATTGATTTGAAGGTTTTTTTTTTTTTTTTAAATGGCAAAAATTTTGTGAACACTTCGGCAATGTTATATATTTTTTTAAAGGTTTAAAAAAAAAAAATAATAATTTGTGCAGAATTGATATTACAGGTCTGATATTAATGTATTCATAGTACCAAATGTTTCTAAAAACTTGTGTAAATTTTACATCAAAAAACATGGTTGTTTGGGGGTTAAAAACTACTTTTAAGCCATCGCCGCCAGCGCTCTGGGGTTTAAACATGCATTTCACAGCGCGAGAATTTTTTGAGCGTGATTTGATAATGAAAATGGTGGGAGCCGTTCGCTCTGGCCATTCGCTGTCAGGCGCACCCATACAGCGCGGAACCTGTCAAACAGCGACTCCTAACCACGTATTCAACATTAACGCACACCGACACCGCTGTCAACAAGCGAACTACGGCCAAGCACAGTGAATACTAGCTGGCGCTGTGAAAATCACGCTACAGTCGCTCATCTGTCGCTACCTGGCGCTATTAATGAATCGGCCTCCCCGTGTATGGTCGCTAATAGCAGCAGATTGCAGGTTGTGAAAACTGATTCCATAAAACATTGGATAAAATAAAGAAACTAATACTAGATTAGCTAAGCTCAGTTCCTTGAGGACATCCTTTGGCACAAAAAATATACACTTTTAAACATTCCATTGAAAGTGGACTTAACCTTTAAATCCACTCTCTTAATATTTTCAGCCAATATATTCGTTTTACAGGGTGGTTCTCATACATGCAGAAAGTGTTCAAGGGTCAGATACAGAAGCAGCCATTAAAAAAAATATGTTGAATTACTATTTGCTGATTCTTCGAGCAAGACAGTTGGCTTGGTCCCCAGTAAGGCAAAGAAGGGTGACTTTTCAAACTTCCTACCCAATACCCTATATAGGATTCCAAGAAAGGGGTCGACATTCCTTTGTGAATGGAGAATGGTGCTGGAATGCGGGGTGCTAAATCCTGTCAATTGCTATATTTAAACACCCGGGAAAGCCGAGGAAAAGTGAATATTTTTGGCTGTGGTTGTACAGACATTTTGACTTTAGGTCAAAAATGGCCTAAAGTAAATTCTGGATTTTGAGCACAGGTGGAGCACACACTTTACTAAAATCACTGTAATGTTTTTGAGTAAATGGTTCCTCTGATAACAAATACACACTAACACTACACAAGATAAAAACAAAAAACGGTTTAGCTCCGCTTTAAAGTCATTCGACTCCCATAGCAAATCAAAAGAGATAGTAAGTAAACCACTCTCCTCTCTCAAGTCTATCCTTAATTAAAGTATAGAATAATAGGTAACAATAGAAAATGCTTAGGCAACAGAGAGGTAATACAAACACATCACCATATCACAAGGTCGAAAGCAAGGAGCATCCACCAGGCTAGTGCCTGTGACCAGAACCAAACCATTGTCAGCACTTACATTTGCTACTGCATCTACTGAAAGCTGAAACTACGCCTAGTTGGGACCCTCTTGGAGCAGCCAGGATGCTGCTTCTTTTGCCAGCATTCTACCCATGATTCTGCTTGTATGTAACAGAAATAACCCACGATGCACTTCAGCAGGAAACCAAGTGGGGTTACCTATTTGCAGGTCACTGGCAGGTCCATAGGACAAAAAAATCCAACACGGCAGGAGTTACAAAAAAGTTAATTGATTCTTATGCAATCTGAATTCCCGGGGGGGGAGGGTGGCATATGAGCACTGTTTCTTGTAAGGTTTTGGTCTGGTTTAAACAGGAGCTCTGTGTGATTTAATAAAGAGGGTAACCTGTAACAATCTTTCTGCATCTCAGATATAATGTAATCTGATAATATAACACAACGTCCTTTGCAGGTGAACGATTAATACGCATGTGCCGATACCTCCACATCGTCGCCCTTGATACTTTGTATTTTAATTAATATTTAGAGAACCTCTTTCCAAATAGGCGTCAGGAGAGTGCTATAGCATTTCTAGCATCAGTAAACCATCATGCCCTTGATTGAATCCCTGGGGTCACTTAGGCTGTCAATTTAATTTCATATATGCCATCACCTCGGTGGAAGCAATTGAAGCTTTGCTCGGTGCACCTGGGGGGAGCATTATTCCAGGTTTGCCTGAAAAAGAAAAGAATGAAATGGCTAACATTCAATAATGAGAAAAAAGGAGCAAAAAAGGAAAACATTCTTTATTTTGTGATTTCATTTCCAGCCGACCAGACATTGCCAATGGCTTTAATTGGTTTTCTAATCAGTCTTTTTACAGAAAGCTTTAAGAGATAGTTCATCGGGCCCATGAGTCATATTTCCTGAAGCATGGAGACCATATGCTTCCCCTGGCAGAGCGGGTCTTTAGAGGCAAGACATTTTCTCTAATGATCAGGATGGGATAAAGAGTTTTGCATTAAGGGGAAACATTCAGTCTAAAAGCTGAATTCACTGATAAAACATATTAAAAAAAAACAGCCTTTAACGGACAAATATTTTTGAAATAAATATATATATATATATATATTCAGTATAAATGCTAAATTAGCATTATTTGCTGCATAACAGAAATAAGTTAACGTATTATTCAGAGCAGTTTAAATTATATGCATTACTGGGTCTAAAGTAAGTTCTTGCATTGGCCTAAATGCTATAATTTAGACCAATGCAAGAACTTACTTTAGACCCAGTAATGCAAATTTCTATTTGTCAACTGTTTAAAAAAAGAACATATCCCCTGTCTAAGTTATTCTTTGATTTGGGCTGCCTTATAACAGGGTACACTGCCCACTTGTTGACCAACACCAAGGGGCACTGCTGGAAAAGAGTCTACATAAATATCATAATTAATAGCAAAAGAAAATGTATTATACTAAAAACACATCTAAAATCAGATATGGCATGTATTGCATAACGTATAATGTGCTCACATGACCAGTGTATGTTTATGCATGCATAGGAATGCCAACACACAAAGTAAACCACACTAGTACATAACACCAATGAACACACTAAGTAACAGGGAGTGCAAATATGTGGGCTGCCATGGCACCTGGAGAAAGATTGGGAGACCGTTCTTAAAGTGGACCAACACCCAGGATTTTGACTATTTTAGTTCATAGTTTGGGGTGTTTGGGGGGGTTTCACCCCGCGGGACATCCCGATCTCGGATGTCCCGCGGGGAGGGAGGTGATCGGCCCGGGAATCTTATGATCACCGGTGGGTGTTGGTCCACTTTAAGATCACTTCCCAACCTGGGAACCGAACCAGCAACTCTTTGGTTACAAGATCAGTTCACCAGCCACTGGTAGATGACTGCTCAATGTGCATAAGTGCAAACAGTATGGATATATAAATGTGCTCATGACTAAATAGTGTTTAACAATAAAGTGCTATGTGTAACCAATATAAGTGCTCCCACTGATGATGTGCAAAAATATGCGCTGCTGTCAACAGCTTAATGAATGTCTATGTGACCAAAAAAAGAAGGAAAATAAACAAAAAAAAAATAGAATAGCAACATCACCGAATGTGAAAGTCTGCAGGCGATACGCAAATATAACCTGAAAGCAGCATTATGGTCCCCTAATTGACGCTGAGGAAGTGGTCCGGAGACCACGATACGTGTAGGAGCTGCATATAGACCAGAATAGATCTGCAGCCAGACAAGTACACCAAGATTTTTTCACCGCATTTGCCATTTTTAATTTAAATGGAAGTTTATGGGGTCCCCTCCTATCCTCAGCCCTGTGCCCCAAAACAGCCTGTGTTTCTTTTTTACCCCAGCTTTTGCCTAATATCCATAAAAACACCTGGAAAAAACAACAGGAAGTTGTATTATGGTGAATGGCCTGCCATATGCTAATTTATTCAGTTACAACCAAACTGTCACATAATGGCATTTAGGTTGAAGTGCTCCCCATTGCTGAGCTGTATTCATCATCACTGGGGGTGGGACTGGGCAGCCAGGGACTGGCTGACTGCATCAAAGTTTTTGGTGTTATGAATATTGGGCAAAGGCTTTAGTAAAAATAGAAACACAGGCTGATTTGGGGCACTGGGCTGGGGATAAAAGGTGACTACATAAACATCCCTTTGAGTATAGGTGCACTTTAAGTAATTCTATAAAAGGCAGCATGATGATTGAGCCATTAAAGAAACATTAGCTAAAGGGTTTATTCAGCACCAGGCGAAAAAAGTCACTTTAGATGAAGAAAAGATTGACGTGTTCTATCGTCTTATGAATCACTGAATTGTGTCAGATCACCCCCAAGGTAAACAATAAAAGGGAATGGTAGTTTTCTTTTTTCACCTGGTGTTGAATAACCTTTGAGATTTGGCACCAGATGTAAATAGTGTTCTAGATTTTTATTGTAAAGCTTGGGGTGATTCAGCACTAGTGGTCAGCTGGAGCTGGGACAATCTAGTCTAGAACATGGTGGGAAATTCCCTATGACATTAGTAACATGAGAGGAACACACCAGATGCTCCTCCTGGTACAAAATCCTTCATGCTTCGGCCACAGCTTTAGCTTGGCAGGATTACAAGGAAGGAGGAGGTGGGCTGCAGTAGTGGCTCCCTGGCATCAGCAGACCAATGCCTGTTGGACCAGGAGGGAGCCTGGAGGGACGCTGAGTGGTGACCTTTTTTCTAATAGTCTGTCAAGGTACACCTACAGCTGGCAGATGGACTTTAACCAGACCATGCAGGTATCCTGGAGGGGGCGCCCTGGACCAAACAGCAAGCTAGATTTGTCCTGGATCGGAAACCCATCACAATTCCGCACTGGGACGAAATAGAATTTTTCACCCATAATACATTTTTTTCACCTGGCGCTGAATCGATTACTAAATCTGATCAACTGTTTACACATGTGTGAGATGATAATGTAATAAAAGTATAGGGAGTGTATGCTCGCCTTTTATACAGTGTAGCTATTCAGTCGCTTTATATTTTCGTTACTATAAACCATTTTGTCACTATTTCAACCAGTAAAATAAGTCCATGTCTTGTCTCTTGCAACATTCCTATAATCCTTGCCCTAATCTACTATAAACTGCAAACCTTGCTTCCCAGAAGTCTGCAAACTGAACATCGCTAGTCTAGTCAAACCAAAATGAACTTCACTAAGGAATACTGAGGAACGTTCACACCAGACTAGGAATAGACACACCTTGCCATAGGGAGCACAGGGAGAATTCCTAGTGGGCTGCACTGCCTTGGAACTCATTGGGCTGGCTGTAGCCCCTAACATGCTACCCACCTCAGCCTGTTCTAGAATTCACTTGTTCTGCTTCTAACTCCTCTTCAGTATTTCAAATGCCCCCCCTCCCATATTACCTGGCCCCACTGATACATTCAAAAACCCAAAACCACGTTCTGCCCCTGCAATACTCATGGCTGTGTGAGGCCATACTCCAGTATCTTAAGCTTCAATGCCAACACTTTTAGTGACCACATCAACCCATGTTAATGATTTGTTTCTGTAATACTTTGGCTAGGAAACACAGTGACTGGGCTCAGCAACTAGTCATGGGCTGGTTTGGGGGGCAGTAAAATCCTGAGATGATTTGTGTTCCCATCCCTGGATCCATCTACCATTTTTTTGTTCACCAGGCTAGGATTAGGTACACTTTCTATACATTAGTGCATATACAATGGAGGCAGGGAACCAGCTGTCACTGTGGCTATTGCAGGAGGGGGCCCAATGTATCCTGCTGTTTCTGCTTTGCAGAACCTGTGGCAATGGCTCTGGTTTTACCCTATTTCAAAAATCAAACTGCAGCCTGTTTGCAGGTAGTAACCTTATACGCTGGTGCAGAGTGTGGCCTGAGAAGTGTGCTGTCACTGCTGGGGCATCAGTGCCCCATTGTGTTATGCCCCGACCTCCAAGGCTCAGGAAAAGGACATAAGCTCAGCCACACATTAAGCTGTGAAAGAGTGTCGATGCAGAGAACTGACATTGGAAAAGCGTACAAAGCTAGATCAGCAAACACCTTTTTTGGGGGGCAATTAAGATTTTTCAATGGGGCTCTGGGAAACCTATGTGTTCCCCTGCTTTTTATATTTTATCATTCACCATCTTACAGCAGGTAAAACAGAATTCACCATCTTACCATTCACCATCTTACAGCAGGTAAAACAGAATAAACAATGTGAAAGATGTCAACTCAAATGCAGTATAAAATTGCATGTTTACTTTAAATGTAAATATGTGAAAGGGCCCGAAATCCTATAACCGAACAATAAGTGGCTAGAAAAAGGGCATTGAATTTGGCAGAAAAATTCATATTTCAATAAATAAACAAATGTTAATTTCCATTGTTTTGCATGGCACACTGCATTATTCATATAATAATGTTATTATAGTCACTGCTTTAAATAAATAGGCAGGAGTCATTGAGTTCGGTCTTATTTTGTGAATAGTGCTCACATTTTGACTCATCACTTATTTCCATTTATGTCTATTGAGCCTCAATCACCATTCTACAGCGCAAATAGTCTTCCATTTTCTCTTTTCATTGCATTAGGGAACACTACATCATTGTCTGCTCAATAAATGTCACACTCCATATCTGAGTCTCTTTAGAAGCAAAGAATGAGATAAGAACAAAAATAGATTATTACATTTATTGTGGGCTTTTTTTTTACCAGATACCGCTTCAACTAAATGCCATTATTATGTTATAGGCATAGAGCAGTGTTAAACAGATTGCGTCAAGCTGCAAATGTCATAAAGCAAACTAGGTTTAGGCCAAAGGGCGCGCCACGCAGATGGTGTCAGAATATTGGGGAATTTAAATTGCCTATCCATTAGCAGTTTGTGGTGTCTTCATCGCACACTGTTCTCTCTAATGGTAAAAAGACTGTAGACTGCAGGAGGGAGCAGCACGTGTGCACTGCTTGGATACAAAACTAAAAATGGCTGAAGGGAGAGATGGAGAAGGGAGGAGCTACTATCACAGCTAGACTAAGGAAGTGACAAAAGCAGTTAAAGGCACACTGCTCAGCCTATGTAAATAGCCACTATATCAAGCAATTACCCCAGGTAAAATGAAACACACGTCTTGGGACATGACAGTGTCTCCATAACAAACAATCTCAAATAAGACAGAAAATGTGCCTAAAAAAGCGCAGCAGTGGCTCTTCTTCCTTCATCAACTGAAGAGGTATGGCCTACCAAAAAAGAACCCTGCTTATGTTCCACACCTCCACCATTGAATCCATTCTATACTCCCCTATTATCGCTTTAAACAGCAACACTGCTGCAACAGACAAACCAATGATTCAACGAATTATAAAGCATGGAATAAAAATGATTGACTTGCCTCTACTCGCTATTCCCATCAGGCAAACTAAGAACCCACACCAGGATTTTTTTTTTCGCATAGAACACGCAACTACAAAATTCCATTAAAAACTTCCTATTGTAGGTATTAATGAACACATACTATATAATGTAACAATGCTACTGTTTACCTCTGTTATCTATTACCAGCACTACCATCTTGTAGAACACTGTTTCTCGGGTTTCTCGTGTACCCCAGGGGGTACATGCCAGGCTTGAAGGGATACCCAATAATACTCAGGGGAGCATCAACAGGTGGTGTTTGATGGGTCTGGTATATTATATTAACTGTAAAACAGAACTCAGTCTTGCTTTAAAGTGCTATAAGGGCTGTATTCATCTTTGACTCCCTCCCTGGGGGTACTTGGTTGGGAATTCTTGTCATTAGGGGTACCTGGTGTGAAAAGGTTGAGAACCACTGATGTAGAGCACACAGGAAGCTCATTGGAAGGGGGTACGTTAGAGGATACAGCATAGATGGGGTGCAAATTCTGGGATGGGGGGTTGGGATTGGATGGGAGTGTGAATAAAGGTAGCAGCCCAGACTTGGGCCCAGCCCCTGAACTTAAGGATGTAATTGCTACTGGTGATCAGGCATTTTATATTGCCTAGTTTTTCCTATTCTGCTGCTGAACTCTCTGAGCACTCAAGAATGCCATGAATGATAGCCGTAGTGGCACTGTGCTTCACCTGGTTAGGAGGGGGCAGACCTTCCTCTGTTACCATGAGAATTTTTTGGGCCCCATCAAATCCTAATGTCTGGACCCTTTTTCACCCTTTAGACCATAGGTCTCCAACATGTAGCTCAGTAGCCACCTGAGATCAGAGAGTTTGGCAGTAGAAGCTGAGATCAGTGAGCTGGGCAGGAGCAGAAGCTTGCCGACTTATCTGCAGATACAAGTAAACAGATGCTTCTCTGCCCTCCCGACTCAATTTAACCTCTTTGGGCTGGGGAATCCTACTTGGGGGGGGGGGGGGGGGGTTACAAGTATTTTTTAGGGCACATGATCCGTGCTGATACATTTTAAATGCTTTGTGATCTGTTTGCACTCTCTTTTGGGGCATAAGGGAGGGATATGTGAACATCCAGCTTTTTGATCATTGGGGGCTTAGAGGGGGTCATTTATATGTAGGTATACCATTTATATGATTTTTAAATATAAATGGGAGTATAATATGAAGGGAAAAATGCATGCTGACTATATTAAAAAATCAATATATATGGAAAGGATCAATATGCAGGTGTTTACTTTTAAAGGATTAGTTAGGTACACCGGATATATGCACACCAATCTAGATAGTAATTTGCAAATATAAATATTTATATAGAAAAAATATCACAGGTATATAATTAACAGCACAATTTCAGCTATTCAAAAAGGATACAAGTGAATTAAATTCATAGAAAAGGGTTCAGTCTCCAGGATCGTGGACCTCCTCAGGATAAAAAGAAATATATAGTATAGCATTCTAACTTATACACATGACTATAGTAGGGTAAAGACATTTTTAGCATCAGAGTCTGAGGCGTTTCCGCACTGGCCCTGAGGAGTGAGGAAGTAGGGTAGCTGGCCAGGATATGTTAAGGAAAATAGTAACAAACAGCTATACAGTAGTAGTTATAACATCATATTCCTGGTCAGTCTGCCCATCACCCTTCCAAGAAATGCGAGACTAGTGATCACAAACATAGAAACATAGAAGGTTGACGGCAGAAGGAGACCATACGGTCCATCTAGTCTGCCCTTATGTGTATACTGTATGTACTCTTTATCTTAGGATAGATGTGTGCTTATCCCAGGCATGTTTACATTCAGTGACTGTTGATTTTTCAACTACCTCTGCTGGAAGTTTGTTCCAAGCATCTACTACTCTTTCTGTAAAATAATATTTTCTAACATTTCTCCTGATCTTCCCCCCGACTAGCTTCAGGTTGTGCCCCCTTGTTCTATCATTAAGCTTCTTCTTAAAAACACTTCCCTCCTGAACCTTATTCAATCTTTTCACATATTTAAAGGTCTCAATCATGTCCCCCCTCTCCCTTCTTTCCTCCAGACTGTACAAATTAAGTTCTTTAAGTCTCTCCTGATAAGTTTTAAGTTTAAGTCCTTCCACCATTTTCGTTGCCCGCCTTTGGACACGTTCTATTTGAATAATGTCTTTTTGCAGGTAAGGTCTCCAGAACTGCACACAGTATTCTAGCTGTGTGTCCTACTGGTGATGCCTCGAGCTATGCAGCCGAGCATCCTGCTTGCTTTTCCCACTGCCTGGCTACACTGTCCACTCATCTTGCAGCTATCAGTAATCAGTATCCCTAAATCTTTCTCCTCCGAGGTCCTGGCTAACACAGTACTGTCCATACGGTACTCAGAGCAGGGATTCCTTCTACCCAAGTGCATGATTTTACATTTAGAGACATTAAACTCTAGTTTCCACAGTTTTGACCATTTATCCAGTAAAGCTAAATCATTTTCCACGTTGCAGACACCTCCAGGAATATCCACCCTATTACTAACCTTTGTATCATCAGCAAACAGACAAACTTTTCCTACCAAGCCTTCTCCTATGTCACTTACAAATATATTAAAAAGAATGGGGCCAGGACAGAGCCACTTGTAACTCGCCTTTGTTCAGATTGCACGCCATTTACAACAACGCTCTGATACCGATCCCTCAGCCAACTGGAAATCCACTGAACTATCCAGGGATTGAGTCCTACCTTCAATAACTTATCTATGAGCTCCTTATGTGGTACAGTGTCAAAGGCTTTGCTAAAATCCAGATAGGCGATATCCACAGCACTACCTTCATCTAACACTTTAGTGACATTGTCAAAGAAATCAATAAGATTGGTCTGACATGATCTGCCCTCAGTAAAGCCGTGCTGTTTTGGGTCCAATAGGTCATTAATTTTTAGATGGGAAATTATCTGTTTTTTTAAGAGTGTTTCCATTAATTTGACCACTATAGATGTTAAACTAACTGGCCTGTAATTACTGGCTTCTTCTCTACTCCCCTTTTTATGGATTGGTACGACATTGGCCATTCTCCAATCATCTGGAACCTCACCAGTTGAAAGGGAATGGTTAAGTAAATCAGTTAGAGGGGCTGCAATCACAAACCTAAGTTCCCTTAGAACTCTGGGGTGGATTCCATCTGGACCCATTGCCTTACTTACCTTTAGATGTGCCAGCTCGGATAGGACATCAGCCTCCAGAAACTCCAGAGCTGTGCCCTCCCAGCTGGATGCTGTGCTATGGCAATGCCTGCTACTATCTGAAAATACTGAACAAAAGTAGCTATTCAGATGGTCAGCCACAGCCTTATCTCCGTCAATATATTTATTTTCCCTATTTCTAATGTTTGAGACTGCATTGTTTTTCTTCTTTCTGTCACCAATATATCGGAAAAAGGTTTTATCTCCCCTCTTCATAGATTTGGCCATTTCTTCCTCCTTTTGCCCTTTAGCAGTCCTTATAATCAGTTTTGCTTCCCTCTGTTTAATTTTATACGCCTCTCTGTCAGCTACACTTCCACTTACTTTATACTTCTTATAGGCAGACTTCTTATCTTTTTTGATAGTGCTGACTTCCCTAGTAAACCATAATGGTTTCTTCTTCCTTTTATTCTTGCTAGTTTGTTTCACATATTGCTTAGTTGCCTTTAAGATGGCCATTTTTAATAGTGACCACTGGGCACTCACTTCTGCTACTCTGTTCCACTTACCTAATTTTCTTTCTACATACTCCGCCATTTCCTTGAAGTTTGTCTAGCACTTTGGTTCTGGTGTGTGATTGCACAATGTCTGTTTTTATTCGGAACCATAAGCATTGATGGTCACTGGAACCCAGATTTTCTTCAACCCTGACCTCGGACACCAGATCCCCATTGGTCAGAACTAAGTCCAGAATGTTATCTCCTCTAGTTGGCAATGTCACAAGTTGTTTTAGAGACACTCCATTAAGTGCCTCTAATATAGTCCTGCTCTTGCATGTCGATGCACTTGGGATATTCCAGTCCACATCAGGCATGTTGAAGTCACCTGTAATTACAATGTCCCCCTTCTCTGCCATTCCACTGATTTCATCTATTAACAGGTTATCTAGATCCTCAGATTGTCCAGGGGGCCTATATATCACACCAATTCTGACCACAGCTCCCTCCTTAGTCTGCATGGTAACCCAGAGAGTTTCTAGTTCATTATGTGTATGCTGAATTATTGTTGATTGAAGTGTAGTCTTGACATAAATGGCTACTCCACCGCCCTTTCTATCCAATCTGTCTTTTCTGTACAATGTGTAACCGGGTATGGCTATCTCCCAGTCATTGTGATCCTTGAACCAAGTCTCTGTTATTGCAACAAGATCCAATTCATCTCTGGATATGATAGCCATTAATTCACAGAGCTTGTTGCCCAAGCTGCGAGCATTGGTACACATCATGTGGATGTTGTACACATGTACACAATGTCAATAAGTAACATTATTCATGACACGCATCTAGTATTATGGCATAACAGTTACCAAAGAGCATGGAGACAATGATCACAAGAACAATGAACCTACGTTTCGGAACCTCTGGTTCCTTTCTCAAGGCTGCGTTCGCAGTCATAACCTGCAATAGATGTAAACTGCAATAAATCTAACAAAAGTCATTAAAGTCAACCAAAACCCAGGACCAGGGGTGCTCCGCTCTATGAAACCCCCCCGAATCGCCAATGTCAACTCACCACTTCCCAGTCCTACGCCGCATGCACGGCTGCTCGTCCAGCTTGCTCGGAGCCGCCAACGTCACGCCGGCTAAGACTTCGTCTAAGGCCAGCGGCTCTGAGCACGCTGGTGGCCGCATCCCCTGCTATCTCTCTAACAGAGAGTGTGCCTGCGCCACCCATTCACAAATACCTAGCAGGGTAGAGGGATAGTGGGGATGCGGCTGCAGCTCGCACATTCGCTGTTGGACCGAGAAGCAAGGTAATTGTATGGGGCGACCTGAAGGGTTTGACACAGCAGGGCATCCCGATTTTGGATGCCCCGGGGGGAGGGGAACGATCAGCATGGGTTTTGGTTCACTTTAATCACTTTCAAAGACAAGCTGTAAGCTGCTGAAAAGGTATCATATCTCCAACACGGAAGGAAGGGGGGGGGGGTATTCACTCTACCATACTATAATCCCCATGCAGCCCATCTTTCGTTCCTACTCTTTCTTTTAAATGTAACTGAATACACTGATCACTAGCCACTGGTATAATAGGAGCTGCGCTTTGTCACTGTGAGGCTGGGCCCCATTACAGTAACTTTATTTCTGGGCCTGGAGGGCTCTTATGCTTGTACTGCACAGAACAGTGCTCTGCCCCTTGCAGAGGAATGCCTGGTCTGCTCAGAATAAAATAAGTAAGTGAAAGGCTGTCTTGTTAAAGTGCTTACATTACTAAATTGAGCTGACAGAAGCATAAACGTGTGGATTTTACATAAAGCTTCATTAGGAAGGTGGCTGTCAGTCAGCTGCAGGGTGACGTCTCTTTGTGATGTATAGTTCTGCTCATGAATATGGCTCCTCCGGGGGGGGGGGGGGGAGAACACATGAAAGTGACAAGCAGAGGAAAATGTCACTTATAATGTGTGGCGGGATATATCACTGCTTTCCTTCCACCGTAAAGGAAAATACAAGAATAGTACAAAGAACGAGAATAGCCATAGCGCTGCTTACAGACACACGTACCCGCAGACATAGAGATTTTTTTTTCTCTAGGAGAGGTTGCTGAGGTATATCAAAATTTATATATATGTTATATATAAATAAAATGAATAAGACCATCTGTGGGTAAAAAAACGATACTATCCCACACTGTGCCAGCTGCTCCAACATTGCATGTGTGGTGACACACTCTCCGTCCTCTGGTCATGAAGGAGCAGGCTGCTTCCCCCTTCTGTTTGCATGTAACATCTGACCAACCATGTTGAGACTATTATCTCAGCAGTGCCCAGGAGCTGCCCAGGGAACATCTGACAGCTGAAGACACAGGGTAGCTGCCAGTACTGCGTGGGATCAAGACTGCAACAGGTTAGGGAATTGCTCTTAGTGCAATTAGTAAGCCTATACCTTTTAAAACAATAGTTTTGATGCAAGAGCTTTTTATTATCTCATAGGAGATTGCATGGCTGGATTGTGAGACGGGCGCAAAGAGTGCACTCCCTGGGGTCTCTAACACTTGCCCTGCAAAGGGGGACCTCTACCAACCTTTGGGTTATGGTCTGGTCCGGCAGGCTTTTCAGTCTTTGGTCTGATGGGCCACGAAGCCAGCAACAAAGCTATTGGTGGCAGTGTCTGGCCAAGTCTTTTTTTGTTTTTGCAAACCTGCAGCTAAAGTCACCACAGGGCAGGATGGAGAGTCTAGAGCAGCAAAGCCGCCATCAGCAATGCTACAGTGATGGGTGGGTGCCGAGCTTGCAATTGGCGGCCGCTCACTGCACATAAGCCGCTGGCAGCTCAATGCAGGGAATGGTTTTCTGCTGGACCAGCTGGGTGACTACACCCCCCCACACCCAGAATGGCAAAGCAGGAGTTCCCGAGCAGCGCGCATCCACATAAGGGTGGCACAAGGGACTCAATCTGACAGTAAGTGGGAAGGTACCAGACATCCACCAATCAGTTACTTGGCTGGACTATTATTTCAAGAAAAGAATATAGTATCTGGGGCCTCCACCAGATTTTGTGCCCAGGGGCCTCCACCAAACTTTATCCAGCCCTGGGAAAGTGTAGTGGAGGCTCAAAGCCGAAACGGCCAGCCCTGGAGTCTCAAGGACTCCAAAAAGGTGGTTAAAAGGCTTTGAGGTGGTAATATCAGGACTGAACACTAGGGCCTTGATTCAAAAAGAGTTCAAAATTTCTCATAGTATTAAAAAAATTCACTTTATGTGAAAAAAGCTTGAGAAATTCACTGTTGCTGAATCACCAGCTAGGAGAACTATGAAAGTCACTGGTACGTTACTCCTAGCAAAAGTACAAAAGTAGAGAACTTCTTTTTACACTGTAGTAAAAAGTGCCATTGACTTGTATTATCTTATATCTGTATTATATTCAGTAACCGTGACATTCTCAGACTTTTTCTCATAACATGAATTTTTCACTACCATGAGAAAGGCCATGAGACGGGGGTAAATCTATTGCAGGTGGTAATCTCTGTCCAGCTGAATGCCTCTCTAGTAAAGTATATTATTGCTCCTGTTGTTGCCTAAGAATATAATAAAATATATTCGTATCGTGCAATATTGCTGGGAACCTGGTTTATCTAAAGTTAAAGTGACTTTTCCTGAAACAAATGGAATATTTATGCTGGTAATCTGGAGTTGGGGTCTCATTTAAAAAGTCAGTGAAAACAGTGAAAAACCTTAATTACGCATTAGGTGATTTTCATATTTGCTGTTTTTCAGGCCATAATTGGTGGTGTATTTTAAAGTGGATCTAAACCCATCCTGCAACCTGGTGTCAGGTAGATTGCAGATCCATAAGCCACCCATTTTAACCCAACTATCAAGGGTGGACTTGGGCCAAAAATAAGCATGGAACTGCTAAGCCCTTGCCCCAATGTGACGAGGCTATAGCATTGCTAGGGCAGATCATGGGCAGGGGTAGATAAGGACACTCTTAAAGTGATTGTATTAAGGATTGTAACAGCAGATATCATGACAGCAGATGTTATGGTCCCCTTCAATCATATTTAGGGGTATAACTTAAGGGGGTGCAGGGAGCGACCGCATTGAGGCCCCTCATTGTTGCTCCTCCACCTTATATTTGTGATCACTTGGCATCATTTAGAGAAAGGAAGCAACATTTATCTCTGCCTTCATTAGTTGTCTAGTTGCATCCACTTGACTTAAAAAGTTTACTGTATGAGCCATGAAAGGACCCCATTTAATGTTCATATTAGGGCCCTGTCACATTTGGTTATGTCACTGATCATGATCCTGAGGCTATAGAATTGCTGGGGAAAGACACAGGCTGGGGTGTTTTTGTTGGGGGTGTAAAATTAAAGGACCGGGTATGGGAAAACTTGAGAGGGGAAGAGAGCTGAGTGAGGCTGAAAAAAGAGGACTAAATAATTTTCAGCTCAGGGTCTGGGTGAGGTACCAGCCCAGTCAGTCCAAAAGCAGAGCTGCCCCCCAGGGATTTTCCCTGTGCTCCTTTTGGCCAGTCCACCCCTGCCTATTCCTGCTGCCTGTGAGCTCCCATTTAGTAAAAATAAAACAAACATTTAGGGAAATAAAAAAAACATTTATTTTATTTCCCCTAAATTATTTTGGTCAATTTTTTTTATATTTTCACATTTTTCAGTTATAGTTGTCTATTATGGCACTTTTTAATGATGTGACAACAGAAAACAGCTGCACACTGCATGTATTTTATTGGAACAGGTGTAGCTCTCCCATGTGCAGCCGTTTCCTGTCCTCATCAGGTGCCACTCTGCAAGGAAAAGCTGGGTATCTCTATAATGAAGATGGGAAGTTGGTTTAGTATATTCAATGCAGCGTAACGATTTTGTCTCTTCGCTGCCTTGCTCCAAATTGAATTCATGTCTAAATTCAGAGCTTGTTTTTGGTTTTAGCTAAAGCAGAGGTCTCGGCATATTTTCACTTCTAGCTTCACAATTAGAGCATTTCTCTTGCATTTTTTTATGGTGAGAATCCTGATAAGTAACCCTGGCGATATTGGATATGTTGTTAATTCTTTAATATTCTGAGCGGGTGTTGGTACAGTTTGTAAAACATCGGGTATGGCAATGACTCATAGGGAGTCCAGCTAAATCTGTTGGCCTCAGGTTTTTCACTATCGCTACACTCATTAAGAAATGAGATAAATAAGCATTAAACTGGTTAATGGCCCTTGTTAATAAATGAAATACATCAGCTGTACTGAAGATAAAAATAAGTGTGTAATCAACTAAAAGTACCAGTATATCTAGGGATTACTGACCCCCAACAAAATGATTAATACCCCTCACAGGATCCATTTACCTAACTATGGTGGAGGCCCCAACTTGGGTCTCCTGCCTTTAATCCACTGCCTGATGATTAGTCGCGTTTGACCACAAGGACAGTATGATCTTTACTTTGTCTTTCCAGTGATTGCTTACTACCTCAGCTCCCTTTTACAGCCCTCTGCACTAACAGCACTTTTGTGTATTGGGTTTACATTGGGGGTCTCATCCCCTGCTTTACTTGGTGACTATAGCCTTCTTATCTAGCATTTGCACTTTAGATTTGATTGATTGCACAGGTTTATAGTCTTGATTAATTATTTGCAGTGATTACCTCTTTATACTTGTATTTTTTGCACTAAGTTGAGTAATTGAACACTCACTTGAGTAATTAGAAATATATAAAAATATATTTTTTTTTGGGGGGGGGCTATTTGTGGAGCTATTTTATACTGATTTATATTTGTACTTTTTGATACCTTGTGGTCTTCTATCATATGGATTGCTAAGTATTTTAGCATCACAGGAATAGTGGATTAATTGTGGAGTTGTGCCCCTTTCTTATGACCCTTGTCAAGTTGGTTTGGCCCCTGTTCTAGTAGCTTGACGGGTTGGGCAGCACACTCGGTTATCAATATTAAAAGCTGTGCCCGCTATTTTGTATAAGTAGTACTGTGGTTAATGGCCCTTGTTAAAAAATGAAATACATCCGCTGTACTGAAGATAATAATAATATAATTGTGTAATCAACTAATGGTACCAGTATATCTAGGGATTACTGACCCCCAACAAAATGATTAATACCCCTCACAGGATCCATTTACCTAACTATGGTGGAGGCCCCAACCTGTAGCCACGTGTTGCGCGTGGACCTTTGTGTGGCTCAAGGACTGCCTCTGGTCATTGAGTCAGGTTGATGGAGATGCGTGCTAGCTTTCCACTGTAGAATTTGGTTTCCCAGCTACCCTGTGCGGTGTCATGAGACCAGGGCTGTATTTATGGTTCTTGCCCCCCTAGGCCCTCCCTTAGTAATCTCACCCCTGCATGCCCAGCCCTATCCAATATTGATCACTCCCCACTGGGCAATAACTGAGGACTGACCAACACAACAAACAGTGCTCATATGCATCCCCTCTCTGGGGCAATTTAGATTGCAGCACATACAAATGTATTTACCTTTTTCTAATTCCTGCTGGGGTCAATTTTAAAAACAAAATGGCAAACAGGAACAGGAAGTGCTGCTGGGTTTGCAGTTACTGTGCATTGTCAGTTATGTCAGTTGGGAGTGGAAGCTCCAAAATGGCTGCTACCTTTCTTTTCCAGCTGTGCCAGGGTGTTGGTCTGGTTTAACTCAGACTGCATCACCCCCCTCCCAGTATTCACTTTGATCTCTGATTCTTAGCCTTCCTTTCCCTGTTCTAGCTTTACCCTTCTCTTTCCCCCTTCCCTTTCCAATAAATAATAATTTCAACACTCCAACTGAGCATTCACCGGGCCCACCTCAAGCACCACAGTGACATAGAGGAAAGTTACTAGTTTTATGTCTGTACTGTTTCTTGTACAATTTTAAACTGTTCTACTGCTACTGAACTTAATTAAAAAGTGGGATAACACTGTAGCATACGGGTCCCTGAGGAGGTTAGCTTCTCAGGGTGTATGGGCAGTGGGTTCTTTGTTAACGGGCTTGGGGGACCTCCTGACGTAAGGGCACTTACTTTATTAACAGGACTTCAGGTACACTTTAGGCTTCACAGCAGGTCATACAGTCTTTCCACACCAGTTTCCTTAGCAGCTTCCATAGCACAACATTACATCCGAATGTACTCCAACAGGTGGTGGTCACTCATTCTGATCCCCTGGCAGAATACTGCGGCCTTAAGCTTCCTCCTCAGCATCTTGGGTAGAAAGGTTCACCTTCTCCTGTGGTCACTCCTTAGGTATGAATGTGGCTCCTCTGCTCTCTCCTTCTCTCTGCGACTGCTACCAGTTGACCCTGCTGGTACCTTCCTCTCACTCCCGGTTACTACAATAGAGAACTACATCTTGCATGTTTCGTAGATCTAGCTCTTCTGAGGTAACTCTCCTTATATATATACTCCCTCCAGTGGCCTCTAGAACCTTCTACTCACCTTAGCCAATGGCAGCTCAGCTGTACTCCTATGTGGTTAGGTTTTACGTTTGGTAGACCTGTAATGTCACAATTCATTTCTTATCCAACAGTGCCATCTTGTGGTGATGTAGTGCAACTGCAGAACAGATATGAACCATTACATTAAAAGACCAACAAAGATAATGGCTGAATACCTTCCGCCGGCTACAACACTAACTAAAATTATAAAAGGTGATATAAGGTGATTAGATGCTTATCATTTCTAGCCATTACCTGCCTTGCTTTATATACAGTAGATATTTCAACTTATCGGTGACACACAGGCCTTAATTCTAGAGCGTGTGTACTTAGCACTAATCACAATATTAGCGGCTGGTGATCCCTGGCACGCCCCTGTCTCTCCTGTACTCTAGCGGGGACCCAGGGGGCTCCTAATGCCACCTCCTCATATCTATGCAAGCAACGTCGCCTGCGCTCGCTCAGCACAACACGCACATACATTAGGTTTATGGGAGTCCATTATCATAACTATGTTAGTGCAGGAAAACATTCATATGTAAATTGTAAATGTAAATTGCATGAATATACAATCGCAGGCAATTATATTTAGAGACGTTGGGGGAGAACACATTATTTCATCATCCTTTAATTTGTTTCCGAGGACTGAAGTTCATCATGCTGGAAGATTCACATTGGGCGATTGTTTCCAATGCCTGGCAGCCATGCTTCTCTGACTGTACTTGGCATGCTTGTGGTGCAGTATTGCACATTTGTATAGATTATGGTTTATTTGTGTTAAATACGTGTTTCCACACATGGCAAAACTGCGTGAAAATGGTCTAGACATGAACACCGAACCCGTACATTAAAGCATAATTAAACTTTATTTTTCATTTCTTTGCTATTTAATTGCTGTTTTTATATTTTATATATCTTTCTTTTGAGGTTCTTTTCACACTGTGCATTTCCATTGCATTGCCACAAGTACACTGTGCCTCTGTTAATGAAGCACTGAGGAGGTGGCGCATATTACCTGCACTGCAATGCATGAACAGGTAAAACGCAGTGCATGAACTTTACCTGCGTTGTCTGTAAACATCTGGCTGCTGCATTGTGATTGTGTTGTGAGCCAATGAGGCGCATAGATGTGAAATTGCCCATTGATTTCAATAGGCCCGATTCTGTTCCCACTCACCTGACGCCTCGTTCGATCCGTCCGTATCTCCTCTTCACCCAGGCCTCTTCAGTCTCCAGGAGAGAGAGGACGACAGGCCCTCTTTCCCCCCTGCCTTCCCGACAAGCGCCACCATCTTCATGAGTAGCCCCGCCCCTTTTGGATGATGTCATCCCAGCTCATGATGGCTCAGCTCTCAGATGCCAGTGATTGCTGGGCAGAGGAGGAAACCTCCTCTGGCCAGCGATCACCGCATCTATCATCGGATCAGCGAGGGACACAGGAGCTGACAATCAGAGGTGAGAAAAGAAAAAAAAAATCTCTGGGTCTGGCAAGTCACCTGCAGCTAGCGGGGGACTTGCTATTAACCCTGAGTCCCCCATTACCTGCCTCTCCAAAGCCCTGGGGGGAGGGGCAGAAGAACCCATGGCCATAGGCTATGCCGGCTTGTAGCCTGCAGAGCCAAGGGCCCCTGCACCCCGGTTCTAGAAGCCCCCATAGCTGGTACGGGCTCGTTATGCTGGGTAAGGGGGACCTCACGCTATTTTTGGGGGGATTTTGAAGGTTTTTTTAATCCTTAAAGTTCCCCAAAAATGGGGTCTTACCCCTCCAGGAAGGGGGTACCCTATGTCATTTTTTTTTATACGTGTCGCGAAACGCATCGTATAGCCAGATTCTTGCCAATTCTCACCACTACTATTTAGAGGTCTCAACAAGTTCCCTGTCCAGACTAAAGAGAGAAACTAATATTACTTACCTGCTAATAAGCAGAGATTATATCCAGCTCACCCGATCACTTTATAAGGCAGAAAAAAAGGGGGTCACAATGGCAGTCCTCCTCAACTTGAAGCGATCACAGGGAAGTATCCAGCTTCTCCCATAAAACAACAAAAAGTAGCCCCAAACATAGAAGCAAAATCACAGAGAACCTATAATATCATACGTTTCAGGCCCTTAATCATACACCCACATCACGATTAAAACTGTGTTTATATACTGAGAAGTTACCTGAAACCCGCGGCTGTGTCATCAGTGAGCCCGCGCGTCCGCTGAAGCTCCTAGCTGGATCGAGCAAGGACGAGAGGTCAGAAAATACTGACCACAGATTGGCTAAGGTGTAGCCAATAAGGGGATGGCAAGAATGACGGACGGGAACGCCCCCTTAACAGCAAAAAAGGCTGCCGAGTGATGCTATAGTGTTATACAGTATAAACCGAACCTTCAGCATAATTGAATGAAAAACCCTTAGAAAAAAACTTTTCCCCAGCATTTAAAACGAATATTACCTTTTTTGTCGCTTACTTATTATTCTTTCCCCCACTGGTCTGCAACTCTGTTCAGGACTCTAGTATATGGGCACCACCATCTTGCCTCAGAAGCATCACGTATTGAGGAGAGGGGAGGAAACGTGGGGGGTTATAGCTGTGCTTTGCACAGACAAAGCAGAGCTGGGGTCAGAAAAAGGACAGCAATCCCAGAGCGGCACAGTCAGAATACACTTCCTGTTTGCAGGCAGCCTGAGGCTCCATGGGCCTCCATCTTGGATGTTTAAAGGCTCAGAAATGCAGTAGATGCAGGTAGGATGATTTTTGATGCAAGCTATTTGTATGTACAGGGTGGGGGAAATATATAAGATATGCTTTTATTTATGGTGAACGTCTGGTTAAAATAATTGTCAGAATGACAACACAAATAAAGGTCAAAGTCATTGATTTCAATATAACTGGCAGCACAAATAGGCAAATGTCAAAATTGGTGGTAAATAAATGTATGTGCTGGAGTAATTAAGATTAAACACAGGGTGTAGAGATGACACCAGGAAAATCGATATATCTGTTTGTATAACGGTATACATACAATCATATTATGCAGCCAGAATAGATCTGTGGTGTATATTAATGCTGATGTGTCTATTCTGCCTTAACTGCCAGGCCCCCTGCTGGCCACTCCCCTCCAACCCATGCACAAGGCATTCTGATATGCTGAGGAGGGGGCATCCTGGCAGTCCGTTAACGCCGCCATCTTGTCTCAGAAGCATCACATACTGAGGAGAGGTGGGGGGGGGGGAACTGCAGGGGGGTGGGTTATAGCTGTGCTTGCACAGACAGAGCACAGCTGGGTCAGGTAAACGACAGCAAATGCAGAGCAGCACAGTCAGAAGACACTTCCTGTTTGCAGGTAGCCTGTGACTCCATGTGCCGCCATCTTGGATGTTTAAAGGCTCAGAAAATGCAGTAGATGGTGGTAGGATGATTTTTAATGCAATCAATGCATGCTTTTATCCAAGCTCTGGAGTCTTTTGGGCCAGTGGGTTTTTGGTCCACTTTAAAGTGGACCAAACCCAGGATCTTGACTATACTGGGTTTTGGTCCTTGCCCGCAGGGCACCTCAAACGGGGGTGTCCCCGCTGTCTGAAACCCCACAGGTCGCCCAAACAAACTCACCTCTTCCCGGTCCTACGGCGCACGCGCATTCCTTACTACCCTATAACAGAGAGCGTGCCCACGCTGGCCATTCACAAATGCCTGGCTTGGGTATACGCTTTGCTAGAGAGATAGTGGGGATGTGGCTCCCGCATATATGCTTTTGGGCTGGAAAAGTAGACAAATTTATGGGCGACCTGGGGGGTTTCACACATCCTGATTTTGAGGGGCATCCTGATTTTTAATGTCCCGGGGGGAGGGAATTAATTGGCCTGGGAAATCTTCTAGATTCTGGGCCAATCTCCATGGGTTTTGATCCACTTTAAACCACAATCTCTAATGTGTTTTTTTTTTGTGCCATTGCTTAAAATGGAGGTCATGTCCATGCCCTGCCCTGTCCTGGGGCAAGAGGGGGAGGGGGCTTCTGGGCCTCTGAGATGCAATTCTGACCATGGAATATATTTATATAAACTGTTGGTAGAGGAAATTTTTCTTTTGTATACTAATCAGTCTATGCAACATACTCACAGGCTAAATAATAATCGCAATGTTTTACTGCTGTGACCTGTAACACAAGTCGAGGACGGTAGTTTATTGGCATGAATGTATTCATCAGTAAATCTTCATTAGTAAATCACTGGACAGGGATATAATAATAATAATAATTATATCAGACCATCAGTGCAGGTGTTGGAAGATCACTGGTGTTTCTTTCCCAAAGATCCCAGCGCCATCTAGTGACGAAACAAGTTAGTGCTCCAGTGCAATTTCTGTAGCATCGCAGTCTACCGGGCTGAAGTGCTGCTACCTGACGCCATGTGTCTCCTCATGGTGAGCTGATACTTCTAGAAGTAAAAAAAGCCTGTGATTGCGCATCCATAATACTAAGAACCGGAGAAACATCAATTCACATATTGGAATCAATACAGTAGATTTCCAGCCAAGCTTCCTTTTTTATTTACCTAGATATCCAGGCAAACACTAAATTTTTCCCCCGTAATCCCCCTCTAGAGCTATTTCAAATTCTCTGATTATATTCTTTTTAACTTCCATATCTTGATGGTGGCTGAGCTGTGTGTATTCCTGGAAGAATGAAATTTAAGGGAAAACTTTGGAGTCCTGCTACGGCTTCTACCTTGCATGGCAGGAAATGGAGAAGAGGCACATGGGACAGACATCAGGTCATCAGTGGACCAAAACGAATGCTCCAATCTATAAGATTCCAGGCCTGCAAGATTACCTCACCCTGGGGCATCCAGAACTGGGATGCCCCGGTGTGTGAAACCCCCAGGTCTCAGAAACTCACCTTCTTTACTGGTCCAACGGCACATGAGCAAGCATCGGCCACATTCTTGCTATACCTTTTAGAGGGTGCCAGCACTAGGCATTTGTGAATGGCCGAAGCAGGCATGCTCCCTGTTAGAGGGTAGCAGGGGATGCGGCCACCAGCACACTTGGATCTGCTAACCTTAGATGAGCTGTTAGATGAAAGGGTTGGGAGTGGATCCAAGTGTGCTGATTGGACGAGAGGCCAAAGGACCAGGGAAGTGTAAGTCAGATCGAGTGACCCGGGGGGGGGGGGGGTTCACAAAGCCAGGCATCACCAATTGGGGTGTCCCGAGGGCAAGGACCAAAACCCAGGATAGTCAAAATCCTATGTTTCAGTCCACTTTAAGTGAAGGTGGGTTTTATTTTTGTGCCCCTATTAAGATCACTGCCCCAATCACTGTTTGAAACCCCCAGGTCACCCGAACAAACTTACCTCTTCCCGGTGCTATGGTGCATGTGTGGCCAGTCATCCAATCAAAGTGCTCGAGTCCTCCTTTATCCAGGAGCTTGTCTAATATGAGCAGATCCGAGTACGCTGACACCCACACCCCTCGCTACCCTCTAACAGAGAGTGCACCTGTGCTGGCCATTACCAATTGCCTGGCGCGGGCACGTGCCCTGCTAGAGGGATCTCAGGGATGAGGCCACTGCTCGTGCATGCGCCTTTGGACCGGGAAAGAAGGTGAGTTTATGGGGGGATTTAACACAGCGGGGCATCCCGATTCTGGATGCCCAGTGGGGGGGAATCAATTAGCTCAGGAATCTTATAGATTACCACTGCACTAAGTAGTAATTACAGATGGGGGTTAAAACTTACAGTAGATGAACTATTACAAACAAAATGCTAAAGAGAGCTGCCCTTATGAGCTTACAGTCAAACATGGCTGTATTTGCTCTTAGGCAACCCTAGACCTGTGCATAGGGTGGTCACCTGCAGGGGGGCGCTGGAATTGCTAGTAAAAACAAGTCCTGCTACACACACTTTAGTGCCCCCCACTAAGCACTCCTCCCCCATGTTGTAAAGGAAGATATGACGAGATAGGAGGAGAGAGAGATTTAGGCCATAGAGGTATATTTGAGTATAAGCCATATTTAATGCCTCCCGCCCATTATTACAAAGCTGTTGAAGAATGTTTATGAAGACTTTTCGTAGCTTGTTTCTCTAATTGTTACGCTGAAAATAACATTGTAGTTGTTTATTCTGTCGAACTAATAGAGGATTGTTTGGGTTGTAAGCTGCAACATTCAAGGACTGTGTGTTTACTAGATGCTAGAACATATCAGCGCTCTTACACATCCTCCTCATACTCGCTGTGCTTGTGCAGTTGGGGAAATTGTTTTGACTGATGAAAGAAAGGATCCTTCTCAGTGATGCTGTAGCCCACCTGTGAGTCGAAAGGCGCGCACGCCACTCATGTCCCCTCGCGCTTACTGTTCTCAGAGGAGTAAGAATGTTGCTAGATCCTTAGTCTCAGTGATGTATATATTTAGAATATATTAGTGCCGTAATAGTTAGTAATGACCTCACTGGGACCCATAAAGTCAAGGGGGGGCTAATATGTGTTCTACCACCTTATTCGATTTTTGATCTCATAAAATTGTATTTAGAAAAAACACTATTAGCCTCCAATGTGACCATCTTTAGTTGTCTAGCTTTTAAAATGACTGTAAAATGGACCAAAACCTGTTATTTTGACCCTCCCAGGGTTTGGTCTGTTTCCATAGGATGCCACACTATGTGAAACCTCCAAGGTAACTGTAAAACTCAGCTTTCCATTGGTCCCAGGGCACGTTCATAAGCTCTTGTATAACTAGTGCTCTGACATAGAGAAAGGGAAGAGGCAGCATCTCCAGTCTTCCTCTAGCTGAGGTGCTTGCTCCCACAGCAGCCTATATAAGTGGCTAGAGCACACCTCAGCTGGGGATGGGGTGTGGGGCAGCAGTGGCCCCAGAAAGTGTCACACAGCAGAGCATCCCAAAATAGGGGTGCTCTGGCGGGAAGGGAATCAGCCAACTTTGGAGTTTTTAGACTCTTGTGCCGACTTTAAAGATTTTTGTTTCCCAGAGCAGTTGATGTAGTCTCTGGTACTCTGTGCTAAGGAATCCTGGTGTGATCCCCATCACAATGCAGAGGGGGAACTGGCCAAACCACTCTGACTAGGTGACTACAAAGTGGAGGACTCTCCAATACCACAAAATAAGTCTCAAGAAAAAATAAAATGCTTGAGGTGCCTTTAAACATAAAGACTTTAGATTCAGATCACCGTAATACCGTCAAATGAAGAAAGAAAAATTATAGAATACCACAGGTAGTTGAGCAGTCTGGAATTTTATCTGGCAGTGCAGGGGGTTGCATTAGGGGTCGTGACCAATGGGGGGGGGGGGTTCTGCATTCTGATTGTAAAATTTGTTGAAAAAAAGTTTTTTTGCATGACTGTGAACTGTGACAGCCTGTTCCTCTGCTTTCTGCGATGTGTTCTGAGCTCCAAGAACTTGAGACTCCCACCACTCCTCCTACCTTTTGTTTTTTTTCTTATGAATGCTGCTCTCACTTTTATTAAATTGCCTGGTTGTTCATTGCTGCTAAGCCTCTTCTAATGCGAACAGCGACCAAACTGCCCTAAAAAGAGTGCCGTAATAGGCAGCTGCACCAAGTCTGGGGGAGGTCCAAACTCCTGGACCACCTGTATTGCCAACTGAACAAATGTTCGCAGGCTCGGATATAGCTTTATAGAAGCTTTATTAAACACTAATTGAATAATGATCACTTGATTGAATAATAAACAATATGTCTTAATGAAAAATGTGCAGTGGGTGATTTGAAGTATACTTTTGAATTAAATGCAATTAAAGGTTAGACACAATAGCCTCCAACAAATTCTAAATCAATTTAATGTCTCTATACTCTGTCATGGCCTCTGATACAATACCAGTAAAATCAGAAACTGAATACTCACTTCTTCACAACAAACATAACCACTGTGTCCTGGCAAGCATCATCTACCCGTAATTCATTGCACCATGAGACACAAATTGTGAAAGGGAGAGAGAAAAAGGCCTTGGGGGAACTCCACAACAAGACACAGTGTCCAGGAAACTTGCATCAGGCGTCCCCCTCCAGTGGTCTCTCAGCTCTTATCTTCATTGCCAAATAGGCGTTGCCACCCCTCATCTCCAACAAAATTTCTAGAACTTGCTAGGCTTCAGTGGAATTTTACTAAGCTCATGCGAGGAGCAAAGATAACGATGTACCGAGCTAACAGGATAACGTTCTCTTTCGTTCATAATCAACAGGTTAATTGCTGGGCAAAATTGCTCTGACTGCCATTTTGTATCTCTAAACTAACTATGGCTCTGGGTAGCCAGCTTGTATCCCTAGACTGTCTATTTGTGCGACACCCCCCCCCCCCCCCCCTTGGATGCTCCCCAGACCACAAGTGCCGTTTTCAGTAGCGTCTTGCCCCACCATGACAAAGGGGTAAATCTTAACAACTTATATTTAAATTAGCAGGTATGCGGTATCATACCTGTACATTAGATGGGGAATGAAGAATCCTTTTTGATACTATGCTCCACATTATACTAGTGTATCCACATTTATATTTTCAAGGCAGTGTTAAAAAGTACAATCATACTTTAAGAAACTATTTAAAAGTTCCTGTCTTATGAGTGTGAATCAAATCAATTATAAATGCAGGGACTCTTGCTCCTTCCTTAATTATGAAGACACTCCAACATTTCAAATGCTTTTTCAAGTGTTTAGAAACAGAGCTGAGATAATGAGTACAAGTAGGTCATAATAAACATTGTTTGATTGTCTGATTAAGTGTATCATGTCATCATTACAATTTGCAAACACCAATCCTTGACACCAAACTTATTCGGTTTAATATTTGAATTTCTATTATATGCTTATAAAAAGGGCCTGGCTGACTAGTGCCCAGCAGTCTTTTGAACTGCAGTCCAGAGGGAAATGTTAGATTTTGAGGCCAGAGCTTTTCAATTTAAAGGCATTGTCCAGGCATAACCACGTGTTAGCCCATTATGTGATGTTGCAGCTGACAATGTCCTAAACTTCCCTCCATTTTAAAATCAAAGCCTTAATTACAGAGATATGAACATTTATACTTTCATCTCCATTTCCAGCTTGTGATTTAACTGGGAGTGGCCCAGACACCATAATGCAGTGTGCTTCGTAGCCACATAAGGGGTGGTCTAGAAGATGTATGAAATGCAATATAAACCATATATACACCATGAGCACATTTTTTTTTACAAATCATAGGTCAAAAAATATCCGAATGTGTCAATAATATAAAATATGCATTCAACTTTTCACAGTGTTCAAATACATTTGCTTGTTTGAATCTTTCTATACACACCAGCAGAGGAACTTGTAGAAGGGTAGGTTTTCAAAAGCACAGTGCTCTTCCACAGCTGAGACACATAGTACAATGGAAAACACTTGGGCAGACTGGGGCTATTCATATTAATTGAGACAGCACCACCAAGGGTAAATGGCATGAGCAGAGGGAGAGGGAAAAGCGAGTTAGAGGGCTGAAAGGAAAGAAGGTTAATGGGATGGCTCACACTGTAAAACTGGGCAATAACCAATGGGGCAGAGTTATAGACCACCAGATGAGCCATAAGATTGGTGGTCTATTGCAAGAGAAATCAGGAGGAATGCCATAATTATGTGCCCGGTTTCTGCTGCAAGCTGACAGGAATGGAGAGAGCAGCCATGAAGAGGTAAGCTCAAAAATCAGAGTTTATAAACTTTCCCTGGGCAATCCCAACTTTCCGGTTCAAAAACCCTAAAATTGATGTACGGTCAGTAGTTATTCCTCTCTGATACCTAGATTCACCTCCAAATGGTTTAGGAGCATCTATGCTCACACCAGAAAAGTACTACTTGTGGACACTCATGTACCAAATCTAGGCCAAAATATAGCAGGCTGATGTAAGCTGCGGGCTGATATTGGCCACTAGCGAACTGCAGGGAAAAACAACACTAAGGAATGCAAATTGCATTTTCTGACTAGCTTAGAAAAGAAAGTTTAAAGGGGCTTATTAGAATAAAATAGGATCAATGCTCTTTGGTGGACTTTTCCTAAAGACTTCAGATCAAAGATAGCCGTCTTACCTGCCAACTTCAGTGGGCATACGCAGAAGTTCCTGGTGTACAAAGATGCCCATCTGCCAAAGTGGACTTCTCTTTGAAGGCTTCAGTTTTGGGCATAGATCAGCTGGACCTATTTTCACTATCCTAGTGATAGTTCCTTGCCCCTTGGGTGTCCTGATTTGGCATGTCCCGCTTTGTGAAATATCCAGGATTGCCCACATGACTCACCTTTTCACAGTCCCCATGGCAGATGTGCTAGCTCTCGTCCAATCAGCGCTCTCTGCTGAGCATATTGATGCATGGCATAAAGCTTTGCTTTGAATAGAGCCCCTGCATTGGGTCTCTGTGGTTTGTGGCTTATCTGAATGACTGGGCTTGGGAGCACGCCTTGCACGCCACGCATGGCCATGGTCCAGGAATCTGGCGAGGGAGCTCCCAAAAGGTAGGTGGATGCTGGCCTGTCTGGAATGTTCACACAGTGGGGCATGCCAAATCGGGATGTCCCGGGGCACTACGTCAGCTGGCTCTGGAGTCTTTCTATGCCAG